>OW679199.1:44272565-44415064 GCA_940337035.1 Agriotes lineatus
ATTCTAAAATTATGCTAAGGAAAAACATTTCGTTTAAATGTAATATTGCTGATTTAATATTATATGCTAAATCGAGTTTGTCAATAATTGTTAATTGAAATTAAATCAATTAGTTCAAAAACTGATAATATCCTTTATCTAATAGACTTGTCTGTCCGGGACGCTGTTTTGTCTGTCCGGGACGCTGTTTCAGCAGCCAAACCGTAAAGATAGAGAAAAAAGTTATTAAAGTTATATGTTTGGAATGGTCATGTCAGGTCAGGAACCGAATTTCAGTCACGTGACACTTCCGGTTTTCGAGAAATCACGTGATTTCTCGAAAACCAGAAGTGTCAGTGCGCTGTTTCAGCAGCCAAACGGAGCTGCGACCCGCTGCGCCTTAAAACCTCGATCGGTTAGGCAACCACTTTGACAGTTTCCAGAATGTTCCGATGCGGCGTACCACTTTGACACCTTCCAGGTCTGGGTACAGTTTTTATTTAATACGCGTTCTATTTGAAAAACGGTCTTTTTTGTTTTTTTAAATGAGACATTTGTCCCACTGGGTTGCTAGTTTTATATAATATATATTTTTACTATAAAATAATTTTTTGTTTTTATTAAATTTTTTAAGAAATAATAGCTTAAGTTATCTCATACTATCAACGTTAAATTAATAAAATGTGTTGTTAACTGTAGTATTACTGTATTTAATATAATTCAGCAATGTTTTGTATTTTAAAACAAGATGAGAAGGTTCAAGCGTCTTATCAACCCCTCCTTAAGTCCCCTTCAGTCTTCATAATTCGTTGAACGGGTGCTTTCAATTTAGTATGGCCGTTATCGTATTATGTTTTCACAATTAATTTTTAATTTAATTTTTATTCGCTCAACCGAAAGCAAATTTGTCTTCCGAAACGTTTGTGTTTTAATATTTTGAATTTTGTACTGTGCGATGACGTCCTCTAAAGAAAATTTACAAAGTAAACCAAGACTAATTACGTGTTACCAAGCCTAGAAGTGAGTCGACGATTTAGCAATACCGTTGGCGCAGAGAACGGATAGAGTAGAGAACGCCGATAATGTGGCATTTCAGATATAAAGGTGATAAGGGATAGACACTTGCATTCGCATCTTTTAATAACTTTATCAAAAAATTGTCCAGACTGAGATTCGAACTCGCAACTTCAAGCTCGATAATTCACGAATGTTGTCACTAAACCATTTTGACAGCGTAGGTGTTTGTTTAAAGTCAATTACTGGTAAGGTGAATACAAATGGACAAATACATACAAAGAAATCAGCAACCAATCTTTCCCATAAGCTTTTAATTTCTCTTCATTAATATTTCACACAAACGAGTGAAGAAATCATCCTGATACAGTATGGCTTTCTCGAATTATGGTGTTTACAACTATTGTATGTAATTGTAAATTTGCAAAAAAAACCTCAATTGCATAATATTATTTAATTTTCTCTAATAGGAAATTAGTTTGAAGGCTTACATACAGAAAAATATTCATCTTATACTTCTTCGTTCCTCTTTTCAAATTTATTAATTCGTGTTTGTTCCAATTTCACACTTTATAACTTCGCCTCCTTTTCCTTCTGTAGGTTTTTACATTATTGTATTTTGTAGGTTTTTATTTTACTCTTCTATTATTCACTCTTTCAACGTATGTTTTCTCTGTTTTCTTTTTTTCGGTTTTTGATTGAATATGATTTGGAGTTTAGAAGTTATAATCATAGATGCTGGAGAGTCTGTGGTAAATGTACTAATAATGAAAACGATTTTATTTCCTGCTAGTGCCTCAGTCTACATCAATTTATTATTTTTCAATTACTACGTAACGTTATTATAAAACTGGTTGTAAAATATTGAACAATGTTATGGAGATCGTTTTTTCATCCATACAATAACTAGAACTTATAATAATTGTGTGTAACTTTTTAGGCGTTTGTTATAAAATCCAAATATTTGTATAACCCTTAACATAACTTTTTATTTATGTCAACTAGTGGGACAATTTTGAGTTTGTTAAAATGTAGAGTGGTCTTAAAAGTCAGAAAAAAAATGCAGAAATTAGTAACCCCCTCGTTTCTTTAACCGATACTGTAAAAATTTTACTATTTTCCGAGGTAATAACTAAAAATGGGAAAGATTTTTATTAAAAGGTGCCGAAAATTCAAATAATGATCAAAATCTATGTAAGGTAGGAACATTTAAATACGAGGTTCAATACAGTGTGTTCAGAACGTCGCTTTCAACATGGAGATTTTAGTTAATTTAAAAAAAAAGTTATTAATTCTCAGTTAAAAGTAATAAATATCAATACTGTTGTGTTAGGTAACTGGTACATATTTTTTCTACTTTTATATGATTTTTTTTCATTTTGGTTTGCCTACAGATATAAACGAACCTTCTACAGATATATACAGGCCAAGACAGGATCATGGCCAAAGTTCAGTTTTCCCTTCGGCAGCTCAATAGGCTCGATTATCGAGCGGTAGAAAGGAAAATTTCTAAGGGTTATGAAGACTACATCCATTTATCAAAAATTTCGACTAATATTAATTACATTTAAAGATAATTGCCTACATAAAACAATAGCAAATTAGACTAAATGAGAGTGTCTTTGAAATCGTGAAATCGAGATTTCAGTTCAACTGCAGTCTGTATAATTTTCTCAAAAATTCCAAAACTGAGGATTATCAAGCGCACTTATTGGTGAAAAATTTCAACAATTATAATCCATTTTTAACAATTTCATCCATTTTGTTAAACACAGTTTAATTACGTTTGCAGAGAGTTAATTTTAAATTTCACTAAGTAATAGAACATTTATGTGGAGAAAAGTTGGTCGTTTGTTGTTACAATTAATTTCCTTTACTATTACACATTGTTGCCAAGTAAAATTGTCTAATATTTATTGAACTTCTGAGTGTAAATATATCTTCAACGTTAGTAATAATGTTCAAATTGTCACACATTTGAAAGGTTAGAAAATTAATTTACGATAAAATTGTAATTTTTAACCAATCATAGAGCTAGAATTTAAAAGCTTCAGCCAATCATCTGCGAATGGCATCGACAATTTTGCACTAATGCAAATTGTCCACAATTTTTATTTTTTTGCACTAGTGCAAACCGCCAATACATTATGAAATTTAAAAATTATTTTGGTTGTGTATATGTTAAGATTACATTCTCTTTTCTAGTTTAACAATATATTGCTATGGTATATAGGGGTCTATATACTACCTTAAATACGTCTAGTTATTTAGATAAATGCTAAAGGAAAACTTAAATACAGTCATTAGATTGAATTAATCAAATTTAGAAAATTTTAAAAATAACTGCTTATTTAATTGAAAGATATGGATGGAATTAAAGATTGAAAGTAAATTTAAAAAGAAAGGTATAGCATTTGAGTACTATTTGATGGTGGTAAAATGAGATAATACTAAATACAAGTTAATGTTGCATATGACAAGATAAAATCCTATTGTAAGAAATTATGAAGTGGGTAACATTCAGATTAATATAATGTGTAGCAGGCAGAAATAATGGTAGTTTAGCATAGAAATAAAAATTTGTTTGATTATTGAAAAATAACAAATTGAAAAACAACGTGTAATTTGGATAGTTTTGGTAAAAATAAATTAGAAATTTGGCCCTATTTATTTAATTTGTGTGATGGTTATATAAAAGGGTTGATAATATAAATCTACAAGGTGGTATTAATTAAAATATTATGAGTATAAAATGAGAATAATGCAAGAGAATTTTGAATATGGTATAACTACATAATAACAATTACAAGAAGCAAGAAGAATAGGAATTGGATATAATTGAATGGATTTTGTATTACAAGTCATAAATATTTACATTAAGTAGAGGATTGCAATTTGGTGGAGTTTTCGTGGACTTCGCTTGGGGAAGTAAGGACCACTTGGACAAGGGCCAATTGACAGGGACCAGTTGACTTTCTTTGACGAGGGAGCTGTTCGAGGTTGCGATTTCTGCTGGATGCTGACAACATGTGTGGTTGTAGGAGGATCTAAGGAAGTACAAGGTTACTTTACAATCATATGTGGAAGTATGCTTACCATGGATAAGTTGGACAGAGGGAAGTTGTAGGAGTGACAGTTGTACAGGGGTTAGAAGAGGAACAGGTATCTGCCAGCATCTTGGGGTGTTGCAGGTTGGAGGCGGTTTGTTAGTGACCAGTGCATTGTGGCTGAGGTGTGAAGGAGTTCAGATAGCAGGACAGAATCATACCAAGGTAATTTTGAGTTGGTCTACAAAGCAAGGAATCCAGGTGGGTGCATTATAAGTTGAATTGAGGTAATCTGAAATAAGAGACAATTAGAAAGGTTTATTAAAACATAATTGAATACCTATCATAAACATTATTGAGTCAGATAACATTGTAAAGGATTTTATTTTGTAATCTTGAATAGAAAGTGTCATTGAACACGATTTGTAATTGTAGTTGACAGCAAGTGTCATTAATTAATTTCAGTTCATATAAAAAATAAAATAGCAACTATCAAGTAACTAGATTGGCGGACCACCCTGAAAGAGTTCTCAAAAAGCTTAAATACTATTTAATTTCGTTCATAGAAGACTTAACAACTAAATATAAAGAGAGGGACCTTAGCATAACAATATATTAAAGTTAAAATATCTTTTTAGGAAATAGTCTGTCGAATATGCCGTGTTCAAATCAAATTGCCTATTTTTTTTCAATTGCCCTCAAATGCGTTTGAAGAATTGTCAGCAATTTGACCTAAACTTAGGTGTTGCTCTTGATAATTCTAGAAAAATTCAAAGTAATAAAAGTAAAGATCATGGAATTCAAACATTTACCGAAATTGTAAAGAACTATCTTTTGAACCGATGCAACATTAATTGTAGATGAATTGTCTTAAATAGAAATGATTATTTATTTGTCTTACTATACAGAGCATTGAAAAAAGGGTAACAAACTTTAATGTTGATCATCAAAACAAAATAAAAAGTCCGACTGAGCATAGGTTCAGAAAAACATTTAAGGGAGCTACCGCCCTGAGGAGGTAACTAAAAACACGGATTTTGGTTATGTGAAATAATATAGATAAAGCAATTTTGTGTAGTGTAATATATCTACGCGATTTTGAAAAAGTCGACATAGTAAGTTTCAGAAGGGCTAGTTTATGCAAGGGTGGGCAAAGGGTTTTTATCATAATCTTTTACAGTCAAAACTTTAGCCAATTCTTGTTACGTATTTAAAAAGGTTAAATTTTTCTACATAAGAAAGTTATTCTTGTTTGGTATTGTTGAGAACAGTAGTTTTCGAAAAAAGTTAACCTAAAGATCGAAATTCGCTACTACAGTATCGCAACCGACTCATAGCAATGCGTTTTCCATTTACTTTCCTCGAAGCTATAGCTCCCTTAAAACGCAACCTTTTCTATTATTTTGATCAGTACTATCGCTCTTCAAAGATTACAATAATTCAAAAAAGTGTTTCAAAAAAACTGAATAAAGTGAAATTATTCATTTTTAGATTATTTGTGCGATAAGAATCATTTAGATTTATATCGCTTAAAAAAATCTGGTGTGATACACGTACACAACTGCCTTTTACAGTGATCTTATAATGAATAAAAAATTTGTTTTGAATGTTTGCAGTTGTCAAAAGCTTTAAAAAATTCCAAATTTTACAGAAACCGTACAAAATAGAGCATTAGTTGAAAAAACAAATTGTCTTTAAAATTTTAAACCAAATTCAAAATTTTAATAATATACCGGGTATTCTATTTAAAATAACAAAGTTGATAGCGACTTTCGGTATAAGCCGAAGTGATATCACAGTCAAAATATTGTAGTTATAGTCGCTCTTACACAAAATCTATGGTCAAAGTTCTCTATAATGCCCTATACAATAGGAGTTAATAAAAAAAAGAAAAGAAGAAAAAAACAAACGAAACCCATTTTAGAGATATTCAACTGGAAAAACACCGATCTCACATCAGTACACATAAATTTTTTTATAAAAATGTAACATTTGAAAAAAATCGTTAGAGCCGTTTTTGAAAAAACGAAAAAAGTTGAAAAATCACAAGAGTGAACACCATACTTCCGGTTATGCGATTTTTTTCAAAAACTTGCTGTCGCACACACACAGACACACACGCAGACCAATGAGCTAAAACATGTTTTTTGGGTTCAGGGGACTCTAAAACGTAAGATCGGTTGAAAACTCAATTTCGAATTTTTGGGGTGAATCCAATACTTCCTTTATCGTAAAAGGAAGTAAAAATTAAAATTAATTCTTAACAAAAGTAACTATTCTAAGTTCAACAAATTGCATCAATCTGACTGTTATTAAGTAGTTAATGCATTATAATCATCTAAGGTTTTCACCAGTAATTAAATATCGTTTGTTACTCAATTGCGAAATATCAGAGAAAATTACACAAAATGCAGTTGAATTTAAACTTCGTAGTCTCGGTTATTCGAAGTAACCCTCATTCAATTTAATTTATATTGTTTTACATACGCAACTGTGGTTAAATGGAATTACGTTTAGTGGAAGTTTCCGCTAAATGCAAGAGGTTTTCATAATAGTTGGCAACGTTTTCTTTCCGTCAATCCATTTGCCTTCAATATTTCTAAATTTTCATATCAAATGCGCTCAAACGTATTTTAATGCATACTTACCTATTTCTTAAAGCTTTATGCACAACTTATAGATAATTGGGCCTTTTGAGCTGCTTCAGAGTAAACTTAGAACATTGACTGTGAGCTACCTGTCTCGATAGGTAAAAATCTGCAGAAGTAAAACGAAATTAAGCAAATTACTGTTTTGAATAGTGATCACGAAAGTCGTCTTTTTTAAAAGAAAAATCGTAAGAAAGTAACACCTTTTTTAACGAAAAATCGATAAAATACACTTTTTTAACTATATTATTGAAATTGTGAATTATCAATTTGACAGTTGTAAATTCCGAAGTCCTTTTGAAATAAATTTCGAGTTACAAGAGAGCACTATGCAAAAAAACTACGTGTATAATAGGTTTTGAAAGTCTCTTATGACTTTCAAAACTAGTTGTACAAATAACTATTTTAAAATTACGGACAGAAGTAGAAAATGTCGTAATCCCTCTATGATCCACAATACTGGTTCAGATCGTGGAATAAATATAGAAAGGAAAAATAATTATACTTACAAACATATAATCCCTAAGACTGACACAGAAATTGCAATACCGCCGCGGAGCAATTATATATGACAATTAAAAACTTTCAAAACTAATTTAAAAAAATGTACACAGCTGAAGAAGATTTAGTAAGTAAGAGAATCGATAAAAATAAAGTCAAATTAAGAACACATGGTTTAACGAAGAGATCAGAAAACAACCAGAGAAGAAAAGAAACGGGTTTTTGAAATGTGAAAGAAGCAATAGCCAATAAAAAACTCATAAAGCTAAAAAATGAGGTAAATCAGAAAATAATAGCTATTTATGCAACAAGTGCTAAAAGTCGACGTGCACGCGTTGCATACAATATTTTATCTACGACCTTAATTTTACCATTATTAATCCATAAATATCGATTTAAGAAAGGTTCGCATCTGCGACGCTCTTAATTTATGTCATAATGAATAGTAGGCCTGCGCCGCGGTGGCGATTGTTTGGCCACGCCCGTGCTGTCAAGGTGAGTTACGAAATGTAATTATTGATACTCCACATATGACTGTATTCATTACATAACGCTTTAATTATTTCAAAAAAGCTTTACCTGTAACGCAAGAAGCAACTAGAATAGCTTTACAACTTCACTTGCAGTTCGAAATTGTAGTTTTGAACCTCGCTTCACTTTTAGCACATGTGCTAAAAGTAAACAGCTGATTTCTTTAAACACGGTAAACTATAAAACGTCACTTTTAGTGAAACAAGCTAGCGCTAAAAGGCCTACTTTTAGTAGTGGTCGTAGATAAAAGAAATTAAAAAAGGGTTCTGGAAAAAATTACTACGGACATAGACCAGAATTTGCATCTGCAAAACCAGAAGAAAAAGTAGAGGGAGTATCAGAACCAATAGTAAATACAGTATTTCAAACCAATGTAATGAAGAAAACTTATCAATAACAGAAGACACTAGTTCAATTATAGGTTCTGTCATTGTAGTAACAAAAAAGAAAAATGTACAAGTAATAGTCAGATTACGAAATAAACAATCTTCCGACCTTGGCAGGATATAACCACGAATTAAATAAGAAATACTTACTTACCTACCCTACCGTGTAAGGGTGGTGGGTTTGCTCGACAGCGGGCCCTTGTCCATAATTCTTTCCATGTCTCCCTGTCTGCTGTATGTTCTCTTATATTTTTCCATACTGCTGCCCGTATTACTGCAGCTTCGTATTGCCACGTCTTTCCGGGTCTTCCTCTTTTTCGCTCTCATGCAGCCCTTGCTTCGTGCATTTGTCTAGGTTATCTTTCTTCTCACATTAAATTTACCTGTCTCCACCTTAATTGGTTTTCTTGGATTTTATGTTCTATCAGTCGGATTATTAATGTCTCTCTCTCTCTAAATTTCGTTCCGTGTTCTGCCCCTCTTCTATATTCCTGAAGAATCTCATTTTTGGGGCAGTTAATCTTCTCTTCTGTCTGTCCGCCACTTTGTTATATATTTCTGCTTTTGTTTCTTTGGATATCTCTCTTTTCCCTAAGAACGATGTCTTCATTGCTTTGATCAGTCTATCTGCTGCCTCTATTCTTTGGTTGACTTCTCCATCTTGTTTTCCGTTTTCGCTCACTTGCATCGCCAGGTATTTGAATTCTTTAACCTGTTCCAGTTTTGTTCCTTCTTTTCTTCAGTTCTGTATCGTATTCCCTCATATATTGTTGTAAGTCCTGTTCAGTTGCTCTTAGTATCGCCATATCGTCTGCGAATATTAGTTCCATCGCCTGTATTCTTTCCCATCTCCAGTTATCTGCTGTATACAGTTTTACGTTCATCTTGCATTGCTTTACTACGTCGTCTAGAACTACATTAAATAAGAATGGGCTCAATACAAACCCTTGTCTAAGTCTAAGTGCGCATGTAGTTTATGCACCTTTTCTATAGGGTGTTGGTTATTTCTACTAGATTGTCACCAATACCTCTCTTCTGTAAGCATTCATACATCATGCATCTTCTCATCGTACTCTATCGAAGGCTATCTGTAAGTCGATCAAGCATGTGTGCACTTGCCTGTCCGTTCTTCGTGCTTTTCCACTTAATTGCGAAGATTAAATCAGCCCGTACTTCTACGAGTTCTTGAAAGTACCTCTTCCATCTTTCCATGATTTCCGCTTCTTCCTGCAGTATTTTGTAGTTTTTTTCTTTCATGTTCTTAAGGGTCACATTCTTCTTCCGTCTCATTTGTTTTAGTAGAAGAGTTTTGGGTTGTCTTAATAGGATTCTTCCATCTTGTTGCCAAAGTTTGTCCACGCTGTATTTTTCTCTTTTACTGCTCCTCTGTTTTCTCTTCGTAGTATTCTATTTTTCTCCTCTGTAGATACTTCTTTCTTTTCTTTTTCTTGGCCTTTACGTGGTTTTTTACCTCTTCGGTCCACCATCGTGTATTTACTTTTTTGTTACTTACTTTGGTTAGCCCACAGCACCCTTTTACTGTTTTTATAATGCTTCTCGTAAAGTGTTTCCACTTTTGCTCTACTGATCTACTTATTACTCTTTCTTGCATTCTTTTGTCTATTGTTTTTCTGTATATTTCTCTTACTTTTGCTATTTTTAGTTTGTCACTTCTTATTTTCTCTTTTATTATCGTTCTAATTTTGTCTCTTATCTTTGTTTATTCTTTTATTAAGTAGTAAATAGTGGTCGCTTCCTATATCCGCTTCTCTTTTCACTTCCAACTTTTTACTTCACTTCAGCTCTTTCTGGTTATTATGAAGTAATCTATAATAGATTTCTGTCCTCTATTTGGTTCCTCCGGTGTGTACTTGTACTTCGCTGTGTGAATTTCGTGTTTATCAACACTAAGTAATTTTCTGTCCATTTGTGTTTGATGTTTATTCCCCATGTTCTCCAAGATTTTATTTTTATTGCTTACTCTACCGTTTAGGTCTCCCATTATAACGACCTTTTTGTCTTGTCTACCAATCTGTTTCTGTAGATCTTCAAAAAATCCTTTTCTTTCTTTCCGCATCTTCGTTAGTCCTAATACAGAATGTACCTTACTGTTCAATTCTAATACATGAGGCTGGAAAGTAAAATTAGAATATACAGGTGAAGCACTGGTCCGGCCAATTCAGACTTACGCAAATGAAGCTAAAGTCTAAACAATAATTACCAAAGAAAAACAAGAATAGCGGAAATGAGAATCCTAAGACCAATAATACATACAATAACATAGAAATACGAAGGAAGTACGAAGTACACAATATAGTAAAGTGGGTCAAAAGCAGAAAAAAAAAGAATGGCGAAAGATCAGTGATGATAGCATTAGAGTTGGTTTTCGTCTTTTAACGAAGAAGGCGAGGACAAATAGAGCAAATTCCTGGTTGACGCGAAAAAAGAAGCGTTATGATTAAATACGAGGAAGGAATATAGAAATATAGCTCTTTGTTTATGAATTGAATAATAAAGGAATTAAACGCAGTTAAATATAATACAGAAATTTAGCAGAAATCTTGTCGATTCAGAGGCAGAATTTAAAAATTCAAAATTTCACATTTTTCACAAATCTTTCAGCATTCTGAAATACCTCTTATTCCTGCACTGCTGCATTTCTCAGGCACAGGAAAGCCGAGTATTATTAAAATTTTTGCTAGCGGACGATAATATTTCATAACGAGTGTTTTTGCCTAATTATATCTGTGCCATTTATTTATCGAGACTAAGATTAGTACGTGACAGTGAAGCTGCCTAACGAAGAAAGCTGTCTCGGCTTGACAAATATAAAAGTAGTTCGCTGAGAATTTCCCGCTTTAATTGCAAATAAACTATGAAATCAGACTGGTATTTAGATGTAAGCAATTACTATACAAACAAGTTTCGTGTAGCGCAATTTTTACCTGTCAGCCCGCGATTTTTATTAATAGACGTAAATTGCTCTACATGCGTTCGACGCCACTTTTATAATCTACAACTTAAACAGTTACTTAGTAACACACTTTTTGTTAAAAGCGCATTAAGACAGCAGTGACATTTAAAAAATCACCTCTATGTTTCTGCAGGTACGCAGTATTGGAAGTGAATTTATGCTAATTAAATCGGGGAACTGCCAGCATAATTATCTGAAATATGTTAAGTTATGAGCAGTTGCCCGCCTAAACGATTTTAAGACATGTCAGACCAGTTTGATCAAATTTCAAGCTAATGTTGAAAATCCTAATCGTTGTTTGAGTCTGTACAAAAAATTGTCATGCTATTTATTGGCTTCTCTAGAGAATTCACCCAAGAATTAATCCTGAATATCAAGCACCAGCATAATGTGTATTATAGCTGAACTAAATTCAATTTTTGTAACAGAAAAACCAATTCGTTTAAATAACTTTAATTGCGTAATGGGGTTGTGATTTGATTTCTAAAACAAAGATGCACTTAATAGCATAGTAGTAAATAGGTTTTGACTCGCTCGTACGAGAACGCGATTTATGGCAAATTACAAGTATATAAAACGTCCTGATATTTTTATTTATTTCTTAAAATGTAATGAGTTCCACCCCACTTCACATTTGGTTTTAAAGCGAGTGTTATTAGAAGAAAACTGGACTTGCCCTAGTTACTCGTATTAATAATCATTACTGGGTTTCATACATATGTTGTTTTTCTCACATTTTTTGGCTGCGAAAGGAAAGAAACAACAACAGATCTGTTAAAACAATGGTATTTGGAGCAATTACTGTAAATTCGAAGTAAATTTCTGTTAGGTCTGTACACAAAAACATATGTTTTATATTTCTTAACAATCGTATTTTAAGAATTAAAAGATCTATGATTTCATTAAGTTAGAATTGGATTCACTTTTTAGTCCACAATAATTCATAAGCTACTATTATTTTCATGGCCGTTTTAGAAAATAAAGTTGCAGCGGAAGGTTTTTCTACTAAGCAATGCTATAATAGAACGTGTGTTTCTATAGAACAATCCAACAATAAATAAAACGGCTGCACTTTGAGATTTATAGGTCTAATGTAACTACTTCAACTTTTTTCCTTTTCATTTCAACAATAACTGTTTATTTGGGATACCATCCATTGCATATATATAATTAATTGAAATTTTTAAAATAATAATTAAAGAAATAAAGCGAAATACGAGGGAAATATTGATTCGATCTGAACTTTTTAATTTTTTTATTTGTAAGAATAAATTACATTTGTATAATCAATGCACTTATTAATCAATAGATATCAGAGAATTGTTTGCGTTAGCAATGCCAGTTGTGACATGTTTTCAGGTAACGTACCCAATTAGTTGCACAACGAATTTTGGTCAAATCTTTATACGCAAATGTAAAAAATTGCTAAAATTTATCGTCGGGTTTGGTGAAGAAATGCGTTTAAGAAGTTTGTAACGATATATAGACAAGTTAAATTTAAGTGCGACGTCTCGTACGCCTTAGTATTTATAGAGTTTAAATGCCCTTATTTTTATCTAGCTAGCTCAGTATACAAGAAACCCTGTTAAATACCCCAATCGTGGTTATGAAATGTCAGTACCTGCTAAAAATAGGTAGCTTACACAAATATATTTATCTACTATACAAACGTGCATAGAAACAATGAAGAAAATAAAAAAATTGAATTAAAACCTAGCACGCTTGGCCATTCCTAAACATATATGGAAAATATGAACATTCTACGGGCGATATAGCGTGGGGCTACTCGCATTTGCAATTAAACAACGTCAGAATAGTTATATCTACCATACAAATACATAACTTAACAAACAACTAATGGTCTAAAAGCGCGAACATTAAAGCGCATCGAAAGTACGGTCCTGTACGAGATTGCGTACATAAAAACTCGCCGTTCATAAGCGCATTCCTTTTAGCACGATTCCCACACAATTAGTGCGGCTGCTTATCACTTAAGCTCAACACATTTGCGGTATCAAGTTACCTTGGAATCGTTGAATCTGCGAATTGCAACGTTTTCTCGAATCGGGCTCTCTCTGGATTGCGACATCAAACCTTGGACGGTGCGACGAGTGAAAATTTACCTCGCACAATGCGGGAAATACCCTGTCTGCTAGCTTTAGTGTCGCAGTGACGTTACATAACTGTGCTAAATTACAATGTTTAATCCTAATAAACAATAAAAAAGCATGCAACTACAAACTGGCTATATACCGTGTGTCCACAGGAGTACGCACCATAGAGATAAGATAATGCTAATAGAATATAAATATCAACCAGTGCTATGACCACCGTCCCTTTTCTTGTACCATTTATAACAATATTGTTTCATACAGTGGCGAGTCAGAAGCCAGAAAACAACGTTTTAGCGTGCCCGCGATTCCAGAGTTAGCCGATCTTTCTATTAATTTGGTTATCCCTATGGTGCGTATTCCTGTGGACACACGGTATGTAAACATAAAAATAAACAATCTAGGCAAGGTCGGCAGATTACCGTTTCAAGTTCAATATTTGATTGGTATAAATCCTTGGTCACAGGCTGCAAATGTGTATTAAATGTTCCCCATATTACAAAACCTACTACCACAATCAATGAATTGAACGTCGGGTATAATATGGGAATAACAATTCGAAAATTAGTCGAAATAGTAAACATTAGTGTTTGTAGCGTCTAGGATATCATTCACCAGAAAATATAATTTGCTGAAATTCGTGCAGGGTGTGTTTCAAAAAACCTGTCTGGTGAACGGATTTAAATTTCACAAAAACGTATCGTTTTTAAATTGAAGGAAATTCTTTTTGAACGAATCATTGCCGTATTTTGTATGCACTAATATATCCCACAAACAAACTACTATGTAATGGCGCCCAACAATGTATGTGACGACTACTCCGTTCCGAGATATACATGGTCCAATTCTGGTTGATTTCCTAGTTGGCCGGAAGATTGTAAATGCAGTTAAGTTTTTTAAGAGTCAGAGAGACTGTAAGAACGAAACCACGCAGAATATTCAGTAAAGGCATCATTCTTCTGCATGATTATGCCCTAGATAAATTTGGTGAGTTATTGTCCCACCCACCTTTTAGTCCCAGTTGTCGTCTTGTTAGACCACTGGTAGAGATGGAAGGTAAGAAATACAAATAGCACAAGAAAGTAATGAATACTTTTCCCGAGCGCTGGAATAAACGTGTATTCAAGCAAAAACATTATTTTAAGAACTTTCTATTTTTATTGTTATTGCTGTACAGAAAAGTCTATGTCACATATATATGCTCTCGTCGTAACATATAAAAGAGCCCTTGCTAAGGTGGAAACTCCTTAATCTCGGTAAAAATTCTAAGTCTGACCATATGACCACAGCAGTCGGTTTCTACGATATCTTGTCCATAACCAAAAAATAAACAAGAACTCCTAGATATAGTCAAACAGGATGTACTATGCAAGACAAAGAAAACTGGGACAACTCTTGATAGAGAATTTAACATTATTTAATTAGCTTAAATGAGGCTTTAAACAATTACATTTATTATAACAACTTGGTTTCATAGCAACGTCGAACCAAGTTGAAAATTAAGTTAGAAATACCTAGCAACTATACATACTAAAGCAGTCACGTTCACAACAGACCATATTAACTGTCCCAGTTTTTTTGTCTTGTATAGTACATGTACAAAAACAGAATGCGGAAACAACTAGTGCAAAGAATAGGAAACAACTGAATTGCGAAAATGAATGGAGTGCATTGCTCCAGACCACCAGGTAGACAACCGAAAAGATGTTAAGATAATTGGACATCGAATTAGAAGAATACCAACCAACTGGATCACAACGATCTACAATGGAAAGAGAAAGAAGAAGAAAGAGAAGAAAATTAAAACATACCGGAGATAATTTAAAAATGTGATCTAACATTGGCACCAATAGTCATAGTTAGTGGAGCTTTCAGGCGGTTTATGTTAGAAAGGCTTCAAATATTTCATTTAAACAATTTAATTTTCTTCACTGTTATTATTTCTTCTTGCTGAATACCTTTTTAAAACTCCAGGTCTAGTACTGTGTAGAAGATGGGCGTGTGAGTGAGTATTCACTCACGTCAAGCACGTTTCACGCTTGCTTTAAACACTCACGTTCACGTATGCTCATGCTCACATTCACGGCGTGACCTTCCACAATACCAAAAGCTGTCATTGCAATTGACGTTTCCCTTACCGATACGAGTACAAGAAAGCAACACTTTTCATTCTTAGGCTTAAAAGTACTTTTACCTTCGAGGAACTAAAAGTAAGTTCTACTTGGTCGCCTATAGACGCAGACACGAGATTGACTGTAGACACAACATACACAACACAACACAGGTGCCAAGCTCCTTCGCTGCAGACTGCCACACAGTAGTACAAATACCTTCCGCTCCAGCTCTAGATCTTCCACATGGGTGGAGAGCGGTTCCAGCCTTTTATTTGTTACTAAATATTTAACATGAAATTAACGTGCAACGTGAATCACGCCTTGAAAATTTTATATATTTTTTATATACGTATATCAATCGTTATTTACCATACAAGTGCGTAAAGGTAGTCTTTAGTCACGAGCGGGTCAGAATTTAGACGAACGTAGCGAGTGTTTCAAAACTCGCTAGTGACTAAAGATGCGCTACACATGTGTATTGCACAATATTCTATCTACTATAGAATCGAGAAAACACAATAAATACATATAAACAACTACTTTAAATGCAAATTAGGATTACTGCATTAAGTACAAAGTTTACCTTAATAAGAAGGACGTGACCCTAACAAGCGATCGTAGTTTTGCGTGGTTAAAAATTTTAACCACGTTGCTACTGACTACGTGACTAATAAAATCATGATATTAAACAGTAATTATACAAATTAAAAACTGCCACGTAAAAGCAAATTTTACACACACTCGTTCTGCAACGCACGCGCGTCAGGAAATGATGTCTTTGTAACATAAATACCTATTATCTTACAGTAGCGGCTTTTGACGTACTTTATGCAATTGTTTACACTCACTAAAAACATTTCATTTTACACTGACAACCATAAACAACTAATAATTCAGCTCAATGACAGTGACACAACATATATTTTTTAAAGGCAAGAGATTAATGTCAGTACTTTCTATTTTATTACATTTACTATTCATTATCTTTACTAGGTGTCGTAGCTTGATTACTTTTTGAAATAAAATATTGTTTATCTACGACCACCACTAAAAGTAGGCCTTTTAGCGCTAGCTTGTTTCACTAAAAGTGACGTTTTATAGTTTACCGTGGTGTTTACTTTAAGCTCTAGTGTTAAAAGTGAAGTGAAGTTATAAAACTACAATTTCGAACTGGAAGTGAAGTTGTAAAGTTATTCTAGTTGCATCTTGCGTTACAGGTAAAGTGTTTTTGAAATAATTAAAGCATTATGTAATACAGTCAGATGTGGAGTATCAATAATTACATTTCGTAACTCACCTTGACAGCACTGGCGTGGCAAACAATCGCCCGCACGGCGTGGCCTACTGTTTATTATGACCTTCGTTTCATAATTTTCATGTCTCGTGCATTAACGTCGACTTTTAGCACTTGTTGCATAGCTATTATCTACGACAGTGTGTAAAATTGCCTTTTAGTTGACAGTTTTAAGTTTGTAAAACAACTGTTTAATAACATTAGTTTACGTCGTCAGTAGTAACGTATTTAAAATATTTCATTAGGCACGTTGTCAGTAGCAACGTGTTTTAAAATTTGTAAAACACGCAAAATTACGACCGGTTGTTGATAATCCTAATTTACATTTAATTTTTTTTTATATTTACTGTGTTTTCTAGATTCTATCGTAGATAAAATATTGTACGATACACACGCGTAAAGCATCTTTAATCACTCGCGGGGCTTAATTCCTCACTCACTCGCGTTTTAACTCTACCCCACCCGTGCCTAAAGAGTAGCTTTACGCACTTGTATCGTAAATTACTATTATGATTGCTTCAGCCGACGTCATATAGAAAGACGCTATTATTTTTATTTGACTCATCGCTTCTTTTTGGCATCAGATGTAAATGTATAAACAAAATACTATCATGCAAAATAAACCAATAAATACATCTCTTTCTTAGTTATCTATTTATAATAGTTAGTATAATCTTGCTTCGATTTCAATTTACCTTACTGGTATACTGTCAGTGGCATTCGAATGCGTAATGTATTAATGTCACGAATACAATGTTTCTCTGAAAAACAAACAACTGTTAAATTATAAACATTAAATATAAAATAAAATGGTAACGCATAGAACAAATACTTACTTATATACAACGCTCAAGTAAACTCTAAAAAACCAAAAATATTTCATTCAGGTGCCAGTTATATTTAATATGTGAAAATTTAACAGTTTAGTTATTTAGTTTATTTCGTGGCTTACTGGTATATTTTTAAATAAAAAAAATTTTTTTTGGAAAACATATACAAGGTATTTGCAAATCGCTAGACAGCTCGTAAATTCATTAATAATAGAGATATCGAAAAACCTATAAATGCCAGTATACAATCTATAAACCGCGGTAGACCAATTGAAATCACGGCCTCCTATTTTTGCGTGGTAATACACTACTTTGGATTTTTAAATCGAATACCCTGTATAGTTTTAGATATTTGTAATCGGTGCTAAAATGCTACATAATGGCATTTAAAATAACAAAAGTTTCTTTCTATAGTTTTCTTACTAACGAAGTTCCTACCTATCTAACGATTTACAAACACCTTGTATACAGCAAGTAGAACTACTCGTATTAATAAATTTTACATGTTTAACGAGAAAAATTACTAGAACTAAATTAAATCTGCTCGATCTTCGTACTGTAGAAATGTCAGGGCTTTTCCATACTGTTTACTCGACTGTCGATTTTGCCCTTCTCTGTCTATTTGTCCTGTATTTTTCAGCAATCTCTATGTAAACAAAATTTTTCACTTAATTTGGGTTACATCTGTCTGACTACTATTGGGTTTGTCTATAATCATAGTTTTTGTCTTGTCGTTGTTAATAATTTGTAATCCCACCGTATCTTACTCATCTACGTATAAATGCGGTATTAGATACCAAAAGTCCACAGATTCAACAATTGCAAATTCAAGCAACAATAAAATTGAAAGCAATCTATTAGCTTAGCTATGTAGTATCTTTATCTATTTTTTAACAAAGCGCACCAAATATTTGAATCCGTCATTGGCATTGATAATTCGTTGAAGATATTTGCCTCCGCAATAGGGGGTTTAGAACAATTGCACGGAAACAATTGCCCGAAAAATATTTGCTCGAAATAGCTATTTATACAACAAGTGCTAAAAGTTGATGTTTATGCACGAGACATGAAAATTATGAAACGAAGCCGAAGGATGAGTTTTATAACATGTCGAGTGCAATAACACTTTTATCACGAGTTTGCATACAATATTTTTTCTACGACCTTAAATTTTCTGTTATTAATCCATAAATGTCGATTTAACAAAGGTTTGCATTTATGACAGTTCTAATTTATGTCATAATAAAGAGATGACCTTGACGCGCAGGTGAATGTTTGAGAGCCAGTACTGTCAAAGTCAGTTATCAAAGGTAATTATAATAGCACATATCTGACTTTATTCATTACATAACGCTTTAATTATTTAAAATACACTTTACCTCTAACGCAAGAAGTAACTAGAATAACTTTACAACCTCACTTCCAGTTCTAAATTGTAGTTTTATAACCTCACTTAACTTTATAACACATGTGCTGAAAATAAACAACTGATCTCATTTTAAACACGCTAAATTATAAAACGTCACTTTTAGTGGAAACAGCTAGCGCTAAAAGGCCTACTTTTAGTGCTGGTCGTAGAAAAAATATTTGCCCAAAAACAGTTGACCGAAAGGAACTTTTCCCGAATGAACAATTGCCGGAAGAATAATTGCCCGAAAGGCAAATTGCTCGAAAATATTAAAATGTATTTGAGTAGTGAGTTGAAGAGAACTTTATTTTAGTTTAAGCCTTGAAAAATCTCTCTTCATATACTACAGAGTCATCAAAAATTAACTTGATCGCGGGCGCCCATGAATTATATGACTACTGTTTACACTTTATAACACCATATTTGAACTACAATTAACTGTATAGTTCGTGTGACTTTGACACAGTCTAATGTAAAACTATATAATTTAAACCAAATTTTGAGATTAAATTGATGGGTAACATTAAAATAACATTATCCACACGTCATTTTAAGTGTTCGAAAATGAATTTTAAACTTAAAAAAAATGTGCAGTTCTATGTCAACAGATTAAGCAAGTTTTATTGGTTTTAATGGCTCCCGCGATCAAGTGTATTTGTGATCCCCTTGTGTAAGGGTGATTAAACGTTTCTTTCTTTGTTTTTAATTTCTTCTTCTTCTATTTATTTTCGCTCATACATAGCAAAATCTACGTCGACTCCAACTACGCTTCTTCGGAGGAGGACCGCCAACATCCTTTCCGTCGTTTAAAAAGTTTATCCTGTGTCCTTTTACCTACTGAGCTATTGTTCTTTACCTTCTATACTAATCTGCTGCCTCCCATTCTCTAATGTGTTTACTCCAGTATTTTATTCTGTGTCTGGGATTTCGTTCTCTGAGTTTTTGCTAGTTGTATCTCGCAGTGTTTTCCATGTATTGTTCATATAGATCTCATTTTTGGGCAGCCATTAACGGCGTTATCTTGGATTGATCTACCCTTATCTCTACTGCTCTACTCCTTCCTAAATCATCATTGTTATTCTCTTAAAGGGAATTGCTGACTCATTTTTCGTAATATGCATTTGGTACTTTAGTGCGCCGTTTAGCACCGTTATTCCTCGATAGCTTTTCAGTGCCGGTTTACCCCCTTTCTTGATTATGGGGATTATTCTGTTGTTATTCCGTCTTTTAGTATGGTTGTTTGTTGGGATGGTCTGAAATAGTTTTCTAGTTTCTCTGCAAGTTCTCTTCTCCCACATCTTAGCATCCCATATTTGCTTGCATCACGTTCTGCGTTTTTAAATTTTCAGCTGTTGTAAGATGCTTCTTATCGTGTCTGTTGTGACTTCCATATGTTTCTCTACGCGTTCCTCATGTTTGCCATCTGATTTATATGTAATCATTTTTTCCTGATATAAATATACAACCAATATCTTACAGCCATTTGCTGTGATTGTGAACTACTAAAAAGGACTCAGGGGTTAACATATTGTAGCAACACTTTGATTTTCATACAACATATAGTTCTTTCTAGATATTGATGATAAACTACAGTATGACCGAAAACTTTCAACGTCTAGAGGGCTGTGGAATTATTTTGTCAAAACATGTTGTTGGCAGTCGTGGTAGAAAAAGTCACATTGGAATTTTATATCTGTCAGTTTAAGGTTATGTCAGGACTGTCATTTCAACAAATACAAACATTCTTGTTGAATACATAAAAATGTTAGTAAGAAAAACAACTGCAGCTATTCAATATGATTTGCTGCATTTTCCATACACAGAACCATCTAGTGCTCGGCATTAAACATCCTGTAAAAGTTAAGTTTATCTGTCAAAATTGTATAGGTTATACTATTAAGTAGCTTTACTCATCATTGCCAACATAAATTTAATTTTTTTAAATCCACAGCCCTCTAGACGTATTATCGTTAACCTCGTTTTACCTTGCGGTGTAGAGGCTGGTGCTTGATTAATAAAATGTATTAACACATACATCGTAGTTACTCTCTAAAGAAGGTTATATGTTGTTAAAAAAGTCAGCCTTTAATTTTTTAGTAGTGTATTTCATTGTAGGTACTGTATTCTTCACGTCCATTTTACTCCTCAATATACCTTTAGTAAATACCTTCCAGTATTGTTTTTTATTGTGTCATTTTCATATATTGCAGTGAATGGCTGTCTTTATGTTTTATTGGATAAAATGAATAATTTAATTAGGGCAAATCACCACAATGCATTGCAATGCTCAGGGTACTTTTATTGTGTTAAACTTTGCCTGTCAGTATTTTAGGCTTATTGAAATGAAATGTATTTATTACTTTTCAAATAAAATGGTTAATTGCTCCTTTCTGTACTTCATTCAACTGAAATAATAATTTAGACTAGCTCCAGCAGAACACGAAACTCCTTTCAGGTGGGTTCAGATCTGAGCTTTTGAAATTATGTTTAGAAAAATTTATTCAAAGTAGCTCACATGTGCGATTCTAGTACATTCGATCTACACGCTCCAATTATTCATAACCTCGCAACTTGACGCAGAACGTCGTTAGTGCAACAGCGTTTATTTGAATATTTAACAGTGAAGTTCTGCAATTAAACGTCAGGTAAATCGGCACAAAACTCCCACCTAGCAACAACTAATTCGATATTGTTTCAGGGATGACGTCAAACGATGCTCGCAATTCATTTGTCTTGAACTTCCTGTAATCGCTTGGAATTCTTGCAAGAAAGGCATTTTCTACTGACGCCATGCAAATCATTGAAACTGGAACAGTACTGGACGCTTGGAAATGCGATGAATCTCTTCCAGAATGTGTATTCTTCAAGTTTACTAACTTTCCCGGCTTCCAAACACTCAAGAAACATGAGAAATCCTACCTCAGATCTGGCCAACTTTCGCTTCGGAGCTAGTGCAAGGGAACGCTGACGGGTTTCTTCGCTTGCAGTCGCTTCCCTGGCAGCAAATCTTGTTCAGAATGCTCGTGCAGACCCCTCTGACCTGTTGTAGTGGAGACCCCTGGCTTTGGCAATTCAAATGGATCGATGTCAAAGTTATAAATCTTGCTTGCTGCCGTTTCACAGCCAAAGATGTGTTGGTGAATTTTATAGTTTTATGATGCGGAAACCTTCACCAACATTCTCACAGATACCTGGTCGTGGGTATAAATAAATGGAACACTTTTTAACTGGGTAACAACACTTTTATTATATTAAAAGATAAATTGTTTGGAGCTCAATTTTGCCCCCAACTTGACAAATTTACAGCAATTGTTATTCTTCTCTGAGAGAATCGCGTTGCTAGGTTACAGCGATCTCATATTGTTTATCGGAAATTAGTTTTAATTATTAATCTACATAAACGGAATAAAATTTGATAACATTTTTCTAAAATCTAAAAATTGCTTAAATCTAAAAATTTTCTTTCTTCCTTATATCTAAAAATTGTGCTTATTCGTCACACACAACGTTTTTTAAATCACTACTCTGCTATAACACTTATTTTTAAAATGCACTGGATTTGAGTTCAATTTTGCACACGTCACTGTTTGTTCTTCAATTCAGTTGCCCTCGTTCTCTATTGCTCTTTGCAATTTCTATTTTCTCTTGCTTCGATTTCATTTACCTTTCAGCTTGCTTGCTTTTCACTGGCCCCTACTTTTATTAATAACTCTACGCTCATTCAGTATGCACATAACCAACCTTTTATGTTATGTAATTTCATTTGGTCTGGCTACAAATATGCTCAAACCTATTATAATACTTATATTATTTTCAAGTCAAACTCTCTGAAATCCGTTTTGCTTCTGCCTGCCTTTATTCCTCTAATTAATGCTTCTTGCATCTCATTACCAATGCATTTAATAACTTCAATTACTGTTTTAAATTGCAATTAAATAAAGAATTTCAACTCTGTGCTTTAATTGACTTACAGAGCCAAATTGTGAGCTTAAAACCATCTCAATACATTGTCTTTCTTGCTCTTGTATAGCATTTTCGGTTTTCCTGAGTTTTATTACGTACTAGTGAGTCACCCGAACTACGCTTCGGTTCGCTAAATTAAGAGAGGTTCATTAATATAAATTTAAAAAAAAAGGATGCATCGTCCGGGACTCGAACCCGGGCCGCCCGCGTGGTAGGCGGGCATTCTACCATTGGACCAAAAATGCTTGGTGAACATAGTGAATCACCCGAGGTAACAGCTGTCCCAGTGCAACCCACGCCCACAGACGCTTCGCTCCGCTACGTACACGATTTAATTCAATTAAACCTTTTTCGTACTTTTTTTGAAAATAAAAAGCGGCCTACGATCTAAGTCGAAAAATTAGCAAAATTTTAAGCCATCATACAACTTAATCGGGCCAGTATCTACGGAGGAGATAGCGAACAAACATACACGCAAACATAGTTACATACACGCAAACATACAAAGAGAGCACCGATTTTATGTTATAAAAGAAGATGCGTCGTTCTTCTAATATAAAAGATATTTTATGTTTTTACTTCCCTCGGATGAAACAGGAAGGAAGTATTGTAATGACGATAAAATCATCTTCCGAGATTTCTTAAGATCTTCATATTTCAGGGTTTCTAGATGACGAAACAATTTTTTTTCAATTCCGTCGGTCTGTATTTCTGTCTGCTTGTTAGCGGTATAGCTCAAAAACTGGTTGTTGGAGGAATACTATATTTTGCGTACGGATTAGATGTCTATCTAGTTCGAAGTCGAATATACTTTCTGTCAAATATATACAGGGTGAACAGTTGATTACCTTAAACAAATAAAATGTTGTCTATTCTTGCTTTGACGCGGGAATATACCGGGTGGCCATAAATATCTGATATCATATTACCTTTGGAATCAACACCGCTTTATCAAAGTGATGAATCCAACTAAACTAAATGTCATTAATGTCATCACAACTAAAATTCCTATCTGTCAAAAATTATTACAGATTGCAATAATAATTGAAGTTAGAACAGGAGATTTTTATAATCGAGTCGTAGGCTAAACTGCAGAATCTGGGGCACATTCCCCTCCTCTTATTTGCATTTTATTACATTTCATACCAATACTTATTATAATTGAAATATGTATAATGCTAACCAACATTTATAAGTACCGGGATCTCAGATGTTTATGGCCACCCGGTATAAAAGCAATAACTTGCACATAGCTTAAGGTGTTACTCTTGATGAAAATATTTAGGACGCAAAAGATACAAAGTGAATATCGTAAAATAGACAGAAATATGTAGCGATCAACGCTTCCTTTATAAAATAGCCAAGAGCACAAGCAAATTCAACTATTGGGCGTGGGGATGTTGGTTAACAAACAATTGGTAATCGGGTTCTGCCTGGTTGGAAGCGCGAGTTCGAATCCCAGCGACTGCCATGTTTTTTTTAATTGCCAATTGTTGCAATTTGTGCGAGGAAAGTTGCGTGTAACCCCATTACAGATTTTTTATTGGCTTCCACTTTCATTTTTCTTAAAGCTTCGGCAGCTGCGTTAGTTATGTTATTCCAGACTGCCGTCTATTATTGCTTTAGACTGTCCTCTTCTCTGCTAAGCTGTCGTGAAAGGTTCTTTCTTAATCTATTTTGCGTTTAGCACTGTCATTCTCCAAGGATTCTACATTGAATTTGCTCTATTTTTGAGAGGATGCTCACATTTAGTCTTATATTACAGCAGCTGGTGATCACTTCATTCGGCATCTTCAATTAAGGAATTGAAATGTTTACACGTGGCACATACGTATGGTGGTTTTAAGAATTTATTTCGATGATTTTATCTACTGTATAATCCACATATCGGAAAAGTCTACGAAATCCATTTCTATGATTTTTGAAAAACCAACAGCTGTGAAGGTATGTGATAACTTGCAGCGAAGTGTAGATTATGATAAATCCCTTATATTAATATCGGCGCTTCTGAATTAGCATTAATCCTAAGCGCTAATGGCGGATCCCCAGTAAATAATTTCCCCCATAAACTATCGGTGTGTAGGCCTTAATTAACACGTTTGCTCTTTACTTACACATTTATAACCCGGGAATTGAATGTAAGGCTTCTCCCGTAATATTTTACGTCCGCGGAACACGTGTATTTCGCATTTTAATCGCTCCATCTGACACTTCTAACGTCCTAGCTTGAGTCTGGTTACATAGAGTTAGCACTTCCCGTGCTTTTAGCCACATGCATAGATCTCGTATGGTAATCGCAGTGTGGGAAGGCTACACCCCTCACTGGAGAGACCTGGACTCTGTTGCTTCTTCGATTCCATCTCGCATTGAGATGTATGTGTCGAACTGTTGACACTTTATGCGACTCTGTGCCGTGTAAGTCCGTGTAAATTTTTTTGGCTAAGCCCGATCAAATGGCTTACAGCTCTCCGGTGTGTCGAGCACGCGCAACATTGTTTATCGCTCGCGCTTTCCTTACTTATTGCGAAAGATCTAGAAGATTTGAAGTGTGAAAACTCGATGGAGACCTGGAACGAATCAATGAGATTTTGGACCTACGATCGCCCACTGGCACGGACTTCCATCTAATTAGGTTCACTGATGGCTTGATCAGATACCGGCGAAGATTTTCCAGGCCTGAAGCCTCTAATAGGATGGAGGTTCGTTCAATAAATCTAGTAACGCATACTAGACGAGAATTAATTCTTTTCGTCTTCGATTTTCATTTTCGTCTATAATATTTGAGAAATCCATGTTACATTATGAATGTACAATAAATTTACTTTCTGATAAAATCCATCACCAGGTGCGATCTTTGATGAAAGTCGTGGCAATTTACAGTAGACCAATGGGTTTCCAAACTGTTATGGGCGTATGCTACCTCACCCCTACATCAATTACGAATAGTACGCAAATTTCCCCATCTCGAATATTGATGAGCACAACCCCCAATTGTAACTCGATTAGTTACTGCAACATGAGCTACAGGAGCCCTTTATACAAATCCCCTAAATGTGTATCTAACAGTTTAATACAAATAACACAAAAACCAAATACAACGTTGACTATTGGACTTTTAAAACTTTTTTTTAAATTTATTTGAACCGGATTAGCACTTTCTTATGCTATACACAGTTGTTTTACAATAATTTACAATATGACTGTATATAAATAGTTTTGGAGGACTAAACCTCTGTAACTAATATGAATTACAGCGTTAAAATATCTAAGTTGTTTTATATAATACGTCAACCAACGGTAGTACTATTAGTCTGTTAAGTCTTGGGGCAATTTTCTTTTCAGTCTTACATGTATGTCTTTTTTCCCAAGGTTATAATGTACTGCACTTGGACACAGGTTAATATTCACAAAAAATTTGGTTCTCACTTTGTTTATGTGTTCAAGGATGGTTGGTATGCCCAGTGCGTGGTGGACTTTTAAAACTAAAATTGATCAAATTATACTTCACCGAAATCATTTTTTTTAATTAGATGTCGTGTATCTCTTCAGACTAATATTCCTTTAAACCTACAAATAGAAACTATTAATACATATTGAATATAGAATTTAAAAAATTAACAGCTATACCAAAACATGAATTTATAAAAGCAGGAAATTACATACCAGATACTAACTATTGCTAATGAAGTACATAAGCAAAAATTTTGAGTAACAATGGGTCAACCTCTCTCTAGTACAATTGCAAATCTAGTGATGCAAAAAATAGAAGAAAAGATCTCATATAGTTTAAAATAAATATCTTTTTGTCCATGCCCATCTAGTAAGTTACACTTACTTTGACATATCCATTGCAGGTAATTTGATTTTACTGTTTGTTTACTGGTTGTCATGACATTAGGGAAGTAAGTACCTACTCCCCAAGGGAAGTAAGTGAATTGCGTGTTATTACAGTAATTTTAGTTTTGTAAGTGATCTGAACGGGTTTGAACTTCACTGATCCTAACCTATTTGAAATTTAAAAACTTGTTAAGACAAGTAGGGTTAGGGTATAACCGTACATTTAAAAAAAAGTTGTATAATAATGAAACAAACAAAAATTTATAAACATTTTTATACTGTAATATTTTATATTTTATTCAAATGTTTGTTGGGCATGGAGAAAAATATCATAAGCATGCTCGGGAAGTAACTATCTATAACCAGTCTCGAACTTTGCCAGCCCGAGCGAGCGAGGGCTGGCAAACTCGTTCTCGACTGGTAAAAGCTACTTACTTCCCTTGATGCTTAAATTACTATTTATCAAAGACTTGTTGATAGCACAATAATAGCAGCAAACTATCAAATTATAACTACCGTCTTTGAAATATTCAAAAAAGTTTTTCCTAGATTAAAAGTTACTACAAAAAAGAAAATAACTACAGTTCAATAAATTTCTTATATTTTACGTTAATTATAAATACTAATTAATTTGAAAAGATATTAAAAACTAATCGATCATAAAATTTCAGATCAACGACTTCCATATAACGAAAAAAAATGAACAATTTAGCAGCCAGAGCAATATTATCTTACTCCAAAAAATTCCAAAATCGAAAAATAAGTAAAATGAAAACAATGTTACAAAAAAACTATCTGTTAGAATTCATCAACAAAAATATCAATAACAGATTACACAAAATAACTGACAATAACAAAAGCCAAACAATTGACCTACAACCATAATTCAGAATTCAATAATAATAAACATAATAAAGAACTGACATTTGTAACACATTTTACATCCCCATACTGTCACAATTAATAGAAAGATAAATTAAAAACTTTCAAACAGCATTTAAAACTTATAATACAATAGATAATACATTTTCCAATTACTTAAAAGGCAAAACAGAAGGTAATAATGAATTCAACAAAATAAATAAAATAAAATGTAAAACCTGCGAAGCTAAATACACAGGACAAACTATTTTTTAAGGATGAAATCAATATAAAAATTCCATAAAATTATAAACATCTACTCCTAATCAACTTAATACAGCCTTTTCTGATTACACAGTTGAAAACTTTCACAATTGTGATTGCACCTTCCCAAAAATATAATCTTAAATATATTCTATCATAATTTATTTTAAAACAAATTTTCATATCAATAAAAACGTTTAAAGTCTGTTTTTTATATTCACTAAATCATAATTTCAGTTTCAAAACAACTTGCACTCGTATTGTATGTAAAGAAATATTGTATATTATCAGAATGTTTCTTCTCCGTAAACCAAGATTGACACATTCACTATTAGTTATGTTCATCCATAAATGTAAATTGAATTTGTTTCTAAATTTAACTAATAAAAATGTCAAGTCTTGAGTTAATAATAAAAGTTGTCCTCATCACTTAATTAATTGTGAAGTCAGCGCTGATACAGCAATGAAATAACACTTATATAGTCGTTTACAAATTTTCCACCAAATCTATCTCAGGTAAGAGTAGGAAATGAATTTCTCACGTGCTTCTTTAATTAACTTTGTATTATTTTATATTTTATTTTGGAAAAATAATCTTATTTGTTAGGTCTCGATATAAGGCGTAATATGGCTTTTATGGACCTAGGGCCTATGAAGTTGTAAAGCAGTATAACAAGCACCAACAATATACTATAACAACACCAACAATCTGCATAATAACCATAGCAGTAGCACACGAAAGGTTCACAGCGTTAGCACAACGATAACGATACTGACATTTTGAGAACCAAAATGAAATAAAACGTTGTATGTACCACGTCCCTAATCACGATTATAGCTCTTGGGAAATTTAAAGCTCTTCGCTTCGCGTCGCGCTTTAAACATTCCATCCTGCTATAATCTATTGATTATGCCCTTAATACATAAATAACTACTATTTACAAATAATCAATGTAAATCAGCCGCCTTTAAATTTTAAAATATTGAAAAAAGTTCCATGGGACCTAAATATGTATAAAATTTTTAATTACTGTCTAAATGTTTTAATTCAGCTAGAAAAAAATCATAAATGGCTGCAAATATTCCCCAAAAAATATAAACTGCAACGTTTTCAGATTTTGAGAAAAAATGTGCATCAAAATTAAATATCATAGTGAGAATTATATACAAATTAATCAGGAATTTATATTACATTATATAATTGGTTATGGCCTATAAACAATCTAGATAGAAATTCAAAATTCATCTGTACGTTATTAAAAGCTGTGCTCGTTCTTTAGCTTATCCATTGATTTTAATATTTAACAACTCGTTAGAAGGAGGGATTTTTACTAATCGCTTGAAATTCGTATGTATAAGCCCTATTTATACATCAGGAGATCAATCTAATGCTTGCAACTATAGACCTATATCTAAATTATAAAGTATTTCGATTTACTGTAAAAAATACTTCTAAATCACGTAAAGAATTGTATTTCTCCATACCACCACAGCTTTCTTTCCTCTAAATCAGTATCAACAAATATCTTGCATTATTCTGAATTTATAAGCACTGCTATTAATAAGTGATTGCAAGTCGATACAGTTCACAATGTTTTTTCTAAGGCTTTTGACAAGTTAACCATTCTACATTAACTCAAAAAATTACTGGACATGAAGTATCTGTTACACTAGTTTAAATATTATTTGGTGGAGCAAACGCGGCGTGTGTTAATAAACAGTTGCTTATCTAAATTAACTGAAGTTAGTTTGGGTGCACCGCAAGGGTCTCACTTGGGACCTACATTATTTTACTTTTATTTTCTTTCTTTGGAAATGATTTACTTACAAATATTTTGGGAACACGAGAAGACAAGGAACGCAGAATAAGAAAAGCTAGAATAGCATTCCAGACCGTAAGAGAAATATGGATCAGCGCAGATTCAACATTCAATAACAAAATAAAAGTCTTCAATGCCAATATCGAATCCATAATTTGAAATGGGAACACCGAGCTATGCAGAAGAACCAAACAACAGATCTGCAAACACAAATTAAGAAACGGAAATGGTTATGGATTGGACATGTGTTGAGAAGGGAAGCCAGCAACATAGCTAATGGCTCTGGAATGGAACCCCCAAGGCAACCGAAAAAGTGACAGACCCAAAACAATCTGAAGAAGATCAATCCATTGAGAAATACAGAGACCAGGAAAAACGTGGCTGGAAATAAAACATATTGCTTAAAACCGAACCAGACGGAAATAATAGTTTGAGTACACATATATATATAATCTATCAAGTGTTTACTTACTCTGCATTTTAGCTAAAACTCTAAAAATTATTTTTATGTCAATATAAATGTAGTTATTTTGCACTTTTTCGTGTTTATCTCCATTGCAATCGTTACGATCAGTTTATTTTATTATTTTTTCAGTCAATACTAACACTTACAAAACAGCTTTGTTAAATATATTCATGGCTCCACAAAAGAATAGTTTGGTAGAAGTCAATTCCAATTACATTACCGTCTAATATTGTTAGCATTCACAGTAGTTCACTCTACTGTCGCTAATTATATTCAAATATTGTAACGTTACCAGAGTATATTTGACGTCTCACCAGCTAGCTGCAGATGAAACGGCGTATGGTTCTTTAAACGATGTAATTTTCGAATAACATGAATGCCAACAAGTTTTTTCATTACAACAAATATACTCAGATAGGCCAAAAACGTATAAACTCAGAGTAATCGCAGCATTCACTAACACAACATCTGAAATACAGAAGGTAGCAGGTAACGAACTTAGACACTGCAAGATATAAATACGTGCATTAGATTTATATAATAACCAGTACAGAAACATTATAAGTTGTTATTCTGCGTTACTTACTAAAAGAAATAGGGGCACCCCAATTTAAGGTTAACATAGCAGTAATTAGTACGCTACAACTACTCAAACACATATAGAACCACTAAAAGGTGCCGTTTTATATCAGATACAGTTACAGTTTAGTTTATCAGGTTTGTGGTACGTATATCACTAAACACAACTTATTAGATTCCACTACTTAACTGATAGCTTTACGCTTATACCAAAGGTGATGAATCATGGCTCCAAACGGGCTCGAAGAAGCGGTTTCAAGAGGTAAACCGAAGGACCTCAAACAGCATATAACAGCGGCTACAGGCAGTCAACGCCAGCAAACGTCACTCACGAAGCCCTCTGCGGAGGGTACTCCAAACTCGAACTAGGCTCTCCTGGCACCGCAAGATCAACGAAGCCTCCTAAGCGACGTTTGTAGTAGCATTCTCTAGCAAGCAACCGTACTCGTTGGTAACTAGTACCGTGTAATTGAAGTATTTCACCCCGTAGGTGACGTTAAAAGATAAGAGATAAGAATCAGCTCATTGAAATTACGTTATCACAATTTAAAATAGAAGAAATTTGCATTCGCATTTTAGAATTATACAGGCGGACAGCCAATACGACAAGGAATTATTGTGTTTTTAACCCATCCTAAGACGAAAGTCCCAAAACAGTGCCCAAGGCTCTAACCTGCATATCAGCAAAGCTTCCTCACAAAATAATTCACGAAATCTGAAGCTAAAAGCTTAACTTGGGGCACCATACCCACAGAGTCTTGCCGAAAAAGGACGCTATTTTTCCCACTCAAACAGCTGTTTAGACTGTCAGTAAAACAGAATACATCCCAAACGCTAACACTGGGTTTCCATAACGACCGTGTTCTAATGAAGGAAGTTTTTTCACAGCCGTGTATTTTACACAAAATAAATCTCCAGCTAATCACGCTTTTAGCACGTAACAACATATGGATCTACAAGTTTTATTGAAAAAAGCTAACCTTGTGTTATAAACTATCCGCTGCTAACAGAGTTCATAATTTCATAGCAAACGAAGCTACGCAATTTCCGTTTCTATACTGACAGCAGCAGAAAGCTCCACTTGTTGAAATAACCATCTGTGGTAACGTATTTATTCTTAAGCAATTTCACTAATTAAATCTGTGACAGTTCATATGCTGCGCTCAGTTGTTCCAGAAGGCTAGATAGAAATCAATTTTAATTGGCGGTGAAATTTTATACGTCTAAAAGTAAGCGCTGTGACATAACAATCCAATGGAAATCTACTTGAACTTCCATTTCATAGCAGGCTACAGAATGATTGTAAATTGTAAAAATTCAATAATTTTAGTGACTGCAAAGTCAGAATGTTAGAAATTGTTTCTGTAACTAGTTTTTCAACAATTAAGTCACTATTAAAAACTAAAATCTTAGCTTTTCAGAACTCTCTAGAAGGCAGTTTAATTCTTAAAACTTCAATTTCTCATTGTGCCAATAATCAAATACAATAGAGTCGTGTTGGATGTGCCGCCGGAGACAAAGATGGATTAATTGCGGCGACTTAATCCAATTTTTAAGTTCACGGTGTTGGCACAGAAAGCTTGAGCGTCAATTGAAAAGCGCATGTAATACCCTCGTGGGAATGTGATGCGGCTGAATTTATTACATCTGAATTAATGATTGGTAGTAAATCCGCGATTTACGAGGTACGCGGCTTGTAAAGAAAGCAAGACGGCGCTATTTGTCATCGCACGATCCGCAATTACCAGCTGCTCCGCCCAGAGGCTCAGCTTTTCTCCGCTAATTTCGCGTGCGAATTTCTACCAAATCCTCCCCTCCTTTTGCATAATGCCCGGATAAACACAGATGCTTCAGTTCTTTCTAAACTGCAAGCTTCACTCTGTTTCAGTATTTTATATTTCGTACATTACAATTACAACCGATTTACGGCAACATTTTTAGTGGTTGTAAAAGTCACACCTACGCTCCAATAAAAATAATAATTGTAAAGTAAGCTAATTTGCCAATACATCAAATAAAACAAAACCTGTACAACAGTGTGATGAATCAACTGTGAAAATATCAAAGCAGCCAAATAAAAAACAATGTCAATAAGAATTATACCTACTATACGTTTTAAAGATAAAGTGAGGTTAAGCATTAACATTATTATAAGCAAATACACTAAGAAGAGTACACAGAATCAGAAATATTGTGATGAAATGAGTTTAAAAGCTCCACTTTGCGGGCCAATAAATGTAATGATGGCTCATTTGTGAATTTTCAATAAAATTCAATAAGTTAAATTGTGGCTGGTAAAAAGCGAAATGTGAATGATCACACAAATAAATGGTTGTATGCCCCTTTCATATTTTATCTAATCTGCAAAACTGATTTGGCTAACTACAAGGCAAGCATGAAACTCAAATCTCATTGGGTTGGGTTTATAAACGGTTCGTAAACTCAGTAGTTCGAATGCGCGGTTCTTCGTAGATCAAAAAATCCTTGATTTGCCAAATGACACAAAATGTCGCTAGTGATGACAGCGTATTCGAATGTTTTAAAAGTAAAATTACTGTGAGAAGCCCGTCAGGTAATTATTAAAATTTTCGAGCTTGCAACAATTAGCACTGCTTTGTTTCAGTGATGACGTAGGAACACCTCGCCTTGCTTGTTTCGTGACGTACAAGGGACGCCAATACGTGCATTTGTTTTTTGTTCGCTTGGGTTCTCAGCCGAATTCGCACAATCCACCGACGATACTCGATTTTTGGAAAAACCGAAGCAAATGGGGCCTCGGGAAAATGCTAATCCACTTCGGAAAGGTTTGACCTCGGATTTCAATGCGTTTCCGACACTCTACACTTAAATTTGCAGGCTTTATCCTACCTCATTTGCAGACTTCTTAGCTGCCCGTTGTGAATGCTGCTCAGATATTCTGCTGGATACGGTACTCTCGCTGCAGATGCTGTCCGTGACGTTCTTGCACTCCTCCCCGACGTAATGCAGTGCAGGCCTCTGGTTCTGGATTCTTACTTTTGCCGGGAACAATAATCGAAACCCAGCTGAATGGCAGCCGATGCCCTCGGAGAAGCGATTGGAGAATTTTATATTTTAGTGCTGCGGAAAACTTTACAAACACTGTCACATATACTCTAAGATGGGCACAATAAAATGCAATTCTTTTTTCTTGGTAATATGCTCGTTTTATGGTATAAAAATGTGTTTAAAGTGGAGCACAAATCTAACAAACTTCACGTAAAACTTAATTCAATTGTCCTTCTTGTTTTTTCAACAAAGCAGCATCATGTTGCTAGGTTACTATGATTCTCTTATGCTAAAGGAAATAAATTTTGGTAAAAAAAGGTTACAATACAAGTAAATTTTTAAGTACTTAAATTATATTTACAATTTTCTTAAAACTAAATTATTGTCTTTAATCTTATAACTAAATCGTTCGGTAGTGCTGCGCACATAATCATTTTTATTTTTATTTTGTCATTGCTCTGCTTTGCACTATTACACTTTATCTTTAACTGCACTTATTTTTGAGTGCACCATGTTTGCGTCATTATCTTTTCTCTTCTGTTGCCTTCTAGCATTGCTCTTTTGCAATATTTCTATTATATTGCTGACTAATTTCACTATTATTTGGTTTTGACTTAACAAATTACGCTACTTTTATAATGCAGCCAACAACCTTTTGTGTCAAATACATTTTATAAATTAGTCTGGCTTTACATGTGCACAAACCTTATTCGAATTATATTAATTTAGTCACAAACCAATCTAAACCCTTAGAAATTTGCTTTGCCGTTGCGTACCTTTCTCCAACTAATTTAATCTTTCTCGCATCTCATTATCAATGCATTTACTGTTTTACTTTAGTTTTAAATTTTGCAATTAGGTAAAACATCCCAACTCTGTGCTTATTGAATCGGTCAATTATCTTGCACTGCAAACAGAGCCAAGTCGTGGGCCTCATACCATATCAATATGTGCAATTCGAGACTGCAGTTTACCTAGTTTAATGCAGAGCTTTGAGGTACATGGGGTTGGTCAGCAGTTGAGTTAAATTAACACAACATTCTATGTCCTCGTACCAAAACATGATCGGTGGTAAATAAAGACAAAGCTGGTGTGAAACTCCTTCTCTAATGATGAACTTCGTCCAAGCAATCTTAGTTCAATTCCGTAATTAGCTTTAAGGTAGTGGTTTTCAAAATGATAGCATTTGATTTGGTACTATAGTAGGTTGCTCAAATAACCTTGCAGCTGTGATATGTGTTTACATTAGCTCCTGCAATAATTTTTATAACAATTTTTACTTGCCTTTAAGCTAGTGAAACTGGTGATGATATATAAACACAGATTGTAGATAACAAGAATGATAGTCTCCATAAAAGTTATCTTGATGAGACAAAAGCATCGTCGTCACTGACCCAAAATCTACTTGAAGCCTTTCGAGTACAGCTGGAAACATTTTTTGCAATGATATGCAAACTTTTCCTGTGGTGTCTACATACCTGAAGCAGCAAGAATTAACCATCTGTAGTGTAAACATACAAAATCTACGTTTTTATCGTATCTTCAAGCGAAGTAGACTGCTTTAAGTAACAGTATAGTCTATCGACTTTGTGTTTATAATCTTGGAACTCTAACTTTGTATAGGTTTCCTGAATAATTTCTCCTAGCTCTCCACCTAACCTCAAACATGTTGGTATAAATTGCGCCTGCGTTTATTTTAGCATCTAACTGGCCCTCAACTATTAGTGTTTTTAATAGACTACATTCTACACCAATAAGACAATTTAAACATGTAGAAGTTAACACTTTTTATGTTAGGCTTATGTATTACGTACTACAGATATTAATATTATTTACGGCCGGTCTTATAAAGACCATTAATCTGAGGTTAACTTTAATTCGTTGTTAAAATGAACACAAGAGCATTAACACGTTAGTGCTTATGACATTTTATCCATTAGTAAACAACTTTTGATGCGCTTTTGTTTATTTTAACCATGAATTAACGTTAACTTCAGGTTAGTGGTTTCTATCAGACTGGCTGTTAGAGTTTTAAGTTGAGCTTCAACTAACATTCTACCGTCTTCTAAGTAAACGCAAAGAAATTGAGGCCTCCATGTTCAAACTGGTTTTTATTTGCGTTTTCTAAGTAGGATTCTGAATAAAATAATAGTTATTTATGATACAAGTGTGTTATATTACAAATAATAATAATGTTTATTAGGCACGCAATTACACTGACAGAAAAAAAAATAAAAACATTATATGAAATTCACGTACATAACAAATAATTTACCAGAGAAAAGTTGAATTCTCGAGGCCGAGAAGGGTCAAACTTATAAATAGATTCGCTTGTGATTCGTGTTATACACTTGGCAGTATTAAAGTGTATTGTTGGTGGCACTGTCAGTCTATGTCAAATTCGAGGTTAGTAGGTTAGGTTTTGCTTGTTATTTGACACAGACTGACGCAAAGCTTCACCTACTAAACTTGAAAATGGCATAGCCTGACAGTGCTACCAACGATACAGCTGTGAGTGACTTATGGTTTTTACCCCACGATGAATATCTATGAAACTACATAAGGTTGCATTTACTTGTATAGGGAATGTTGATGCTATTGTAAGTCAGTATTAAAAAAAAACTCTTCATGAACTAAACTTGCTGATGTTCAGGAGGTTGTAGGTTACACGTTGCAATTATAAGATGTTTTATCGGACCTTTTCCACTGTCTCTGGTGTTTATGACACGTTTCGGGAGTTTTTGATCTACTGTCGCCCTCAGGATCTCGACTCCCGAGTTCAAATCCCGCGGTAGACACGAGGATACGTGAAAAAGGCTTACAAAAATCAGTCCTTCTCAGAACTAACCAGGAATTCATGCACCTGAGGATGGGAGTAGACCAAAAACTTTGGAAACATCGTGTGATAAACACCCGAGACAGTGTCCAATAAAACAGCTCAACATAGACCACTGTCAAAAATTACGTCAGAGAACATTGTGCTATTTTTATTACTAATATTTCAAATCAGTTAAAACTTCATTTTTCATTAAATATTTCTGCAACTTTTTAAATCGCGGGAATTGGGTCGGGTACCCGCGGGTACCCACGGGTTACCCGAATTACGGGTCGGCTTGGGGGGTAAGCTTGATATCAATATTGCGGGTCGCGGCTCGGGTCGGGGGTACAACTTAATTTCTTCAACATACATTTTGTTTGTGTATAAAAAATTATACCTAATAACAATTTGACCGCCGAAGTGTGAAAATAACTTTCCTTATTGTGTATAGACATTCTATCTGAAGCAAGTTGCGGGTACGTGCTGGTCTAATATTCGAAGTTGGGGTCAAGTGCGGCTTAAAAGTGCAAAACTTGCGGGTCGGGTGCGGGTTTGAAACGGCAGGTCTCGGGTCAGGTGCGGGTCCTATATATTGGACCCGCGCAGGTCTCTAATACACCCTGCAGATTTTAAATCTATTAGTAAAAGCTCTGAAAGTAAATATCGTGCTTGTAAACACTATTATCAGATCGTTGCAATTAAGACTAATGCCAAGAAATTATATAGAAAATGTAAAATGGCTTCTGCCCATTTCAAAATATTGATTTAACGCAGCTTTAAACTTGTTAAAGTCAAAATTGTAGCCTTTAAAGATGTCGGTTATTCATATAGATGAAGAACATATCTTCTTTTACCCTCAGCAACAGTGACAGTTAAGCTGTGCCGACCAACAAATGACGTTTACAACCCGTAGTAGCGAGTAACTTTCGGCGAATTTTTGTCATGAATAAGGATCAGACAATGGTTTTTAAGGTTAATAATTGAATGAAAATAAAGAAAGTTACAGAAGAGGCAGTTGTCAACCACAACAACAAAAAACCAGTCTAGCTCACAACTAAATAAAACTCACTTACCCTGTGCGGTGTTTAGCTTACACTAATCCATACTCCAAAAACCCAGAACAATAACGAAGCTTTAATTGCTAAACTACGTAAGTACGGTTGCATAAAACAGCACTATAACAGTAAATAGCGTCCTGGGCGCATAAATATAAAACCAGGCTCACCAATACAAAATAACCTGGGGTTCAATGGTATAATCAAGTCGCTAAATTCAAGAAGACCCTGAAAGTTACATGTTAGTATATACAAAAGCTACGTTGGAACATAATTAAATAAAGTTAAATAGCGAATAAAAGTTATTATATTTTGGTTCAAAAGTAAATTGCACGTTTAATAGTATCAGGGTTAATAATGATAATACAGTTAATAACCTGAGATGTAAAATGTAAATCTGTCGATAGAACTTCGAAAAACATAGTATTATCAAAATATTATTTAGCTACCTTTCGTTGTCTTAAGCGTTTTAAAAAGAACTTTTCTTCGTACTATCTTACCCACAGCTTACCATTAAATGTAAAATGTTGCAAATAGAAATAATTCCCAAATGCAGCCATGGTGTTCAAAATTTCCGAAGCAGCTTCACCGGAAGACATCACAAGAAAGAAAACACGAAGCTTGCAGGAACTCTAGCTGCCGAATCTTCCCAGATGGAAGAAAATCTTTGGCTTCTGCGCGACAGTGTCCAACTATAACAAGCGGGAGTGATCCATGTGACAGATAAAATGTTCCAAGGCACATTTCAGCATTCCTCAGCCAAGAGAATGTAAAAAAGCCGGTCTAGCGGGCTTATATCCGCGTGTCGCCTAATTAACAACGCTAACTCAAAGGAAAATAAACGTACCTTAAGATTGGTAGCGGCCCTAAAACATATGCAGTGAAAAATTAAATATGCACGGCCTGCATGTTGGGTGAAGTAACAGTCCCGCTTCAGAAAAACTGCGAATACTTTCTAGCACTCGATGGAATAAAAGATCAAATCGTTGAATCGACTTATCTAGTCGAAAAACAAAGAGGAAATGCACGTTGATCCGAAATTTCGACTCGTGTTGCTTCCGAAAACTACGGATTAAAGTTAGCTCTACTCTCAAAAATCCATAGTGCTGGTAATAAAAGCGAGTAGGCAATGGGAGGTTTAAAGCCGCAAGCGGCAAAATTAAAGAGGGTCATTACAAAGTAAATACGTAAAGTAATCGAGAAATTTGGGAATGTGCTAAATAATTATTTTTAAACAAATGCAAGGTGCACTAAACTGGCAATCTACCTAACTTAGTCATGAAAATAAATTAATATTACACCAAACGTCATCATGTCGTCATTCATACGTTCCGTATTGATAGTTATTGTGCAAAATATAGTTCATTTATTGCATGCCGTTGCTTTCTTGTGTATTAGTTTTTCATTAAAGATGAGTTTAGTTATATTAGAGTACGGAAGCGTAATAAAATTCTTAACTTTGGTAAGCCGTGGATTGAAAATTATATATGAAAAGATACTGGCAGTTATGGTGAGATTGGACCAATCCTGTATACTGGTAAAAAGGGTTCAATTGGGTTCGTGAATCAGTAGAAGCGCCGAAAACTGCAACAAATCCTAAAATGTGCAGAAAGTCGTAGGTAGAGCCAATGGTTCCTGATAATCGACGCTTAAAGATAGCTGAGGTCACTGTGTGCGCAAGGCCCAACCTGTTCAAACTTTAATGCAAAAATTGGGCTTCTTTGAGTTAGGTCATCCAGCGTATAGTCTCTGCAACTATTACTTATTCAGAAACTAAAAACCGATACGGTCGACGGTGTTATTCTGGCGGGTTGTTAGCCGTGATTTTCCTGAACAGAAAAATACTTTTATTCTACGAGAATATCACAACTTCCGGAAATCAGTGTAGAGTTAGGTGGTGACTATACTTAAAAATTAGAAATAATTAGTGCTCTTAAGTCGTTTCTTCCTACCCTAGATAGGTTACGCCGCTTTCTCTACACCAGTAGCGTTAGAGGTGAACTCTAAATTTAGAATTAGCAAAAAGTTATATAACGAAGGGCTGCCGTCCCTAGCACCTGCCGCCCCTAGGTTTCCACGCGATATATTGTTTTGCCAAACAATCTCGTGTAAACAGAAATGATTATTTGATAATCAAGAACCCACTAGTTGCATTATATATGATAATATGATACATGACAATTAATTTTTCCTACGACTGCTTCTAAAATCAAGCTTTCCGCCTTGTTGACATACGTCAAAAATTGATTGTTTTGAATCAGTTCATCGCGGCAGCCGTCATACGTAAGTATATAATCGTGAATCGTAATACATAGCAACATACATACATTTTATATAAGCTTTCATGATTATATACCTAAGTCGGCTAGTGGTCAGCTATTTGAAAACGTCAAAGTTGACAGCTGTCACTGTGAATTTGATTTAAACCTTTTTTCGCGATTTAAAGTTACTTGTGATTTGTTTTGTGTATTGTCGGTGTTTAAGTGTCAAGAAAAATAAGAAATGGGCGATAAAATATCCAATTCTGATGTAAAAATTTGCACGTCGCTGGAAATTTTAGAAATGGCAAAAAACACCAGTTTAAACCTATTTTCGAAAATTTTACAGTCGTAGGAAAAATTTTGTATGCAACACGAGCGAAAAATGCATTAGGCGTTCGTTCGAGTTTTTTCGGACCTCGCTTCGCTCGGCCCGAAACTTTCGAACTCACGCCTAATGCATCATTTTTCGCTCTAGGTACATAAATAACTATTTTGGCACATATAAATTGTTATTATTAAATACTATACCTATGCTACTTACAAGTCTTGTGTATGCTACTACTATGTTCTCAGAAATATATCTACTTTTTTGAACCAGAATAGTTTTGGTTTATAAATATCATCAATCAAACGAGTACGATAATTAAATAAAGCTGCTGCTATCTATGGATCAAGATGTATCTGGACTCGCGATGGAAATTTGTACGCCAAAACTGAAAACTGAATCTCAAAATACCAATAAATAAGTACGAAGTTACTTTTCTTCACATTTTTAATTTCGTGAAATGGTAATCATGTAATTATTAGTTCGCTGTGATAATTTTATTAATTTTAAGTACAGAATGAATTAGAATTTATTTTGGTCGTTTCTACACGTGCTTATGTGCACGTATAATTATGAAACAAAGGTTTGTGGTGAATTAAATCTTTAGTTATTTTTATTTTATTTTAATTATAAATCCAATTATTTCACTTGTTATTAATTGGTAATTTTGTTTGTATAAATATGGGCATATATACTAAACGTATTTAATTTAATCTAATATCTAGATTAACAGTATTTAATACTTTAAAGTTAATCCTCGATTTTATATAATATTTAATAATTTAAAAAAATCATAATATCGGAGATAAATTTTCTCTCTGACTTATTTTGATGCCATACTATGCTAAGTTAATATTATTTATTACCTAATTGGCACATAATCTTATTTAAGTTAATTTTTCGAATTTATAGTAATACCTACCTACTTAATTTTCTAATCCCTTTCTTATCCTGTCCTTTTTTTATTACATTCATTCTGATAGTACTTCTTTAATTATAAATTTACCGTATATATTATAAATTAAACAGGTGTATAACGTATAACTATACATTTATTGTAACAAATATTCTTGATATTGTGATATAAAGAGTAATAATCATCGATTTGGATTCTAGAATTAATGAAACTATAGTATGCAATAATGATCAATTTAGGAAACTGTTTGGCATGACAATTTTATAACCTTGTGCCACTTAAATATCAGAAGTTTAAACAAAAAATATGATGAATTACTTCTGTATTTGGAGTTACTAATTTGTGCAATTAGAAATTTGGGACATTCAATGTGAGCTTAACAATTTTGCTATTGATAATTACAAAATTAACTACAGTTTTGGAAATTTTAATCAAAATGCTGGAGTAGTTGTGTATATTAAGGAAACAATTAATGCAAACGTTAACATAATTAACACAAATTCGGCACTCAATATTCTTCCATTAAATTTTCTGCTTAATCATATAGCTTATGGTATCACTACTACATATCGCTCATCTTCCAGCTACAGAGATGATTTTTTGTTGGATATCAGAGCAATCATGCAGAACTGTAATCAGCAGTTTGAGATTTTTGCTGGAGGTGTCAATATCGACATTCTCGATACTACCAGTATAACGTCTGCAGAATATATGATTTTGTTTAAGGAATTTGGCTTTATTACATATTTACAAAAACCAACAAGAGTAACGAACAACTCAGAAACTTGCATCGATCATCCTTTTATTAAATTTGAAAATTATTTAATTTAAAATTTATTTCCAGTAGTTATTGAAACTGCGATTATTGATCATTTTTCAATCAGCTTAATTGTCAAAAATGACAATACAGCATTATCGAATTTCAATTCAGATTTGCTTAATGTAAATAAAATTGTTATTGATTATCATAAATTGAGTCATAGACTACGTATCTAATGGAACATGGACTGAAGTAATTACATCTAATGAAATTAACCTTGCGGTAGAAATATTCTTAAACAAATTGAAGACACATATGAGTCATGCACATTTTGTGGACTACACAACAATCACTGGTCGATAGCAATAATTTAAGTCGAATGACAGTTTCAGCTCGACTGAAAAGCAGTGATGATTCATTACCTGAACGAAAAAGTTTGAATGGGTCAAACTTTTGTGGAATCAACTAAAGTTGATCAACAAAAACTGAAATATAGTTTCACACGGACATTTTCATTCAATTTCAGTTAATTAACAAAAGTTATTTTACAATGAAATGTGTGAATGTAAAACTTGATCAATTTTAATTGAACAACCATAGTTCATTAACTAGAATTGAATCGTCACAACATAGCTTTTGCTAGAAGAGCGTCTTTCATCAAGTTATATAGTTGACATTCCTGGCATTATTTGTAAGTAATATTATTCTAGGACAGTTTTGGGAACAATATTGCTAAAGGAGAATTTGACACCATGCAGTTATCGATGCAGCGTTATATATTTTCATGAAACTGTTCTGATATGCAATAATTTTCAACTTATATGCGACAAAAGCGCTACATTGACTAAACATATTTTTCACAAAGGACATTTTCTTAGAAACATATTTGAAGTGTAGCATTTATGATGATTACGATTATAGATCATATTTTAAAGTACAAAACTCTTGAAACCATTGTTTTAGCTATAGCAAAATTATTGATCACGTTTTGTAATCCTTTGATTCTATTAATTATTTTTCAGTTACTGTTACATTAAATGAGCCAATTAACGGATGTTTGGACCTTTTTAGGAAGATGCAATAATTATTGAAAGTTGAACACTACGTACCACATAAATAAATAATAATGTTTTATTTGCTCTACAATTTCTATATGACAACCTAATAACATTAGCCGACAATATTTTTAGGAAACGACATTGTTCGCGCGACAGTTTGATAGAAACCGCGTCTCGAATGTAACATTTAGAAATACCATATGTACTTTTGATGCGCTTTTGTTTATTTTAACCATGAATTAACGTTAACTTCAGGTTAGTGGTTTCTATCAGACTGGCTGTTAGAGTTTTAAGTTGAGCTTCAACTAACATTCTACCGTCTTCTAAGTAAACGCAAGAAATTGAGGCCTCCATGTTCAAACTGGTTTTTATTTGCGTTTTCTAAGTAGGATTCTGAATAAAATAATAGTTATTTATGATACAAGTGTGTTATATTACAAATAATAATAATGTTTATTAGGCACGCAATTACACTGACAGAAAAAAAAATAAAAACATTATATGAAATTCACGTACATAACAAATAATTTACCAGAGAAAAGTTGAATTCTCGAGGCCGAGAAGGGTCAAACTTATAAATAGATTCGCTTGTGATTCGTGTTATACACTTGGCAGTATTAAAGTGTATTGTTGGTGGCACTGTCAGTCTATGTCAAATTCGAGGTTAGTAGGTTAGGTTTTGCTTGTTATTTGACACAGACTGACGCAAAGCTTCACCTACTAAACTTGAAAATGGCATAGCCTGACAGTGCTACCAACGATACAGCTGTGAGTGACTTATGGTTTTTACCCCACGATGAATATCTATGAAACTACATAAGGTTGCATTTACTTGTATAGGGAATGTTGATGCTATTGTAAGTCAGTATTAAAAAAAAACTCTTCATGAACTGAACTTGCTGATGTTCAGGAGGTTGTAGGTTACACGTTGCAATTATAAGATGTTTTATCGGACCTTTTCCACTGTCTCTGGTGTTTATGACACGTTTCGGGAGTTTTTGATCTACTGTCGCCCTCAGGATCTCGACTCCCGAGTTCAAATCCCGCGGTAGACACGAGGATACGTGAAAAAGGCTTACAAAAATCAGTCCTTCTCAGAACTAACCAGGAATTCATGCACCTGAGGATGGGAGTAGACCAAAAACTTTGGAAACATCGTGTGATAAACACCCGAGACAGTGTCCAATAAAACAGCTCAACATAGACCACTGTCAAAATTACGTCAGAGAACATTGTGCTATTTTTATTACTAATATTTCAAATCAGTTAAAACTTCATTTTTCATTAAATATTTCTGCAACTTTTTAAATCGCGGGAATTGGGTCGGGTACCCGCGGGTACCCACGGGTTACCCGAATTACGGGTCGGCTTGGGGGGTAAGCTTGATATCAATATTGCGGGTCGCGGCTCGGGTCGGGGGTACAACTTAATTTCTTCAACATACATTTTGTTTGTGTATAAAAAATTATACCTAATAACAATTTGACCGCCGAAGTGTGAAAATAACTTTCCTTATTGTGTATAGACATTCTATCTGAAGCAAGTTGCGGGTACGTGCTGGTCTAATATTCGAAGTTGGGGTCAAGTGCGGCTTAAAAGTGCAAAACTTGCGGGTCGGGTGCGGGTTTGAAACGGCAGGTCTCGGGTCAGGTGCGGGTCCTATATATTGGACCCGCGCAGGTCTCTAATACACCCTGCAGATTTTAAATCTATTAGTAAAAGCTCTGAAAGTAAATATCGTGCTTGTAAACACTATTATCAGATCGTTGCAATTAAGACTAATGCCAAGAAATTATATAGAAAATGTAAAATGGCTTCTGCCCATTTCAAAATATTGATTTAACGCAGCTTTAAACTTGTTAAAGTCAAAATTGTAGCCTTTAAAGATGTCGGTTATTCATATAGATGAAGAACATATCTTCTTTTACCCTCAGCAACAGTGACAGTTAAGCTGTGCCGACCAACAAATGACGTTTACAACCCGTAGTAGCGAGTAACTTTCGGCGAATTTTTGTCATGAATAAGGATCAGACAATGGTTTTTAAGGTTAATAATTGAATGAAAATAAAGAAAGTTACAGAAGAGCAGTTGTCAACCACAACAACAAAAAACCAGTCTAGCTCACAACTAAATAAAACTCACTTACCCTGTGCGGTGTTTAGCTTACACTAATCCATACTCCAAAAACCCAGAACAATAACGAAGCTTTAATTGCTAAACTACGTAAGTACGGTTGCATAAAACAGCACTATAACAGTAAATAGCGTCCTGGGCGCATAAATATAAAACCAGGCTCACCAATACAAAATAACCTGGGGTTCAATGGTATAATCAAGTCGCTAAATTCAAGAAGACCCTGAAAGTTACATGTTAGTATATACAAAAGCTACGTTGGAACATAATTAAATAAAGTTAAATAGCGAATAAAAGTTATTATATTTTGGTTCAAAAGTAAATTGCACGTTTAATAGTATCAGGGTTAATAATGATAATACAGTTAATAACCTGAGATGTAAAATGTAAATCTGTCGATAGAACTTCGAAAAACATAGTATTATCAAAATATTATTTAGCTACCTTTCGTTGTCTTAAGCGTTTTAAAAAGAACTTTTCTTCGTACTATCTTACCCACAGCTTACCATTAAATGTAAAATGTTGCAAATAGAAATAATTCCCAAATGCAGCCATGGTGTTCAAAATTTCCGAAGCAGCTTCACCGGAAGACATCACAAGAAAGAAAACACGAAGCTTGCAGGAACTCTAGCTGCCGAATCTTCCCAGATGGAAGAAAATCTTTGGCTTCTGCGCGACAGTGTCCAACTATAACAAGCGGGAGTGATCCATGTGACAGATAAAATGTTCCAGGGCACATTTCAGCATTCCTCAGCCAAGAGAATGTAAAAAAGCCTGTCTAGCGGGCTTATATCCGCGTGTCGCCTAATTAACAACGCTAACTCAAAGGAAAATAAACGTACCTTAAGATTGGTAGCGGCCCTAAAACATATGCAGTGAAAAATTAAATATGCACGGCCTGCATGTTGGGTGAAGTAACAGTCCCGCTTCAGAAAAACTGCGAATACTTTCTAGCACTCGATGGAATAAAAGATCAAATCGTTGAATCGACTTATCTAGTCGAAAAACAAAGAGGAAATGCACGTTGATCCGAAATTTCGACTCGTGTTGCTTCCGAAAACTACGGATTAAAGTTAGCTCTACTCTCAAAAATCCATAGTGCTGGTAATAAAAGCGAGTAGGCAATGGGAGGTTTAAAGCCGCAAGCGGCAAAATTAAAGAGGGTCATTACAAAGTAAATACGTAAAGTAATCGAGAAATTTGGGAATGTGCTAAATAATTATTTTTAAACAAATGCAAGGTGCACTAAACTGGCAATCTACCTAACTTAGTCATGAAAATAAATTAATATTACACCAAACGTCATCATGTCGTCATTCATACGTTCCGTATTGATAGTTATTGTGCAAAATATAGTTCATTTATTGCATGCCGTTGCTTTCTTGTGTATTAGTTTTTCATTAAAGATGAGTTTAGTTATATTAGAGTACGGAAGCGTAATAAAATTCTTAACTTTGGTAAGCCGTGGATTGAAAATTATATATGAAAAGATACTGGCAGTTATGGTGAGATTGGACCAATCCTGTATACTGGTAAAAAGGGTTCAATTGGGTTCGTGAATCAGTAGAAGCGCCGAAAACTGCAACAAATCCTAAAATGTGCAGAAAGTCGTAGGTAGAGCCAATGGTTCCTGATAATCGACGCTTAAAGATAGCTGAGGTCACTGTGTGCGCAAGGCCCAACCTGTTCAAACTTTAATGCAAAAATTGGGCTTCTTTGAGTTAGGTCATCCAGCGTATAGTCTCTGCAACTATTACTTATTCAGAAACTAAAAACCGATACGGTCGACGGTGTTATTCTGGCGGGTTGTTAGCCGTGATTTTCCTGAACAGAAAAATACTTTTATTCTACGAGAATATCACAACTTCCGGAAATCAGTGTAGAGTTAGGTGGTGACTATACTTAAAAATTAGAAATAATTAGTGCTCTTAAGTCGTTTCTTCCTACCCTAGATAGGTTACGCCGCTTTCTCTACACCAGTAGCGTTAGAGGTGAACTCTAAATTTAGAATTAGCAAAAAGTTATATAACGAAGGGCTGCCGTCCCTAGCACCTGCCGCCCCTAGGTTTCCACGCGATATATTGTTTTGCCAAACAATCTCGTGTAAACAGAAATGATTATTTGATAATCAAGAACCCACTAGTTGCATTATATATGATAATATGATACATGACAATTAATTTTTCCTACGACTGCTTCTAAAATCAAGTTTTCCGCCTTGTTGACGTATGTCAAAAATTGATTGTTTTGAATCAGTTCATCGCGGCAGCCGTCATACGTAAGTATATAATCGTGAATCGTAATACATAGCAACGTACATAAATTTTATATAAGCTTTCATGACTATATACCTAAGTCGGCTAGTGGTCAGCTATTTGAAAACGTCAAAGTTGACAGCTGTCACTGTGAATTTGATTTAAACCTTTTTTCGCGATTTAAAGTTACTTGTGCTTTGTTTGGTGTATTGTCGGTGTTTAAGTGTCAAGAAAAATAAGAAATGGGCGATAAAATATCCAATTCTGATGTAAAAATTTGCACGTCGCTAGAAATTTTAGAAATGGCAAAAAACCCCAGTTTAAACCTATTTTCGAAAATTTTACAGTCGTAGGAAAAATTTTGTATGCAACACGAGCGAAAAATGCATTAGGCGTTCGTTCGAGTTTTTTCGGACCTCGCTTCGCTCGGCCCGAAACTTTCGAACTCACGCCTAATGCATCATTTTTCGCTCTAGGTACATAAATAACTATTTTGGCACATATAAATTGTTATTATTAAATACTATACCTATGCTACTTACAAGTCTTGTGTATGCTACTACTATGTTCTCAGAAATATATCTACTTTTTTGAACCAGAATAGTTTGGGTTTATAAATATCATCAATCAAACGAGTACGATAATTAAATAAAACTGCTGCTATCTATGGATCAAGATGTATCTGGACTCGCGATGGAAATTTGTACGCCAAAACTGAAAACTGAATCTCAAAATACCAATGAATAGGTACGAAGTTATTTTTCCTCACATTTTTAATTTCGTGAAATGGTAATCATGTAATTATTAGTTCATTGTGATAATTTTATTAATTTTAAGTACATAACGAATTAGAATTTATCTTGGTCGTTTCTACACGTGCTTATGTGCACGTATAATTATGAAACAAAGGTTTGTGGTGATTTAAATCTTTTGTTATTTTTATTTTATATTAATTATGAATCCAATTATTTAACTTGTTGTTAATTGGTAATTTTGTTTGTATAAAAATGGACATTATCACTAAACGTATTTAATTTAATCTAATATCTAGATTAACAGTATTTAATGCTTTAAAGTTAATCCTCGATTTTATATAATATTTAATAATTTAAAAAATTCATAATATCGGAGATAAATTTTCTCTCTGACTTATTTTGATGCCATACTATGCTAAGTTAATATTATTTATTACCTAATTGGCACATAATCTTGTTTAATTTACTTTTTCGAATTTATAGCAATACATACTTAATTTTCTTATCCCTGTCTTTTCCTGTCCTTTTTTTATTACATTCATTCTGATAGTACTTCTTTAATTATACATTTACCGTATAAATTATAAATTAAACAGGCGCATAACTATACATTTATTGTAACAAATATTCTTGATATTGTGATATAAAGAGTAATAATCATCGATTTGGATTCTAGAATTAATGAAACCATAGTATGCAATAATGATCAATTTAGGGAACTGTTTGGCATGACAATCTCATTGTGCCACTTAAATATCAGAAGTTTAAACAAAAAATATGATGAATTACTTCTGTATTTGGAGTTACTAATTTGTGCAATTAGAAATCTGGGACATTCAATGTGAGCTTAACAATTTTGCAATTGATAATTACAAAATTAACTACAGTTTTGGAAATTTTAATCAAAATGCTGGAGTAGTTGTGTATATTAAGGAAACAGTTAATGCAAACGTTAACATAATTAACACGAATTCGGCACTCAATATTCTTCCATTAAATTTTCTGCTTAACAATATAGCTTATGGTATCACTACAACATATCGCTCATCTTCCAGCTACAGAGACGATTTTTTGTTGGATATCAGAACAATCATGCAGAACTGTAATCATCAGTTTGAGATTTTTACTGGAGGTGTCACTATCGACTTGATCTTGACACTACCAGTATAACGTCTGCAGAATATTTGATTTTTTAAAGTAATTTGGCTTTATTACAATATTACAAAACCCCACAAGAGTAACGAACAACTCAGCAACTTGCATCGATCATCTTTTTATTAAATTTGAAAATTATTTAATTTAAAATTTATTTCCAGTAGTTGAAACTGCGATTATTGATCATTTTTCAATCAGCTTACTTGTCAAAAATGACAATACAGCATTATCGAATTAAATTCAGATTTGCTTAATGTAAATAAAATTGTTATTGATTATCATAAATTGAGTCATAGACTATCTAATGAAACATGGGCTGAAGTAATTACATCTAATGAAATTAACCTTGCGGTAGAAATATTCTTAAACAAATTGTAGACACATATCAGTCATGCACATTTTGTGGACCACACAACAATCACTGGTCGATAGCAATAATTTAAGTCGAATGACAGTTTCAGCTCGACTGAAAAGCAGTGATGATTCATTACTTGAACGAAAAAGTTTGAATAGGTCAAACTTTTGTGGAATCAACTAAAGTTGATCAACAAAAACTGAAATATAGGTTCACACGGACATTTTCATTCAATTTTAGTTAATTAACAAAAGTTATTTTTCAATGAAATGTGTGAATGTAAAACTTGATCAATTTTAATTGAACAACCATAGTTCATTAACTAGAATTGAATCGTCAGAACATGGCTCTTGCTAGAAGAACGTCCTTCATCAAGTTTTATAGTTGGCATTAGTTTTAGGAAACAAATAAAAATGCAAATTTTATTTAAACCCAAAATATTTAATATATTACTTGTATTAAGTGAATAAATATGAGTAAAACTAAATATCTATTCTATTTCTTAGAATTTCTAAACAGCAAAAATTATTTTAAAAAAATAATTAAATTTCAAGAACAACTAACTACCTTCCGCTTCTTTTTCTTCATCCTCGTCTTCATCATTTTTCATTGTCCATTTCGACCATTTCCGTCTGTCTGTTCCTGTTGCCTTCCTCCTCCTCTTGTTGTTCTGTAACTTCTGCCTCATCTTCACTTTCATTATCATCACTATCATCATATTGTACAGTCAGACCTCGCCGTTCGCTGCTTTGCGGTTCACTGATTTGATTTTACGCGGGGCACCTTTGTGCTCCCTTTTCCTTGCCGTTCGCGGATATTTGCTTTGCCGTTCGCGGATGGAATTGCCAACGTTAACTGTTTCAACTCTCACACATTATCGGCCGCTCTTGTGAAGGCCACTAATCTGACGTTAACTTTAATTCGCTGTTAAAATAAACTAAAGCGCATAAAAATGTGTTTACTAATGAATAATATGTCATAAGTGCCAATGTTTTGATGAGCTTTTGTTTATTTTAACAGCGATTTAAAGTCAGGTTAGTGACCTTCATAAGACCGGCCGTAAGTAAATAAAGCAGACGTATGCGGTTTGTGACATGAATACCTAAATAACATTATTTATCACGAACTTGTAAACACACTTATCGAGCCTATTTCTTTCAATCTCTTATTACCAAATCGGACCTGAAATAAATTGTAAAATTATAACTTGAATAAACAAATGGACATTCGAGCTTCAAGTGGCAGACTTATGTTACTTATGGAATTTTAGTTCAAACTTTACTGTCTTCTCGAGCGTTTCTGCCGAAATTTTTCAAGTTGCATAGTATAAATAAATCTAGTTAATGGAGCTAACCCCGTTTTTATCATTTATGTGTTTACTTCCCCATCGCGGGTTTGCGCTTTGCGACATTCTTCTGGAACGTAACCCCCGCGAACGGCGAGGCCTGACTATATATCTATCTCACGCTCACTAGTTTCAGTATCGGTCATTTCATCGTTATTTTCAATATCTTCTGCTTCTGTATCTTTAGTAGAGACGCAATGACTTACATTGCTCTTGTCCTTAACTTTACCGTCCTTAACCTTGTTATCGTCTTTATTATTTTCCTCTTCCCTGTCATTTAAATTTCCCATTTTTGTTTCCATTTGAAATGTTAAATTATGTTTAATAAAAACGAGTTTTGATGCTGTCCTATTTGTCAGTCTATTTCTCTTAGCAGTATGGATTAGTCCATATGTAGAAAAGGATCTTTCGGTAGAAATAGATGTAGGAGGACTCTGGAGTATCGCAATTGCAACTTTCGCTAGTCCAGTAGAGCTACAAATACCTTTCCACCAAGTGATTTCATTTATTTTAGTTCCATCAGTTCGCGGTTTTAGACTCTTCCATACAAAAGGTTTTGACCATAAACCTTCATTGCTTCTATAAAGAGTTAAATCTGAAATAACATCACAATAATTTAGGAATGATGTGGATGTCTTCAGAGTGACTGGGACTGGATTGACTCGTAAGTTCTTTAAAAGATTTACAATAAACTTCACTGCATCTACACTTTCCTCTTCACCGAGTAATTTTCCTTTAGCACGAGGATCGAGCAAATGAGCTGCACGATGAATATCAGTTGGTGCCATATGTTTTCGTGTTTTCAGACATTTAATTATTTGATTTTTCTCGGATTTAATTCCTGGCGAATGAGGCAAGGTTTCTTTAAACAGCGTTTCAAGTTAAAAAAATGCTTCCACAACAAGTGTTAGATAATATGCCTCCGATTCTAATATCGTAATCCACTTGGTTATTGGTTTAAGCAAACTGTGAACTAAATTTATTCCGCTCCAAAATATTTCATTATTTATAGTAGTTTCGCAATTATCTGTTTGTTTAAAATGGTTGAACCTTCGTTTGAAATTGCAATTCGCTGCAAGGTATGTTTATTATCTAACAAAATCTTTAAGCAATGTACAATAGATCCCCAGCGGGTACTCGCAGGTAGATTTTGTGCGATTTCTGTTGATGCTGTGGTAGAAGTAGAATCAGGAAAAATGCAGTCAACTTGAATATTTTCTTTTTGGAAAGTATTGAACAACGAATTCACAATATGTGAGTTTTTTATACCTTTTACTATACATTTTGCAGTAACTTGTATTTCATTAAATGTTATTAATGTCATAATATCATGAATAAGAAGGTTAAGGATATGAGCTGCACACACGTAAAATGATATTGTCTGATTTGGATATGTTTCTTTAACTATTTCCCAAGCTCGCTTTATGTTGGAAGCATTACAACTGCAATTGGTTAATACCGAAACATACCTTATAAATCGTTTCATACGTACCGTATAAAACCGTAAAATACGTTATATAATACCCAGTATAAAACTAGGGTATTATATGTTTTATACATACCGATTAATACCATTTTATACGGACGTATTAAACCATGGTTTTAACAGATTTACATCACTAGTTGGCATTCCTGACATTATTTGTAAGTGATATTATTCTAGGACAGTTTTGGGAATAATGTTGCTAATGAGATAGAGCGTTATATATTTTCACGAAACTGTTCTGATATGCAATAATTTACAACTTTCTACAGTGCTACTTTAATTGGTAATTTTATTTATATGCACACAAAAGCGCTACATTGACTAAACATATTTTTCACAAAGGAAATTTTCTTACAAACATATTTAATATGTAGCATTTATGATGATTACGATTATAGATCATATTTTAAAACACAAAACTTTCGAAACCATCGTTTTAGCTATAGCAAAATATTGATCACGTTTTGTAATCCTTTGATGCCATTAATTATGTTTCAGTTACCTACTGTTACATTAAATGAGCCAATTAAGGGATGTTTGGACCTTCTTAGTAGGATGCAAAAAATATTGAAAGTTTAACAAAACTTACCACATAAATAAATAATACTGTTTTATTTGCTATATAATTTCTATGTGACAAACTGGTAACCTTAGCCGACAGTATTTTTAGTAAACGACATTGTCAAGACGACAGTTTTATAGAAATCCGGCTTTGAATGGAGTATTTAGAAATAGCATGTGTATATGCCAAACTGTTTAAAACGTTTTCGAAAACGTCTTATCTGAGGAAAACATTATAGATCAACGTAGATAGTAACCATTTTTATTACGTCTGCGTTTAAAAAATATTAAAAAAAACTGTTACTTCATTTGCTTTATAATTAATTGTGTTAAAGACTCCAAATTACTGTTAATTGCAATGAAACTATATTAAAACATATTAACATATACTATTTCTTCCATTTGAAATTATTTTGCTACTGTATGCTATTTTTTTGTTGAACCACTTCAATTGTTTGCAGTTTATATTACACCGCCGCCTCTGGGTTTCCTCAAGGCTCAAATTTTGGGCCTTTACTCTTCTTGCTGTCTATTAATGATGAGTCTTATATTATATAAAGTCAGATGTTGATGGCTATGAGGATTGTGTGAAGCTACAGTCTGGTCTTGACTGCATGTTTAAATGGTACTACTCGGATAAACTCACAATTAACATTATGATTAAGAAATGTAAAATAGTTCATTTCATCCGCAAGACCACTTCATTTGTGTTTGATTGTTTGATTTTCTTTTAATTATTAGCACGCTGCGCTTCTACAAAGGATGCAGCAGAAGTATTTGAGTCATATTTTTCCTTAGTTACACATATTACTTCTTCTTCTTTTAGTTTCTCTCCTATCGAAGGTTGGTATTTTTACTCTAAGCAACTCGTTTGAAGTACAGCCGTACCACTCTCTTAGATTGTGCAACCAGAGTATTTTCTTTCAACTTATGCTTCTCGTTCCTAGCCTCAGCAACAAGCATCTTTCTCACCCTATAATACGGCCTATGTGTTCTACTTTCTCTTCTTAATAGTTTTTATTATTTCACATTTCTTTCCCATTTTTAGTAGCACTTTTTTATTAGTCACTCTTTCTGTCTATGTTCCACATTCTCCTGTAACACCACATTTCGAAAGCTTCGATGTTTTTAATAATAATAATAATAATAATAAATTTATTGGTCCTCTCGATCATACAATGATATAAGACAAGTCACAAAAAACTTACTTAAAATTGTAATGTAATAGTTAAAACGAGGTAGAATTGCATAAGTTAACAAATTTAAAAAAAAACGTATATATAAAATGCTTACAATTAAAATTAAAACAGTGTACAACTACCTAAATTTATCACAGGCTAACTACGAAAACTACATTATGTATATTGCACTTCAATTTAGTTTAAAATTTAAAGGTTAAAAACCCATCTAGCGTATAAAAGGCGTTGTTTTTGAGAATTAAAGTTATTTTTTTTTAAATGTCTTGCTACTACATGTTTTAAGACTAACAGGTAGTATATTATAGAGTACCGTACCCATATACCAAGGACTGGATTTATATAATTGAAGGCGATGATTATGATGCTCTAAGTTAAGACGACCGTAACGAGTGCTATATTGATGGTGCTCGTTTAAAAATTTGAATTTACTAATATTCGACTTAACATACAGTAAAATTTCTAGTATGTAGATACTAATAAGAGTTAAGATACTCTGATTGATGAAACTGGTTTTGCATGACTCCCGTCTCTGTAAATTAAATATATTGCGAATGGCTCTCTTTTGTATAACAAACACCCGATTTAGATTGGTAGCATTACCTCAAAAAATGATACCGTATCTAAGAACTGATTCAAAGTTTGAATAATAAAAAGTTCTGCAAGTCTCGATATCACCAAAATGAGTAATTCGATTAAGAGCAAAGCAAGTGCTTGATAGTTTTTTACAGATAGCATTAATAGCCCAGTCAAATTGGCAGGTGAGGTGGAAAAAAATTGTTACAAATATTTCTCAACGGAAATGTACTGGCAGTGATGTCCTTAAAATGCTGACAGAAGTCCCATGGAAACAGATAATGGCAAGTTGGAAAAAATGGCGGCCATATTGATTTTTTCGTTTTTTTTAGAAATAATGCAGAAAATAAAATGTATGGTTTGATATCGATTTTGTTTCTATTGTTCTTTTAGCAAAGAACTTTTTTAAGGAAAAACAGATACCTAACTTAGTGTTTTTGTAAGCGCCATGTACTACTGTAATATAAAATTTATTTGGTTTAAGAAAATATATAGTCAACATATAAAAAATGGAAGGAAGAAAATATTTTAACAAATGGTATCTTATTGAAATATAACTAACATAAGCTTATATTATATATCCATCCAACAAAATGTCTTCCTCATTATCTTCTTCAATGAGAGGACAGGGATTACTGCAAGTTATTCCGAAACACTGTCCACACTTGGAAGAACATTTGAGACCCAACTTTCGACAGGAGTTTTTGGCCTGGGAACGTTGTACATGTCAACTGGTGGTGAAGGAGTGATACAGATTATACCGCCCATGGAATGAAAGGTACCATGACCATCAATTGTACGAGTATTGACGTCGGCGTTGTCAAATACAAATTGGAAGAAACTTTCATCTGGAACTAATTCTTGAAAACTATTTATAACTGAACTTTCAAAATTCAAACATTCAGAGTATGATACGGATATCAATCAAAGCCTTTGAAGCATATTTGCAGAAGAGTTCTCAAACTGAACATTACTGGAGATATGTAAGATTTGACTCTTACTAGAGAAACGACGAAGTTTTCAATGGCAGCTACGTTTGTTTTGTAGGTCGAAATATTTTTCTTGCCCTTTAAGACAAGCTCAGAAAAAATATTTTTAAAGAGTCTGGAAGTTCGTCTGCGCCACCAGAATTAATATCGTCAAGGCTTGGATAGTCCTCTAAGTTACAAGTCATACCTCTTATATCCTCCCTTATAATTCTAGCTCCAGATATCACTGTTTTAAGACGATCATCAATTTTGTGTTTGTTCCATTCATCGCTCAAAACTTTTTCACAGGTTTCTCTAAAACTTATTACACTCTGTTTTCCCTTTAGAGATGATGTCATTATTATATTATCTTTGTACTTTTTTTTAATCTCATTTTTAGATTTTTTTCAGACCAAGTTTGTTCATTGTTTGGTAGGTACGATGCCATCATGTGACTCAGTTCCTTTATTGAATACTGACAATTTTCAGAGTCATTTTCAATGCTATTACAAAGTTTTTCAAAAGCTTCTTCTAGGTGAAAATCTACCGGACGGTCACGATTTCCTTTTGACTCTTCTCGCATAAAAAGCGTGTGACATTTGGTGTGGTATACTGCTTCTGAAGCTACTAAATCAATTTCATTGTTAATTCTATTGAAAACTTCAATACTCCAAATATCGTTTCTTTCCTGACATCGTTGGATCACAGTGTTTTTTGATCTGGATTGTAGCTACCTGACGATAGTCTTTGTTCTTGCTGTATTTTTTGTGATCTCTAATATTTATTATTTCTTCACAAAAAAAACAGTGACTTTTAAAATCAAAATGTCTACTTACTGCTGATCTTAGCAACTTTGATGTACTGGCAACAGCGCCATCGCTAAATTTGGAGAGTTCGGTTGGATGTGTATATATTTTTCTACATTGTTTATGTACAAGCAACGGACTTGTTTTCTCAAATTCGTGCCACTTATCATCGCCCCTTTGTTTACTAGCATTTATTATTGCTGGAAGTGCAATTGAGATACATACTTCTACTTTCTGCCGCTGGAGTGCAGTGCGCTTATCGAAATAAGTAGAGGAAAGGGGAAGTCCCTGTTAAAATACTTGGCTATATAAACATAATCTGCCAGCAACCCCCACTTTTCCCATAAAAGCAACGTATAAGGAATTAGCTAACAGAGAATCCATTTCAAGAGTCCAATTTTGAGTGTTGGGTGAATAATAGTCTGGTGGGGTTAGGAGAAATCTCATTTTTATGCTGGCTTACAACGTGAAGTTGGCGTTGCCAGTCCACGTTTATTAGTCAAACGTTAAAATTAATCTTTGAATAAAAGTCAGAGAAATAAATATACTCATACAAATACTTAAAAATTTTACATTATTTACAATACTTCCACTTATTTTTAAAAAAATTAGAGCATATTATTTGCATATATTGTAACTTTGGGTGCATATACTCAACAAAATGTATGCATATATATGGGCATATTTTAGTACATTGGAGTGCATATAATTATCAGCTCTATTTATTAGTATAAAATTTTAAAATAAGACAACAAAAAGTCAACAACAACATTACTCCATCGCAGTGCAGCGGTACAACACGAAAATGACGCGACAAGAAGTTTCTCCATGCACGAATACTCGTGAACTGATCGAACCTTTACGCCGTACAGTGGTGCCACGTCTTTCGAAATTGGCAGAAACATTATTTTTATAGCAATTTTTTTGTTAACAAATCCACTTATCTATAATTTAATATATGTTTTTAAAGAAATTATAATTCCAGTGGGTTAGTTACGTAAATCTAATAAATACAGAATGGCGGCCATTTTTTAATGTTTGCCGTCGTGCCATCTCTTGGGACTTTTACTATATCAGTAAGTGACTATTGTCCTACACATTTTTGCAAAAATTAGCTTGTCACAATTTTTTTCCAGGTTACCCCTGTTTTTAGGCTAATTTGACTATACATGATCAAACCATTTTAAAGAGAAATCCAGATTAATGCCCAATAATTTAAAAACTTTAACATTTGTAATCGTTTTATTTGATACTTCTAATGTAAGATCATGATTAGATTTGATATTTTTTGTGAAAAATTGCATCATCATAGTTTTATCTACATTGACCGTTAGCTCATTAATTTTTAGGAAGTTTAATAAATTTCTAAGTTCAAAGTCAGCTCTATCTACAAGATTTTCATCAGAATTTTCCGATATTAACAATGTTATGTCATCAGCAAAACAGGTAAATTTACAGGTTAAGGCGGAATCGATGTCATTAATATATAAAAGAAATAGTAGTGGACCGAGAACGCTTCCCTGCGGAACCCCTACATTAAGTGGAAGTTTTCCAGATTTAACCCCAGAAAAACTAACTAATTGTTCCCTATTCGACAAATAAGATTTTAATAAATTATTTATTTTACCACGCAGGCCAAAATGTTTTATCTTATCTAAAAGGATATCATGATTTACGCAATCAAACGCTTTAGAGAGATCCACAAAAACTGCCATTACCCGTCTGCCACTGTCTAGATTATCATAGATGTTTTCTAATAAACTTATAAGGGCAGTCTTAGTAGAGTGAGTAATGTTTATCTGTTACAAAGACCATGCTTCCACGCCATTTACACATACTCCACTTCTGGATAAAATTAAGAGACCACCAATAGATCCAGAATAACTTAATAAAAACGTAACCTATTCAAATAAAACGAAATTTGTTTTCTCTTCTTTTAAAGCTACCAGTAATCACTTATTACTAATCAGTATAACTCCCTTATAACGGCCTCGCTTTCAACGTAAATTCGGTTATGACGTATTTGAGAGATCAGTCCCGGCCCGATGCCTAGTTTACTTGTACTTTTAAAACGTACTTTTGTTACTACATATTTTTTATACAACATACAAAAATACATCCCGTAAGCTGCATATTCCCATTTATAATGTACTTCATTGTTAAAAGTGTGAATTCAGCAAAATTCGCATACGTTGTGGTTCACCGAGTACACAACGTAGGTATTGTTACATGCTTCGCAAGCTTGTTTAAGAGATTGGTGAGAAAGAAGGTGACTTTTGTGTCATGTAGATTATGATATTGGCGTCTAATGATGAAGGATCTAAATACTTATGTAGGTACCATCCAACTAATAAGATGTTATAAAAGATATAAAAAGAGCCGCAGGGTTCTTAGAAATCAACGAAAATACTAATGACGACATTTTGAACGCATTCTTAAATATTGAAAATTACTTACAATACTAGATTTTTGTAAGTAATTATGTGTAGCTATCGTATTATATGTGTGAATACTTGTGTGTTTTTTTCGTAACTCAGTGTACGATTCTGCAAAACGTACAGATTTTCATAGTCCCAGCATGTACGTTATAAACGAGTTGTACTGTATTTATGCTTCACAGCAGCTCTCTGTACCACATATTTGTTTGTGTTGAAAGTTCTAACAGCTTCTTTTTGAGAATAGCCTTCGAGAATAGTTATTTATTATTTGCGGTACCCCCTCGGGAATCAAATTGCGTTTAGTTATATTTTAGATAAAGAATATTGAAAAAATAGCTGGAAGTTACGTAATTTTTTTTGAGAAATGCTTTAAAAAGCGACAATGGTAGTTATATTTTCATGGAAAAACTTCCATTGCTTCTCGTGAATTTTTCATGGATTACTAACTAATTGACGTAAAAAATATCTAAAAACTACATTTGGAAATTTAATTTAATTATATTATGTTTTCCCAGAGCAACACTTTTATTGGCGGTCTCTTAATTTTGTCGAGAAGTGAAATTAAACAGTTGGGGCCACTTCTAAGGATTTGGGATTTTTTACTACGCAAAGTTTTCATTAATATTCTTGATCTGAAATGCTATACTTACTTGCATTCGATCTAAAATATGCCATATACTTTATTTGGTACACATCAAATTATATTTTAAAGTTATCAATATAGTTAAGTTTGACTTACCTTTGGTGTCAGATAACCTTATATCATATAATTTACACTCTCTAAACCCATTTCATTGGGCATAAAATCGCTTAACTGACAATTGTTCAATTCATGATTTGATGTTTGAATTATGCCAATATTAAAATTATTCATAAACCACGACTAGCTCTAGTTCGAAGCAATAAAACACCTTCCTCCCACTCAAATAGGTATGCTATACAATAACAATTCTCTCTATTTGATAGTTTATGTATATTGCTGCGCTCCTTTATGATTTTAGTTTAATTTTAATTGTTATCACGTTATATTCTATCTTACCTTTATTGCTCCTCAGCGAACATGTATTTGTAACAAAATCAATTGTTCGACTCTCAATCTCGTTGGGTTATTACAGAAATGTAATTAGGACATACACAAATAAAAGACAAACACTAAATCTGAGGCAATTAACATGTATTGACTATAAATCTGTAATTTTGAATTTGTATCGGTTTAATCAAATTATCGTTAGTAAATTTAGTATTAAATTCAATTTAGATAATTAATACTGTATGTTTACATGCAGTTTATTTGAATGTTTATTGTTAAATTGTTACTTAAACACTGCTTGTCTTTAATTTATTGATAATTTACTTCAATTTTAAAATTGTTCAATTAGCAGTTTTGTTCATTTATTTTCTACTCAGATCTGGTGTATGTAATATTATATTTGTTTTTCTATCTTCGAGCTCAAAATATCTTCATTTACACAATGGACTACGCATATACTGACATCCTTGTTAGCAACGCTTACTAGTTATGCTTTTCGCATACCCTCAACATTTTCATATTCCTTTCTTTTAAACCTCTTATTATGGCCACTTTTATTTTATACATACACTTTTACTGGATACATACCAGTATTTATTTTATATAATAATTATATTATTATATTTTTTACTTGATTTTTAAAACTGGCGTCATTTTTAATTCCAAATTTTACAAACACAATTGTTATTGTTATTTTCTTATATTTTCCAAAATCTTGAAAATCAAATATCAAAAAAATTACAGGTTCCTACCATTATGACGTTTTAGCTAAACATGTCATATTTTAGGTTAACTTGTTCTCAAATTGTGCCTGTCTCCAATTAGTATGCATCATTGTGCAACAATAACCCATTTATACAAGAAATATGTAATTCTGTCTAATAATATTTACTTTTGCAGATAAAAACTGACTAATATGACAACTTAGTTCAAAATTATTGTGATCAATCAATTTGAATTACATTTGCGATGAAGGAATGGACAATTAGCTGGTATCGTTTACAATTTCACATGTAATTGAATTAGTAACTGATTCTTTCTGACTGGTCTTTGTTTCAGTAATGGACAGTCAAAATTGCTAAAGAACTGTCGATACCATTATATGGAATAGAATTTTTAATGATAAAACCATACTATTCTATTCAATTTTCTTTTTATTTGCATTATAATTAAGCTGCATGTTTACTATATTTTATTTAAAATGCTTTGCCATTTTAAGACCATATCAATATATAATCACTATAATCTCGTTACTTTAATAAGATATTTATTAACTTTCAAGTACCTGCTAATGTTTACTACAGAAAGTTTTAAATTGTGACAAAATAAATGTAATTTGACTTGACACATACATGCCCGGTATATAAAAAAATGTAAGTCAATGTTATTTTTTCGTAACCTGTTACTATTCCAACTTCCACTAATCATTTTTACAGTTGTTCTTTTTACTATACCTTTTAACTAACTGGATTAAAAATGAAAATAAATACTGTATGCTTCTGCACGTTGTATTACTATTACCAATAGAGTACGGTAGTCTCTCTTGGTTTCCATTATATGATTGCCACACATACGTAATTGAAAATGTTTCAAAAATTATTAGTTTCCGTGGATTAGAAGGTTTTGGCTATAATATTTTGTTAAATATATTTCAATTTGAGTTGAATCCGTAGGGTTAATATCAGTCTGTTATTTTTACATATCTTTCTATCTATCACGACTACATAGTAGGCAATTTTCAACGTTTTATCGTCCTACCGTAGGTACAAACTTAACTATTTATGTAATATGCCTAATCCATTCATCTTTTTTGCATTAAGGTTGACCATGGATTTTTGTTGTTAGGTTGCACATGGATAGAAGCCTAATTTTTATTTTGTTGTATAACTTGTATAACCTCTCACAAATTTACTGTCATTTAACAGAATAGAATATAGCTGCCAGATAAACTGCTTATTTTGATAGTACATTTATTATAAGTATTGTAAGACCTTCTACGCACTTCATTCAAATTGCTCTTTTCTGCTTAAATATGGTAGGTGTTTTGTCACATTGTTTAACCTGAATACATTTAGTAACCATAACTTCAAATATAAATCACCATTCAGAGAACAGCTTAAATCTCGGTTAAACACAATAAAGTAATTCTACACAGCTAAATTGGAGGAACTGCCATGGCTAACCTTTATGCAAAAAAAAGTAAACAGAGTATAGTGTTATAATACTGTATGTAACCGCACCGATTTAAACTGTTAGGGCATTATATAATATCTTAAGATACATTTCTCAGCGAATTAATCATAATGATAATTACCATTACGGTATTTTTAGTTTGAGATTTAGAATCCTTTATCTAATAGACTTGTCTGTCCGTCCGTCCGTCCCTCCGGGACGCTGTTTCAGCAACCAAACCGTAAGAGATAGAGAAAAAAGTTATTAAAGTTATATGTTTGGAATGGTCATGTCAGCTCAGGAACCGAATTTCAGTCACGTGACACTTCCGGTTTTCGAGAAATCACAAAAAAGACCGTTTTTCAAATAGAACGCGTATTAAATAAAAATGTTTCAGCAGCCAAACGGAGCTGCGACCCTCTGCGCCTTAAAACCTCGATCGGTTAGGCAACCACTTTGACACGTTCCAGGTCTGGGTACAGTTTTTATTTAATACGCGTTCTATTTGAAAAACGGTCTTTTTTGTTTTTTTAAATGAGACATTTGTCTCACTGGAATGCTTGTTATTAACTATTTAAGTACCGGGAGATCAAAAATAAACTTGATCGCGGGAGCCATTGAAAACATTCAAACTTGCCTAATCTGTAGTATGATTTTTTATTGACAGAACTGTCATTTCGTTTTTAAGTTTAAAATTCACTTTCGACAGCTTGTTTAATTTATCCCCTTTGCTATTTTAATGTTACCTGTCAATTTAATGTATAAATTTGGTTTAAATGACATATTTTTGCATATTTGTGAGCTGATGATTAGACTGTTAGTAACATGAACTAAAATAATTCGGTTAATTGTAGTTCAAATGTACTTAGTTTTATACATGGCAGTGTAGACAGAATTTGTCATAGGCTATTTCGTTTTTGTAGGTAGACCTTTTCGTTTGTTCCATTATTTTATATTATTCTATAATTTGATAATGCTGTTGGGCAACTATTGTCTAAATAGATAAGTAAATAATAAAAGTGTTTGCTTTTCTTTTAGCCAAAAATTTGACTGTGCAATTATGAATTCTACCAGCACGACTACCTAAACCAGAAGCGAAAATATTGCAGAATATACGTTCTATATCCATAAAAGACAAGAAGACCAACATATGACTAGAAAACACAATATTTTAAATGTAGCGAATTAAATTAAAATAATTTAAAAAAACGAAACAAATCGAATAACCTGAATATGCAAAACACAAGTAATAGGAGGAAGACAGGACAGCCCAAGTTGGTTCTCGTCGCCTTCGAAATAGGGGGACAATAAACAGGAAGCATTTGTATAAAAAGATGAAGAAGGTTAGAAATTATAATGAAACGGCTGATGCAATAAAAATTCAAATTGGAAGATTTTGGGACGAGACATTATTAAGACGATGCTTTGACAGTAATACTTTTTGAAGGTAGTATTTACGGTGTCATTTTAATGGATGATTTTTTAGGAGTCTTCGAAAATTCAAGGGAACATCGATCAAGTGGTTAACAAAAATCTGACAGTACTTCTGGAAACTTTGGACTGTCATAGAGTTACAGCAGGGCACTTAATCAAAATGTTTGCAGACGCAATAAGGATTCCCCAAAACTACTGTGCCTCCTCTTCCGAACCCAATCGTGGGACACGCTGCCACAACAAAGCCCGCAAACAAGCCAAAGCATTCTCCTACTAACTACCTTAATCTACGCCATCAATAGCGAAGGACTCATAATTACTCGCTAAGGAACACAAAGCAGAATTCGAGCCGATTGAAGGACTCTCGGCCGAAGTCAGGACATTATAGCCAAACATAAAGAGGGTGGTTATTAAACGCACACCTCGGCGGTCTCACGCTGGGCGCATGGGAATTTGCGCTCGGCGTTTACTTTTAATGCCGACGCAATCTGGTCTCTTTGAAGTCGGAATTATATTTATAAGGGGGTTGTTCTTACAATTGCGCAAGGGTGCAAGCAGGGTGTTCCGGTCCGTGGGAATCGCGACTGCTTTGACCTGGGCGCCAGGACCGGCTCGGCGGGACGCCTTTCGGAGGCGTCGGGGTGGCGCGAAGTGTTTTTTTACTCGGCGGGACTGCTACACGAGTATCAATAACTGTAAATGTTGGGGTTTCGAGTGCATTGCTTAATTAACCTGAGCATCTGCAGATTGTCCTTGGGCTCCAGCAGGTTATGAGTTATCATAAAAGAACTGAAAATTGACATCTAATATTATGTATCTTGAATTGAAAAAAAAAAACAATTTGCTCTTTATTAAAGCACACTTTGTAGACGTAGATAAACGCCATTGTGATTTATGTAAATAAAATGGTAGATGTAGGTACTTTACACTTCAAGCATAGTCATTTTGTATCCACCTTCTTCTGGCCTTGTGTTAGTGCTTGATGGTTTTGTTTTATTTTACTTCATTAGGCATTACCATATTGGGCAGATTTTTAATTGTTGTAATTTGGAAAAGCGTATCATATCCTACTTCCCTAGTACCGGGAGAGAGTCGTGTTCTAAACCTATTCTATCCTTCCGTATATCTTATCTCTTCCAATCCGTTTTACCAACTCCGAAGATTAATAATTATGGCTAGTAAAGTCAGAAAACGAAGAGAAAATTAAACTACGGAAAATATAAAATACACTGAGGAAGAAACACGGGAAAATATCATCAAACAACAATTACTGCGTCTAACTTACTGGAAGAACTGTATAAAAATAAACGAGACAACCAATCGTGTCAAGCAATCAAAAAAACAATAATAAATCAAGATTCAGAAGTTATTCCTGATATAACTACCAGCAAAATTTACCGAGCATTTCCAAAAATGAAAACACATTAAGCACCAGGTGGAGATGGTATAATGATAGAGGCCATCAAGGTCGAAGGTCAGTTAGTATTGGAAAAAATAAACGATCAACGTCAAAATTAAATACCTACAAATAGAACAACGCAGTAACCATCCTACCCCACAAGAAGTAAGACAAAACACATCTCAAAAATTATAGACCCATCAGTCTCCTGAACAATACAAATATACAGTAACATAAAACTTATAATTAAATGCAACTCTACCTCGAATACCAAAACTGCGATACTTTCTTTTTCGTCAAAAATCCTTCTTTTTTGCTCCACCTCACTTTTTAAATAATTAAAATTTGCTGATTAAAGCCTTGTGTTTTTCATCAGGCTAAACAATTTAAACTTAATTTTAGTTGGAGGGCACAAAATGAAAACAGCATAGCCATTTTCCTCAAAATCAATCACTTTTGCCACGCAACAATACTGTCTTCTACATAAGGTTCTGGCTTGGTTCTGGACTTCTTGCTCTTCCAGCAGCGGCAATGTCTTCCACAGCTATGCTTTTACCAGCTTTAACATTACCGGCATTGCGGTCTTAGAACTATTCATGATTCGTTCGGGGTATTTAGTAATCTTCTAAGAGCACATATTTTTCTCTCAAAATCATCTGACGCGTAGATTTGTCTCATAATAGTAAGTGGTTTATGTGAGATACTTCTACCAGTGATCTGTTCGTTTCAGTTGATCGAATAAGTTTGCAACTACATTTATTGATAGTGCTGCTCTATTAACTTTGATATTTTGAGCATTACGTTGAGACAGCTTTGAGTTTAACTAGCCCATATGACTAATACATTGAGGGGAAACTGTTTTAGAATTGTTTTATCTTGGCTAAAAAATACTTGGCCATACAGCTAATATTCATCAAGTCATATGGAAGATCCCATTGTACTACCGTGTCGTACATAAAAACATTGCTCTTCTTAGGTTGTAAACGTTGTAGGTTGTCCAGGTTTAACGTGGCCATTTGTACCTCAAAATGTTTCGACATCTTCAATTTCTCATATTTTTTTTCCATATCTGAAAAAAAAATTTTCTACAGTTAAAGTTAAAACATATATCACGTAATCCAATATTACAAAAAAAGTTTCCAAAGTAGCCCCAAGCCCATCAAAATAGTGGATGCGAACACAACTAAATTCACAAAGCTGATAGAAGGACCATCAAAGATAATAAAATACATATTTAGTATTCAATATGCTTACACTATCATCGATGATACTTGATTGTTCAAAAATATTTTTCGTGGAGATTCTGTAATACGCAGTTTCACCACCAAAAAATTGCAGACGTTTCCAGGGTATGGTAATTTCCCTTATCAACAAGTAACAGTGCGATCACCGATGCTGAAATTGACCTGGACATTTTCCGAAATCTATACGTTCAACGTAGCAAACATGAAAAGTCAACAAACAGTTACAATATATAATAAAAAAGGAAAACAACGGCTTTTTGTTTAGCCCCGTTCTAAGGTACTACCTATACCGGGTGACAATGAGGTCAGGGCCATGCCTCTATCTCCTTTACTTATCAACGAATTTGAATGGAACTTGTTAAAAAGATAATAAACGTAATTTCGAATTGAGAGATAGATATAATCAAAATGGCCGACTTCCGGTTTCACCGGAATTATCATTAACTTTAGTTTTTTAATTGATTGTTCTGTATATTTTATGGTTTTCGGAACCTACGACTCAAATTACATACGGCAATGTTGCCAAATTTGCTTAGGTATTTTCCAAAAAATATTGTAAAAATGTATTAATTAAACATTTTTCCGTTTGATATAAAGATAAAGTGGTGCCATTTAAAAAATAGTAATTTATTATACAAGACGATAAAGTTAAATTTTATCCACGAGTGAATCGTTTAACGTCGAGACGTAGTCGAGACGTTAATGATTCAAGAGTGGATAGAAATAACTTTATCGTCGTGTATAATACAATATTTTTTTTCTATAGCAAGAACTTTAACAATTTCAAAATAAAATAAGGACAGTCAATCACATTTCAAAATGTCAGTAGCTAGATTGGGTTGCTACGATAATACGAAACTGTCATATTTAATTTAAACAAAAGTTAGAAAATTAAATTACTTTATCTATCCTTGACGTTAAAGTGCTACTTTATCTACCCTTGCTGTTAAAGTAAAACTTGACTTTTTGTTTTGAGTTGATAAAAGCGCACTTTAACATGTGCTATAGAAAAAAATAACTTTTTCTCAAAAAACACGTTTAGCAAATTTTATTATTTCGTGAACGGTTTGCTATTGATCAAATTAATAAAATATGTATTATTATGGGTTACTAGAGTTATTTAGAACACATTTTTTCTAATCACGGCCTTCTATGGTAAAAAATAAAATTTGATAATAGCTATTTATGCAACAAGTGCTAAAAGTCGAGTTGCATACAATATTTTATCTACGACCTTAATTTTACCGTTATTAATACATAAATATCGATTTAAGAAAGGTTCGCATCTGCGACACTTTTAATTTATGTCATAATGAACAGTAGGCTACGCCGCGCGGGCGATTGTTTGACCACGCCCGTGCTGTCAAGGTGAGTTACGAAATGTAATTATTGATACTCCACATATGACTGTATTCATTACCTAACGCTTTAATTATTTCAAAAACGCTTTACCTGAAATGCAAGAAGCAACTAGAATAGCTTTACAACTTCACTTGCAGTTCGAAATTGTAGTTTTATAACCTCACTTCACTTTTAGCCGGTGTGCTAAAAGTAAACAGCTGATTTCTTTAAACACGGTAAACTATAAAACGTCACCTTTAGTGAAACAAGCTAGCGCTAAAAGGCCTACTTTTAGTAGTGGTCGTAGATAAAGAATTTTTTGTTTAGAAAAATGAAAAATTAGCAAAACATTCCAAAAAAAAAATGTATAGGGTGATGCATTTAAAAAATCAAAGTTAATGGCACTTCCTTTGAAACCATTTCAACTATCTATCCGTAAATCAGAAATTATATCTAGTATCCACGTATCAAATGTTATCCAAATCGATTCATAAATAAAGGAGATATAAGCATGGCCCTGGTTTCATTGTCACCCGGTATACGTATTTAGTTCGCATATTCTCGATTCCTTCCACGCATTGTTACATTAGCACACTTACTTATAGTGGTTCCCTATCATTGGCGCCATTTACCAAGAGCAATAAAAAATTACGTAAATTAATTAATGCTTCCCTGTTCTGTTATTAGGCCAGTCAATAAGTGTACTTAATGTACTAACAAACATAACTTGGTTTTCTTTAATTTGAGAGTGAAAAAACCTATTATCAATACTACTTACCTTACCACTTTCTACAAAACTAAAAATGTTTGTATTTTTTCTCCAATGGCTTTGTTATGGCGGCCATGCAAGGTCTAAGAAAACAGCGTTTAGAATAACCTCTATCTTATATGGTCTTGTTGTGAAGAAAAAACACGGTTAATGGTAATAAATCATCATATGTAAGAGATCCCCCGATTATCTTCGTATTAAAATATGTGGTATACGAGTGACTTTCCTAATTCAAACAACATGTATTAAACGCTTTCCTTGTGTTACCACATGGTAGCCCCAGATAATGGCAAATATTATAGAGCAAATGGACCTCGATTTTTCTAACTGTAGGCTGATCCACATTCTTTACTAAATTTTCAAGTTCGTAAGTCAGATAATCCTGTAGCAACACTGTAGTGATACTATTTAAAAAATCTATAAAAGGTTTTACCCAGAACTTCCCTGACCCGAATTTGATCAATTAGCAAATTCAAAAAAATGTATCCCGCTGGGGTTTGAACCCGCCGCACTTGCATAGTGATCGTAACCGCATCTCCGCAGCGGATGTAACTGCAGCGAAATTCCAACTGCGCCATCAAGCCTTACAGAAATAAGTGCGGCGCGCGCCTCTCTATTGTGACATTATCCTGTATCGGTTGAATCTTATTTTCGGCAAATGTAAAGCCTGACCTATGTGAAAGTTATTACTTCCTTCTATTTCAAAATTAACCCAAAAATAAACAAAATTTTATTTTTTTAAGGTGCTGACCCTGTATATATTTGTATGAAATTATACCGGTTTTATGCGAGGTAGATATATAATATGTATACAAATGATCGTCTTCCTCCGACAAGTAGTTTTTGAGCTATACTGCCAACAGACAGACAGAAAGTCAGACAGAAAGACACACAGACAGACCGACAGACAGACAGATAGACCGACAGACAGACAAACAGACAGACAGACAGACGGAATTAAGAAAATCTTATTATTGCGTTGCCGATAATACATATAATTCTGCGAACGACTAGGAATGTAGGATACAACAAAAGACACTCATATAAATAATGTTCGAACTTTTCTTTGATCACCCAAGATCTCTTTACACTTATGTACTGCTCCGAAGTTTTGAAAGGTGTATTAGACACGTAAATCATGAAAAATCGTCATCCCCAATGTCTGCATTCGTAATCCATCAGTAAGAACATCGACATCGTTTAACTAATGTATCAGTTTGTCTTATCGTCTTGTCCCTTCATGTTGCTCCAATTGTCTGACCAACATTATTAGTCTGATTTTTTAATAACAAAGAAATAATTGTTAACATATTGATGGGATCCATCGTAAATTCTGAATTAACTATGTTCTATAAGTATAGTAGTGTTGATATAGCATACTAATGAATATCAAAATATTTTAGCAATAATCTTAATTAGAATCATGAACATCACCCCTCTACCAAGCACAGGAATTAACTGATACCTTACGTACATATACTAATTTATTATAATAAAGGTGTATAGATATAAGACATAAGTCACCATAGACTCTGTTTTCTCAACTTGCCACTACCGCCATGACACAACTTACGAAAAAGTTAAGTTTAATTTCTATTGAGCGAAACTTTTGGTATTGTTACGTTTTTACGTTCGGGCTATTTAAAAATTATACGACGCTTCTTGTATTAAACATTTATTTACAACTACTAATTATTATTATTCACAAACACACTAATTAACAAGGCAGAACACAAATTACTTAAACTAACGAACTACAGGCACTATTTCTAACAACGATACATTTATTTATTTATATGCGCTGGATCAAACATCAATTATTTATTTGGCTATTTACGACTTAAACACTAACGATTTATATGGTTATTTATCTGTTATTTATTTCACTAGGGTTCGTTTATATCAAGCGCGCTTCGAGTCTAAAGTGAACTACTGAGAACTCCGGCGGCCGTGTATTTATATTCGGATAATTTCCTTCGAGATCCATCTAGATTTCGCTCGACCTTTCTGGGAACCGCATGACGCACCCATCGCAGCGGCCTCCAAGGGCGCTGTCGTCAAGCCTCTGCACCTGGGGTCCAAGGTTGCAAGGTTGTTTCTCGAGGCTCCAGAAGAATCGGGGCACTGTGTCATAATTCCGGTGCAATGACCGGCAGCAGGATCGTCACACTATGTTTATTAACACGTTCGTCTATGCATCTGTACCAATTATGAAAACTGTTGCAACATATTTGTTTATGTTTGCATAGGTATATATTTACTTCTTTTGTCGTCATCTTTCTTTGTTTGAGTCCTGATTATATTATAATTAAGTGTGGCTTTCACTTGCAATAATTCCAATACTTTTCTTCATCTTCTTTGTGCATTTCACTTGTTTATATCTTTATTTTTCAGTTCTTTCCAACATTAACGAAGTAGCTCGCTGTGCTTTATCAATTTCAATAGGTCTGCAATTCGAAGCTTTCTACATTTATATTGCCAGCAATGTTTTCTTCGACATTTTCTTTATCTGTAACCTTATTAACATCTGATGGCATATCAACGGCATCAAATTCTTCACGTTCACTCAATTTCGTACGTATAGTAACTTATATGGCATAATTATGTTGAATTATAAACACAACTAATTTCATTTTAACATAAAAAATTATAATCTCGAATCTCAATACTAAAAGCTATACACGCAGCAGTTGTATTACGCGAAAAGTGCGGAAACGCAGCAAAAACAAATCTGATATCAAAAAATCCTTTCATACTACATTTTATATTTATAAACTATTAAAATGAAAATTTCATTAAAATAGGACAACAATATGAAAGTAATGTGTAAAAATTGAAATTAAGTATCTCTTTCTGAATACAGCTTCACATTCAAAAATTTAATTATATCTAATTTCAATTATTATCTATAATATTTATCTATTTTTTATGTGGTGGCAATAAAGACCTTTATTATTATCATTACTATTATAACGTTGCAGTATTGACAACCGAGATTTCTAATGACGTTGAAGCTAGAGCATCTACGGATTGTCGTTCAGCAGGCTCTGAAATTTGTGCTAAACCTGAAAATTGCACTCCAAATTTACATGCGTTGATTTAAAAAATTGTAATGAAAGAGATATGATTACAGTAAATTAACCTACCTTTTTATTTAAAATACTCAATAGAAGTAATTTGGTATTAATTAAGAATTGAAATGTCGATTTTCCTGGTCTTTTAGGTAAGGCAATTATATATACCTTTTCTTGTTCGCATGTATTATGCGATTTATTTATCAGAATAAAGCACTTTTCCTCTCAAATTTGCAAAAGAAATCATTCTGACAAAAGCTAAATCGCTTGATAAAGATCAACATTCAAAGAATTCTATGTATATAGTATTCCCTGTGAACGTGGGAAACGTTATATCGGTGAAACATCCAGGCTTTTAGAAGTTAGGTTTAAAAAATATAAAAATTTAATTTATAAAAAATTTAAAATTGCTGAACATGGTTGGAATAACCACCACAAATAAAATCACATAACACAACACATAAAATTAAAGAAACCACCTATATTTTACTTAACAAGGGTGAATGCGTATCATCATTTTCGGTAGATTTAAATAAAAGTTGGTTGTCGATTCTTAAAGAACAGATCAAGTAGCTCGACTATCAGTGTCAAGCAATTTACTGGAAATCGGTGGCTTTTCAGAAACAGAGGAGTTTTATCAATTTGTTAACGAGGGAAGTTTTCCCTTTGAAACGTTCGATTTTTACCACTTTTAATTTTAGAGGGTGGCAAGATACCCAATAAACATCATGAGCTCGGTAATGATAATGCTTGAACTGCATGTACGCTACAATAAACAAAAAAAGTTGTGTGTAGAGTTAATTAAACCCTTTCAGGGACCAATTAAGAAAAATTAATAAATCTTATTTCCTAGTAAGAACACACAATATTTATGAAAATAAACAAAATAGCCGAATAGCATTCATATCTATTTTTGATGGAAATCACAGTACCATTTTTTTCTGTCAGGCACAATCCCACATTACAAATAGAATAAGACCATTTTGTTCTAGGTGGTGTCTTACTCGTTCTACATTTAGCACATTTTGATGTACTGGCAATTGGTAAGTGTTTCGCCTGTTTTTCTGATGCAATATAGGGTTTGAATCTATTGACTATGTTGTATTTTGTTACGGGTGCACCTGGAGAACATTTGAAGATGTGACAGCCAATGAGTTTCAAATAGCTTCAAGGATATGTTCTAATTTGTTTTTTTCTTGAAAACTATAAAAGCATTTACAACCCTAGTATCAAAAAAAAAATTAAAAACAGTCTATGTCACCATTTGTGGCTTTTTCGGTCTCTGGTATAACACGACTTCAACATATCTAGTTTATTGGCGCAATCCATGCTTTCCCTATATCCCTTTACAAACAGACAATAACTGCACATTCCATTTCTGTAATCCCATACTTATTTCTTCTAGAAATTTGAACAGTCCCATATTGTAGCCGAATCGTTGATAGAAGTGTAACAACACGTTTGTCTTTCCATTTTATGCCGGCTAAGTGTGTCTTCACTGCCCAGTCACACTCACCCCTTGTCATATCCTTATCATTCGTCAGTACTAGCAATTATTTTCTGTTGGCCCTTACTGTTCCACAACTATATATTTTATCTTTTGCTAGAGACTCAAACAACGCAATATATGTGATAATATTTTCCCTTGATTTCTTCAGTAAGATTTCGTTTTCACCCAAATTTTGTTCAACCCGATCTCCATCTTTTCCAGTGTATATTATAAAATCACATAAACATCCCTTCTTATCGGCCCTCAACCAAATTTTAAAATCTCTCTTGATAGGTTTTGGGGGTATGTATAGCTTGAAACTTAATCTACCTTTAGGTATATTTTACCCTGCCTCATCTATTGATTGTGCAGTTGGAGGCATATAGAATTTTTTATGATTAATAAGCAATTTTTCTATGTAAAGCCTAATTTTATAATACAATTTGCCATATCCATTCTGACCTTTCTTTGGCATTATGTTGTTATCATTATGATTCAAATGCGATAATAAAAAGCTAAATCGATTTACACTAAATAAAGATGAAATATAATTATCTCTCAATGCGGGGTGCGAAGACCAATAGTAACGCTAACTAGATACGCTTTTTATGCTAAATAGCGTATTTATTGTTAGAAATGCCTTTATTTTCTTCGAGTTTGTAGGTTGAAACTTTTTACCTCGCTATTTTGCTTATAAATTTGTTTGAAAAACGATATTGTAAATAATTTTGTCGTCAAAAAGGCAGGAAAAAGCATCAAGAGGCGATTCTGTATTTTGTGTATTTTGAGGCCCAACATCTAAATACGGTTCAACATTTGGCACAAAGTCGTATCTCCTCCACACGTTCTTTACTAATTGGGCTAACGGCACATCGTCTTCGTCACTAAACTCATCATCGCTATGGTTACCTGAACAATATTGATAGGACTCATCGTCACTAATAATTCCATCTTCAATTGATGAATTTCGACATCATCGGAATCTTCAAAACCTTCAGATTTCCCTCCTGAAGGAATACTATCCAATAAATCATAAGCTTGAGAGGGAGTTAGTGCAGTAAGGTCAATGCCGAGGTCAGTACACATTTTATTTAGAGAAAATAAAAAATGACTGGAAGTCATAGTGGTTGCAGTAACATACCATACCTAATATTATAAACAAAATACTAATTTCGCATAAAATTCATTTATTTACTGTAACAATTTGTTCATCACACATATATTTTACATTATAACAACAGTACATCGCTTGTTTATAACAATAAGATGCATTTAATACTAAAACAGTAAAAACACCTCTTCAGCTGTTAGCACAATTAAATCACATGTCATTTGGAAGCTAATTTGTCAAAATCGCTTCAAAGATTTTTTTCTCGATAGGTAGCAGCACCATGCAAACAGAAACAACCTTATTTTGGCTGAAAACCACTGTGCATTATTTTACACTAAGAAAATTAGGTGGTTTCACAGCGAAACCACAACCACTTCCCGTAAAAGGGTTATGCATTTCTGTTTTCTATAAAATCATAACAATTTAGATATTTTAGACAGTAATAGGAGTTTACCTTCAAGCCTTTGCAAATTATAAAGCAAGCCATGTGACTCAGACAATTTACGCTTTGTTTAGTATAGTTAGAAGGCGTTTAAATCTGAATGAATTGTAACATTTAACCAATTTCTACATTATCTACGTACACTTCTTTACTTACGTACTTTAAAATTTAAATCTAGACAGGAAAAACCAAGCGGACAAGAAAAACGCTACTTCAGCTTCAGCTCCACCACGCAAATATATTCTAGAATGTGTTTTGTCGCTACTCCATAACATCATAAGCTTCGAGTATGCCTGATTTGTCTACAAAAAGTCATTGGCTTTTGTAACGATAGTCTGTCAAATATACCGATACACCAGGAGCTACGTATTTCACATTATTTTTTGAGTGCACCTCACTAATCTACGTAAATATATAAAAATATAGAGATAAACATTTTATTTAACATTCAGTTTACATATATTTATCTATTTCAGAAGTTTCGTTATGAATAGTATGTTGGCGGCACTGTACGTCAATGTCAAATTCGAGGTTAGCAGGTTAGATTTTGTGTCAGTTTCTGTCAAAACTGACAGAAAACCTAACCTGATAACCTCGAATTAGACATAGACGTACAGTGCCGCCAACATACTATCCATAACGAAACTCCGGCGAGTCGCCGGCGAGCCGCTGGCGAACGACTAAGCATACGGGTGTTAGAATCATATTGATAACTTCTTTTATATAACATAAATACGTACATAATCTTCAGCCTCTTTTACATTTCGGTGTCAACACACAAACTGATTAAGATTAAATTACGCATTTGTCGCTTACTCTTTTCTACAGAAATATCAATGGCCTCTTCCTCGTTCATCAAGAGCATATTTAAGATATTCAAGATCACATAAAAATTAATCACTTAATAATTTCTAAAAATAGAAAAGCCTATTTAGGACGAATTTAAATACTTTCATAGTATTTTTTTAAGTTTTCGTGCATTCCATTTATTGATCTCTGGTTAGAAGTAAACAACATCTACACGCAATTTATTATAGTTTATGACAAGGTAAGGTTACCGTTGTACCTCGGTAGTAAACTAAAATATACAGTTAAAAGGTATTTATTAATAAACTAATTAATGGGTCTACCTTTTTGAATTTTTATAATTGTTCTTCTGCTTCTGTGTTCTTCTCTTTCTTCGGATGCCTCTTTGTTTCGAATGTTGGCAATCATCCTAAGCCTGAATACACCAATTACTATGAAACTGAGAAGTGTGCAAGTATTCGCACAGAACCATGTTGGTAAGTTAAGGTACAGTCATGCTCACATAAATGTAGTACAAACATATTTCTTTTACCGAGGATATTAAGGGCTGTAATTGACGCAAATGGTGGAGCAATAAAATATTAGTTGCCTTTATTTCTTTTATTTTGAACTTATTGAAAAGCCAGTTGCACAACAAACAATTTTAGATATTTGCGCAACAAGATCTAAATTGGTACTAGATTTATGTGAGCATGACTGTACATTTTGGAAGAATTGCCCATGGTTAGCACTTGTTTGTCATAAAACTGAGTACTTAAGTGTGTATTATCCAATAAAAAGCACTCGTTTTCAAAAAAGTATACCTTATGATTTATTGAAAGCTTTAGAAATGTAATAGTTCTTTTTTTTTAATAATCTTGCTTTCACGATTTATGCATAGGCACATGCTTGTACTGCATACTAGGAGGTGCACCCATCTCTTCCTAGGGCGACCTAAGCATCGTCTTCCTTGTGGTGCATATTTCATTATACATTTTGTGTATCGATGATATGTCATTCTGGATACATGCGATGCCCAACGTTTTCTGCATTCGTTAATTTGGCGATAAAGGAGAATATTTGTAGCTTTTTTCGTATGGCTCGCTTTCGTATTTCGTCTCTTAAAGTTGTTCCTCTAACTCGTTTTAGGAAGTGCATCTATAAAGCATGTCTTTTAAATTTTAATTGTTTGATCAGGACTCAGTTCTGTAGACGATTGTTTAAAATGTTGCTGTGGAGTTTGTACGCTCTTCTAATTTTAGCAGTCGTTTTGTGCATCTTTCTTGTTCTTTAACTTTGGCAACTTTCTACTCTTTCTAAGCTATTTGTATTTCTTTCCAACATAGATTAAACAGGTGTAGGTGTAGTAGTCTAAGCTTTAGCACGAGGTCTCCATATTTCAGAAGTGCATTACTGATATTATCTAAGCTTGTTGTCCTGCTGTTTTAGGTACGTATAAAATACTTCTTCCAATGTATTTTGGTCTATGTCTGTCTCTTCTTTAAGTTGTGTTTCTTTTGGTAGTTCCTCTTCTGTGCATCACAGTTGTTTGTAGTAGACTAGCCAATTTTCTGCTGCATTGACGTTGATACCGGCAGTGTCTTTGTCAGTTCTATACAGATATTTCATAATTTTATATGCTATTTCTTATCGTCCATATAGAACTTGTTCAATATTGTTAAGAAATGCCTCCCATGAAATGTTGTGTAGCTTTTTGGCCAATTTCTTTGCAATGTTTCGTTTTTGTTAACCAGTCTCTTATTTTCTGAGTTCTGTGTGTTGAACGTCTCTTTCTTCTTTTTCTTCTATGGCTTCATTTATCTCGTTGCTCCAAATTCTCAATTGTTTGTTCTTAATTCTTTTCTTTTCTGTGGATTTTTCCGCAGCTTTATTAGTAAGATTTTCAGTATTTTCCATTCTTGGTTTAAGTATTTTTCGGTGTTTCGGAGTATTACACCTTCATCTTGCAGCAGATGTACTTTTAAACACTTCCTTACGATGTTTATTAAATAGATGAGTTATTTTTCATCTAGCTAAAATGTTCAAATTTGATATGACCAACTAATGGTCGGTGCGTACACTGCTTCCCCTACATACACTCCGTTTATGTTTGGCGATTTTCTTTTTCTTCAAAAATTTATTATTTATCTTTAATTTGTTCGTAGTTGTGGTATTTGCTGAAACAACCTACGTCTTGAGGAATGGGAATGCTCCCTAATCTTGCATTCATGTTTCTCGCCATAACCACGTGATATTTGTTGTTTCATTTTGATATATATTTTTCTAGTTGTTCAGTTGCCTCATTATTTCCTTCTTCAGGGACATATACGTCTACAACTAAGATGGCAGTTTTATTTTAAATTTATCCGACATAATTCTCTCCTTGACATATGCATAGCTCAATAACTTCTTCTTCCATCTCCCATCAATTAGCAGAATAACCCCTCCTGTTGCCCTTTTCTGTCGATCAGCTCCACAATAGATCATAGTAAAAATTTTTAGCTACTCTTACTTTTTTCTTCGTTTCTCTGATAACTGCTATATTTACTGCTATCTTTCTCATGTCTCTGTAAAACTATTCTACTTCGATATTCACCTCTCTCACATTCCAAATAGCTACTTTGATTCTATCTTTTGTTTCAAAAATGTTGCCGTTGCCTGGCCTTGTTCATTTTACATTAGATCCGTCCGGCCGTATAAAGGTTTCTCCAGTACAGAATGCCAATCTGTACCCAGAGTAGTTGGATGATGAGACTTCCACTATGAGGCCGCTCAACTTGCCTAATTTGTGTCTCTTTCTAAATTTTGCAGTAAGAAAGAATTGAAGAAGGGAAAATTCGAGTATCGCCCTATGCGTTCCCAACACTTTCCACTTGTTTTTGAAAGGCAGCTTTTATAAAACATCTTCTTATTGTTACATCTGTCTTCCACGCATTAGATAATTTTATAACGGCATGTCATAATATGTAGGGTAAGCTGCGTTGTTTGACTATTGTCTTCTAGGTCAGCTAAAATTGTTCTCAAGATTTTTCTTCTGTAGTTGCTTCAAGATTACTTATATGATAATGGTCTGACGTCACTTTTGACACCAGAAAGATAACACAAATTGTATTAAAGGCCCTACCAATTTTAGACAGCGATGGACAGTCATCCAAAATCAATACGATTTTAGGTTTTTCGGCGTAAAATTTCACTTATCGCACATGCTCCGATAAAGATAGCGTATTCAGCGTGCTTTATCCATCATTGATATTCTCAACCGCTATTGCAGCAATCAAAATAAATTCATAGTCAAGTTGAGGATGATTGTTATTTGGGTGGGCTATAGAAACTCATCTTGACACAAATCTCTTATTTCTTTCACTAGTAGTAGTAGTAGTAGTATTTTCGGGGAGACTCATGTTTAGCAAGTAGGCCTTTATATGCCCCTTTTGCCAACCTCCGTGGATAAGATCGAGGTATGCAGAGTACCAGGTACCTTAGTCCTACTTAGAATTTTACCAAGACTTTGGAGTTCCAACCTTAATAAGGGATCTTTTACATGCTACACAGCGTAGTGACATGGGACCCACGGCTTTACATCGCTTCCGAATGATGGCATTCTGTAGAGGCCTTCATCAGCATTTTTTATTTTTTAAAAACCTCTCCGGGATCGGGGATCGAACTCTCGACCCTTAGATCAGTAGTCAGAATGATTTTTAATTAATAAAAATATTGAGAAATGCAACTAATTCTTATTAACAAAAATATTCTGTAAATACATGTACAACCGGCTTACCAATAGCACCACTCAATCCAAATTTAGGGCGATTGTACTAAATCGGTTCGTTAAACGTAGCCTAGTAACATTTTTAACAATATACTGCCATGGTTCTGTGCTTTGGCAACTAATATTACATAAATGGATAATAATATTAATAGATCGGAACAGCCAGCTTGTATCCTATTGAGATTTCCTAGCTCAATAATAATACAATATCACTAACATGATATTATTTGCATTACAATTATTAAACACTGGCAACCATAATTTAGATTTGAACTAAAATTACACAGTTTCTTTTCATTGGAAAGTAACAATGATCCACTTTACTTTCTGTTCATTCTCATAAAGGCAGGCAATTGAATGAAGCAATAAAGGCATGTACAACAGTTAGATGATCTGCAATTAAAGACCATGAATAATGTACAAAAATTAATAAAGGAAAATATGGAATTCAGTTGGACAACGTGTCAGGGAAGATAGACGGTCGGCCTTACCTTTTGGCGAAAGTTGCACTTGATATTTTGCCGGCTGGTAACTATCGGCCTAATTGGGCTAACTAGTCGCAAGGGTCGGGGTTCCAACTATGCTGAAAAGAAATACCAGACGAAATATGAAGAGAGTGGGCGCCAGGTCCTCGACTCAGATCTAATCCTTGTGCCGGACCGTTCACAAGGTCGGAGATAAAAACCAGCAAGATAAACAAAATAGCAACGGCCAATAAAAATATCACAGCTTCATTCAATTTGGTACTATAGTGCGTCACATACAAAATCAACCACAAAATCAAACAAGACCAAACAATATAGCAATAAACAAATATCCATACACAAATCGATATACCAACAATCAACACATTAAAAATAGTCAAAGGTACTGCATCAATACATTTAAAAAAGAAAAAGCATAAATATGTTAGTCGAGGGCTAAACAATAAACTTCAAATGTAAACTATCGTAAATATTCAAACGAGTTGCTAACCAAAGTAGCAGCACCGGCACAATAATTCGTCCGCATCCTGTGAAGCAGGGTGTGACGAAGCTAGAGCTATGCAAGCGAAAGGCTAACTAATACCCCGAATGTTAGCTCATAATTTTAATGTAACGACAAAATTTCAAAGGCTCGAAGCCCGCTGTTACGGATTGTATGATCATACAGGCGTGGCGGTTTCTGTTTTAAACGCATCAAGTTATTATAAGATTGAACAAAGCAATGGCTTGAATTATGCTCCTCACAAAAGCTAAACTTACAAATCGCCGATAATCAAATTGCGAAAATCCAAAATATTGAGCATAAGGCTACCGTGAGCGGTTCTTTAGACAGGACCAACACCCTAATAATGACATTTGACAGATTAACCACTGCAAAGAAGCTAGTGAGAAGCAGTGACCGAAGTTGCATAAAATTACAATTAATCTGTGTTCTAGGTAAGCTAATCTATCCTAGAATAATTAACGGCACAGCTGAATGTTTTGTTACGTTACAGGGCACAGAGCAAAAAGGCCTCCAACACAAATTACTACTAACTAACGGTAAGCAAACCTAAATGTAACAAGCCATTCGATAACACAAAAATATCTACGATCTAATATCACGAGCATGACTAATACAGCTACCATGAACATTGTCTACTCTGAAATTACACGAAGTGCAATACGAATCAATAAAATAAGCCCAAATGCAATATACACAATAAAATTTCAATTCGACCGACATTTCTCAAATACAAATTTACACAAATAATCCTACAATATGCATGCTATACGAAATGCCTATAATTAGCAGAGCAGTTAATACGCTAATTCAGATATACACACCTCAGTAAAAGTCATATGAATCGCGCATGCTGTTTTCCAGGGTCGAGCGCAAATCAACAGCAAGCTCGGAAGCATCTGGTGCGCCAAGGAGCCGACTTCCGACAGCATTGCGAGCGTCGCAGGGAGGGTGGCGAACAGACGATGCCAGTACCAATTACACAAAGCACCAAATACGGTAAGCGAACCAAATCCATATTACGAACATTTTCCTGGATGGATCCAAAACTCAGTAGCAAATGCAATCCATAATGCGATCCCAAATTAATGCGACTCCAAATTAATGCGATTCCAAATTAATGCGATTCCAGATTAATGCGATTCCAGATTAATGGCTAAACATACAAATTTTCCCAAATAGATTACGGCGTTCAAAAGAGGGAAACGTAGACAAACACCATGTACGAACCTTAAGATGTTGTGCAGCCAACTCGTTAAGCCAAGCGTGCGAAGTGTGAACGTCCCAAGAAATCCGTCTGTGACGAAACGAATGCCGGAGACACCAATACCAATCTCCGTAACATTCCAGCAGGGGATGCGGAGCCTCTAAATCCTTCCAACTATGAAGATGGCTTCCAAAGCCGCGAGACCAAGCCCCCAGAGGAAGCAATTCCAACTTTAACAACGCAAGACTTGCCAGGAAATGGCCGAAAAATGCTCCAAACCAGCCCAATTCAGCTTATCAAAGTTCCCAAAAATTGGAAAGTTGGCCAACGTAAAAACTAAAGTATGCAGAGTGCTCTGAACTGATAACAGCAGTGTAGCATTAAGTTTGAAATTAAAGGTAGATGTTAACAAAGTTGCCTATCCCAAGTAAAGTATTGTATCATTTAGGAAAATAAAGCAAATAACCAAATCTGACTAATTTATTTCAATCAATAAATAGGAAAATGTCAAAATGAGCGTAACAAACGTAGTAAAAGAAATGAAAAGGACGAGATTTTTGATATATCAGCTTCTGATGGGCAGAGGTAGGCGGAAATGTGTGCTTTGTGGGGATATTAGAAAGTGCTACGTTTGAAGTTGGGAGTGATGGATATACTTGCTATAAACTGAAAATGGAAGTTATTTATGAGAAGGATTTATATTTTGATACTTAACAAGATAATTTAATTATGTCCATTTAATTTAAGAAAAGTCAAAATTTTAACAGTAACTAAGAATGTATAGTGACTTGGCTGGGTGCAAGGAGAGAGGTTGAATTAAAAATTAGAAACAGTGTGTAATTTCCCGTTAGAGGAAATACACAAAAATTCTAGGTGTTAAAATAAATTAGATTGTTTCAATTGTAGGAGATTGAATAAATTCCCTATTAACGTGATATTTCAAAAATAATTTTGACACATACCTAATAATGGAGTGTCAGCATCGTAGAATGTGGTGTACATGATGGAAGCAGTTGCTGTGAAGTTGTAGGGGTTCTAGAAAACTTACAAATGCATGTCCCAACCAAAGTGTTTCTCAGTTACGCCAATTTAACTCATTTTCACGTCTAATTTTCGATAGTTTAATAACCAACACTTTCAATTACTAGAATTTTTAGAAGTCAAACTTTTGATCATGCGATGTGCAATTTAACGTAACGTTCATGACATTTCTCGATTTTACTTCAATATTTTTAAAGATGGCAGTTGAAGCTCAATAAACAAATTTCAATAAATCTTTGGATTGCATTTACTACCGCTTACCTTGATCCACTTATTTACTTACTTACTTATTTGCTTCCTCTTCTACCAAAAGTATGGAGGTAATCCACTATTACCTTAAAAATTCGTGTTAAAAAATTACTGGTACGTACCTACCATGTCCTTAAGAAATTTACAAGAAAGTCCTCTTAGTAAAGGACTCTTTTTTAAGAGCATTTAACAGAAATTCTTATCTCTGTTACTCCACGTTTTAAAGTACCGAAACTTCTAACGTCTCTATCCTTCTATTTGAAGCAACAACTACTGTCCTATTTACAGTATCCAAAAATTAAACATACTGAGTACTTGAATAAAGAAAAAAACAGCCCCAATAACCTTACTACTCTAGAATCATAAAAAAACACAGAATGAATGATCGGTGTAGTAAGTATGCTGAAATAGAACGACTGAAAGAATTCCATTTTCAAAGTTGGAAGTGGCTATGTGTACGTAACGTACGTAATCAATATTGTCCAATTTTCGACTAAAACATTCTGCTGCAGACACAGGAATTTACAGTAAAGTAAGTTAATCGAAGAAGAAGAAAATTTCGGGGAGGCAAGAACGTTTCCATGCATTTCAGAGTTTTATTCCCATGCAACAACTCGTATATCATCGCCACCTTAAAAAATTGAATCTTACCGCACCCATTATAAATTTTAAGAATTTATACATGGGAATCTGCTATTGAGGTGCAAAAAAGGTTCAGCGAGCGTAAAGGCGATCTCATTTCTGGCTGAAAGGTCCCATACGGCCCTGCATTAAACAAACGTGAACTTCAATGATTAAATGACATGGCGGAGGAGCACACCTGCCCAGAATTCAAGTAAGCATGGAGAAACGCAGCAGCTGAAAGCGGAACTGGTCTTAAATCGGAAGGAACTGCGCGGCGACTTTAACGGAGGGTGAAGAACAAAACGCCCTGAACTTCCGAAGCTTTCCTGCCCCACGAGGGTCACGGGGATAAACCAGGGACAGAGATTAAATTTGACCTGAGCTTGTGGGATTTCCTTTTGTAGAAACTTGAGGTGAAGCTTTTGGGTACAAATTTTAATGAAGAGATTATCTGTGGTGTTTAGGATTTGAGGCCTCAGAATATAGATTGGAGGTAACGACTGGGATGTGTTATGTAAAAAACGAAAATATGAAACGGTTCTGGCATTTAATAAACAGTTGGCATTATTTAAGCTAATGACTAATCTGAAACAACTGGCCATTAAGGAATTAGTTTGGCTCCTCCAAATGCCTGTTGGCTATTAAAAAATATATTAATTAAGAGCAGCCGTGTCATTACTGGTTAGCCGAGAGTTAAACTGATTTCTCAAAATCGGCTTCCAGTTGGAGTTACGTGAAAGTTGCTGTTTAATAATTATGGTAGCGGTTTGCTCACTGGGATTTTCCGAATAGCCTCTAACCATCTTCGATGAACGTTTCACAACGGAGACAAATTATTTATATTAGGCGGAAACTTTCACGGTATTTTGAATTAAGCAATTATTAGTAAAACTGGACCATGGAGGATGTGTTAGAAAAATGGCAGACCTTGTGTTAACAGTTCAAATTTACTACAAGAACATTTTATTTTACATATTTTAGTATTAATACAGTTACGATGCGCCTTAAATTCCCAACTTTTCTTAATTACGAAATTAATGAAACTTCTTTGGGTGCGTTCTGGCGATTAGTTGAACCTCTTTAAGTCTCAGTGAGAGGAAAAGACGAAACATTCGGCTTTCCGCATTTCTACTGGAACAAGATTAAATGAATGCTTACGACTTACTAAAACCTTATATTTACAATGAAAATTATATCGGACTAGCAGTCCAGTGAGACAAATGTCTCATTTAATAAAACAAAAAAGACCGTTTTGCAAATAGAACGCGTATTCACCACACGTACGTATATGACGTCATTGTTGGTAGCAAACTACCAGTCGCATTCGCCTTGATAAAATTTGCCTAGAATCTAACCTAAAAAGTTCGGATTAGGATAATTACAATAATAATTAGTGTTAGAGACTGAAATTCGGTTCCTTACCTGACATGACCATTCCAAACATATAACTTTAATAACTTTTTTCTCTATCTCTTACGGTTTGGCTGCTGAAACAGCGTCCCATCAGTTTCCTTTTTCCCAATTATTTCTTCCCTGAGAGAGCGCGGAAGTTTGAATCGTTTGCGTTTTCATTGTTATTATAATTCTGTTCGGTCAATTTGAATTTTCCTTTACATAGACTGGCATCCATTGCATTTATTAAAATGTGTTGATTTGTGTTTTAGGAAGTTAACTTTATTTTTTTTTTAAATTAGCTATTGCTTTATGATATTGTTGCTAAGTTGACATACCTTTCAACAAAAAGAACATTAATTTTAAGCATCGATATAAGACAGTAACAGTGATATACTTTTACTTCCATGTCTGGTTATGTACTTCAGAATACGATATTGAATGTATAATTAAGTATATAAAAAGTAGGAACACGTACCTTATTTAAAATTACAAGTTAAATAATAATACAATTTTATTTGGTTTATAATTGATAAATAAAACTAACAATGCAAATATTAGTTAATATGGGACTAAAGTTATTAGTTTATTTTCATTGAGAAATGATAATCAGTCACTTTACTTAATGTCCATTCTCATAACGGTAGGTATAGTAAAAAGTATAGGCATGTACGAACAGATGGAAGACCTGTAATTAACGAACATGTATAAAGAACAAAAAATCGTTAGAATGGAATATAGTTGTATAAGAATGAAGCAGAAATGAGAAAAGATGCAGTTCTGCCATATGAAATCTTGGATAGGTAAAGAGTGCTGATAAAATGTGAATTTGTATATGTATTAATATTAAAAAGGAAATTTTAAATAAATATAATAATATTAAATTCAATTAATAAGTAGAATTTGTAACAGTAACTATGAAATTTTATAACTAGGCTGGGTGGTAAAAGAATTGTTGTATTAAAATTAACAGTGTATTATTTTTCTTAAAGAAAAATACAAATGTATAAGAAATTAAAGTATTCATTCCAAGAAGATTGAATAATTTCCAATTATAGTAGAATTTTAAGTAAAACTGTGTTATGAATTGACATATTATACAAATTCGTGGAATTTCAGCATTAGAGGGTGTAAGATATTGCAAAGGAAGCTCTCTATAAGCTCTACGCTTCGGATGCCAATAAATGTTGTAATATTTAATAAGTTAATATTTTATGCCCTGCTCAAAGTTTATCTGTGGGTAAACTTAGGCTGGTTAAACATGAAATGTAACACTCAATTACTCAAATAAATGGTTACATGCCCCTCTTTCTATTTTATTCAATTACAATTATTTATTACGCTAGATCAATGAAAAAACATAAGCTCTTTCTCAGGTTAGGTTCTGAAGTTGACTATATTTTTGATCTGAATTTTACTGTAGCCAGCAATTCTAAATCAGTAGTTTAAATACGCGACGTTAGGTCAAATATTCACAATCTGTCAAATTACACAAAATCTTCGCCCAGTGCAAACAGCGATTCTTGAAAGTTTAAACCTGTGAAAATATGAGAAAACATCAGGTAAATTCAAATTTTCGCGCGAGGCAACAATTAACACTGTTTTGTTTTAGTAATGACGTAGGACCGACGCCGTCCGCTCAATTGTTTCTTGTCACTTGGGATTCTTGCCAAATTTGCAAAATTTGATGACGCCTTGCTTATTGCACAAACTACGGCGTAGCTGGAGCCCTGGAAACGACCCAATCCTCGGCAAGGTTTGATCTCGTATTTTGCTGCTTTTCCCCAAACTTTAACACTTAAATCGCAGGCATAACCCTACCTCGTTTGCTGGCTTCGAAGCTGCTTGCGGCAATGCTGGAGATGCTCGCCTGGCTGCAGAAGGTGGTTGAGACGTTCTTGCAGACTGGTACTATGCTCTGGGCTGCTGTCCTCTGGATCTACTGCCTTATTTGCTCGTAGATGGGCCTCGACATTTTTAGGTGCTCGCTTCCGATGTTGTCGTAGATAGGATCGGAGAATTTTTAATTTTTGTGTGGCGAAAACTTCCACCAACAATACCACATGCACTTGGGCACTTTGGTAATAAAATGCAACACTTTTTAGAGTGTAAAATGCTCGTTTAATGGACAAAAAATATATTTTAATGTGGAGCACAAATCAGACAAACATGTAATAATTTTTAATTCAATTGTTCTCTCTTGTTTAACAAAATAGCATCAAGTTGCTAGGATACGGTGTTATGCTTATGTTAATGGAAATAAGGTTTGATAATTAATGGACACAAAAGAAAATAAATTTGAGTACATAAATTAGAATTAACATTTTTCTTAAAATCTAAGTTATTGTCTTTTTCTTATAACTAAAATGGTTCTATTGCGTCACACACACAAACGTTTTTTATTATTTGGTCACTGCACTGCTTTGCATTATTTTTATTAATTATTAACGCACTGGCATATTACAGTTCCACCATTTTCCTTCGTTTACTTCCTTTCCTGTTGCCTGCTTCTCGAATTGCTCTTTGCAATGTTCTGTTATCCTTCATCTTGCTTAATTCACCTTTTAGATTCCTCAGAATTTTCACTATGCTTGGCTTTATTGAAAACTACGCTCCTTTTAAAATGCACATAACAAACCTTTGCTGTCTATTAAATTCTTTCGGTCTCGCTTTACATTATGCACAAACCTATTCTTTTATTATTTTAATTTATTTAAAAGTCAATTTCAAATCCTCTCGCATCGCATTGTCAATGCATTTAATATTTTACTTTCGTTTAACATTGCAATTGCGTAAAACATTCCAACTCTGTGCTTATTGAATTGGTCAATTATCCTGCACTGCAAACAGAGCCAAGTTGTGGGCCTAATACCATCTCAGTATATCGAAGCAATTGCTGTGGGCTGATTGAAGTTCATTAATTGGCTGCAGTAGAAATATTTCTAAGTTCTGCCAGCTAGTGCCAGAGATATTTTAATAAGGTTAGAGTGTTAGACTATCGTTGTGTATCGAAGATTCAAACGAAACGTATCTGATATAATAGATTTATTATAAAGTAAATCGTTTAATTCCTAATTACTAATTACCTGAAATAAGCTGAGAAATGGTATTCATAAGAGCTGTTGAATTAAAAGGTTGGATGAACTGTTAACGTACACTTTAGATAAGAAATATCCACATAACCAATATATAGTTTGAACGTAGACAGTCATTTTAAATTAAAAACGCATGTTCCAACTTGAGTAAAGAGTTCCATGTTTAAAAAAATGTTAAGTGAGCTAGTTTTGGAGTTTAATTGACAGAACATAATTAGTATACCGGGTAAATGATTAATGTGACAAACTACATAACTGTAACTATCTTAGGTTAAGTTAAAAACAATGTGTGCTAACTTAGGTGGAAAATTACTTTCTTAAAAATAACTGTAATATAAAGAATGGTTGTGTCATACATCCACAACGAAAATCATTGCAGTATTTATATAAACTACAATACTGACTATTCCCAACTAGCCTTTCGATACATTATCTGAAACATATAATCCAATCAATAATATATTTATAGCATTACTGAATTAGTTCTTGAAATAGAAATATTTTTGACGTCACAATTCCTTATCATTCAAGCTCTTTGCATTCACATCAATACACAAAATAATATCGTATGCGATAATTATGCTTTTTTCAAGAACTAATTTATTTACTTTTATCTACTTTGGTGTTACAATGTGACTATTAAAGCACTGAAAATAGTGCTATTAAAGCACTGTTTCTATATTGTTCATTTCGTATGAAAACTTCGAAACAGTCTCCTCTATTTCAGACGACTGACAAATTGCCACATTTATGAAATGTCAAAATTCAAAGTTGCTAATTATTTTTATGCAAAGTAGATAAAATCTTGTATGATACGCGTTGCAAAGAAATTAGGCACTTGACGCGATGCCAAACTCGTCCTTCGGCCTCGTTTAACAGAACACGTCCCGTGCCTAAAACACTTCAATTTAACAACTTGTATCATCAATAGATATTAAGTAATTTGTAATTAACATAACTAGTTAAGTAGAATTTGTTTTATGTTAGCAATTTTATGCATGACAACCATTTTCTGAAAATTATTCCAAGTTGTAGATCCTAGCGTGGAATTGAAACAACACATTTTTGCATGAGTGGTAATTAATTTACTTACATTCAGTGTCTAGTAGGAATGCAAATTTTGAGTAATTCAAACGCCTTTTTACAAATATCTTTAAACTCCTTTATTAGTTAATACTTTTATAAATACTGAATATATACTCAATTTAATTCCTTTCTAAAAGTTAATTAACTATTTATTAACATTATTGTATAAATAATTATAAAATTTTCAAACGTAATCTGGCTTTGTTATTGACTGAAAATGATAAACTTACCTAACCATAATATCTTTCTTATATACTAGTTGCGATACCCATGTATATTTCGATAATTCCGTCAGTTCTCGCAAATTGTGGAAGCAAACCATCTCATTTTCTTGGGTACCTATTTGTACTACTTTTCAACTTTCTTAACAGTTTTTTTTTGTTTTTCAATATTTATAGCATTTTTATAGATATCATAGCAGTTTTCTTTGCATTTCTTGACTTTTTCCTTAAAAATTCATGTTAAATATGCTTCCACTTGCCTAGCTGCCCACCTAGTCGGATTTTATCAAGAGTACGTCAGATGGCACATATCTGTAAAAGCCAAATTGAGTAGTGATTATACTAAAATAATTTCGTAACGCTCTAAAAACAACAAAAATTAAATTACAAAAACTTGAAGGTTAGTCAAAGATAGGCAGAAAAATTAGAGAACAATATAGTATGTATATTAGTATACTAGATTAACAAGAGGGCGGAAGGAGTGCTACGATGCCTCTTATTAAACGACTATAATATACTATTTTATCTACTTTGCATAAAAAAAATCATCAAAAACTTTTAATTTTGACATTTCATAAATGTGACAATCTGTCAGTTATTTGAAACAAGTAGGCTGTGTCAATGTTTTTCATATGAAAATAACATTGAAAAAACAGTGTTATAATGGACTCCATTGTAGCACTGTTTTCGGTGTTATAATAACCATATTGTGACATCAAAGTGGATAAACACTATTATATAATTAATATTGGGCGGAAAAATGGCGTTGAAATGTCTGAAGAAATTTGAGAGAAGTGTTTAAACAAAAACACAGTTAAAACAACAAGTCTCGGTTTTAATGTTGAAGCAACGACAATATTTTTTATAGGATTTTCGCATAAGGCGTTCACTTTCACAACGAAGAAGTGCCAAAACTGCCGTACAAACTTGACAGTAGATTTAAAGCATGAAAATATGAGACGGTGGTGTGTTTTCTTTTTTGCTTAACGTTTCAAAACTTCAAAACAAAAACTATAATAGAAATAGAAAGTTTATCTTGGGCGGCTTCTAATGGTTTACCAGCCGCCAAGGAACACAATTATTACAAAAGTGTTTAAATTTATATGGTACAAGGCAAATAAAACCAAAAAATACTGGTAGTTTATCTAGAAAGGCGACGCGGTCTAAGCCACAATTTTATTTTACAATTAATGATTTCCAAACAACAGCAGGATAAATTCAATATTATGCAATACGAAATTGTTTTAATAAAAGTAAAAAATACAATATTTTTAACTATGTTATATAACAAATACTAATCAAGCTGCCGACAAAGAAATATGATAATCTACATCTTTCGGTTTGGAATAAACGGTTAAAATTATCTAAAAGTAGTAACTGAACACATATTTTACTTTAAGCTAACCCATTAAAACGTAACGATTACTATTTACAAATATTACAAATTACTATCTACAAAAATTATTTCTATTTGCAGGTAAATTGTGCGGCATGTGAGACTTTCTTTGAATTGAGATGAAATATGTCATTTGCAACCGGTATCAATTTGCATAAATCCCCTAAAAGTTAAATCCCTTGTAATCTACTTCCTATTTGGGGAATCTTCATATGTCTTTGATGTTGCGCGGATCTGGTTGGTGAAAAAATTATGGGATTATTATTAATTACTAATAATACCGCCATATGCTCTAAAAAGTGCATTGAGTTTAATAAACTTACAAAATTAGATTAATTTGTGGAAAAATGAAATACAGATATTTTTGAAATTTTAAAATGTGTTTCACCAAGTAAATGGGCCTGTGCTCTTTCGTAACGTAAAATTTTAATCGCTTAGTTTTGTTGCTAATTTAGCTTATTTTTGTTTTAGTATCATAATCGACCTCTTACCTCTAAAGAAGAAAGTTAGCAGCAATCAGTAGCATCAATAAATGATAATATTAATAATTTAAAGTACTTACTGTTTAGGCCGGGAGACTATTTGGACTCGTTATGTTTTCGTAATGTGGTTCAACACTTCTGCAGGTACCAGATTATATCATTACTTTTACTGTTATCTACCGGATTCGAGATTAATCATTTTTGATGTCATCATCTCCTACGAATCATATAATAATACTACATTTAAGCTTTTCATAGCTATTTATGTTACAAGTACGAAATTAAGGACTTTTTTGGACAAGTCGTAAATAAGGCGTTTCTAAAAGTCCCCTTTCGTACGAGTTACATGCATAATTTTTGTTCTACTGCTTTGGAAATTTTTTTACTTAATCTTATTCTTAACGAGGAGATCGGTAAAAGTCGAGGAGGTCTTGATCATACTACAAAATGGCAATGTGTATTTTGATTTCGACCAATGGAAACACGACGTTAGCGTCATATTGGGTTAGATTGTCAAATATTGCATTATATTCATTTAGGAGTTAAGCCACAGTGGTACATGTTGAACCTTGTAAATTTATGTCTTGATTGTAAAAATAATTCAGAAATTTAATTGTTGAGAAATCAATTAAAATTATACTAATATTTTTTTAAATATAGAAATATTCTTATTTGAATTGATCACACTATTATACCTTTTCAAAAAAGCATTGATTCATGTCGACATTAAGCGCTTAAATACACGTAGGTCATAGAAATCGAGCTGCAACTTAAATAGTGCAGTTAATAAAAGACTCTTATCCTTACATTATTGAAATCCCGGATAGCCTAAAAATAAAATATAACTTGCCAGATAAGATCGTAAATATACAGTATGTTAAAAACTTGTGTGATGAGCAATTTCCACCTAAGTTAAGTTTAGATTGTTTAAATCCTACTCATTTTGACAATGCTTACAAAGTTATTAATCATGAGTTTCGATTTAAAATGTATTGCCGAATAAAGTAACGCTCCTGTTGCTTGCACCATAGCTTAGTTTGTCGATTTATTTTTTTATATGAAAATAACTCCAGATGTAAATGGCATATCTCAATGGAAACCAATTCAAACTGGTGTTATTTTAACAACCACATCAGTGCCTTTCTAAACAAAAAGAAATATAAATATCTTTTAACGTTTTTCCCAACGTTGTTTGGAAAAATAATTTTCTAGATTGAGAATGAAACAGGCTTCTCCAACCCCATTACAATATTTGAAAGATGTATGTGTTGCACAGTACTTGAACATTAAAATTGTTAGTAGTTACCAAGACCATGACCTAGATCCCCTTAGTGGGCCTCTTCGTACAATCTCACAAAAATCCAAACTTAAGAAACTCACATGTGTCAAACGTTCCACTTGATTTACCTCATGGTTGGAACAGAATAAAGGCAGAACTTAGTTACAGAAAAAAAATATGTTATATAACTGCAGTGATTATATTCTTAGAAGTCTAAGATCTAAGCAAAATGTATGCAGATCCAATTGGATCAAAAAGATATAAAAGGTTCCAACTATACTAAATTTGTTAGAATAAAAGAGTACACAATGAATAGTTTAAATTATGCTAAGAAGAAAACCTTTACAATCCTTTCCCTCATAGAACAAACATTTACCAATCTGACAGCTGTTTTAAATTTAGTAACGATTATTAACGTTAATATTACAGATATATTAAGAGAATCTATTTTAAGCGACCCTATAACATGTATCTAAATTGTTCCCGATTGCCACAATATAAAAAGTACATTAATTGATAAATTTAGCAAATATTGTTTGAGAATCTATAGTGCCAAATTAAAAGCTAAAATTAAAAGAACCTGTAAAATAAGAAATTAAATCAAAAGCCTGGCAATGCCAGATCTAGCAACAAATTATCGATCGAATCAGAAAAATAAGTAGTAAATAAAGTAGTATTTGAGGTTGAATATTTTTATCTTTGAAATATCTCTTACCGGGACCGAAAATCGAACTCGTGCCCTTTGGATCAGTAGTCAGAATATTTAACCAATGAGCTACGGAGTCCGGTTAGTAAAAATTTAAAAAGGCTTATAGGTAAAACAATCTAGTAACTTTGAAATATATTCATGCATGCACTTTCGGAACAAAAATGGCCGCTGATGTTACGTTGTCTCAACTCTTATAAAAGATTAATATCTAGGATATCTCTAAGTATGGTAGAAAGTCCTAAATTCAAGAGATGATAACTAGCTCAAAATTCAACGAGTAATATTCTCACTATTATAAGAGGAATATTATACTACTAGTGAATCACCCAAGCTACGCGTCGGTTCCCTAATTTAAGAGAGATTCATTAATATAAATTAAAAACAGGAGGCATCGGCCGGGAATCGAACCCGGGTCGCCCGCGTTTCAGGCGAGCATTCTACCACTGAACCAAGGTTTGGTTGAATAAGGCGCTGCTATAATGGTATATAGTGAATCACCCGAGCTACGCTTAGCTTAGCTAATTACACGATTTAATTAAAACTTTTACTTTTCTTGAAAATAGAAAGCGGCCTACGACCTAAGTCTAAAAATTGGCTAAATTTAATCGGTCCAGTATCTTCGGACGAGATAGCGAACAAACATACAAAAAAAGATACCACCGATTTTATGGTATAGATAATGTCACGCTGTGTCCATTAACAGCGAGTACGATCTAGATCTAGAAGATCTGGCTTAGCTTTTACCTAATTAACGTATAGTTTAATATTTCTAATTAATAACGAAACTAAATTACTTTAAAAACATTTCTGATTAATTACAAACATGCTTGTCAATCAATAATTAAGTAAATTTCTATGAACTAAAAATTAACTAAGGTAAGGCAATTTCTATTGTGATTGAGCATCGTACAATCGGTATTTTTGTACAACTATTGCAGTCTACGATTTTAAATAAAAATAATGAACTGATGTTGCCACTAGAAAGTGAATTTAAGTGCAACTTTATGATAGGTAATGTAAAAGTGTTTTTCCAACTCTGTAGTTATTAACTTAGAATATGGAATAACATTTTACATTAAATTAATTTTGAACCATAGTGTTGATTTTTTAGTACGGGTGATTCAAAAAAATTTAAGAAAAAAATAGTAATAAAGATAAAATTTGGAATAATGGCAATTCGATACGAGAAAATCGGATTCGAGTAAGAGGGCCTAAACTGTAATATCACAAATAGTGTTGTTTTTTTATTTTATTCGTCAAATAGATTATAAATAAAATTAGGTAACTACTTCGTTGGTGTTAACAATACAATGTAATTATTGCATTCCTTATAATATTGCAGAAGTTGTGTATAGTTTTAATATGATGTAGTAAGAGATACGGTGTAATATGAGTAGAAGAGGCAGATAAAGAAGAAGTAAGTTTAATTATCTGAGAAACTGAATTTTAAATTACTAGATATTTACAGAAAAAACTAATATATTATTTTTTTGTAAAATATACATAAAATTCACTTTTATCTATCGGACTTTTTTTTTAAATAATTGAAAATAAAAATATAAATTAAAAGTCTCGTGACGAAGAGAATTATTCAAATTCTTGATAATACTTACAGACAAACACAATTATCGCAGATAAAGAACTTTAAGTCTATGAAAATTCAGCAAAAAGATTATATGTCAATTACTTCGTCTTTTTGTGTGAAATCGCAGTCGATGAAGACAAAGTTTACATTTTTCGTATATATTCGAAAACAGTATTTTGTAGTGAACCAACTGCATTTAATTTATTTATAGTGTAACAGCCTAACCTAATTATACATTTTTAATAAAATAGAGACTGTTGATTGAAGTTGATTATTTGAAGTTCGACATAAATGACAAAGAAATTATAAGTATATAAAATATAAATCTCCGTTTTTAAATCCTTGTTTAATGTATTATCCGCTGAAGTTTACTATGAATTCGATAGAATAAAATCAGTAAATTAGTACTAATCTTAACTATTTTAACTATAATTATTGTGTAACTTTTAAATATAAAGACTGGAGCTGCGAAGAGCAAAGGGATGCCTTAAGTCTTCGTTTATATCGGTACTTGTACTTAATTTTCAAACCCATATTTAACTAATAAACGTATTATTTACTACATTACACAAAATATGACAGTTAAATCTAGTTCTGGCAACTCGGAATAGGCTACAGTCTAAAATACAACAGCGCTAAGGAAGGTTTCAGAATTCAGGAAGGAGCGGGTGTTTATTTTAATGGTTTTTAATGATGGTGTAGCGTTACCGTAATTTAATATATCTACATGTTTCCCTACAGACTCGCAAACACTTAAGCTTGCACAGGCAATAAACTAAAAGAATTCTAAACGTTTGTCAGGTACATTACATAATTATTATTTGTTCCTGTCATTTGGCGTTATTGGAGGTATATTTTATTATTTTTCCGAATGTCCTTGTACAGCCTGTGGGAATATGCACTCGACACGGAACTGCAGTGGGAAACAGCATCTATCAATGAACTCGAGTTTAAATTAAATGCTGCAAACAGTACTATAATTGAGAATCGTTAAGTTAAAGATGTTGAAATTAAATCGTGTTATCTTGTAGCGTTCCAAGATTGGTTGTTATGAATTGACAGAAAATTTAGATCAAAATAGATGTCGAACAAGCAAGCTCGTTGATTTTGTTTCATTATTCCTTTTATTAATTCTTGTCAATTTGATTAGCAATTCAAAGATCTATTTTCAGTAAAATGAAACTCTTGCAATAAAAGACAGTCATCTACGGTTTCACACAATAATGCAAACTCATATGAAACAGTATATATCTCTAGTTTGTTTCTAACTCTTTATTTAGATATGATATATAATTCATACCCATGATCTTCAAATGGTGTAAAACTGTTCTTACGGTATAATACAATAATCAATGCAGTTATTCTCCTTATCATAGAATTTCGGCTTAGACCGCGTAGTATTTGTATATGAACACCCAGCATTTTCTGGCTTAATGTGCCTTGCACCTTGTGAAGTCGAGCAAAAACCCGCGCGATGGCCATGCTCTCTGGTGGCTCGTGTTGTTTGAGTATCTTGAGAACGATTATACTTAGGCAGATTTGGTCGTTTTGCTGTTTGTGCATCCATATTCACTAACGTTTCGCAAGACCTTGCAGCTTGCATCATCAGAGTGAAAGTCGCACTAAGAACCGAAGGTCGGTGTGGAGCTATTTATAGTCCTCTGTGCCAGGCGCGCGGAGTGGCGTAACGCTGGTTGGTCATCCGAGTGCAACGTAATCCGTGGGGCGTGGCCGTATGACGCACAGTGGTTGTAATGCTTTAGATCGTGTATGACAGGGGTCCACGTTTTACTAAGTTTAAAGCCATCTTCCCTGTTGATATTATTTGGATGTTTTTCTATTTCGATGGCTTCACGTATCACTCGCGGGAAGTAATGAGGTATTCTGGCAAGTACTCTGGCATGCTCAAATTCTAAAGTGTGCCCATTTGTAAATGTATGCTCAGCTACGGCTGATTTTGTGATGCGTTTGTGTTTGCAATCGCCTTTATGTTCTTGGAGTCTTAGATCAACGGAACGACCAGTCTGTCCAATGTAACTCGAGCCGCAGGAACAAGGAATGCGATATACGCCAGCGGTTTTTAAACTTGGAATCTTGTCTTTTACCGATCTGAACTTTGGGCAAGATTCCAAGTTTAAAAACCGCTGGCGGAAAAACTATCTGTATGGTGCGATAACAAGCTAGTATAAAATATATTTTAGCGCTCAATTTTGAATTAATAAAAACAGCGCTAACATTTATTATTCGTAGCAGTAAGAATGGACCTTTTCGGTGAGCCTGTAACAATCCCGAAATTCACAAAATATAGTGAACGTTTGCAATATTTTTATGGTGACTTACGTTTGTTTTGAATAGTTATTCTTTGAAGACAAAATTTAAAGCTAAAAAGTATGAAAAATATAAAATCAGTTAGTGCTTATTTTAATATACAACTTTGAGGTAATTCAAACAGTCACTTTCCCTTTTAGAACATCAAGGGAGTGATAGATAGGAGCAAATATTACCACCGGGGGGAATGAGGTAGAGAACGAACAAATCTGTAGCTATGGATATGTTTAAAACAAACTAAGATAAATTGCCTTATAGAGACTTGGCTTTATGGACGCAGTCGAATTTTCCTTTGCACAAAGTGATGAAGTGGAACCACCTAGCGGACAAATAATCGTTTTATGTGGTTGTTTCGATACTTGGTACGTCAACGTGCTTTGATCACAGCGACGAAGTGTATAAACTAGTTTTATTCAATAATACAAACACACATACCTGCGCTGTGCCATTTTTAAATATTGTTGATAATTGGCTGCATTCAAGACCACCAGAAGTGATCTAAAACTACTCTACTTCTTTCTTAAGAATCTTCCTGTGATAGTAGAAAATCTTTTAGTTTAACTTTATTTGCTGCAATCTATGTTTAGTTTCTTATGGTTGCTATTAATGTTTGTTGACTAAATGCTGGATTTATTCAACTTTGTATATTTTTGCTTGATTGTAGATTCTATTTGGAGCTGTTTTGTTTAATATTTAAATTTGTTTTGCTTGCAGCGTTTTTTTTGTTTTGCTGAATGTTCCACAGATATTGATAATTTCTGTATCATAATTCATAATACTATTAACCGCTTTTGTGTTTTTCCAACTCTATTAAATAGTATATTGTATGTTAAGAGCTGAAAGTGCATTCTTGCCGCTTGCGCATGAATATTGCTGGTTGAGACGAAGTCGAAACCAGCAATCATGCAAAAGCGGCAAGCGCACATTTAGCTCGAAACATACATACTATTTTTTCGACGACTGAGCATATTATTAAAGGAAAATATCAAATTTCGTTTTATCGCAAAAATTAATTGACAATCAAGTTAACATTACACGCGCAGTCTATATGACATGTGACGCGATTATTTCCACAAATGACGGGCGTTGTCAAGGAAACATTCGGACGTGGCTACCTATTTTGTTCACGCGGAAACCCAAAACGCTCGGCGAGCGGCAAAAAGATGAAAACGCACGCTCAGCGGCAAATGTCAACTTTCTGTTGTCAAATGACAGTGAGAAAAATCTACTTTTGATGTCAGTCGTCGAAAAAATATTTTAAACACCCACAATCGTCCTAATTGAAGCTGCTATCTCATCTAAATTTCAATATGGTATGCATTAATGGTGTAGGATATTATGCTATATGTGATTTCATCATCATTTAATTTTTACTCATTATTTGGAAATTTTACAATCTTTGCATGACCACAAATAAAATTTTTGAAATAAAACTCTCTCCTGTGGAGATTCCACCAGTTTCAAATATTTTCTATCATAACATTGGTACAGAAATGTAATGGGTTGAGTAAAGCTATTTATTTGTGCCCTTATCGTAATTTGATACTTATATTTACATATTTGAAGGTGTATACAATTATTGTCTCATATAAATTACCTTTTGTAAGTTTCACATTTACTTCTGATTAGCAACAAACCCTATCTGCACAACCGTTGTTCTTAATTTAAACCTAAAAGGAAGCTTTTGGTACATATTGAGATGGTATTAAGCCCACAACTTGGCTCTATTTGCAGTGCAGGTTAATTAACCGATTCAATAAAGCACAGAATTGGGATATTTTGTATAATTGCAAATTTTAAACCAAAGTAAAATATTAAATGCATTGATAATGAGATGCGAGAAACAGTATATTAGTTGGAAAAGGGGACGCAAAGGCAAAGCGTATTTCAAAGGGTTTGACTTGGCTTGTGAATAAATTAAAATAATTAAAATGAAAGGTTTGTGCACATGTAAAGCCAGACCACATAAAATTTATTTGACACAAAAGGTTTGTTAGCTGCATTTTAAAAGGAGCGTAGTTGTTAAGTAAAAGCAAAGAGTAGTGAAAATAGCGAGCAAAGCGGAAAGGTAAAGTAAGATGAAGCATAATATAATATAGAAAATTGCAAAGAGCAATGTTAGAAGGCAACAGAAAAGAAAAGGTGGTGACGCGAAAATGATGAACTCAGAAATATCAGTGTATTTAAAAATAAAGTGCAATAGATCAGAGCAGTGACATTAATAATAAATAACGTTTGTGTGTGCAACGCTATCGAACAATTTTAATTATAAGGTTAAAGACACTAATTTCGATTTAAGAAAATTCTAAATATTAATTATGTACTCAAATTTACTTCCATGTGTAACCTTTCATTATTAAAATTAATTTCCATTAATATAAGAAAATCAACAGTAACTTAGCACCCTGATGCTATTTTGTTTAAAACAAGGAAAACAATTGAATTAGTTTTATCTGAAGTTTGTCGAATTTGTGCTCCACATTTGAATACAATTTTATATTAATAAACGAGCATATTACCCCACGAAAAGTATTCCATCTTATTGCCTATGTGTCCATGTTCATGTGGGAGTGTTTGTGGAAGTTTCCGCCACGAAAAATTATAAATATTCTCCAATCGCATCTCCGAGGACATCGGCAGCCGTTCAGTTGGGTTTTACGATCATCGTTTCCGGCAAAAGTAAGCATTCAGAGTAAGAGACCTGTACTACAAAGGATCAGCCCAGTCTGCAAGAGCGTCACTGTCGACACCCGCATCAGGGGAAGCATCTTCAGCAGGAAATCCAAGCAGCATTACTACGAGCAGCTTCGAAACCAGCATACGAGGTAGGATTAAACCTGCGATTTAAGGATTAGGTTTGGGAAAACGCACCAAACTACGAGATCAAACCCTTCCGGAGAGGCCTAGCGTATTCCCAAGGTCCCAGTTACTTCATGTTTTTCGAAAATCGAGTGGCGTCAGGAAAATTCAAACAACTTACCTGAGGCGTTTTTCACTGTATTTTCACGAGTTTTTAAACGTTCAGATACGCTGATTACACTGGCAACATTTTGTGTCATCTGTCAAATAGAGATTACTAATATTATCTGCTGAGAGCGAGCAAATGAGCTACTCCAAGTCAAATAACCTAAAATTCTGAACTCACCCTGAGAATAGAGCTTGTGTTTTGCCGAGAGCTAGCGTAAATAAGTATTGTAATTAGAAAAAAATAGAAAGAGGGGTTTTTCAATCATTTTATTTGTGTAATTAATTATTACAATCCATTTTAACCAGCTGTAATTGATTGACAGGCAAAGTAAAACAACAGTACAAAAATATTAAATCTGAGAATTGTGCGATTTATAAATTGCCTAAAATTTAACTTATTAAAATATTTATTTAATATTACACACCTTTACATTGCAATATATCTGTAAAAACGTTCATAATAAAAGGGTATCTGAGGTTTTATACCCCCTTAAAACTTGTTTAATAAGTACATAATATTCGGAACACTTATTAAAAGTCACGAATATGAAGTACTAAGATTGAGATAGCATCAAATTATGACGTTTCAAAACACGAACGTCACTGTAAATTTAACGAAATAAAATTCTTAGGGCCATTGTTAATTCCGCGTGGTACATTCGAAATGTCCAGTTACATATTCAAGCGCCAAAACCAATGTATCAAATTCATCTCTGGAAGATATATTAAAAATATATTGCTAGCGACCATAAACAATCGTGGGTGTGAATAAACAACAGTGTAGTGCTACGTATATGTGTCAAGTCATTCTCCGTACTGTTGTCCTTTTCTCATTCATCATACCTTTAAAATATTTATACTCCAATATACGATCGGACCGCTCTCCCTCTAGATGCCACTATATATTTTTTTGGTAATTACCGTAAGTTTTGTTTTTGCAGTATTAACTTTTAGCAGATAGTAACTGTGTTTATTTCATCTATTAAACGCCGTAAACCTTGTACACTATCTGAGACCATTACTGTGCCATCAGCATAGGGTATAATGTTTAATAGTTATCAATTTACTAGTATAGTTTCTTCCTCTTCGCTAATTGCCTCATCTATTATAGGTTCAGAGAAACATTGAATATCATTGGCGGTAGTAAGCATCCCTGTCGTACTCCTATCTGAATTTCTGCTTGTTCTTTCATTTCAGGTTCTACTTTTGCGGATGCTTTCTGTACCCAGTATAAATTAGCTATGATGTGCAAGTATGTTTTAACTAGATCTACGTGGTTTAGTATTTTTATCATGCATTCGTGGTTGACTGATATCGCATGCTTTTGCATAATCAATAAAGCATATTATAAAATACCATTACATTAGCGGCTTTATTGATTGATTAACCGTGGATCGTTGCACACTTTCCAAAGTTTAGAGAGCTTCAAACGTCTCAGTAAAGTTGCTTTCTGGATCATGTAGCACCCTTAAACGATGGGTGAACACAGCCCTGGCTAGCTCACACCCTCCGCAGAATAGGGCGTGAATAAGGACTAGGCGGCGATTCTTAAGGTTATAAAATACATATAATAATTAAAACACAATAGGGCGCTAGTCGTTATCTACAAAAAAAGCAAGTCTAGCTAACAAATCGCTTCGACATCTACCTTGGGTGTTTCTGGCTTCACAATCCTAAACCAAAAACGAGCAGCTTTATGAAGGGTTATGCGAACAAATGAACAAAAAAGTATACCAGTAGCAGTAAAATTTGATTTAATTATCACTAAGAAGTGTAACAAATATTAAGCATTATTATATAAGACATTAAAAAATTTAATTCCAGGTAAAGACTTGTCGCACTACATCAGCAAAATAGTAATGAATTGTAATTGGTGCCAAACCTCAAAATTATTATGTCAAACAGTTCACATTCGGTGAAACAAATATCTAGGATGCCATGCAAACATCATAGTTGTTGCGCTGACAGAAACGCTCCAATCGCCGGCTATAATAAAAATATAAAATATTTAATTTGAATCGAAATGCCTGGCTATAGAAGTCGAGCAACAAAAAACGCTACACCGCAACGTGTACACTCTCTATGAGTGATTTTACTAGAACCCTATTTGAGATCGCTAATGCGACTGATAAGACAACTAATAAGCTGGTTTACCCCTTGCGAGATTGGAAATAAAAGGCCTTTGTTTTAGGATCATCGCATAATTTATCGCAGACGAAACCGCTTGTACAGTGAACCACAAGTCTACTAAAGTTAGCGAAAACAGTGTGTACTTACTGCGTGGCTATCTAGAACGCTTCGACCCAGAGCTTCAACAGGTGGAACGAGGCCGATGAGAGATATCTGCGGCTCATGGAACGCCGGAAAAGCACCTTCCATGCAGGAAGTTCAGCGGGTTGAAAATGTTTTACAGGGTCATCTCCGGCAACGTCGTCCAGAAGCCTGCAAGATGCAAATACAGCAATAATGTTGCAGCGATCAAGATGTAACACAAGGATGCAGCAAAACAGGACTATTTCCCAAATTAATTAGAACAGAATTATTGGTTTTGGTATTGCATTCTTCCAATCGCGGCCATTGTACCTCGCTGATTCCATAATAATGCTGTCTAGCTTCCCTGGTTGAAACGTACTTCTACCATTAAGAAATATTGCCACACATAAAGATCGAAAGATTCCAACACTAACAGAGAAGTGAAAAGGTTCCTAAGAAGAACTGATGATAAACTCCATACCCACATCGACAAAAAGGTAAATCAGCTTCTTAATAACATTGTTGCAAAGCGTACACTCGAAACAATTAAACCCTTTAAGTGTGTGTAGTGAATGTGAGAGTGAAAAGCAAAGTAAAGTGGTTCTGTGTTTAAACACGTGGAAACAGTGTTCCACATCTTGGAAGTTAAGAAAAATCAATGAGATTTCTTTGTTGATGAGTGCTTAGGATGATTAGATTGAAGTAGAGTTGTCAGTTAACCAATATCAACTAAGTACAATGTTAATTATTAAAAAAGCAGCTAAAGAAATGCATATGAAACTAATTATCTCTAAATTTGTTCGATGAGTTCTGTTGAATAGCCAAAAAGAGCTATATTTTCCAGCTCTGTATTCCTTGAACATACAACTCTTCAGATGTAATTCTCTCGAGAATCGGAGGTTCGAAGATATCATCATTGCCACCATCAGTAGCATTTAGCACTGCAACCCTTACTGGGTCTTCTTAGTTTTTAGTCCTCATTTATTGTCAACTTTTTGCGACTTTGTAAAGTTTTGGTTCGTTTCATAATCTTTGATTTGGTGTACTTTGTTAAATGTAGCAAACTATGTTGTTTAGTAAGAAGATCTCTAGAGCACGTCTTTGAGGATGTTTCGAAAATTATAAAAGGTGACAGCGGTGTATAGATGTTCAACAGGACCTATAGAAAGTAAAAATGTGTTTCTAACCACTGCATACATAGTGATCTAACATCGTAATATAGATCCTGTTCTTACCAAATTAATTGTTGGGCTCTACAACACGATTAAACAAGAACAGGCCCGCCAATTTATATTTAAATGAAACAGGCTTTCCAATGAACACTGATTAAAATTTTATTGGCAACCACAACCGTCCACGCACGTGCTTTATTCCACCTGATCTTCGACGAATGGATTTAATTAATTATGTTTATGCTTTGTGCGAGAACGCTCAACATATGGATATGTTAATCCAGATTTCATTCGAAACTGCCGAGTCGCATTGCAACTGCTCGATAATTAGAAGAATCGGCCATCTATTCCAGCGGCACTAATTAATAGACGGATATATGAGCGGTGCGTATAAATTGAGATTACCACCTGCCAATGCCGTGTGGTGTAAGCCGTGCTTGATAGCCTTATTCCTGAACCTCCATTAATAAAACAATATATTTCCCTCGCAGGTTCTCGAGGGCCCATTAGCAGATTTTAATATATTTTGACCATTTTTAGACGTGCACTTAGCAGCCGCATCAATATCCGGCTTAACTAGAGTACTTTTATTGTCTGTTAATCATGTTCGTGGGTATTAACTTAGCTAAGTAGCCGTACCCGATGTGTTTCTCATGATGACCCTAAGCTTAGCTGCGGAATCGTAACTACGATTTCGTTGATATAAATATACAGGGTGTTATGAAGTCCACGTAATAAATGTAATCACATAGCGATCTCATGGAACTAAACAACTTTTTCCTTTTTCCTTTTTCAACAACATCCCCAAAACTGAGTTAAATAAAATGCCAAGATTTACTCTAAAAATGTATACCCCCCTACGGTATAGTATTTTAATTTAATCGCACAAAAACAAAAAACGTTTCTTTGGTATGCAAACCAACAAAAACTGCATAGGTACTGATAACACTTTTAGGTAACATCTAGTCACTAACGTACCTAATCACTTGAGAAAGGTAAGTTATTGACATCATATTTTTGTGTGATAAGGGTTCTGCAGTTTTAGTGTAGTTATGCTGTTCACATTTAATTTAAATGTTCTTGCTAAACGGCTCGTCAAATGTAGCGGGTATAAATTATTGAAAAAATTTGCGATTAAAAGAAAAACGATAAATAGAAAAGTTGTTCAGTTTGGTTAGTTCCGTCGCTGGTTAAAATTATTACGTGGACTTCCATAACACCCTGTATACATGTACAATAATTACAAAGTAATTGGGATGCGTGATAAAGCACTGGCTGAGGTTCTGGTTCTTATTGTTTGTATGTGGAGCGGTGATTCCGGGCTCGGGGTTGGCAAGAGCTCGAAGAGCGCTCGACCAAGCTGCGGGGCCTAGAAAGAGCAAAAGGAAAACCCATGGGACTGTTTCGGTCCGGACGTGGCAGTAGCAGGAATCAACAACGGTGCGGTGGAGCCTCCTGGAGAATGCATAGTGCAGGGCGAGCTTGAGGTTCGACCCAGACGGGACTACGAGTTGGTGGCTAAAATCAGGTTTGACGGTTGATAGTGCAGGTGCGTAGTGTCGGAAGAACGAGAGATTCGACCTGAACAGGACTATTGCGGAGGCGAAGCCTCTTGGTGAAGAAGTAGCTTCGGGGTAAACACAGGAAGTACGTCTGCCGAAGATGCTACTGTACTCTGGGTAAACTTATGAAGGTTCGACCAAAGAGAATATTGTCAGGCCCTTAGGTGAACGTGTTGGTTTAGCCTGGAGAGCTTGTCTCCATTTATCTGCTCATTCTCTAGCTATTTAAACTTCCTGATGCCATTAATTTCAACGATCAGCATCGCAGTGAGGGCCAGGCTGCTATGTTTTATGAAATTTACCTATATGTTTTTTCGGGAGATAGCCAAAATTATTTGATTTGCATCTTGTGGTAGCTGACCTTAATCTGCTCATTTAGACGCCAAACGCAACCCCCTTGTTTTTCCATGTAACTTTGTTTTTAATCTACTCCCGCTGATTCGTCCTTGAATTAATTAGATCTTGGCGTGGGGCATAATCTCTCTTGCCTGATCAGATAGTCAAGAGAGCGTTTTTACGCGGATATCTGAATTTCTATAATTTGTAGCAGATGGCGTTTTTGGGTTATTAATGTGTTATCTCTGTACTTAGCCGTTGGTCAGCCATATATATCGTGGCGTCATTTAACGGCTAAATTTGTTTCGAGAAACCGGGAGTTTAACGGCATGTTTAACGCTTTGTTTCAATTTGGTGTCCGGCTAGAGTTAGACAAGTTCAATTTGGTGTCCGGTTAGAGTTAGACAAGGTAACACCGCATCAACCGTTCATCGCGACCGTGCTCGAAAACCGGACGGATAAATAAATTCATATCAAGGGATTTGGTTTTTTCCTCTGATATCTCTAGATTGTAAGATATAGCTGCCACAAAGAAGGTGTGCACTGTGCAGTAGTCTTTGTAGACTATTCTCGTTTGCAGCAATGATTGCGGCGTCATCTTCGTAACATATCAGTTTCAGTTCTGGGTTGATACATCAATTTCTTCCGTTAATATGTTGTTGTTTCGTATACGTGTCTTATCATGTGTGTGATGGGTATTGTTTTTTCTTTTATTATTTTTGAAACGTTGTTCACTTTTGTTCTAGCAAACACCTTTGTGACATCAGTGAAGCATATAAGAGCCTATTTGTTGCACTCAATGGATTTTTCAATGACGCATGACAAATATTACAACTGTTGTACTAGTATCGACAATGCTCAATTTTAATATAGATAGATAGATAAATAGAGATATATTTATTGAATATGATTTACAATACACAAAAAAACAGGAAGCTAAATATAAATTTTTAAATAATTTCATAACGTAACGAAGCAGAGTAACACCTCTATAGTTTTTGAATTTCTTCTAGTCGTTTTTGTGAAATGTGCATGCCGTTATGTTTGTTTTCCAGTCTTCCGGTGGTGTGCCTTTAATCAATATTAACTGGAAAGGTTTTCTCAGTTCTGTTCTTAATTCATGTCCTCCGAATAAAAGAAATCCGTTATGAATTTACTCGGGTCACAATACTTTCCCATTTTTCGTGTTCTTATGGCTTCCGTGATGTACACCGTCGTTACTATTATCGCAGCTATTTCATTTTGTGCGTCGTCGTTGTCTTCCTATATTATCTTAGTAATATAGATTCCAAAATTACGTTACCCATGCTTCTTATTATATTACTTGTGTCTGTGTGGATTCGCTGATAGCTTGCCTTCGTCGTTTTTGCGTCGAGCACCATAGAGATAATGTTCCATGGCCTGTGTAAATTTTGTCAGGAATTCCTTTTTGTGTTGGTGAATTTAGGCATTTACTTTGTTTCTTATTTTTACATAATTTGTATATTTCTTTAATGTTTCTTCTAAATGCATCATAAGTATGCCGCTCCCTTTTTGAGCTAAAATGTTTATTTCTTCAGTAGACCAACATTTGTCGTTTATTTTGGCATTTAAATAAATTTTCTTATTACCCCAAACTTCATATGCCGCCTCACTGATATTAAATAAAATCTTCTTCCACCCTTCTTCCACACTGTGTTCCTCTTCAGTTGGATTCTCAGACAGCCTGTTGGTGTACCATAGTGAATTAGTGCGTTCATGCATTATTGAACATTTGCAAAGAAAGTGTTGTTAATTCGTAGCTCATTATGGGCGTAGAAATCAAGTTTTGCCACTATTGTTAAGTTAATCTTCATGAAAATGCTGTTTTACTCCTTCTGTGGGTATATTACCTATTCTAGGGTTTATACCTGTCTTTATAGTAAGTTTTAATTCATTAGGAATTGTATCGATATTTGTAGTTTTTCGTAGAACATTGCTATCTCGTCTTTAGGTTTATTTGTATCCGGGCATACAAATTAACCGTTATCACTAATGTTCTTCGTCATAATGTTTTGACAGACATTCTGTGACCCATATACGTATGTATCTGTTATTAGTCTAATTTTGCTAAGGCTCTTCCGATTGTTTCTCGCCATTTATCGCTATTGCGAGCAAGGTGAACAGCTCCTCCAAGATTGCTGTGGACAGTTTTTGTAGTTACACCAATCCTTCATTTTGGAAAACATCCAGTACGTCTTCTTTCATCAGGTTTACTTTGAAGAATCGTGGTACCTTTTCTGCGATTAATATCTCCGAAAAATGTAGGTATACGGGACTACACTAAGTAAATTCTTACACTCAACTGTTACATGACTGATATCATTCAATGAGAACCATGCATTTTTTGAAAATCGACCAATCTCGAAATCATTAACTCATAAGCGCCTTGACCTACTTATGAAGCGATACGCGCACAAGGGCTGAGTGGATGGTGTCATAATTAGAAATAGAAATGCAAGAAATAAGCAATTTGAGTTTTTTTGGCGTTATTAGATCAATTTTAAAACATAATTCGTATACGGGTTTTGTGTAATGATCTTCAAAATATAAATGATGGCAACACACTTAATGATAATTTTGCCCGTGCCAAGAGTCATAGTGCTGGTTGCTTTTAGACTGCCCTCGTTCAACCCTCGGGACAGTTTTCATTGCAACTAACACTCGACCCCTGGCGTGTACGAAATTATCGGTAAGTATGTCTCGCCCTTGTTATATTACTAAATATAATCGGCCGTATTTTATCGATGACGAAATCATTGGAACGGTGTTCCGTTTAAGGTATCAGCAACATTCCTCTCTAAACCCTCATTTTGAAAGAGTATATTCGACGTCTGTATATCATTTTTAGTCCAAGTTTCGGCGGCATAAAGAAATATAGAAAATACTAGAGAATTTACCATCTAGAGCTTAGTGGCCTTTGTTATACTTCCGTGTCGCCGTATTTTAGTATGTTGAGACATGGCTGCTCTGGCTGATTGTCAAGACCCATTAAAGTGCTTATTTCCTCTTAACTGCTGGCGTAAAGTCTTTCCTTTATGATATATAGAATTATTTTACTGGAATGTGATATTAAAGTAAGTACATTGCTCTGATAATCTTGATTCATCATGAGCAATGACACACTTACTAGACTTGTATGGGTATTTCTAATGTGTGTCGATCTGTCAATAATCAAAACGTAAACTGATATCTGTAAACATGATCACATGCCATAATTATCACAGTCGGTCGTAGATCTCTTCTTATCCTCGGGCCAGGTATCAGACTCTCATATTTTCTGGAAAAGATATGCCATTATGGCATGATAGTTACTGCTGCCACAGGTATAATACATGCTGCCTTATTTGACTTCAATTGTTTTATGGCAGCCATTAGCTCAGCCACCACGATGGTCGGTTTAAGGTCAAAATGGTGTCTGCAGTCATTTTGTGTAACTGAACTTTTACAACTGCATAGTTTTCCACAATAAACTCTCCAAACCTCAATTGCCTCATCCGCGTCAGTTCTTAAGAATGTATTTCATTGATTACCCACGTGTGAGGTTTGAATCTGAGCTATCTAACTATTTGAAACAAATCTCTGGTGTTGTTGTGATCTGCATGCGTTTGTATTTATGCGCATACACCTTCCAGATATTTGTTTTTGTCTATCACTTAGTTTGTTCCGTTAGTGGCTATCCCTAAAGTTTTTAACGTTTTCCCGATTCTATTACAGCGATGGTTTTTGTAGTTAGCCATTGCCGTATATTCTTTGGAGTCCTCAGTGTGTTTCTTTAGATACATCAATAATGCACTCCTTCAGGGATACCCACAACCCAGTAGGTCCATCGACGTGGTTTGTGTATAGCGTTTGGTTTAAATATTGTACCAGTGTTGTTTTAAAGGAATTTTTTCCTTAATCTGAAATAATCGTTCTTGTTTCTTTCTTTTACACGTTTTAACCTTTATTTGAAATATGTAGAAAAGGAGTCAGTTAGATAGTTATATGCAAGGTCCGTAAATCACGTTTTCTTTGTTCATAGCAAACGTGATTTACAGACCTTGGTTATATGTTGTTAAACACAAAATCAGTCTGCTTTCGATACCTCCCCGCAGGTGATAACCAGGTATAGAAGATGTTTGAAAGTTGTGTTTGAAAAATTGAAGTTATTATCCAGACAACACTGTATAATTCTTTCTCCTCTGTTATTACGGTCTCCAAAACTAATCTTTCTAACTAGACTGTGTAAATAATGATACATATGGGTGGCTTCAAATTTTGTATGGAAGTCACCCATGAAGATAGTGTTTTTTTAGAAATATTCTGAAGCACATTTTTTTATTTATTGTAAAGGTCTTCTATTTCTGTTATCATTAATATTCTCTCTTTTATGTAGTGTATGTCGTCAATGTTTTCTTCATATTTGTTGTTGATGAGTATGCCAACGCCTGTCTGGGCTCTCGCATGTGTTGTTCATGTTCATTTTCCTCTCCTTTTCGTTTTTGCCCAAGAGCAGATATTTATTTTATATTCGTACAGCTCTAATATTATTTCTTGTCCATTTTTGTTCCACCTCGTTCTACTGTACCACGTACATCTGATAATATTCTTTCCCCATTCTTGTTTCTTTCGTTTACAAGCTGTTATTTTCTTTCATCGATTATTCGGTTCTACTCCGAGTCTGATGAATGGTTCTATAAGCCGATGTCCCGTCAATCTTCCTCTTTTACCCGGGCTTCGTACCGGCAACGACATTCAGCAGTCTACTCAATTCACTCACTGAATGCCGCAGGCTGAGGTAACAAGGAAATCGACATTCGTATTAAAATTGCAATTTTGAAGAAAACCAGTGATGCCATAGAATTAGCTAAACAAACAGCATTCACATTTACTTTTATCATTGCTGTTTGGTGATTGGAACTAATTGTTAAATGCCGTTGTCGCTTGGCAACTATTAAAACATCGCCTTTTATTGTTTTAGGATGACGTCACACCTCCTCTTGATTGTTTGGATGCACGCCGATCTTTCAACTGTTTCTGGTCGATTTCGCCCCACAACCTGATGACGCCGTTCGATTTTTGAAAACCACGAAGTAATTGGACTTTTGGAAAAGCACTAGGCCTCTTCGGCAAGGTTTAATCTTTGATTAATAAATAAAATGCCAAGATTTACTCTAAAAATGTATACCCCCCTACGGTATAGTATTTTAATTTAATCGCACAAAAACAAAAAAACTTTGGTATGCAAACCAACAAAAACTGCATAGGTACTGATAACACTTTTAGGTAACATCTAGTCACTAACGTACCTAATCACTTGAGAAAGGTAAGTTATTGACAGCATATTTTTGTGTGATAAGGGTTCTGCAGTTTTAGTGTAGTTACGCCGTTCACATTTAATTTAAATGTTCTTGCTAAACGGCTCGTTAAATGTAGCGGGTATAAATTATTGAAAAAATTTGGGATTAAAAGAAAAACGATAAATAGAAAAGTTGTTCAGTTTGGTTAGTTCCGTCGCTGGTTAAAATTATTACGTGGACTTCCATAACACCCTGTATACATGTACAATAATTACAAAGTAATTGGGGTGCGTGATAAAGCGCTGGCTGAGGTTCTGGTTCTTATTGTTTGTGTGTGGAGCGGTTATTCCGGGCTCGGGGTTAGCAAGAGCTCCAAGAGCGCTCGACCAAGGTGCGGGGCCTAGAAAGAGCAAAAGGAAAACCCAAGCGACTGCTTCGGTTCGGACGTGGCAGTAGCAGGAATGAACAACGCTGCGGTGGGGCCTCCTGGAGGATGCGTAGTGCAGGGCGAGCTTGAGGTTCGAAACGAACGGGACTCCGAGTTGGTGGCCAAAAATTAGGTTTGACGGTTGATAGTGCAGGTGCGTAGTGTCGTAAAAACGAGAGATTCGACCTGAACAGGACTATTGCGGAGGCGAAGCCTCTTGGTGAAGAAGTAGCTTCGGGGTAAACACACGAAGTACGTCTGCCGAAGATGCTACTGTACTCTGGGTAAACTTATGAAGGTTCGACCAAAGAGAATATTGTCAGGCCCTTAGGTGAACGTGTTGGTTTAGCCTGGAGAGCTTGTCTCCATTTTTCTGCTCATTCTCTAGCTATTTAAACTTCCTGATGCCATTAATTTCAACGATCAGCATCGCAGTGAGGGCCAGGCTGCTATGTTTTATGAAATTTACCTATATGTTTTTTCGGGAGATAGCCAAAATTATTTGATTTGCATCATGTGGTAGCTGACCTTAATCTGCTCATTTAGACGCCAAACGCAACCCCCTTGTTTTTCCATGTAACTTTGTTTTTAATCTACTCCCGCTGATTCGTCCTTGAATTAATTAGATCGTGGCGTGGGGCCTAATCTCTCTTGCTTGATCAGATAGTCAAGAGAGCGTTTTTACGCGGATATCTGAATTTCTATAATTTGTAGCAGATGGCGTTTTTGGGTTATTAATGTGTTATCTCTGTATTTAGCTGTTGGTCAGCCATATATATCGTGGCGTCATTTAACGGCTAAATTTGTTTCGAGAAACCGGGAGTTTAACGGCATGTTTAACGCTTTGTTTCAATTTGGTGTCCGGCTAGAGTTAGACAAGTTCAATTTGGTGTCCGGTTAGAGTTAGACAAGGTAGCACCGCATCGCGACCGTGCTCGAAAACCGGACGGATAAATAAATTCATATCAAGGGATTTGGTTTTTTCCACTGATATCTCTAGATTGTAAGATATAGCTGCCACAAAGAAGGTGTGCAGTAGTCTTTGTAGACTATTCTCGTTTGCAGCAATTATTGCGGCGTCATCTTCGTAACATATCAGTTTCAGTTCTGGGTTGATACATCAATTTCTTCCGTTAATATGTTGTTGTTTCGTATACGTGTCTTATCATGTATGTGATGGGTATTGTTTTCTCTTTTAATATTTTTGAAACGTTGTTCACTTTTGTTCTAGCAAACACCTTTGTGACATCAGTGAAGCATATAAGAGCCTATTTGTTGCACTCAATGGATTTTTCAATGACGCATGACAAATATTACAACTGTTGTACTAGTATCGACAATATTCAATTTTAATATAGATAGATAGATAAATAGAGAGATATTTATTGAATATGATTTGCAATACACAAAAAAAGGAAGCTAAATATAATTTTTTAAATAATTTCATAACGTAACTAAGCAGAGTAACACCTCTATAGTTTTTGGATTTCTTCTAGTCTTTTTTGTGAAATGTATATGCCGTTATGTTTGTTTTCCAGTCTTCCGGTCGTGCGCCTTTAATAAATATTAACTGGAAAGGTTTTCTCAGTTCTGTTCTTAATTCATGTCCTCCGAATAAAAGAAATCCGTTATGAATTTACTCGGGTCACAATACTTTACCATTTTTCGTGTTCTTATGGCTTCCGTGATGTACACCGTCGTTACTATTATCGCAGCTATTTCATTTTGTGCGTCGTCGTTGTCTTCTTATATTATCTTAGTAATATAGATTCCAAAATTACGTTACCCATGCTTCTTATTACATTACTTGTGTCTGTGTGGATTCGCTGATAGCTTGCCTTCGTCGTTTTTGCGTCGAGCACCATAGAGATAATGTTCCATGTCCTGTGTAAATTTTGTCAGGAATTCCTTTTTGTGTTGGTGAATTTAGGCATTTACTTTGTTTCTTATTTTTACATAATTTATATATTTCTTTAATGTTTCTTCTAAATGCATCATAAGTATGCCGCTCCCTTTTTGAGCTAAAATGTTTATTTCTTCAGTAAACCAACATTTGTCGTTTATTTTGGAATTTAAATAAATTTTCTTATTACCCCAAACTTCATATGCCGCCTCACTGATATTGAATAAAATCTTCTTCCACCCTTCTTCCACACTGTGTTCCTCTTCAGTTGGATTCTCAGTCAGCCTGTTGGTGTACCATAGTGAATTAGTGCGTTCATACATAATTTATTGAACATTTGCAAAGAAAGTGTTGTTAATTCGTAGCTCATTATGGGCGTAGAAATCAAGTTTTGCCACTATTGTTAAGTTAATCTTCATGAAAATGCTGTTTTATTCCTTCTGTGGGTATATTACCTATTCTAGCGTTTATACCTGTCTTTATAGTAAGTTTTAGTTCATTAGGAATTGTATCGATATTTGTAGTTTTTCGTAGAACATTGCTATCTCGTCTTTAGGTTTATTTGTATCCGGGCATACAAATTAACCGTTATCACTAGTGTTCTTCGTCATAATGTTTTGACAGACATTCTGTGACCCATATACGTATGTATCTGTTATTAGTCTAATTTTGCTAAGGCTCTTCCGATTGTTTCTCGCCATTTATCGCTATTGCGAGCAAGGTGAACAGCTCCTCCAAGATTGCTGTGGACAGTTTTTGTAGTTACACCAATCCTTCATTTTGGAAAACATCCAGTACGTCTTCTTTCATCAGGTTTACTTTGAAGAATCGTGGTACCTTTTCTCCGATTAATATCTCCGAAAAATGTAGGTATACGAGAGTACACTAAGTAAATTCTTACACTCAACTGTCACATGACTGATATCATTCAATGAGAACCATGCATTTTTTGAAAATCGACCAATCTCGAAATCATTAACTCATAAGCGCCTTGAGCTACTTATGAAGCGATACGCGCCCAAGGGCTGAGTGGATGGTGTCATAATTAGAAATAGAAATGCAAGAAATAAGCAATTTTAGTTTTTTTGGCGTTATTAGATCAATTTTAAATCATAATTCGTATACGGGTTTTGTGTAATAATCTTCAAAATATAAATGATGGCAACACACTTAATGATAATTTTGTCCCAAGAGTCATAGTGCTGGTTGCTTTTAGACTGCCCTCGTTCAACCCCTCGCAACAGTTTTCATTGCAACTAACACTCGACCCTTGGCGTGTACGAAATTATCGGTAAGTATGTCTCGCCCTTGTTATATTACTAATGATAATCGGTTTTCAGGCCGTATTTTATCGATAGCGAAATCATTGGCACGGTGTTCCGTTTAAGGTATCAGCAACATTCCTCTCTAAACCCCCATTTTGAAAGAGTATATTCGACGTCTGTATATCAGTTTTAGTCCAAGTTTCGGCGGCATAAAGAAATATAGAAAATACTAGAGAATTTACCATCTAGAGCTTAGTGACCTTTGTTATACTTCCGTGTCGCCGTATTTTAGTATGTTGAGACATGGCTGCTCTGGCTGATTGTCAAGACCCATTAAAGTGCTTATTTCCTCTTCACTGCTGGCGAAAAGTCGTTCCTTTATGATATATACAATTATTTTACTGAAATGTGATATTAAAGTAAGTACATTGCTCTGATAATCTTGATTCATCATGAGCAATGACACACTAGACGTGTATGGGTATTTCTAATGTGTGTCGATCTGTCAATTAATCAAAACGTAAACTGATATCTGTAAACATGATCACAGGCCATAATTATCACAGTCGGTCGTAGATCTCTTCTGGAAAAGATATGCCATTATGGCATGATAGTGTTACTGCTGCCACAGGTGTAATACATGCTGCCTTATTTGACTTCAATTGTTTTATGGCAGCCATTAGCTCAGCCACCACGATGGTCGGTTTAAGGTCAAAATGGTGTCTGCAGTCATTTTGTGTAACTGAACTTTTACAAATTTTGTATGGAAGTCACCCATGAAGATAGTGTTTTTTTAGAAATATTCTGAAGCACATTTTTTTATTTATTGTAAAGGTCTTCTATTTCTGTTATCATTAATATTCTCTCTTTTATGTAGTGTATGTCGTCAATGTTTTCTTCATATTTGTTGTTGATGAGTATGCCAACGCCTGTCTGGGCTCTCGCATGTGTTGTTCATGTTCATTTTCCTCTCCTTTTCGTTTTTGCCCAAGAGCAGATATTTATTTTATATTCGTACAGCTCTAATATTATTTCTTGTCCATTTTTGTTCCACCTCGTTCTACTGTACCACGTACATCTGATAATATTCTTTCCCCATTCTTGTTTCTTTCGTTTACAAGCTGTTATTTTCTTTCATCGATTATTCGGTTCTACTCCGAGTCTGATGAATGGTTCTATAAGCTGATGTCCCGTCAATCTTCCTCTTTTACCCGGGCTTCGTACCGGCAACGACATTCAGCAGTCTACTCAATTCACTCACTGAATGCCGCAGGCTGAGGTAACAAGGAAATCGACATTCGTATTAAAATTGCAATTTTGAAGAAAACCAGTGATGCCATAGAATTAGCTAAACAAACAGCATTCACATTTACTTTTATCATTGCTGTTTGGTGATTGGAACTAATTGTTAAATGCCGTTGTCGCTTGGCAACTATTAAAACATCGCCTTTTATTGTTTTAGGATGACGTCACACCTCCTCTTGATTGTTTGGATGCACGCCGATCTTTCAACTGTTTCTGGTCGATTTCGCCCCACAACCTGATGACGCCGTTCGATTTTTGAAAACCACGAAGTAATTGGACTTTTGGAAAAGCACTAGGCCTCTTCGGCAAGGTTTAATCTTTGATTTAATCGTTTTCCCGAACGCTGACACTCAATTTTTAGATCTATTCTACCTCGTGAAGTTTGCTTCTTTGCTGCTCGCAAAGCTGGTCGTAGTGACGCTGCTGGAATATCTCAGGTTGTAGCTGCTTCCCTGGGTGCAAATTCCTTTCAGCATACTCCTGCACACTCCGCTGAACTCCTAGACCGCTAAATTTTGACTCCGATGCTGATTTGGGTCGCAGTCGAAGATCGTAAGTTTTAGGTGCTCCCTGCCGATATCCTCGGAGATGAGATTTGCAAAATGTAACTTTTTCGTTGCGGAAATTTCCACAAACACTTGTACTGAAGCACGGAGACTTGGGCAATAAAACTGGACACTTTTGAACTGGTAAAAATACTTTATTGCCAATAATTTAACTCAATTGTTCTTATTTTAATGGCAAAATAGCATCATGTTGCTAAGATACGGTGTTATTCTACTATTAATTGGGAATTAGGATTGATCATTTTTACCACAAATAGAATAAAGTTTGATTACATAAATTACAATCTAACATTTTCTTAAAATCTAAAATATTGTCCTTTTGGGTTATAACTAATTTTGTCCTTTATCGTTGCACTCACAAACGTTTTTAATTTCACAGCTCTGTTTTTGCACTATGTTTTCAATTATTGACGCACTGATATTTGAGTTCCGCACTTTTCACGTTGCTTGCTTTTATTCTGTTGCCTCCATTCAGGAATTGCTCTTTGCAATTTTCTATATTATCTTTCATCTTGCTTCACCTTCCTGTTTGTTCACTATTTTCACTGTCCTTGGCTTTTATTGATAACTACGCTCCTTTTTGCACGTAATAACCTTTTTGTGTCAATTACTTTCGTTCGGTCTCGTTTTACATGTGCACAAACCTATCATTTTAATTATATTACTTTATTCACAAGCCAAATTTAAACCCTCTGAAATATGTTTTGCTTTTGCCTGCCTTTATCCGACTAATTACTGTTTCTCGCATCTCATAATCAATGCATCTAATATTTTTAGTTTTGTTTAAAATTTCAATTATATAAAATATCCTAACTCTGTGCTTTATTGGCTCGGTTGAATATTTTGATCTGCGAAGAGAGCCAAGTTGTGGGCTTAATACCATTTCAATATATGTATAGGAATTCTAGCTGTCTCACTTTTTATCGCCATGTAAAGAAAATCGCCAAATATTACTGCTTTAAGATGCCGTCTGTAACTTTTTTTGTTATTAGAATTTCCGAATTTTATCATTTCCACATTTGGAGAGGAGATTCTGACTTTTACCTTATAAATATTTAATTGACGAAATGTCAATATCAAAATCATGTTTATTGAGGTACACTAACTTACTAACTTTACTACTCAATAACTTTTTAAGTCTGGGTTTTCTAATACCAAACGTCTTAGTTCATCCAAATTTATAATTATAAAGAGGTCAAACTACTTACAAACAAATTACCTTTTTGTGATTGAAGAAATTTCAGTGAATTTATTTTTAATGAAGCGCCGATATTCATTCATACGGAATAAGCCGTTTGGCTAAAATATTATAACAACAAGCGGTAGCTCAGACCTTGTTATACAATATAATATTTCAACTATTCCATTTGTTTCGTCACAGCTCGCTGGGCCGCAGCATCCTATCTATGTGTCACAAAAACCCTGTTGTGTAATTTGTTGTCTAACAAGCTTTGAAGCCAACCAGATAAAAATTACAGGAAAAAATGTAAAACAAAGCTGATCCCGCGCGATATTTTTAAGGCATGTGGTCGTGCTATCTCGTAGGAGTTGCCGGAACCGGTTGGATGTAATCGATCAAATGGCATGTTACTAAACCAGAATCGATAAGCAGATATTGATTGATATAATTATGATTTTAACGACGTTCCAGGTTGGTGTGGGAGTTATGTAACTGGTCGTTATAAAAGCGGGGACACTAAATGTACTGACACTGACAGGTTGACACCAAAAAATAAGGTCGTTCCTCAGGCACTTAACAACAGTTGCCTTAAAAGGTGCCATAGTTTGGTAGTTAACTTTCTTATCAGTACATGTGCTAGGTTGTATGCTAAATGCCAGTAGTATTGAGTCGATGAGTCCTTGGTTATTGAAATAAATAATTTAAAGTCATCGACATCCTAAAAAACAGACGACTTGCAGATCTACTCGTAAGAATAAGGATTCCAAATATTACAATCGAAGTCATTGTCTAGAAACAACTACTTTGAAAATTTCACACGATCATTAGCATGTAAACAAAGTGTAGCATACTGGATTCTAAGATTCTTTACACCTGAGCAAAAGTTAACCCACTATCAACCCTGTTGTACTGCTTCATTTCCGTAAACAATGTGTTAAACTTGTGCAGACTGGAAGCACTACAACTATTTTAGTCGGTGAATACAGAAGTAAAATTATATATTACGGCAGCACAAGAACCAACATGGTGTGCTGTTGGAGATGTGAAGTGCGGAAGATACACTCTACTATACAGGGTGTTATGGAAATGAGTGCAAATATTTTAACCCGTAATAGAACTCGCTAAACTGAACAACTTCTCCATTTATCATTTTTTCGAAAACTGAGTTAAAATTCAAAACAATTTTCCTCTAAAAATGCATACCCGCCTATGGAATAATATTTTAATTTAATGGCACAAAACACAAAACACACTTCTTTGATATGCAAACCAACAACAACTGCATAGGTACTGATAAAACATTTAGTTCACATCTGGTCACCAGCGTACTTTATCAATTGAGGTAGGTAAGTTATTAACCGCATGTTTTTTGTGCATGCAGTTTTAATATACTTGTGTCGTTCGCCTTTAACTTAGATTTGCTTACCAAGCGGCTCGTCAAATTTAGAGGAGATAAATGATTGAAACAATATGCGATTAAATGAAAAACGATAAATAGAAAAGTTCTTCATTTTGGTGAGCTTTATCACTGGTTAAAATATTTACACTCATGTCTATAACACCCTGTATATAATATACCTATAGTGAAAAGAATGATAGCAAACAGGAAGGAGGGACCCGATTTATTGTTAGCAATAGAGTAATGAACAGAACAGTGACTTTGGAACTTAAAATCATAGAATATGTTCAACTAGGTTTAGTGGATGAAATGTCAAAGTAGACAGGATGAGGTCTATATGAAATCACAGCCTATCCACAGAAAAAGTGACAACGGAACGAGACTGATACAGTTAGAAGCAAACAAAGCACTAGTTATAAAGTAATACCACCTTTTCACACTACAAACCATATGAACAACATCTTAATCAACGTTAGTAATCAATCCAACAAAGTAGCTGTAAGAACAATGAAAGGCCCCGAATATGACAACGATCACTTCTTAGTTATATAAAGGCTGAAACAGAAAATATCAAATGTCAGACTTGCAGAAACAAAAATATATAACGTGCAAATCCTATAAATAAATACAGCAGCAGAAAGATATCAGCAAGCACTCTTCGAAAGACCTAAAAGAAAAAGAAACCATTGATAACAAATGGATATACATCAGAAACGCCACCAAGGAAATTGTGGGATCAAAAATATGAATTAGTAACCCAAAAAATCACAGTGGTATTACGTACGAAGAAGTAGACGATAGCCAGAAAAACTGACAAGAAGAAATACCTTTGGAACAAGAACTAATTAATCCACACATGAAGAAATATCAATAAAATGTGGAGGCGCAGAGCCATGAAGAAAAATACACCCTACTCTTAACCATCTAGAGACGAGAGACCATATCACAAGAGTGGAACATGGGAATTACCTGCCTTAGTCATAACAACGCGAAGAGGAGTGTGTTTTTAAGCACAGCATACAAGGCCTTTCCGCACATTCTGCTGGAAACAGTGAAATCGTATGCATAACACAGAATAAGAAAGTACCAAGTTCTTTTTAGTAAAAGAAAGTATGCAAATAATCATGTATTTAATTTACGCAAACCAACAGAAATTACAAGAGAGCGTGGCTGAAATCTACATACCATCTTAGTTGACTACAATCAAACGTATAACAACGTACATTACTCAGCTGTAAAGCCAGCTCTTAATAGTTTCGGTGTGCTCAATATACAGAAAACAATAATTATTATGACAATCACAAAATGACCATTGCATACGCTGAAGGATTTACGACCCCCGGCTCGACTGCCGGATGGTTTGGAATTGACGATTCTTCGCATGCGCCAACCGTCAATTGTTTTTTCGAGGGTGAATTATCGTGAACCAACTGCGCTGTGTCCACTCTTGCGTTGTCGAGAGTTTTACGACCTCAACTCTGTTCTTAAGGTAATAGCTCGTCCGGCATATGCCCGGTGAGGCAAAACGGATTTCCAAAAGCTAAAACTCGACACTACTGCAGTTTATTAAGACGTGTTAATGGCCAGTGCATACGTTAATTGAGCGAGTGTGTCGTCAGAACTTCTGCTGGTAAGTTCATACACTTCATCGTCAGAACTTGATTACGTGTGTCAAAGTAAGTCCAACAATTAACATCAATAATTGCATTTCAGGAGACATTAAGGCTAGAATATTTCGATGAGTAAAATATTTAAAGTACCATAGTTATCAAGGAAAACTAAACATTATTACCGGCATGATATATAGATAAACTATAAACAATTAGTTACTATTATTATTATTTTGGAAAAAATCGATTCAACGTCTAAAGGCACTTTACCTATGTAAAACAATGCATTCTCTTGTTTTCATTCACGATTACTTAAAACCCTTTTTAAATTAATAACTAACAACCACCCTGGTGACGCAGTGCCAAGCTTGCAATAAGCAACTCCTCAGTTTGAATACGTAAATGAGCGGCACCTTTTCCGTTATCCACTGGATCGGTACTGAACCGAGTGACTATTCGACGTTGGGATACAATAATTAACCTATCTCTCTTCTAAAGACTGGTCTATGAGATAGAATAACAAGATCGCACACGAAACGTATACCTACGTTCATGCAAGTGTCTCGGAGGTAGCATAACGGGCCTACCTTGAGACATAAGTGCGTGTGAACTTGGTTTATCCTCTTCCTAAAAATTCAAAAGACAAAATGTTTAAATCCTACATTTCTCGATTGAAATGGACACTGGCAGAAAACAAAATTTTAAATAAAACTCATAGATTCTTTGCTACCAAGCTTACTTGATTGAATTTTTTAGAGAAAAATCAAATAGTAGATGTCACACTATCTTGTGAATGCACCTAGGTAGATTAAAAAATAACGATACGAGGATTAACAATAAAGAAGTAGTGACTTAAATTATTAATATCAAGTATTTTTACCGTTGGTCTTCAATTTCAAGATACGACGATTAGATTATCTTACCTTCATATTCATACCATTTTTAGTACAGGATTTCAATTAATTCGTTAAAAAGAGACTATGAACGCCTAATAGTTAGACAACTATTGTTGCAAATGCTTCGAAATTTCTGTGATTGACAGCGGTTAGTTGGCGTTTGGGAAAATTTCTTCGCTTCCGCTAAAATTTGGTGGAAGTGCTGACAGGTGTGTAGAACTCGCTGCTCGATTTTTCTAAGTTCATCGTGCTAAGAGTGTACTTTTTTGCGTTATTTGTGTGCAGAGCTCGGCTTTTATTGAGATGAGAATCCGCTAGAAGCAGTTGTACAATTCGAAAATTTTTCGAACTCGTTTCGTGTAGTTCTAACCTGAAATCACAAGGCAGGTGCTAAGCTGATCTCTTTTTGAAGTGAATGAACGGCAGATTTGGTAAGAATACTTTTTTACATGGGCTAGTTTTCTAATTTTTGTATGCGTTAATTAGCCTTTCTTGTACGGGGCTCGGAATCGAAATTTTGTGGTGGTGTGAAAGCTTCAAGAACGCTGTAGAGCAGACCCTTGTTAAGCCGTGCTATATGCCGAGTGAAGGAATCTTCATGGCAGAGGGATTTTTGGGCATTCTACAGCAATCGAGCCTCGGGGCGAGCGAATGCAATTACCGTTCCATCCACTGCATTCCGCTTGTAAGTATGGTTATGGTACATCTCCAGTATTTGAGGGTTTGAACGACCAACCTTTAGTTACACTGCATTTTGGGTTTAATTTATATGTATCTTAATTGATATATGGTTTCACCTTTCAGATATAATTGTAACTTATGTTTAACACTGAAAATAATGTTCTCTCGCTAGCTGTTGCTGAGGGAGGTTTTCAGAAATAAGCTAATAACTTTTTTATGAGATTTAGAAAGCTGAGTGGGTAGTGAAATAATTTATACGAGCATCCCTAAGTTTAGTTCTCTAGTTTATAAATTTGCAGGCTGGGTTACTATTCTAGCGATTCATGTTTCTGTGTTTTACAAGCGAACATTCAGGCGCCTGAATGATAAGCAACTCGTGTTACATTCCAAAATTATTTGGCAAGCTGTATTGGGATTATATTCATTTAGCCAGCGGGTTTATTTTTCAAATTAAGTGAGTTTAGCACTGCTAATACCTTTCAAGCAGCGACGTTAGTGTCTGAAGACTTGTTGGAGGCAAGCCTCCCACACATAATTACCAATTTATGATACATACGCTATTTTTGCATGACCTGTGATCTATGTTTTTCTTGTGATATATGTGTGTGATATTTAGTGTTTAAGAAATTGCAGATTTGATGTTGGTCCATGTAAGCCAATAATTACAATTTGTTATTTACCTCTGATTGTTCACTATCTTTGAATGCGTTATCATAATACGATTTTACTTAGACTTGGGTTTCACTATTACATTTTCTTTTGTTTACGATTTGAGTTACTTAGTGCTTTATTAACTCAAAACGTCTTTGGGGAAACGTGCCAAGTGAAACCACTTGGCGCCCTTTAATTTAGTTCCACTACTTTTCGAAGGCAAGTCGACCACGACCGTCTCCCGAGTTAGGCGGTGGCACGTTTCTTTTCCATTGACGGTAAAAGTTTATGTAACAATATCAATTTTGCCTTACTTATGGGAGCTACATTTATTTGTTAATAAGAGTGTTCTCATCAATAACAGTAATTTACAGGCACTTTCAAGACACATATGGAAAAGAAGCAAGTATACATCGGCTGCCAAGTATTTTCGAAACTGCCATACAATTAAAAACAAACTAAAAATTTATAACATGCAACATATTATTCTTAAACGACTTCTAAAAATTAAAAAAATGTTTTACTTAAGTTTACAAATTCTTCAGCTGTTTATAGGACATTGGAAAACAATTTCCCAAAGGCAATTTAACCTTTATATACACAAATTATTGTAAATATTTGTTTTAACAGCATTTGATGTGGCATATATGTATAAACAAATTAAAAGGCTAATTAGTAAACTATGTCGTTCTTATATTTGCAAGTAAGCAGTATGTTAATGGAATTCAAAAGTAATTAGAATTTTAAGTAGAAATTATTATAAATGTATGTGACTGTGCAAAGATGCTTTATCAAAGGTAAATTTTATTAAACCACCTGTTGCATTCTGTTTGCCATAGCGTAAATTATTTGGGTATTACCGCTGTTTCCCAACTTACATACATAGTCGAACTTCTATATAAAGCTTCGTTACAATACGTGTCGTACAGCTCTCTTCTGAAATGTAACCATATAACATTTTGTTAATTTAATTTTTACTCTACCAGAATTTAGTTAACGTATGTTCATTATTATACTCGTTCAGTGTTCTAAACTGAAAGTAAACGTTTGTAGCTTTTTCATTTACAGTGTTTTCATACAACATAAATATAGCCTCTTTATTCGACTTATGCTTAATGTATTTTTCATAAACATAGTATTTATAATTTACACATTTTAATACACCGACAAAAAAAATCGAATTACAACTCGCTAAGTAACAGTTGGGATTAGAAAATTTCGAAATGTTGAAGATTACTCAACTTCCCATGTGAGATCTACTGACGCAATAAGTCCATGTCATTACCCCAAACCTCATCTCAATTTATTCATAATTTCTCATAAAAATACTTTATAGCCCAAAACATAAATTTAATGGTATTAACATATGCGATCCTCATTCACAGCCCCCTTTAGCAAAGATAAATAGCAGGTCATCGAGAACAGGATAAACCTGCATTGAGGGCATTGTGCAGAAGCGCCCAGTTGGGGTGGAAAAGCACGTCGCAGTCGGGTCATGTGAACTTCTACGCGTAGCATAAAGCCGTACAAAGCTTAAAACCCATCATCACTCCCATGTGCCCGTTTGTTCTCTTCTATGGCACTCGTAGAGGAAAGCATTTTAATTTAGGAAGGCTGCGAGGCTGAAATTAATTCTTTTTCGTTCAGCCTATTTATGCGCAGTGGCTGGTAGCTGAGCGGGGCGTCAAAAGTTTATTAATGGTGAGCCTCAGGGTTCGGGTACGGGACCACGCCTCACTCATGAGCTGGAATTTTTACGTCCACGAGATGCATTGCTGGCTGGCAGCGTGGGCGGCGGCAAACTCCAGCGAAACGCGTCTTACGTAACGTGGCGGAATTGAAATTGAAACGAAGCTTCGTTGTTAATCTTAACCCTGACACTGTCTCTGTGCTCCACAAGGGGCATATTTGGTTATTGAGTGTAATCTGGCGCCTATAACATTTTCTTAGGTGAACTGTTTTGTCCCTCTCGACATAGCAGCGAAGCTTCGAACACGTTTCTGCGGTTTTGCTAATGTTACAGGTCGCTGGAACGTGTTTTCAATTACATACACCTTGACGGATTATGTTGGGTTTACTGTGTGTCGAAATTCTGGGTATGTTACTAATAAAAAATTCTTGTATCATTTGTTGCTCTATGTAAACTATGCTCCTGCTGTTCAAATAAACTACTTTTATCTTGCAGTAGTGGCTTTTGAAGTACTTTATGTAATTATTTTGAGTGACTAAAAACAGCTATTATTCACAAGTAACTTAATGTTTCATTATACACTACCACTAATTCTATGACAGCGCTATGACGATTATATGCCATTATGAGCTCGTGAGAATTACTACACTGTGTTACCAAAAATATCACTCACGTATAAGGACCTATTTCTCTCACTTATAATACAAGGTGTGTCTAACCGATAGTGCAAAAAGTGCAGTACAATATTCTACGCCTCAAAATTAGACGAACACTTAACAACTATTTCGCGTTTTTCAAAATATAAGCAATTTAAGAAACGTAAAATTGGCAACGTTACAGGTAATATATAGAAATAATGGTCATAAAGAATACAGCTAGTATGTTATTGACATGCTAATAGAGTGATTGGAAAGAAAAGAAAAGAAGAGGGCTTTTAAAGACAATTTCTGAAAGAAGATCATGGAAACTGTGAACTGGAAGGTGACCACAGTCGCAGTAAAACTGTACTAATAATAATAATAATAATAGTGATAATATATTGTTATTTTTAAGTGCCTTCTCCATTACTAAAGGTTGGCAACATTCGACGTGAAACTTTCCTTATCCTGTGTTGCCCTAACGATAGATTGTGTATTAAGACCCGTCCATTCTTGCAGTTTTAGTCAGAAATCTTTCCTTCGATTTTACCCTGCACATTGAGAATCAGTGATGCGTTTTCCTTTGTTTCACAGAATATATTGCAATGAATAGGGCTCTAACTGTCTGTATTGTTATGTTAAAATGTGTTAATAATTTAATTTATCTCGCCTGTTAATTAACTATGGCTGTTTAATGAATTACAGCTGTTTAAAATGAGATGTAATATTTACTGCCAAAATAAATGGTTGTATGCCCTTTTAATATTTTATTTAGCTGCAAAATCTAATGCACTAACTCATTGGTAAAATATGACACTCGCTCAGGTGGGATCAGAATCGAACTATTTCAAATTTGATCGGAATTTTGCTGTCTCAATTCGGTAGTTCAAATGTGCGGTTCTTAGTAGGAAGGTCAAATAATCTGACAGATGACACAAATTTGTTGGTGGTGCAAGACTGCGTATCTAACGTTTTAAATCTCCTTGAAATATTGTGAAAATTGATTTGGGTAAGTCATTTAAATTTTTCCCGCTTGGCAACTTATTCGTTATTGTTTTTAGGATGACGTGAAAAGAACCGGGCCTTCATCGTTTCGAGATCACGGCACGTCTGGCATCTGTTTTTGGACGCGTCCCTCTCGCCAAATCTGCGTAACTTACCCAAGCAATGCTAATTTTGATAAAACCGAAGCAAATGGGCGTTGGGAAACACGCTGTCCGTCTTCGGGAAGGTTTGATGTTGGATTCTAATGCGGTTCCCGACTCTGAATGCATACATTGCAGACACCTTACCTTATAAAACTTCGGATCGGGCTGCGACGTAGATGATCGTAGGTGATGTTGCTCGGATTTCCTCCTGGAAGCTGTCCCCTTGCTGCAAATGTTGATTGTAGCCCTCTTGCAGTCTCTGCCGACGTCTTGGAATACAGCCCTCTGGTTCAGGGTGCTTATTTTCACCGGGAACGAAGCTGGAAAATCCCAGTTGGAACGACTGCCGATTGCTCCGGAATAGGATCGTAGAAATTTCACATTTATTTGTGGTGTGCAGCTTTACAAACACTCTCATATGAGCACTGACACACAGGCAATAAAATGAAATAGTTTTTAATGGTGAATATGCTCTTTTATTATTATAAATTCTTGATTAAAAGTGAAGCAAATTACTAACAGCTTCAAGTTTTATTAATTTCAATTGTTCTGCTTGATTCCTAAACAAATTAGCATCATGTTGCTATGGATATTTGAATTGTTTTTTGTTTAAGGAAATTAGTTTTGCTTATTAACAGTTACAATTGGAAGAAAATTTGATACTTAAAACTAATATTAACATTTCTTAAATCTATGTTATTGTCTTTTAATCTTATCATTTAAAATTGTCTCTTTGCGTTGCACTCACAAACGTTTTATTTTAAAAGTCACCGCCCTGTTTTGCTTCACTTTGTTTTAAATGCACAAATTATTGAGTTCCGCACTTTAATGTCTCTCGCCACAATCTGTTGCCAATATTTATCAATTGCTCTCTTGCAAATTCTCTCTATTCTGCTTCATATCGGTTTACCTTTCTGCTATGCTCACAATTTTTACCATCTTATGCTTTGACTTAATAAACTTACGCTCTATTCAAATTGCAGCCAACAAACCATTTGTTTAAATAAATTTTATGCGGTTTGGCTTTACATGGGCACAAACCTTTCATTTTAAATTATTAATTCACGAGCCAATTCAAAACCCCCTGAACATGCCCTGTCTTAGCGTGCCCTTCTCTACTAGTTATCGGTGCTCGCATCTCATTATCAATGCATGTACGATTTTACTCTTGTTCAACATTGCAGTTATTTAAAATACCTCAACTCTGTGCCTATTTGAATCAGTCGATTATCCTACACTGCAGTCAGAGCTAAGTCGTGGGCTTAATACCATTACAATATACCGAATAAGCAGTTTTGCGTTAGTTTTTTTTATTTCTAGAGTGAGATTACTTCATTATCTTCTTACTATTCTCAAAACAAGGTTCTTCAGTAAACCCACATTTCAGATGCCGCTAGTCTTCTAGTGCATTTGATATTTAATGCCCACGTTTCAGACCCAATAATACGATTTTTTTTTTCGCACGTAAAAATTTGAGCGCACGCCAGTGATCTCAGACCACTGGACGGGCTTATTTTGTGCTGAATCAAGGGTGTTTCCCTTTCAGCTATACTATAGCTGGCAGAAGTAACTTTACGATCATGAAGACGCTTCTATTAATGCCAGATACTCAAAACTTCTCACCTCGGAGTACCTCTTTCGGTATTTGAATTACCGTCGAAATCGAAGAATCGGTTTTTATCGGATCAGAACTCTGTCAAGCAGGCTAAATGCCGTTGGGGCTTATAACTGTATTACGGCTAGTATTGCAAAATTACCTTCCCTATGTACTATCTCCGTCACATTAGATTTTCACTGGCCAGCTCAACGCTATCTGCTTGTATTATCCTATGTTCAGTATAACGAATCAAATAAAGTCAGATAAATATGAGGTAAGTTGGTCCATCTGCTAGGACTTCAAATTTTTGCAGCGTGTCTGGACGACTTCTTCCGAGTTGGAAGTGTCGCAAACATCTTCGGGCTAAGTAGCTCAGTGGCGTCTAACTAATAATAATGATGATTATTTCACGTTTTTATCGACCTGGCTTTTAGGCGATATTACCTGTGTTTTCAACCCATGTTGCACTGAAACGAGCCGCTTTATTCTCTTATATCTCGTAATAGTTATTTATGTATTAATGGCATACTAAATAGATTATAGCACGAGAAATTGTTTAAAGCGTGACTCAAAGCGGAGAGCTTTAAATTTCCCGAGAGCTATAACCGTGATTAGGCACGTGGTACATAGAACGTTTTATTTCAATTTGCTTCTCAAAATGGACAAAATTCAAGCATTCAGTATTTTGGCTACAGACTACTGCGTCATCGTTGTGGTGGCCCTGTGAATTTTCGTTGTGCTATGATTACTATGCAGATTGTTGGTGTTGCTGTACTACCTTGTTAGTGCTTGTTATACTGCTTAGCAACTTTATAAGCCCTAGGGCCATAAAAGCCATTTTACGCCCGCTATCGAGAACCAATAAACAAGGTTATAGTTCCAAAATGAAATAAATGAGTTTTTAAGTGTAAGAAATAGCACCGAGTAAACATAATATTTAACAAACCTACGACGTGGATCAGCATTTAATATTTGGTAGCAGAGTCGATCTTTTGACCTCAGGAAGTGTGCTTTGGTGTATTTTATTTTGATGCATTTGTTATGTATTCGACTATGTATAAAATCGACTTGTTATACTAATCCTGCGGAATTTGATTCAACCTTTTGAATCTAGTACCTTTCGTATCATATGAAAATATAGAATGGGACGACGAAGAAATAGGCCAAATTCATGATGATGGTTTGGAACATTTCAATTTAGATTCAAATGCTGAAGATTTGAGTGACCACGATGCGAGGTTGAGAAGGATAGAAAAAGTACTGGCATTTAAATAGCAAAGAGCGGAAGTAGATGGGTTATGATATATAAAGATAGAGATGAAACAGAAGCAGACACTATAGGAAAAAAAACATGAAATTAAAGAACTTAAAGCACAATGTGAGTTCATAAAGGGGAAGAAAATTTACTATTAGATCGGAGATATAAAATGATGCAGAATAAATCTACGGAAACCAATTGTCGATTTACCAACGTTGTGTTTCCAAAAAGCATATCCTTGGAAATGCTATTGCATTACTGACGAACTGAGGAACATGTATGCCACACAGATAAGCGTTGTATGACTTCTTCCAACGGAGGGGCGGAAAAATAAAAAATGGCTTCTGGTAGATTTTATAACTTTGACAATCAATTTGGTTGCGATATATATATATATATATAATCCGTGACCTTATCTACCCGTAGAGTGTTAAGGTACTTTGACAATCAATTTGGTTGCGATAACCAGCAGAAAAACAGCAGCGATCGTCCCTGGAAAGTTGTATACGGTTCTATTAAAAACCTTTGTTTTGAATAATTCTAAGACCTGTTCCTTTGTGCGTATGCATGAGCATATGGTAGCATTGAACGGTCAAATAAACATAAAATATAAAAGTGGGGTACAAGCATTTTCTTTCTTGCTGAATAATTGTGATTATGTTTTTGACTTTTCGATATATTAAGGTTCAACTATCGATTTGAAATCAATGTATTCACATTTGAAAGAGAAGCTGTCGGGAAGTGTAACACCCCATTTCATTTGCGCGTTCTTTGTGATTCGCTCCTCGATGCGACCCATATCCCTAATATTAACAGCCCGCGCGCTTCTCTTTTGATCGAGCGCCGTGCGAAAGAGCTTTGGATTTTTCGAGAAGACGCACGAACCTCGATAATAAAGCTACCTGGAACGGGATTTTTGCGAGTCTTGGTTTTCGATTGCAACCGCTAGTCTAGGGTGGCTATAAATACCGAACAATTTCAAGTCTCCTGAGGGATTAGAATGCCTTGATCAAGTATGCTATGTTTCCTTGTCGTAAATTGTTTCTGTCAACAATTTAGGCGTAAGCTCCAAGCGGCGCGTTGTCCTTTTGAAAACTGACGTGAGGTCGATTTCCATCTTTGGTAAGATATTTTCTACCTTTTTGTCCTGTACTAATTTAGTGGAAATTATTCCCCTCCCTCCCGGCGTAATGATTTTGTCATCTGGCATAAAGTCCTAAGTACAGCCGCGTTGGAATTTTTCCTGTATGCCGGAAGCGAGAATTTTGGGGCCAAGTTCCAGCAAGATGTGGCGTCCCGCAAAAAAAGTTTTCATCCTGACGATTGCTTTCGAGGGCGAGTGAACCAACAGTTCAACCAACAATAAGTACATGCAATTTGAATTTCAGTGATTGATTGTGTCGATAAAGGCCTGTTATAGTATTGCGAATGTTGATGCAAAGGTCTTTGGATATAAAAACGCACGTGTCATTATAATACGTAGTTTTATCAACGCCCATGCGTTTTCACATAGGGATAGCTGAAATTGTGTATATGCCCTGTACGAACAGCTCGCGCAGTGTGTCTTAGAGCACCCAGCTTATAGTAAATTCAATTTTACTAATGTTGCAAGCCGTTCGAAGAGCGCTTCCTTTATCAGCGCAGCCGTCAATGCTGCTAATGTTCGAAATTTTAATTGCTGTTAATGCGTTGTTTGAATTTTAATAATTCATATCAATTGTGTCATTTTATTTGGGTGACTCCAATCTTAATTATTATGTATCGCTGTAGAGGGTCAGGTTTGCCTGAGTTGTGTTTTAATATTTCGTATATGATTACGATACTATTTGTTACACTGTGATTGAATATTAAAAGTTTATTTACTGCTACTGGTTCATATTTTATTTGAGTATTTGTGCAGCGACCCTTCGTGAACCTGCTCATTTCTTTTTGAAGATTTAGGTTGAAGTAAGAGGTATCCAAGGTAGGTGGTAATTTGTTGTGATAGCTAGATTTAGTTTTATGCTGTGTTCAACGATTGCCGTCCATTTTGTATTAATTGTTATAATTTTTTATAACTTTAAGAACCGCTGCCTGGTGCTTAGATCTAGCTAGGTTGTACTCACCTGTCGTTTAAGGGTGCGGTACAGAATAATTGCTAGTAAAAACACAGATTGTTTTTCAACAATTACTATAGTACTTACCACCTTTTGCAATCTCTTGAAAAGTTTCATTTTTGTTGGTAAAACAATTAAAGTCTATCGTTTTTCTAACCCCTATCTAGCGACAAAGATGTTTAAAAGCCTTAGCAAAAGATCATCTGCTACTGAGATTGGTAAATACGGTAACCTTACTACTAAATGGTTTAGTAAAATCATGTAAAAGCATCTAATTGTGTTAAAACTAATCAAATGGATAATATTATAAGTGGTGAGGTAAAAGCCTCAAAGGAATATGTTAGCACTATAACGTCAGAAGTAATAAAACAATAATGTTGGTGGCGTGTACAAATTGTATTTTGTACTCGGTATTTACACATCTTACGTCAGATTTAAAAAATGTAGTTCTAGGATGATGACGCATACAATACAGTATGAAGTCAGATTAAAATAATACTACGTTACTCTTTCAACATTCATAAAAGATCGTTGCATGCCAAATATCATATTCAATTATCTTGAAGTGAGGTTAACTTACAGATTTCAATAAAAAAAGTTAAATACTAAAAGTTTCTAATATTTTAAGATGCAGTTTACAATCATGTAAGGCATAAATATGATATGTTATAACTACCGGGTGTCTTAAAAAGAATTACATCTAGTAGATTTTGAATTTTATTTCCATGTAAATTTTTATGTGCCGCTAGATTGTTATTGGTATTGCATTATGGGAAATTCAAAGCATACTAGATGTAATCCTTTTTAAGACACCCGGTATAATGTATTCAAACACCAAATAGCAAATTTATATACAACTAGGTGCATTACGTGCATACGTACCACCTAGCAATGGGCCTTAACGCGCTTCCAAAAGACATTCCTAGGTTTTCCGAATTGCGCCCGCTGTAAAAGTTATTCAATAACGACGTCGAGTATTGAATTACTATAACGGGATCCGACCGTTAGTCGACAAAATTTTACGTTTATCTAAACCTTACTTTCGATTCTGTATTACGCATTCAATTGTAAAAAGAATACTAAACGGGTTGAGACTTAATCATATTTAGTCACATGCGTCACTCGGACATTAAAGCGAAGACTGTGTATAATTTTATTAATTTTTTTTAATGAAAGTGAAGACCTTTTCGACGAAAATATTCCCGAGTTTGTTTAATCTATAATGTTTGCTTAAGTATTAATAATTGATGTTTCTCATTCAGAGCCTATATTAATTCGCTTAATCGGTGCCTTAGGCGCTAATTCAAGTCAGACCTTCTTGTTTACATAGTCCCTGGTATGCGGTTAGTGAATTAAAGTTACCACGATAATTAACATGCCACTAATTTACTTTCTGGGTTCGTTTTGCCTCCGCAAACTCTAATTTATCTATGTTCGTCTGTGTTATTAGTACCTACACGTTTTATTATTGTCATTACTAGTAACCGATGATACTAGTCGATGCCGTTTCTTTATTTTAGATGTTCGTGATCTCTTTTACCTATTTTTATCGCGACTCATTTACTTCGTGTGGTTCTGCGGAGTGAATTACAATAAGTTACTGGATCTGGCGCCTTTTTCGGTTAAATCATTGTTGCACATGCTAGTAGGTGAATTTATTGTGTACCTCTTTATGCCCCTGGTCCTTCACCGGCATTTGGTTTGAGCTAGTTGGAATACTAGAAGTTATGACGTTGCTATCGGAAATTTTCGGTGATCTTATACCACACCTAATAATTGGTGGAATAAAATTGGCACTCCCCGGATTTGTCATGTAACACATCCAATAAAAATGAGTCTTTATTTTTGTAAAATAAAAAAGTGTAACGAAATCAGGTCTTTCGAAGCGTCTATTACGTACCACAGTAAAGGACAACTCAAGTGTAAAATGATAAAAATTTATGTGAAGCATCTAATTTCGTTTAGTGTCAAGATGTTACAATTTTATAATAATTTTTCTAATATAATAGTGAAAAATTAAGAACTTAAGTTGATTTAAATTTGTTAGCTAACAAACAATTTTACTGAGTTCTGTGTTTCTCTGAACAGATACATGCCACTTATGGTCTTAAGGTCTATAAATATTCTAAATTCACAAAGTCTGCTTATCCTAAACAGAACATTTTAGCACAGAAGCTAGGTATACATGGCTTAAATGTGCGTTTGTATATGCAGGAAATAACACTTACAGTTTATGCGTACTTACGAGTTATAGTTTATGCCTCATAATCCAAGCCAATAAATACCCAATCACAATATTGAATATTACATATAACCCGGATAGCACATAAACACAGGTATTCATGGAGAAACAGAAACAGCTTAAAAGCATGCTGTTCCAATTAAATAAAATATACGAGCTTCGTAACGGTGCGCAAGTTGCAGTTTATAATCGGATTCCTCTGAATAAAGCTCTGAATAGGATTTTTAATCAAAATTCGCTTCCTAATGAGCTACAATGTGCCTTAATATTTCAAGCCTATGTATGCGAGGAAACGGAGCTGCGAGCAAGATACATCAAAGAGTATTTAATTAGGTGCAATACGTTCATGTACTACATCTAGTGCCTTACCTGGCTCTTAATAATCTTTAGGCGTTCCCATCATATATATAAGTCGACATCGTTAAGCTGTCCCTATAAATAAAATACCGCATCATTGGTAAACCTTAATAAAAGTTAATAACAAGCAAAATAAATATAGTATTAGCAAAAAAAATGTCAAGCTGATTTTCTGGTGTTATAATACACATGACTTCAAAATTCCAAAGGTATCTTTGATGCAGTTACTTTTTGTTCATACTTTATATATCAACGTAAGTGTAGTAAAACGAATTATATTAACTAAAGCTGTTAAGTAATATCGCTGTTCTAAAACTTATCATCAAATCAATTTTGGTTGTTTAACACTGATCAAAATAATTTCGTGGCTTAAGCGGTATAAATATAGAATTACTTGATTACCTACACGAATAGAATTTTGACAAAACCTAGTTAACTAAGTGTTACCTAATGGAGAATTCGTATATTCCGTTCGTTGATGTTCTCTGTTTGTGGAGGAAACCACACCACCTGGTAGTACGGATCCGTTCTGACTTTCTGTGGCTTCTCGCTTAACAATCCTAAACTTAAAAAAAAACTAGCAGGTATCGTAGGGCACGAATAATGCATAATATACCAGTAGTAGGGATAAAAGAGGCTTTCCTCTTCTTCTTTTTAAACTTTGCCTAATATTGAACATAGTTCTCCTATTTTGATCCCCATCTTTGTCTAATTTGTGCCTGTCGTATCCATATTTTTCCAGCTACTTTCTTTTTATCATTGACCCACCTTTTTGCAGGGCACCCTACTCTTATAGTACAGAATCTAGGTCTCAAGGTTAAATGTCTGTTGGTCCATCTTTCGTCAGTTGCTCTGGCAGACTCTGCACAGCCCACGTCCATCTAAGTTTTGCGGCTCTTTCAGTTACATCGGTTACGCCACTCCCTTCTGTTATACAAGAGTTTCTTTTTCGATCACTTAAAGACACTTCCAGTATCTTACGTTCCATCGACGTTTGTGAAACAGCAAATTTGCGCACTATTATTTGTGTGAAAGTTTTTGTTTCTATTCCATACATAAAAATAGTAGGCTTTAATTAGGGTCTAATATTAAAACAATCCATTCGTAAACAATTACACATTAAATGGCTTTATAAACACACAGGAAATATTTTATGCTCCATATACAGTTCAGTTGGTGTCAGTCAAGAAAATAAATTGAAGTTGGGTAACGACGCTTAGACGTTTATTTCAAACAAGCGAAACAACTACGTTTGATGCTAACTTAAAATTTTCAAGTTAAATTTGGAAAAACAACGATAATTAAAACTAACTGAAGTTAACATTGCAACCCTATCTAAAGGAAACACATTGCTATAAGTTCTGACACACGCGATAGTCGATATTGCAACGAAATTATTTGACTGGCAGCTATGGGCTGCGCGAAAAGCTTATCTGAAATTTTTCTATAGCCTAATTGTACAAACTAAAAATTCCACTCCCATATGAGCAGAAAAAACAAACACGTGCTAGTACTTATTACATTGCATAAAAATGGTTTTAACTCCAAGACAAGGTCAGCTGCGTACAAGGGAGCCGTCGCAGCTAGACACAAAGCTCCTGCCTCAAAATTGAATGTTTTCGGAATTCAAGCGGAAGAGGACTTCGTCACAGAGGTGGACAGGGTCAGACGCCTTCCAGCGGGTGACTTGTAATCACGTTGAGTACAGCTCCGCGGAACCACGACGCTTACTTGTGTGGTTCGTCGTTGCATGCCGCAAAAGAGCGATTAAATCCAGCACGGTGTGAAGAAAATCGCCATACTCTTCCACGCCTGGTAGAAATTTGGAGTTTCACATGCGTTTCAAATCCCCAGAAAGACCAGTAATCAAAATTGCTGCTTGTTCACCGAAAGGCGAGATGGAAAACGACCCTGATTTCAAATTCGACTCGGCGTCGCTTTAAAAGTCAGCGTAAAGCTAATAAAAATTAATCGAGGAAAGGAGGCAGACTTAGTTGCCTTACAATGGGCAATTAGACTTTTAACGCTGAAATTTAAAAAACCGTTATATTACTTGTGTTTTCCAAATATATGATATATTTCCTATCAATGGTTTTTTGAATACTACGTGATGCTCTTTTATTTTACAGGTTTCTTGGATTATAGCCGAATCTATTTCGAGCGCTCTTATTTAGACAAATTCTTTTCTAATAGCAAGTTGAACTCTGGGTTTCTCTTAAATCTAACGAACCTAATTTTGTATATCCAAGCTGTTAGGAGGTCATTAGCATAAATCGTCGAAATTTTTGGATTATATGTACAGTTTCCTCATAGCTTGATATTAAAAACTGTTACTATACATTTTAGGTACTGCTTAAATGCGTGTTGCTACAATAATTTTTTATTTTAATGGAAAAGCATTTATTTATAAATTTCTTCGAATAATATTTGTTTGCTGCTGTTATCCGTTGACATTCAGCAGAATTTTTATCATACCAAATTCTGAACGGCATCTAATCAAAAAAATTCTCAGGACTTTTTCGACTACAGTTTTGTGATTCTTTCATTCCTAGAATTTATGACACTGACTCTTCTCTCACCCTGCATAATAATAATATGTAGCTAAGTGTTTAATTGAATGCCGTGTTTGCTTTGCATATTATGAATTTGGTGTAATTTATATTGCAATGAACACTTTTAAAGCCTCTAAAATTATAATAGCAATTAATAACATTTGAAGCATTTCAAATATTATTTCACAAATATTCCATAAATGTGCTAATTTAATTTTCGCAAATTGTATGAATAACATTGATATTGAGTTAATAATTTGTAAAAAGGGCATTAAAAATAGTATTATCCTGGATTGAAACATAAAATGTAATCAGAGCAGGTTAGAAATAATGAATAACAATGTAAGATGAGTTAAAACAAAAGAAGAAGGGGAAAGCGAAGCCAAGCTGTAGTGTGAGGTGTGTTCTTTTGGCTTCAGCAGAAGTAATCTATTTCAAAACAAATAAATACCCATTTTTCCCAATCCAGTGTTTTATAATAAATGTAGTCTCTTTTGGGTAGGCTGTAGAAGGGTTTATTTGATTCGTTGCAACCCTACATTAGTTTTAAAAAGTGTCGAGTGGTAACTGGTATTCCTATGGCAGTTTTTGGAGCTGTTGCGAGGTTAGTATAGCCCTGGAAGCGGGACTGAGGCAGTGACATTCGTGCTGAGCAGTGCGAAGTCCTAGGATTGGGGGAAAAACGGGTAAGCAGTTTTGGAGTGGTGCAAGCTGCAGGCGGCGTTAGAAGAGGTATCTGGCTTGTTACAGCAGACAACAGAGAGAAAGTGGAGCCCCTGTCTGTCGTGAGACTTGCTGTCGGGACGCCTGGTGTCCTATTTTGCATCAGGGTAGCCAAATCAGGTTAGAACGTTATCCTAAAAATAGAATTTCATTAATTTTTTTAAGTGGCGTTTGTTTTTACACATTTCTAGAAGAAGCGCATCGTAAGTGTTTTGTTGTGGCGTCTATTTTCTTACGTTTGTTAAATCACTTAAGCAACGCACTCTTACGCCATCACTTTTGCAGGTTTTTGTAACGGTCTTCCCACTTATTTAGATTAAATCGATCAAAAAGCCATTAGAGCTAATATGTCGGTACTATTGGATTTAGGTCTCTGAGTAGTACCCAAACTACTCAATCTTGACCTACACCAATCATGAAAAAAGGAGGACAATTCTTTCCCGATAGTTATTATGAGACATGTTGGGCAATTTGCACCGACTTCCTAATGCAATAACTTCGAGCCATGATCGACATACTCAATACATTTTTATGAATTTTTAAATTTTTAGTTCACATGATATCAACTTTCTTAATGACAAAAATGAGAAACTATGTGCGCATGCTTAAATGTATAATTTCTTTAATCGTTTTATAAAGTGTCCTATAGAAAATATATTTCCTTGAGACTAAAAATAGTTTCTTGTAAAATTCGTGAAGCTATTTAAACAACAATAAAAATTTTAGTTTGTGTAGAACAAGACGGGTAGTTGTATAAGTCAATGGTTAAGCATCCTGACTGACAAACTAAAATCCTTGCGTTTAAATTCGATGCCAGTGAGGTTTTTAATAATAACGTACGGATGATAACCATCCTCCATACAAGGTGTAAAATCCTATATTACTAGGATGTGTATAATTTAGAATATCTTTTAACATGTTGAAACATTTTATTCTTCGTAAGATTCGAGCATGACTTTGAGGACGACAATTACCAGTCGATGATTAAAATGCATGGTATAATGGTTCACATGTCTACAATAAACAAGCCGAACAGAGAGCCATAAAAATAATCTAATACACGAACTCATACGTGCAATCACTTGGACTGGAATTAAATAGCCACTCTACCAAAGCTAATAGTAATTTCCCATTGACCTAAAGCGACTCCATATTATTATATAAACAGCTCCTAATATACTAACCTGATCTTTATGTAAATTGGCCATGTCATACTTAGTTTCATCTAATTTTTCAAATGTTGGATTGAGACACACAAGTCAAGCCCGTGACAGGGACTGATGAAAGTCAGATAGTCCAGCATTTATACTCATTATTTTTGCTATTTGATTTTGGGCTCGATACCAGCAGCAAGCCATTGTGTGAAGAAAAATGGCCCCCCTTTATCTTTTCTGTTGTAATAACAACTGCTGCTTTACATGTGTCACTCAGTTTCGCGTTGTCGCAACCACGGCGACCATGCAAGGTCGTTCGATACCGCACCTGCATTATTATAGTTATTTTTATCTGGCACTTGTAGATACTGAATTCCAGGCGATTGTTTAATATGCAAATCCGCTGGTGGATACATATTCATATATCCGATACTGCACAGCTCAAACCCAGGAATGTCGGTTGGCTGGTAATGAAGTTACGGTTGTGTTACACTTACGCAATTGGTTTTTTCAGATGAACGTCCTTTCTATGATCATTCGTGTAAGCAGTAGAGTGATTTTAAAATTATTTTCAATATATGGGTATTACCAATTTTCAATAAAGTCAATTAGGTGCAAAAGATTTATTTTAATGAAGCTTATATACTCATAACTAGTTCGAGCGTTGCGTTTTAAAATGATAAAAAACGTCGATGGTTTTTAAAGGTGATTTCTGAAATGTTAACAATAAGCCAGTCCACCCCAGTAAAAATGATAAAGCAACGTGTGATTGAGCAGATATAAACCAGCGGTTGTTCGCTTTCTCCGGCTGCATTCAAATGTCTGGTGGCTGAAATTCCTGATCGGTCGATCAATAAATCATTTTAATGGACCATTAACAAATTGATCTATTTCAGTCGGCACTGTGCTACTTGCAAATGAATTAAAAAAAGATTGGTATTTAGATACGTAAACATTCCGTAAATGGAATTTCTGACGCTGTGACACTCCGGCGAGCATTTTAGTCACAATAGATTTGTAGAAGCTGCCTTTATAATTTGCAATTGAGTAGTGCGCTTTGAAAGACTGGCAAAAACAAATCTGCCAAACGTCGACATTATGTTGTGTGCTCCATTGGTAATTAAAATTGTAATTGCTACGCTTGACGATTATATAAAAAAGCAGCTGTAGTCGCGGCGTATGCCGCATTTAAAATGCTATATTTTCAAATTTCGCGCGTTCGGGTGAGATGCACGTAGATGTTCCTGCCACGAGTGTCACCCGAACTTGTGTCGAGCGCCAAACTTGGAAATCGATTTGTAAGGGTGTGTTTCAACAGAGCGTGTGAACCCATTCAGTAAGGCAGTAATGAACCCTCTTTAATTATTAAATGAAATGTACTTGTGTTCGTAGTTTTAAAAAAGTAATTGTGTTTTGTGATAATATCCCTATTAAAAGTAATGAGAAGTTTGTTTACAAAAACCGAAAATACTCGTTGAACGAAGCGTTGGTACTTTTTCTTATGTAGCACGGCATGTAGTGTTGCGTATTACTATACAGGTATGATACTTGAGGTAGCAGGTCATACTTATGAATGGAAAACCATTCAACGCACTATGGCAACTTCATATTTAAATAGTTTTTCTAGTAATACGTTCTGACGCATTATTACCTAACAGTAGAATACATAGTTAATATTACAACACGTAAATAATTACAACTTGTAAATACATCAAAGGAAAGGTGACCAAACAGATTTTTTCTAAGTATTGAAGTAACCACAGAGATTATACTGATTTCAATATTTTTCTGTTTCTTAGGGTAAGTAGAGTGCATGTGAATCGTTCTGTGTTTACTAAGACATTATAGAGTGCCGTACAAAAACTTCAACAGGCCAAGAGTGAAGTATCCTCGCTGATAAAAGTAGAAGAAATGTATTATCTCATTCGAGCAATCATCGAATAGCTAAGGCTGAGATAAACATATATAAACGGTTGTTTTGCGAGAATGTGCAGTGCAGGGCTATCCCACCAACGATGAGAGAACAATTTTCTTTTATTCCTTCGGAGGAATCATGGAAAATATTGTTACAGGTTCAACGCACGTTAGGATACGTCACTACTTAAAAATCCAAAGCACATCCTAATCACGCATCAACTGTCCCGCAACAGATGTTGATCGACTATTGTTAGGGGATGTGGGGTGGTTCAAATATAACACGACGTTACTTAGGGCAAGGTGCTATCACAGTAAGGATGGTTGCAATCGCGATAAAACGCGGGAACGGCCGCCACGAGATTTGATAATCAGGGCTGAAACACTGTTCTCAACTACCCCATTCAGAAACTGGAAATCCAGGGGAGTTGTGGTACTTCAGTGCTCCTGCGAGACGGCCCCAGTTGCTTCGGAACCTACCTTGTTTAGTTTTCTTTGCTTCTCGCCGGATCGGCTTACATAAATCAGCAACAAATAAGGCACAACACATAAATTGCCGATAAATACATGCAGATATCATAAAGAAAACAGTTCCAAAATTGAAAATTAAATAGGGAAATATATCGTAAACAATAATGAACAAAGTTGGTTAGTATAGTTAAATTAACTCAAATAAATAGCCAAATATGACAGAACTGAAGCTTGTCCATGTTTCGAACTATTATTACAGTGGGAAAACTTCCAATTTTCCCGTCCAAATCAAAAGGGGTAACCTCCGCAGTAGAGTAGAAAGAAATGTGAAAGATATAGTAAGAAGTTTTTAAGAAGAAGTCACGTAATAGCAACGAATATTTATACCCAAAATATTAGAAATCAAATAGAACAAAAAAGAAAATTGTTTAAAGAAGGAAAATATACAGAATTTAGAGCAGTTGCAGAAGAAACCAGAAAATTGGGAAGAAAAGACTAGAAAAATATTACGAAAACGAAATAGAAAAAACGAATTGAAAAACAATAGAGGAATAAAAAGCCTGAGAACAAATAAAAAACAACAAATAATAAATTAAAAAATTGAAACGGACAGGAAAAAAAGATATCTAAATGACATTATAGAGATCACAGAAATATATTACAAAAACTTATACAAATCACAAATACCCAACAACGATGAAAGGCCACAAAATTAAAAGCCAGAAATAACTAATATAGGCTCAGAGGAAATCCCAGACATACAGGAAGAAGAAATTCAAGATGCACTACAAACTATGAAAAACGATAAAGCTCCGGGAGAAGACAATGTACTGACAGAAATGCTCAAAGAAGGCGGAAGAGAAGTGTTAAGAAAACTGACTGACATTTTCAATATGTGTCTTAGAGAATGCAAAACCCTGATAATTGAAATAATGCGATCATGGTGATCCTATAGAAAAAAAGGAGACAGGCCAAAGCTAGACAATTACAGGCCTATAAGCGTACTATCGAAATATTCAAATTATTTACAAAAGTTCTGTCAAATCGACTGACCAACAAGATAGATAACTGTCAACCTATAGAACAGGCTGGCTTTCGTAAAGATTATAGCACCATTGACATCTGCTTACGATGAAGATACTGTTAGAACGAGCGATAGAATATAACCTAAATCTATCTTTGGCTTTTGTAGATTTCCAAAAAGCCTTGATTCGATAGAACATTGGGCAATTGGAGAGTCACTTATAATTCCAGAAGCGATCACAGATACACGCGGTTATAACACTATATATCAAAACACAACATCCACAGTAAAGCTACATGACATGAGACAACCTATCAAAATACAACGAGGTATAAGACAGGGAGATACGCTATCACCTAAGTTGTTCACACTAGCATTGGAAGATGTGTTCAAGAACTTAGATTGCGACGATAAAGGCATCTTAATTAATGGCATGAGACTCAACCATCTAAGATAATGGCGACGACATTGTTATAATTGCAGAGAATATAGAAAGGCTGCAGACAATGCTAACAGAATTGGAACAGAGGGTCATCCAAAATCGGCTTAAACATTAATCTTCAGAAAACTATAGTAATGTGTAAAAAACCCACATCTCACAGTTAGAAATGAAGAACTTGAAAATGTTAATAACTATATTTACCTGGGAACCATGATAACAATGGGGCGTTGAAAACCAAGCCACCGAAATTAACAGGAGAAGAAGATTGGCATGGGCCTCATTCCGAAAATTGAGCCGAACTCGAATAAATCAAAGATTCCTATTCGCCTACGAAGTAGGCTCTTTGAACAATGTGTTTAACCAGCGTAAACGTATGGTTCCCAAACGTGGACTTTAACAAAACAATTAATGGGAAAACTTTAGATAACCCAAAGAGCCATGGAAAGACGAATTCTATGTGTATATCTGTATATATAACCAAACTTAGAGATGTCGTAGAAGTCATCGCACATTTAAAATGGAACTATGCAGATCACGTTGCTAGATATGTAGATGGAAGATGGTCCAACAGTCTATTAAAGTGGTGACTCTACCTGGGAAAGCGATCTAGAGGACGTCCCCCAATGCGTTGAACAGACGATATAAAATGAACAGCAGGACTTAACTGGACGCGAGAAGCTCAAAATAGAAGAAAATGGCGTGAAAAGAGGGAGGCTTATGTCCAGAAATAATCCGACACTGGCTAAATGATGATTTATACCCATTATCGTTAGCTTGTATACAGAGAACACGAATGCATCATAGCATACCCTTTCTTTTAACACAAGAACATTCATAAGTACATATAGATAAATCCAATGAGGAAATTAAAACCGAACATAATGAACCAGAAGAGAAAAGTGCATATAAGAAATGTAAGAATATACCGGCACCCGGAATTTGCTAGCAATCGCCATATGGTCTTCTGTCACATATTTTAAAGTGAGAATAAATATAAACACAAATACGGGGGAAGAACCAAATATGGAAGATCTAAAAGAGACTAGTTTAAAAACTGATGTACTTAAACAGTGTAGTGCCAAAAACCTATATCAAAACAGAAT
>OW679199.1:44415164-44500124 GCA_940337035.1 Agriotes lineatus
TACCAGGTAATGAGGGATTATAGTTAAGCTGTCTCTATTACAATAGCCGGATTTGTTTGTCTGTGATGGGGGCATATTTTCTACAGAACACTTTTGTGGAGACATATGGCATCGCTGTTTGCCATAAGGCCCTGTACTGTCTAGTCACCCTGAGACGCAGTATAGATGCAACTATATCGCGTGCCTTTATGTAGAGAGGTTGATCGAAAGTTACAAAGCAAGTCTTGTTTTGCTGACTTGCATTTTTCTATTGCAGTTAGGAGTACAGTATATATCGTGTCATAGTCGGACGGCGGAGCATTGGTAAACGGAAGACAAATAATGCGTAATTGGTCGTAATTTATATGTACAGTTGCTCGTTCCATATATCCATTCCAGCCAGGAATACCTGGCATCTCCCGCGATTTACTATAGAACCATAAAAAATCCGTGATGGATGGCAAGATTTATTTGGAGATCGAACTTATGTCATTTAGATCTTTGACTTTTATTTTCAGCAAGCCAGAGCTGTCCGAATTATGAAAAACTTTCAATTGAATTTGACCTAACTCTCCACCGGAGCTTGCCGAAGGCATTTGTTTTACCCTTGCAATGCTCGTCTCAGAAGAAACGGAGGTATGGGGAGTTACGCATTGAATTCCTCCCATGCCATGAAATGTATTGAGACCATCAATTGTACACACATTGACATCTGCGTTGTCAAACAGGAACTGCGAAAATGAATTTCTTATCAGTAACACAGGAGGATGTAACATCGCCGATACTTAAAAACTTGCTGCTTCATCGTAGCTGGAACAAAAACTGAATGCAGAAAGTATATTTATCAGCTGCTTCGATCCAAATTTTTGATTTATGAAAGAGGAGAGCCCGACTTGAAGCCCCGATAAAAAAGATTTTGGTCGGGTTGCTGCTGGCAATGGCCACGGACTTAGTTTCGCACTTTTTAATCGATCCCATTTTGTTTTTTAATATTATGGTCTCGAGTAAGCAGTCAAGAGTTGGTGGAACATCTTCTTCCACAGTTTTTAGGAAATCATTTGTTTGCGGATAATGCTCATTATCGTAAATTTTCAGCCTAATGTCTTCGCAGATAATTTCCGCCGCTGCTTTTGCAATCCTCAGACGTTCTTGTTGCGTATTACTTTTCTGATCTGTGTACCATTGTTTTGATAGAATCGTATGACCTGTGTTTCGAACGCAAACAATAGCTCCTTTTTTTGTAAGAGTTGTAATAGTAATGTCTTCTCCGTATTTTTCTAATAATTTTGATTTTATTGTTTTATAGGTAGGAATCTCACCTTTAAATCCCTCAAATATTTAATCAAAAGAAAATTGACATTCTTCACGGTTTGTTTCTAGGAAAGCATAAGCATGATTCATTGCTTCTGAAACCTCGATGTATTCAGGGTGACCTAGTTTTGTACCTGTGTGTGGCGCACGATAGAATTTCTTAATGCATGATTTATGGTATCGGGCTTCTGCTGAAACTAAATCAACAGTTCTAATACGCACATCAATTTTTCTGCTCCACTCGTCATCTCTATTTTCAGCAATTCCCAAAATAGTATTTTTTTATGGCCATTGTTTCAACTTTCTGCACGGTATCACGGTTTCCAACAAGTGTTTTGCTTTCTTTTTTTTTAAAGTTTTCAGCCGCTTCTTTTGCACAGAACAGGCATTTCTTTTTAAAATCAAAACTGTGTACATTGGTTCGTGCAATTGATGCTGAAGTTAATTTGATACTCGATCCTAGTAATGCTACCACACTTCTGTCTTTGGTGTACATTTTTCGGCAGTTATCGTGCACGGTTACTCTACTTAGTCCCTTGAGAATCGTATCCTTCCCATCCCGACGTTTAACACTAAACTTTATCAAAGTTTTCAAACCTTTTATTTTCACTACACAGGTTTGTCCTTTGGTTAAGCTGCTTTCAAATAAAACAGTTTTCTGGACTCACCATTGTCTTTGTGTGGCGACACCTTGTACACGAAAACACACGTACTTACTACCGATATAATTATGCCAATAGAACCCGAATTTGACATTTTTTCATTCCAAAACCTTCTAGATGGGCTTTTTCTAATTTTACCAGAGGTACTTGTACTACTTTTATGCTTAATTGCCATAGAAACTACATTGACAATCTATAAAAGGATTTGCATGTTTGCAAGAATGCCTGCAATAAGAAAATCAGCAAATGCTCTTAAAATACTCAAATATCACTTGAAAGATTGTCCTAAAAATTGTGACTGTACTGTTTTGCAATCAAATAACAACATAAAATATTTGGGTATCATTTTTGATAACCAGATGTCCTGGAAACCGCACGTAAACGCTTTATATAAAAGATTAAATTACGCTTCAGCAAAATTTTACCACTTATCAAAGTGCCTTTCGTCATCAACTTTGAGATCTGTGTATTTTGCAATTGCAGACTCTCTGTTTTCATATGGAATATGTGCTTGGGGTGGTATATACACATCCACAATTAAGTCATTAATAACGGTCCAAAAAAATTTTGTTAGGATTATTTCAAAATGTAGTAGAATTACACCGTCCAAGCCATTATTTAGAAAATTAAGATTGATGAATTTACAAGAAATGTATTGCTATAAAGTATGTAATTTGATTAAAACATGTAAAAACTATTTACCGGTAGAAACTAATTATTTAGTTAGAAAACCAGAATATTCAATACTTAAAGTACCTTTCTGTAGGAAAACAGTTACACAGCGAAGTTTTATCTATTTGGGACCAAAATTATACAACTCACTTCCTGGTGACATCAAATGCGTGCACCAAAAATTATTAAAAAAAAGATCTGCTTGTTTTATTCGACATCAAGAAGATTTTGCAGAAACATTGTTGGCAAGAAATATGTAAAAATTAAATAGTAATATTTTTGAGAATATAGTAGGGTACCTACAATTGCTTCCACTACAAAAAAAAAAAGAAAAAAAATGTAATGCTAACTTTAAAACATAAACTTTTTGTTAATATTTATCTTAAAATTTAAAAAGAAAAACAAATTAAATACACCTTCTACACACAAGTTTTTTCAACTTTGTAGAAGGTTTCCCAGGGAAGTAGCTTTTCGCTACAGTGAATTTATTTAAATTGTTAAATATATATACATATACATTTGTGAGTAACTAAATTGTTTTTCAGTGCATTGTATAGTATTGTAAAGGGGGAATAAATGCTATTATTAATATCTAGCTTTGGCCGCTTATAACCTCGAAATAGATAGTCGCACAATAAAAATGTATAGAACATTTTTTTTAGACAATTTACCCTCCTTCAATTTTGATAACGATATATTTCATCTAAAGTTGATACTAACCTAGATATTTACAAATAATGAAAAAAATTGAAATTTTCTGCCCTTTTTTTCAAGATGGTGGCCAAATCCGGGCTTTCTAAGGGGTGCAATTTTAAGAGACAATTCTTAACACGAAATCAAACATATTAAAATTAATTCTAGCTTGTCCGGAATTGCTCCCGCTAACAGCCATTTTAAAAGACTTATCGACTGGCCTATATCTCATACGCGAATATTGAAATGCACAAAAGCCTGCCCTGCACGAGGGTACAAGGTAATATGATACTCCAGCAATGAGCTGACGAATGATGTCACAAGTTGAAATGATGACGAGGCAGCGCCAAATCGTCTCCTGGTTATAATACGCAATATAATGCCACACGTTATTCTACGAAGTTTCAAAAGGTCGAAGAAACGCCAATCTGTTTTGCATCAAGATTGTCAATTCATAGCTTCATACTTGGTGGCTGGATACTTATGGCGCCAAAATGAGATGACTCCTACTGAAATGTTGAGATGCTCAATGCATATGGAAAAAAATAAGTATTCCTTATGAGCATACGTTAAAAAGTATGCAAATGAATTACTCCAAATTGTAGATAGGTCTTTTGTTGCAACAACTTGTTGCGTCGGTTTTAATTTTTCGCCCGATTTTATTGTAGGTACGGCGACTTCAAACACGTCGTGCGTTTCGGAACACTGGATTCGGGACTTACGAGTGACATTCCTTTCTCTCGAAATCGTCCTGTGCGCAGCTTCCAGGTGAGGTTAGCTCTCCAGTCTATGTTTTCTTTTCAAGTTTTGACGATTCTTTTGCTTCCGAGGCTACAAGATATGTTTATGCGAGGTTTTCTGTGAGTAACGTTTTTGGGAAGGATTTATCCGTGAAACTTGTCGATTATGGGTCAGATTCGGTTTGATTGGTGCGACGTGTCGCTGCTCTCATTGTTTTCTGCACAAAATCGTAGCTTGACGAAAGTAAGATATATGATGGCCGTTAACGATCTGAGGTAGGACTTGATTATGCTTGTTTTAATGTAGGTTAATGCTCAGTGAAATTTATTTTCAGACCATTTTTCCTTTTATATCACAATATAATACATACTTCAATATTACTAGGGCGAAGTTCGGCTCGCAGTAAACTGTAAGCTGCTCTTCAACTTAATCCTATATAAAACTAAAAATAAAATAAAAATTTTGCCTTCCTCCTGTGACCAAGAGTATACAAGATTATTAGTGCGCACAAAAGAAAATATAAATAAACAGTAAATGAACTTAGTGCAATTAATTTTGCTGAGAAAACAAAAATGTCTAAAGTTGATACCGAAATCCTGGTATTTCAAGCAAGTTGAGGGCTCTGGCAGATCATTGAACAAGATTGATATTTTTTAGAAAAGACGTTTTCCGATACGCTTTTGGTTGAACGTCGCTACTCCGACATATATACAAGTGGTGAGAGATTCGCAGTGCTAGCTGTTAAACAAAAAATGCGGGGATACGTGAAGTAACTGTATGTATCATCTTCCACACCCGTTGGACACCATATTCAACAACAGACACTTCCAAACATCTACACCAGTGATTCCTTTTGTGTTCTCCAGTGCGCATCATGACCACTAAGGTCAGATCTTTCAATTACCCATATTTTTCGCGCACCTTATAAAATAAAACATCGCACGCTTCCCGATAGAGGATTGACTAAATTGCACTCGTCATGAAAATACCATTTGCAAATTTAAAATCCTCAATGGAAACGTTTTCTTAACTTTGCTGCCGGTGGACAACCTTCCAATTCTGTACATGTTGTAAACATTTCGGATTTTGCACTATATTTTTCGGTTGCAACAAGAATAGTAAACGGTTAAACGCGACTACTATTACTAACAACGTTATTCGGCGCCTAGGCAAAGACTATGTGTTGCAAGCGATAAATAGTATTACTTTTAAAAATAAATACGTTACGTTCAAGGAGGTTTCATTGAAACATCATACTCGTGAGGCACCTTAATGTTATATTTCATTTACAAGCTTCTGTATTACTTCGCTCGATCGGTTCCGAACGCTATTATCAAGTCACACCTTTTTACTTGCACGAACCACGTATACTATTCGTGCACTGAACCTGTCGTAATTATTCGTACGTTGAATTTGAATTCTGGGTTCGTCTTTCTGTGTATTATTGTTGTTGTAAATAAACGTACTGTTCCTGTTTGACACTAGCCAGCCGTTGTTGTTTATTTTCTTTGGGTATTTGTTGTCTCCTTACAGTCTTTCTTTCGTCGCAGCTGATGTACTCTGTGTGGTTCTCCAGCGCATGTTGCGATAAGTTGTTGGACCTGATTGTTACTCATAACAAGTAGATGCATTTATTACGCATTTTTCATGCTCATGACCCCTCTCCGGCATGGTTTCGGGTAGGGGTTTGGTTTGGTTTGGAATATTAACAGTTATAACGTTTATACCGGGGGTTGACACTGGGTTCGTTTAGTGTTACATATTTACTTGAAACTTTTGAAACAAAATTGACTTCCAATGGGTTAGGGGTGTAACACACTCTAAGCTTAGAAAAAAGATATCGTGCCTTTTAAGAACTCCAGTTTCCTATTGTTACGTACCGTATAATAATTTGAAATGATGCAAATATCTCTATATCAATTAAAGTAACACGCTATTTGATCGAGGCAGCTGTTGGTCTCACATTTCTTTATCTAGACACGTTATCAAATTACACATTCTGGGAAACTTATTAGTACATTAGTACGTCACCTACGCATCGAAGAACTTGAGTCTACAACAATTAAGATCGGCCGTTAGTATCAACCAGAAAGCCAGAAAAATTCTAAATAATTATGGTAATTTCCGTTTAATTTTAGCTATAATTCAGCTAATCAACAAAATAAACTAAACACGGAACACCTGCAACACCACGCGAAAATCATTCAGCTGAAGAACTATAAAGCGAAACTTAAACCATTCATGAGATTTCCACAGAATTAACAAACAAGCAGATGTTTAGTTTTCACGTAAATAAATTATCTGCAATTGTGTTGTATTGTGTTAATCTTTTACGCTCAGTTGTCATGCTGTCAATTTTTAGTAATTTTTGGGTTTTTTCAAAAACTGCTGCTTTTATGAAGTATAAATTTCTTCAGTTTGATTTGAATTTCACTTCTGTAGTCATTAATGAAATGAAGGTTTTAAAAACAACTCCAGCAGGAAAGTCGCGTTGAGGCAGCGAAGAGCACTTGCAGGACGGCGGTTTCGAAGAAGATGGACTCTCTTGAATGCTGCTCGTTCGATTTCTGCAAGCGCAGCCGCTCCTCCACCGACGTGGGTGCTACATCGTCCATCTGGGAAACTGATATGCATATTGTGAGCACGCTCTAACTCTACGATAAGGCTTGCAATTCACGTTTCTTTCGTAACACCCTGCTGACAAATGAACCAATTAAGCAATCTTAATCAATTTCGACTTTGTGTTTTACTATCGCGTTGAATTATTTTATTGGCAATTACCTGCGCTGAGTGCCCTTATAGCGAGGTGCAATAATCAATTTGGCTTGTGTGCTCATGCAATTAAAACCCGCATGGGAACTGTCCTAAAGAATTATTGCCTTTTTGTTTAAGATATAAAGATTAAGTCATTTCATTCGCTGCATATCGTTTTCCCTATATTGATACATATAATTTTTGCTGCACCTTGTTATATTAATAAATCCTTGCTTTTGCTATGATTTGTACTAACTCATTTCCTTTATCCATCCTTCTCGGTATCTCTACGTTGATAATGCACAAAGTCCATAATATTTGAAGACTTTTCCAAACTATCAAACACTCAAAAACATGTGGTCTTTTCACTGTTCGTATTGAGCTACCGTGTCTCCATATCTCTACCCATTTGATAACACTAAAATGAATCTATAAGTGCCATTGCATTGCTAGATGAACTCCCTGAAGTCTTTCCTACACTATTTAGAGATTTGTTGCGTATATTTTGACGTTAACCTATAGCTGGGGCATATTTCTAAAGCTATGTTTAACCTGAGTTGCCCTAAACGCACTTGATTACTATACGAAGATAAAAATAATATTAATTATAACTACCACTATGATCATTGTGGAATAGCGTGCTGTCTCTTGCTTTTGTACGCAATATGCCGGTAACAGAGTTTAGTTAAGGTAATTATTTATCTGTTGATCTTTTGACGTTTGAAAGTTAGGTACCTATTTGACGTGTAAAAGTTCGGCTTAACCTCTCATCTAGTAAAAGTGACAGCTAATGCTTGTTAAGACCTAATTTGGGTTACCTATGTCAATGTATGCGTAATATTTCGAAGTTGCCTTAGCTCATCGGATCTTCTCTCTTGAGATTCGAAGTATTGTTTACCTGCTACTTGAAGCTATGCGTATGGCTGATGTAGGATTTAAAAAATCTTCGTAGTAACTTTCAGTTGCTATCAAGAATTCTAGTGTCATTGCTTCGCATTGTGGTGGAATTACCTTCTGTGTGTTTTCGTCGTTTAGAAATAGAAAAATAAATAACTTGAGGGTAAAGTAGCAAACAATTTGTTCCCGATTCTTCTTTGTGAATAGTTTCCAGATAGCACTTTTACGGTGGAATTAAATAAATCCAGCGATGTCTGGTAAGCCATAAATATCCATGTTGGCAACTTTGTGATGCAAATTCATTCTATTCTTTAGTATTTATTAAGTCAACACCTTCGGAATATTCTGCATAAGACTGGAAGAAGCACGATAAAGCCGTTTATCATCTCGAGTAGGTTTTTTAAATAAAAGACACACCTGTGAACTAATGACACCTTTTTTATAAGGCTTTTATTATTGGTATGTTCCTTTATGGTTTTTGTATTTATCGTATTTGCCCTTGTTGATCTCTTCCTTTTATCTTAATATAATAGTTGTTTAGATTTAAGATAACCCACTTAGTTATATTGAAATGAACATTTTGTAATTGAAAAATATAGTGACGTGAATTAGTTTGATAATGTACGTCTTGAAATATTCATGCTTATGCCGGTTTTGTCGTTCATGTATCAAATCCGTGGCAGTTTATGTACCCGTAATTTGTAATTTAATTAATAAAACATTAAACTTAAATTTGTAAACGCCATGTGATCACGTCGCGTATTTAATATTATTTTCATGCGAATATAATAAAATTTAACATATTGTAATGATATGAATACAGGGTTATACAAATCAATTTTAAAATAGGATTAAGGGATTGCAATAGAAAATTATTGGGATCAATTTGAATATGAATTGGGAATATGAATAATTAGAAAAGAAAAGAGAATTTATAATTGAATAAAATATGGCTAATTGTGAAACATATGGATTCGAATATAATGTAATATCTAAAAATGAAATTTGAAGGTAATGACAAATACTTAATCGAAATAGATTATTGCACATAGTAGGTAGAAATCAAACATTAAAGATATAGTGTGTTGGAAGGAGAAAATATGATATCGTTAAGGACTTTGTTTTCATTAATAAGATAAAAAAATTTGAAAAATGTAAAGCTGTAATTAATTTCGTGTAATTAAAATGTATGAAATCAAGCCTATTTTAAAAGAAAAATGTTTGGAAATTAAGAAGGGTTGATATTAAGACTAAATTTGCGTGGTGAAATAGAAATGGAATGTAATTTAAGAAGATGAGATATAAAATGGAGGAAGATAGCAAGTATATGGTGAAAAACTAAACTAAAAGCAGGACTAATCTACAAAGGAGAATAAATAGAGAAAAATACTAAGTTAAGTTTATTGAAGAATTACATTTGACATTGTATATCAAATGATTTGAATTGCATCGAGCTGTTAGTACGAAAGGAGAGTTCTGAGGGAGAGACCGTTGGTTCTTGGTGCTGGTTTGTTGAGTAATTTGGAGGAGTGCTTTTATATGCGGTGTTGGGGTTGAGTGACTACAACTGGTGTCTGTTTTGGGTCCATGCTGTGAGGGAGCTTCTGTTCCTGATTCTAGGCAGTTTTGACATATTGGGTGTCATTGGAGGCTTTCGCTGTGTTTGTTGATTGGAGCAGTTGTGGTCGTTGGCGGAGTAGAGCAAGTTGGTTAACATCAGGGACATTGATAAGTTCGAGTGGAGGGTGGGTGATTTTAGGTATTTGGTAAGCACTGAAAGAAAATAAACACTAAAAAGGTGAATTCATTATTAAGGAATTACTTACTGTTTGATATTGTTATGTGGTGAATGTAACGATCTGGTATTTGTCACTGCATTTTCAAATTTGTTTGACATTTGACAGAAGTTATTTTTGACTTGTAATAAAATTAAAATCAGAACATCAAATTTCAGAATAAGCAATCTAGATAAAAGGAATCCACCCCTAATTTTCAGGAGCTAACAAAAAGACTAACTATTAATATTCAAATAATATAAACAGGGCCATTTAAATTGATAAAAATATAATTTATGAACATATACTAATAGGTAACACACAGTAAGAGCCCGAATCAGTTCAATATATTACTTTGGTACGAAGAACTGTCTTTATATAAAATTACATATTTTGTTAATCTGCACATACATAGTAAAATAAACGTCACTGTAATTGCATCCCATCTATGTTTTAGTATTGCTGATATAGATTAAGGCTTCCCAAGAATTCTGCATATAATAAACGTACATTTTTAAGAACCCCTTTTGAAATTTAATCTTGCAATACTATCGAAGAGTTTTCCGATTTAAATTTTGCGAATTGTTGCAGTTTAATTTTAACTCACTCCCTTCTGCGGGGTACAGTTAGCGTTCCCCGTTGGATGCAGTGGTCAGAATCATTTTTAGGTATTCACAATTCCCTAGTTGGCGTGCTTCGAAGAGTGTTATGATGGTTTAGCTTGGTGCTATTAATTGTTACGGCATTCAGCGGCTAACATTTGAGATACTTTATTATGTCAGACGAAGGGCAATTGCATCTGTCTGGATTTGTAACCAAGTTAAACTACTAATACGGGTGTCATTCGTCATTCGTGCAATATCTAACAGTAATATAATAATTGACATTTCAGCGAAGAAAAAACCGTTCTTCGATGACTGTAATATTGGCTGATTATCAGAAATTGCTTAATAGTTGGGTTGTCTAAGGGCTGCAACGCTTTCCAAGCAATCATTTTTCAGCAGGATCTCATACGTACGCTTTCTATATAATATTCAAATCTAATATTACAAACATATGTGCTAGACTCGTACTAGCACAAATAACTTAGTTTTACACAAGTTATGCTATGAATGACTTGCATGGAAAATTGACACTGATTTACATTTTAATATTAAAAGTGTTAAGTATAGAGAAGAACATTAATAAGAAACAAATGCTCGAACTAGTAATACTAAGTTCAAATTTAGCAGTGAAAAAAAGGTACGGAGAAAAACCAAAGGACTACTTCACTACACTATGTTACACTTGAAAATTTAAATACCATCTGCAACAGCATAAAGGATGTGCGCGGCCTTCTACTTTTAATAGACTTACCGCAATTCAGTCGCGTCTAAATGACCTATAGCTTCTGTGATAGCGAAAGGTTCAAAACTTGTTCCTCTTAAGCGAACATATGCAAATAGCATAAATGACATTTGCAAACAAAGTCGCTGTGAATATTATATCTAAAATGCAGCAATTACACATACGGTAAATGATCAAAACTTAATATAGCAATGTAACGATACTAAATTCTAAAGATAATGCAATGGGTGACGATGTTTGGAACCCTAGCGCAGAAGTAACCAGAGAGGTTGACGGGGTGATCCATGACAAATTCGAGGCGATGCTTAGAACCTGTATTGCAAGGTGTAGAAGTAAACGTATTTCTCATCTTTTAGGTCACTAAAATTTTTGTACGTGAAACATTCCATTGAAAGATGTCGGCCTTTGCTCTCCTCCGCTTAAAACGCCCAACGAAAATAACTACAACAGAGATACAGACTACTCCAAGAGAAATTGTCTGGTGTAAATTGCTTTTCGGGGTCCGACGGTAATTCAAAAAACGAAAACTGAACTCCGAGGATTTAAGCACTGCAGAATTTTTAATTATCTGCAACAACCGAAACATCTTTACACATCGCATCAATGACAAATAAGCTGCACCTGATACAAACGGTACGTGCTGTCCCTCAACCTTCTGTATTGAGTGCAAGGGCGCGTCGCCTGCCTCGAGTTCAACACGAAATCACCCCTTCCAACAGTTTAAGATCAGCAACGTGCGCTCAAAAATTTACGTGGGAGAATATATAACTATACCAATCAAACCGGAAAAATAAGAGAAGATGACAAAAATGAAATAGGAAATAGTGGTTCTATCGATAATCAGTTAAAGAACACAAATGTTGCCCCAATGGAAATGGTTATACTGTAGTAGAAGATACCGGCGTGCACAGGTGATAAATATTTAAGTAAACTATACTGGAGGCAGCAAAAGAATATTATGAAGTACTAAGTAGGGGATACATTAAGTAGAAGAGTGCGGCAAATAGGATGAAAAAGATGACAATGCTCAAAACAGTTTAAAAGTTTTGAAGCTACAAAAACCTAAAAGACTACAACGACTGGTAACACAATGTTTCGGTTGGTGTGTCTAGTATTTCGCCTTTTTAAAAGTACGGGGCAAACAAAAGCGGGTTTCTACAATCTCTAAAGTATTCTAGAGTCCATGCGTTCAAGCAAAAGTACAAACACAACCCGCAATTGGTCTTAGTTAAATTCCGAAATATAGATATGGGTATTTTTGCATAAACGGTTCTTTTTTATTATAAAATTGACCTGTAAATGAAATAAAGATTTCACTAAGGACCTGATTGAAAACTTTGACCATTTTGTAAAATACTGTTTTTTCCTCTTAAAATATTCTGAGAGCCATTTATTAATAACGCAAGGTGTGGTATTGTAAGGCAACTTCGGACACATCCCGGCAGGTGACTGGTTTAATTCAATTATAGAAAAAATACCTAGCCACAACTACCACAGGTTTTCGTATGTTATTTCGACCATGATATTATTCATCGCTGAACTGGAGCACGTTCCTCTTTAGGTATTGTGACCAATCCTGACATGATTTAAAAGTGCCCCTTTAGTGCGCATTGACACACCAAACGTTGCAGAACTATAAAGAATACTTTTCTTCTTTTCTCCACCTCTCTGTTGTTTGAATCTATTTAAATCCGACCGCTTATTTTAAATCATCTAAGCAGTTGTGTTCGTTCTCATTTTTTCTTTGCAGTCCACCGTCTTCATTCCATCTCCATCTGCAGCTTACCTGTTTCATAGTATTTCCTGATCGTTTCCATTCGTGAGTGTATGTTTGGTTGCTTACCCTTATTTTTTGTTTTGGTATTTTGAAAATCTTTGGGTTTTAAAGGATTCTACTGAATTTTAAAATATATTGCTAGTGTGATTTTCGGCGGCTATTTTAAGGCACTGATCTGGTGAGAATTGTTCCTTCTGGAGCTGTAGATGTGATCTGGAATTTTCACTTCATGTGCGTATTGTAATTCCGGAATTATTGTGATTTCTGTTGATCGGTTGAGGTAATACTTATGCGAAGGACTACTGGAGCAAAATAGAAACTATTTATTAATGCTGAAACTTACCAATTAAAGTGTGCAATAGACCTTGTAGTATAGTAGTAGTTGGGACCTTTACACGACTTGATGTGTCTCCCGTTATCCGCTATCGCTGATCACTTTAATGGCTGAGTTACGTGTGCTCGAGGCTAAATTGTTAGGAAAAATCGTACAGAATAATATATATTCAATCCGTTTTTACAATAACAATCATGTTACCTGCAACTATACCTAAAACTAAATTAAACTTATAATTCTAGTTCCAAATAAGTATCGCAGAATCGTTTTTGTCCCCTATTGAGTATCATGCAGCGGTGCACATGCTGTAAATAAACATTTAGGTTAAATCAATTTCTGGAATTTTTCTTTATTTATTGTTTTTATGAAACAGCTATGTGGTTTAGGGATTTAAACTGACAGGTTTTTTGGTTTGGACCGTTTTGAACCCACCCCAATCCTGCTCACGAACTAACTGGCAAAATTTCCTACACCACGAGACAATTCCTGAACCACCATGTTGTAAAGCAATATCGATTATTTCATTTTAGTAATTTTTTGGTGTACAGAAATTTCCCGTGTACAAAGCTGTTGCGTGTGGTCTATTTCTATAACATATATTAGTTTATTTCTCTGTCTGACGTCTTCTTTTCTGATACATTCTGTTAGATTTATGTCTACTTTGCTTGCTTTTTTGCTAGTTTGTCTACCAGGGTTTTGATTAACGTTTATGATGTCCAGTTAGTGCGCATTGATTATACACCTACTTTTGAATAACTTTAAAAATTGTTATTTTTCTATTCTTAAGACTATTGTTCTACCTTCCCAATGCTGATTATGCCAATCTAATCCTTTTTTCTATCCCAAAGGTTTGATTCTGCTTTCCCCAAATATAATATACGTATTCATATACATAGTCGATGCTGGGGTTGCAGTATGTAATTGTTTCTCTATTTTATTATTGGCTGGTCATTTTTGTTTTGTGTATTTATTGCCCATCCGATCATTTGAAAAATCTAAGATGATGAAGCCCTTTTCCTTTTATTTTAACTCTACTCTCCTCCCATTTCAAATTCTTAAATATGTCATCTTAAATTGGATTGCATTTTAGTTAATTTATAAAATAAAATATTATTAATAAAACTGCCGTTTGTGCGACTACCTCTCTACAGCTTGGTATATACATTGGCATAAAAGAAATAGAATTTTAAATTGTAATACGAAGAAATTAGTATATTACAAATTACATGCTTGAGGAAGGTTTACATAATAAAATAATGGAATATTTGGATTATCAGTAACCTCACTTCACCTTGCGGTGTAGAGTGAAATAATGGAATATAATTCAGATAAATAAATAAAGAGATCATCGGAGGTTGTGAGCAACATCGGCGAAAATGTCTTGGAACTTCTCAGGAAGGGCCTGCGCGTCGCCGAAAAGGAAACCTGAGAGAAATCTCTTCTTTGTTTTGGGATTCCTAGTCTGTTGGATCGCTTGTTACATGAGTTGGCCTCAAGATCGGAAATTTTTCTATTAATGGTGGACGGAGGATATGTCGGCTAGATCGGCTTGGCAGATGGATGTAACAAACTCAGGCGCAGCATCTTTTTGGTGATGACCCTCTGCTTAGCCTTTAGCTTTTTCATGATGAAGCGGGATAGAACTCAGAAGCATATAAAACGGTAGTAAAAGATGAGACAAATAAAGGTCTTGTAGGTATGGGTGAGGGTGCGGGGATGACAGCCTTCCAAGCTGTCTCGGAGCACTGGAAGAATGGCACTCCTCTGCATAGCGTTGAGGCATCTTTTGAGTCCGAAGTTCCAGTTCAGGGTGGAAGTGAAATAGACTCCAAGATAGATGACGAAAGTAGAGAGGTCTAATTTAATTTTCAAACATGCCGGATTGGGTTTGATTGTCCAACGATGAGACCAGCGTTCGAGTCTCAGGAGTGAAGGTGGCGATGGCTTTGACCCAGATGGCAGTATCACCTTCGTATTGAAACAGTTAAACTCTTGAATTGAATGGGAGAGGAATGTTGGCGCAGAAGGTAATGAAAAGCAGAGGGGCGAGAATCGAGTCTTGAGGTACCCCGGCCCTTGGGAAGAACGGTCTTGAGATAGTGCCGCTGGCTGTGGCTTAGTGCTGACGGGAGTTGAGGTAGCTAGTGGATCATGCGGACAAAGAAATAGTGGGCAAGGAAATCGTAAAGTTTGGCCAAGTATAATGGTAGATAATATTCCATCGACTTTTCTATGAACGTCATGATTGTAAGAAAGTGGACTTCTATTCAGTACTCTGATTGTGCAACCTGCTGATAGAGCTCTAACTTGTTATTGAGTTTGCTTACTATCATTCTTGTCAATAATTTATTCAGCTGTGACAACAATGAAATAGGTCGGTTTCTCCAATCTGCTCTTATCTACTTTCTTGTGCAGTAATAGGGTCAGTGAAGTATTCCATCCGTATGGCACTTTTCCTCTGGTAGCCATTTATTTAGCAATGGTTTTAGGTTTTTCACGATAATTTTTAGACCTTTCTTTAGTAACTTAATTACCATGACTACTAAAAATGGTGCTTTATTAGTTTTCATTATTTAAAGCTTCAACTATTTCTTCTTTTGCAATTATATTTATTTATTCTTTGCTTAGGGATTGTTTAATACTTTTCATGTTGCGTTGTAATACTGGAAAGGATAGAAACTATTAACAAATTTGTATTGCATCGAATTCATTGTGCCCCATGGACTCATCTACAACTGCGTTGTATCTGACATAATTGCATGAATTGTCGGATAGTAATGATCTCAATCAACGACAATAAGGTACCTTCAGCTACAGACAATGGCAACGCTACACTGCACCGATATTCTGCTCAAATTCCAAATGCAGCTCTAACAAATAACTCTGTAACACGAGGCCGCCCTCGCTCACCTGCTCGCGGCCCGATATCGATAGGTCTGTTCCACTCCATCAGTTCCACATACGAGCCAATTTACATACATTATTGGCAAGTTATTATAATTCGAGTTATAATTTATGTTATTTAATATGGCGTTTCGAAATTCAGTGCATGTCAGTTCGCTTGCTATCTTATTTCTTTCGTTGTCGCGAGCGATTGAAGCGTGTTGGCGGCGGCGCGATTTAAAAACCACTCCACAATAACCGCCGACATAATCCCCGCATGGCGTTATTTAGGTTGTCATTTCCAATGCATCTTGCTCGTGCCCAGAATTTTGAAATCTAACTTTCAATCTTTCAAATTATGTTATTCACTGAATGTGACTGTACCCTGTACCCAACTGTAGCAGCAATGAAATGGTGGAAATTTAATTTGATTATAGAAATGAGAAAAGGAAAGAAGAGTCAGAGAGACAGACTAAGGAAATCCTGGATGGAAAGAAAGGAAGTGGTGGGTATAAACAAAGGAAATGAACGAGAGCTACTGCTAATCAGTGGAGAAAATAACAAAAATCGAGAAGATTTTCTGGGAGCCAAGTAATTTGCACGGATTCTTCGACGAATTTACTGTCGGTAGAGTGTCGTCAGAGTCGGAAACATTATTGCAAACTTTTAGAAAGGTACAAACAATTAATTTTCAAGTACGACCGCTAGCTTCCTACGGCCACTTTTAAAGATTCATATTCTGGGTATTGTTTGTATTACTAATTCACGGATCACTGAAATATACAAATCTAACACGAATTGCATTATTTAACTGTAGTAGCTGGTTGCATAGCCGCATGCTTCAAGGACTGGTCAAACAGTCTCGAGAGTTAAGAAAAGTTCGCAGCGGTCGGCACTTGGACGGGTGTCCGACCTATAGTGGTAGTCAAATCGCAGAGCACGTTAAGCCGTCGGTCCCGATTGTCATTTCAGTGACAGTCGTTAGGTTACGTCAGAAGCATTCGCACAACCTCAGAACTTTGACACCAGACTTCCTACCACAAGCCATACGATATACCATACACACATGTAGCTTAAGCTGCTATGGTTCAATGGTTACATGAGTAAGATGAATGTTAGTTGTTCATTTAAAGAGAGAAGGGTAGTAGATTCACCTATAAAGCTCAGGAGAGGTGTCAATGGGATTTAAGGTTTTTCTTCTCCTTCTATCGTACCTTCGTAATTTTGCATCCTTGTTACGCAGTTGTTCCATTCTATTCTTCTTTTATCGGTTCGTTGACGCATTGTAAGAAATCAATCCATATTTCATAATTTTTCTCTTCTTGTTTTACCTACAATCTTCCTCAGAACTGGGACTGATATTCATCCCATTCAAGAGATTTGAGCTAAAAATCGCTATAATTTGTTTTGAAGGATATTTCTGTAACCTGTAGAATTTGTAGTAAGGGCCTTGCAAACAACTCTCGGGAATAGTAATACATCGAAGAATATCGATATTCGGGCCTCGAGGGCCTTGCAAAAGGCTCGCGGACGAAGTAATCCCTCAAAGATTACTAACATCTGTGATTCCTCATTGTTTAGGAAGCCTGGGAAACCAACCAATTAAAAACTTACCAGATTTCAAAGGAACAGACAATGGGTAGCACCATAGAAAAAGGGTTTCCGACGTTGACACGCACTCTCAACGGCTTCTTAGGCAATTCTATATCTGTATATGTTAATAAGAATAAATTAGTTTGCTAATTTACTCACTTTTTTATTTGTGTGAGTGAAGCAACAAGCTAAAACTTCTTTTGGTATAAGATAATGAACCTAAGTATAGTAGATACGTTGTTGCAAGACCAATTTTATTGAACAATTTCCCTAAAATGGTTAACATCAAAGAGTTATCAATAAATATCAGCCTATGATAAAAATTTTTACCATGCACTATTAGCAAACAAGTCCTATGTCCGCACTTAAATGATCTCTATTGCAAATTGAGCAATGCCACTGTCCAACATAACAATTCAAATAACATCTTGAGCAAAGTTCTATGTTCAAGCTAAATGCAACCAATAATCAAAACATGATAGAACTGGACGTACAAATAGTTTAAAACAATGCATTGCATATCAATTTTAAAAAAACAAATCTTACTACAAAAACCACTTATTTTACATTATTACGTGTAGTCAAACAAATCTGATAGCTTGTCTTGATGATAGACTTGTTAGAAATTATTTGCTACCTCTTATGTTTCAGAAGATGCATTAAACGTCGGTTCCGCTTATCATACAATTGTTTTTCTTTTTTAAAGTTTTAATTTATTCAATCTTAGGTATGCGTTCTTCGTTTCCTTCCATTCTTTTCAGTTTATGGCTTCCCTTTCTCACAGTTTCCAGTTCTTTTTCTTATACCATCTCTCCATCTAATTCTTTGATTTCATACATTTTTATAGAAAAGCACGGTCACTGTTATTCCGCTCACCTTAAGTCCATTTTCTTCTCCAGGTAAAACATGCCTTGACCAAGACCACTTTATTGATACAACATTGTTACGGTATTAAAAGAACTTTACGACACCCACCCAAGGTGAGCATCGCACCACTGAATCAGTCCTGGAAAACTGGCACACTTGCCCTGAAATCGGTTCGAAATAGGCTAATAGGCCACGGCTGGAACGCTCAGGGAGTCGGGCGTGAGTCACACGATACGTTCTGGGCAAGCGTGCGGTGGCATAATATATACAGGGTATGTCGAAATTATGAGGGCGCCACCAAGCCTGTCTTAACCCGGCTAACCGGGCCTGGACGGTTAGACGGGAGCGAAGCATGCACAAATACTCCGCCGATAGGATTACTCAAGAGTTGCAAGGTCAAATAACAATTTCGGGATTGCCTTAAGCAAGGATTATAATTAGGTGTCAATCCGACCACGACTGCGCAGCTGTCTCACTCACCTGCACGCTCACAGCTTCCTCGTTCCGTCGTACAATAATCCGTACAATAAAGGGGCGTCTATCTGTAACAGAACATGCACAAGCCGAAACAAACAATAGTTCCCTTAACTAACCAATCATATATTGAACTTCGGGTTACAATGGGCAGCAGAGCTCGTCGCCCTGTATCTAAACTTAACCTATAATTAAGGGCACCAGCTGGCACGCGCGCTCTAAACTTAACGACAGATGTTGCACATTAGTGAACAGCAATGAGCAGTAATAGGTAGTAATGAGTACAAATATGCACGTTGCCTTATGCGGAGGGCAGCGAAGATTTACATTAACACTCGCGGCATGAACAGTCTGCAAGTCTGAATGAATACACTAGCGCAGTAATGAGTAGTAATGAGTACAAATATGCACGTTGCCTTATGCGGAGGGCAGCGAAGATTTACATTAACACTCGCGGCATGAACAGTCTGCAAGTCTGAATGAATACACTAGCGCAGTAATGAGTAGTAATGAGTACAAATATGCACGTTGCCTTATGCGGAGGGCAGCGAAGATTTACTTTAACACTCGCGGCATGAACAGTCTGCAAGTCTAAATGAATACACTAGCGCAGTAATGAGTAGTAATGAGTACAAATATGCACGTTGCCTTATGCGGAAGGCAGCGAAGATTTACATTAACACTTGCGTTCACAGCGGTAATCAGGTTAAAGGCACATACCTTAATGCGTAGGCGGCGAGGGAGCCTGGTACAGTTGAGTTGCGACGAGCTGCAATCGTAGGTGGCAGATACCTTCGGTGTTACAACGGCGAAAGGGGGTGAATGCACAACCGCCTCAATGGCGACGGGAGACGCGTCAGGACGCGTACAACGGGACGACGAAAAGAAAGGGGCCACTTTCGTTCTGCTGAACCAAATCCTCGTAGGTCGAGATGAAGGGGGCACGACCCCTCACTTACAGTAGCAGGAACTGGGCTCCAAAAACACCCACGCTACGCCGAAGACCACTCGAAAAACTCCGACTCACAACCACCACACAAGCGCTCTCTGCAACGGGCTCCGGACGACTGCCACTTATGGCGAAACCATATATCACATACGTGCTGAAGCAGCACTTGACGGGAAAAAGGCTGACGCCCCCGCCAAGGGCGGAAGCGCCGCACGAAAGCACACACTATGCGACCTCTTGTTCGTTCGACGGCTCTCCGCTGAATCCCCAAAGGGACGCGCTCGCAAAGGTCACCTTGGTCGCGTCCTCACGTGACTAAACCTTGGCAGCCAATCGCAAGGCGATAAAATGAAACGAGCCAATGCGGGCCACGATGGTATCACGCCACCACAGCGTGCTATTCGGAATTCGGAAAAACGCCATCAGAGGAGAGCTCCAACCGACGAAAAATACTGCTTTTGGGGCTAAATATGTGCGAAATCGTGATTCTGGAATTAGGCGATGGAGCCAAATAAAGAACTAAAAGGGCTTAGCATACGGGCACGCTGCTCTAAAGCCTAGGTGGCTATTTAAAATACCAAAATGACCTAACTAACGGCGTGAAATGCAATTAAGCATCTGAAACAGCAAAATGACTTAACACTCCCCTTACTTGAAAGAGAGTTCCCCGAAGTCTCTTATAAAACAACGAGGCATTTTGCGACGACGTAACGAGAACTCAAACGAAAACGCAACAACGAAAAACGAACGAAACAAAACACAAAAAAAAACATTCGATACGATAGAGTGCACCCCCAAAGGGATTACGCACACTGGCCACCAGATAGGGTGCAAAGGTGGGAAGAGAGAGAAGAGGAAGAAGAAAGACTGGATACGCCAGTGGAAAATACGTAAATTGGGTCTAAATCGGGTAAAATGGGTCTTACACCTGTGGACACTTCCGACCAACCGTTCCAAAAGAACACAGGGAGGGGGGGGTGCATAGAAATGGAAGTCCAAAGTCCCACCCAAGGGTTACCTGAAGAGGGCACGCTGCGCGTCACGAGATCGGCGCATTGTGTGGATCCCACAACTGGTATGAGTACCCAAGAGAAGAGGATGAACCACCAAAAAAAAAAGGAAAATAGTTGTGACAGAAACTGTCAAAAATAGTCATAATCAGTAATAGGAAAAACTCAGTCCACCGAAATCCTCAATCAATGCCGATGCCGGAGCCAAGTCGACTATTAAACCGCAAAGCGCGAGCTCGAAAGTGACTCCAACACCGAACACCAAAAGAAAATCCGGAAGAACCAAGCCTCCAAGGGTGTAGGCGTTCGATGACGCATGCCCAATAAATCCTTTTCAGAACTCCATGCGGCCCAAAGGGACTACCTTACGACGACAGGGTCCGCACGAAACAAAATGACCAGAAACACGCTCTCTTTATGTAATCCCACACAGGTGGTTGAAAATGGCGACGGCCAACGGTACGGTAAAAGAGCGCTAGGCCACGAAAACAACAGGGCATCACTACAAAAAAAAAGTCAAAAATCTTTAAATACTTAATACTTGAAAACTTGAATACCAAAGAGGCCTCATGCGAACAGCAGCGCATTACTGCCACACAAAGCTCAGAAGCTTCAACGAAACTGTTCACAAAGAACACGATACTTGACAACATGACGTCATCAGACAAAAAGGGTACGGTAAATGACAACAAAACGTCAACAAATACGAAGCATTCCGACCAGCGGTAAAGACTCGTTAAATACTAACGGAAAGTGTACAAAACACTACTATAACTGTTAGGGGCGTCCACGAAGAAGTCGGTAAACAAAGTTGGGCGGTACATGATAATAATGAAAATGAAATAAAAGTCCAACGAAAATAACTACGTCAAACCAACTAAGAAGATGGCCTGAGGGACGTAATAACCGCACGAGCGAATCTCCCCAAGCACACCAACAACAATCCACAACTGATCAACAAACCAAAACGCAGTGATGAAGCTGAAAATAAATTCCAACCTGCTCACCAAAAATCAACTCGGTACAACACCAAACGATAGAAAAAAAAAATTGTCAAAATCGGTAATCATCAACGTCAAAATCGATAAACCTCGCTAACGTGAACGTCAAAATCGATAAACGTCAGTTCGGTACAACAAAAGTGTCAACTTAGCCCAAGGCTAAACAATGTAAACGACAGGGAATCGAAACTCCCAACTAAGCCTTCGAAAAGACTTAAAAAAAACAAGGTCGGTACCTTCACTCAACAACATCTGGTACTAAATCCGACTAATACGGGATAAAAATCTGCACTGAATGCAACGAAACATCTCGGTAGTATGAACTGGCTAAGAAAAACAAGAAACGACGGTAAAAATGACGAAAAAGATACTCAAAATATGAAAAGACATGGAAAAACACAAAAAGAAAACTCAAAAAGGCGATAAACAACAAGAAAACACAAAACTACAAATAGAAAATAAGAAAAGACAAGAAAAAAACATATAGAAAACAAGAAAAGAAACGTAAAGACAAATGACAACTAAGAAAAAACATATACACGGTCAAGAAAACTAATGAAAATAAACTAAGAACAGGAAAAGACAAGAAAAGACATATAGAAAACAGAAGAAAACAAGAAAAGACAAATAGAAAACAAGAAAAGAAGCTCGGTAAAATATTCTACTAAGAAAAAAAACGGTTTGCCAGTCCATACCACTTCGAACTGACGAAAAAAAAACATTTGTGACAACGATATAAATGACACAACAAGGCTAGGCAAAGCAAAGCCAGAAAGGCCTGAAAAGCCCCGCGTTGAGCGACAAAATTAAGACACACAACGCAAAAAAAAAAGAAAACCCCAAAATGAGGTCGAGCGTTGTCGTGCACCAATAGGCTCCAAACGTTGGAATAGCCAAAATTAAGGCACAACGGGTGGCTTGACGACAAGACCAAACAGACAAAACCCCACGTTAGGGAACCAAAATTAAGACGTACAACGAAGGGGCTTGACGAGAAGACGAATATCAGAAAATAACAGGCCCACCCGTTGGGAAGCCAAAATTAGCCTGTTACGGTATTAAAAGAACTTTACGACACCCACCCAAGGTGAGCATCGCACCACTGAATCAGTCCTGGAAAACTGGCACACTTGCCCTGAAATCGGTTCGAAATAGGCTAATAGGCCACGGCTGGAACGCTCAGGGAGTCGGGCGTGAGTCACACGATACGTTCTGGGCAAGCGTGCGGTGGCATAATATATACAGGGTATGTCGAAATTATGAGGGCGCCACCAAGCCTGTCTTAACCCGGCTAACCGGGCCTGGACGGTTAGACGGGAGCGAAGCATGCACAAATACTCCGCCGATAGGATTACTCAAGAGTTGCAAGGTCAAATAACAATTTCGGGATTGCCTTAAGCAAGGATTATAATTAGGTGTCAATCCGACCACGACTGCGCAGCTGTCTCACTCACCTGCACGCTCACAGCTTCCTCGTTCCGTCGTACAATAATCCGTACAATAAAGGGGCGTCTATCTGTAACAGAACATGCACAAGCCGAAACAAACAATAGTTCCCTTAACTAACCAATCATATATTGAACTTCGGGTTACAATGGGCAGCAGAGCTCGTCGCCCTGTATCTAAACTTAACCTATAATTAAGGGCACCAGCTGGCACGCGCGCTCTAAACTTCACGACAGATGTTGCACATTAGTGAACAGCAATGAGCAGTAATATGTAGTAATGAGTACAAATATGCACGTTGCCTTATGCGGAGGGCAGCGAAGATTTACATTAACACTCGCGGCATGAACAGTCTGCAAGTCTGAATGAATACACTAGCGCAGTAATGAGTAGTAATGAGTACAAATATGCACGTTGCCTTATGCGGAGGGCAGCGAAGATTTACATTAACACTCGCGGCATGAACAGTCTGCAAGTCTGAATGAATACACTAGCGCAGTAATGAGTAGTAATGAGTACAAATATGCACGTTGCCTTATGCGGAGGGCAGCGAAGATTTACTTTAACACTTGCGTTCACAGCGGTAATCAGGTTAAAGGCACATACCTTAATGCGTAGGCGGCGAGGGAGCCTGGTACAGTTGAGTTGCGACGAGCTGCAATCGTAGGTGGCAGGTACCTTCGGTGTAACAACGGCGAAAGGGGGTGAATGCACAACCGCCTCAATGGCGACGGGAGACGCGTCAGGACGCGTACAACGGGACGACGAAAAGAAAGGGGCCACTTTCGTTCTGCTGAACCAAATCCTCGTAGGTCGAGATGAAGGGGGCACGACCCCTCACTTACAGTAGCAGGAACTGGGCTCCAAAAACACCCACGCTACGCCGAAGACCACTCGAAAAACTCCGACTCACAACCACCACACAAACGCTCTCTGCAACGGGCTCCGGACGACTGCCACTTATGGCGAAACCGTATATCACATACGTGCTGAAGCAGCACTTGACGGGAAATAGGCTGACGCCCCCGCCAAGGGCGGAAGCGCCGCACGAAAGCACACACTCTGCGACCTCTTGTTCGTTCGACGGCTCTCCGCTGAATCCCCAAAGGGACGCGCTCGCAAAGGTCACCTTGGTCGCGTCCTCACGTGACTAAACCTTGGCAGCCAATCGCAAGGCGATAAAATGAAACGAGCCAATGCGGGCCACGATGGTATCACGCCACCACAGCGTGCTATTCGGAATTCGGAAAAACGCCATCAGAGGAGAGCTCCAACCGACGAAAAATACTGCTTTTGGGGCTAAATATGTGCGAAATCGTGATTCTGGAATTAGGCGATGGAGCCAAATAAAGAACTAAAAGGGCTTAGCATACGGGCACGCTGCTCTAAAGCCTAGGTGGCTATTTAAAATACCAAAATGACCTAACTAACGGCGTGAAATGCAATTAAGCATCTGAAACAGCAAAATGACTTAACAACATGCATAATGATATCTTCTACCTTGGTCTTTTCTCGTATCCATATACTTATTCTATGATCCCTTCATCTTAACACTTGGACCACATAAACTGTTTCTTTTTGTTTATGCTGCGTATGCTATATTTTACTTTCGTTCACGTATACTGTGTGAAAAGAGACTAATATAAGACAAACACGAAATTTAAACATCTTTGCTATATCTCTAAGAGAATTAATAACAAAATATGGTTATAACTGTTCTCCAATGGCATCTTAAAATGTTATTTGACGCGTTAAGGAGAAATTGAAAATATAGCAATAATGTAATGTTGTCTAATCAAATTCAAATAATCCACCCTAAAGACTCGAAACTACTTACTTTATTGAAATAAAACATTTTAAAACTTTTCCAGATTCAAAATTAGCCTTAAGCACCCCCTATATATCATGAAAAAATATATTTTGTTATAAAGATACTAACCTGCAGTTCTTCCAGAATTACCACAAATACATTCTTTCAGTATTTTAAAATTCATTATTTGATAAGTTTGTGTACCAAAGATCATTGGAGTGTAAAAAAAGTGTGCCAACTACAAGCAGAAACCCTTAAACTGATTAATTGCTTTAAAAACTCCTTTTTCCATATAAGGTTTTGTAAGATAAATGTTTATAGTGTGACGTTAGTGCCTGTACAAATTAAATTTACACCTAAATAATGGACTAGAATTTTTACGCCTCCAACTTTAGTTGACGCCTGATGTCCAGGGTGCGGCGACTTGACTCTAAAAGTTGTGGTCCAGCTGTACACGAATTCGCAAGCAGCTAAGCGTGGCGCATCCATATCTGAATTCCTCCAAGCGAATATCCAGCTGCTAGACGCCCATACGGGTAAAAGAAGGCACTTGAGTCCAGCGACCAGTCAAGTTCAGCTCCACCTGGAGGAGACAAGAGCCCCTAGGGCCTCAGGAGTTAGTGAAGCCGCCTGTTGTCAGAGAAGGTTTTCTAGTCAAGCCCGAAGCTGTCGCTTGATTCCGCCAAATGAGTTTCTGCCAGAGGCGATACCCGAAGTCCCGTATCACTGGAGCGAAACAGGCGCACCGCTCCTATCTGGACTTTCTCTTACCCCGAAAGGAAAACCGCCTCCAATCCGAGGTACTTTAGTCCATGGGTCTACCAAAAAATCCTTCCAAAGCCCTAACCATTTTCCTGAACCTTAACCTCTCTGGAGCGGTGATATCAACAGCGGGAAATTTCTCTAAATTTAACTCAGACCTTTACCTCTGGATCGACCCCCCTCCACCAACGTTTACTTTTCCGTGCCGATCTCGGTAGCGAAAGCCCTTATCCTCTCCGTCCAACAGCCCGTCCAGAGTTCCGCAAATACGCTTCAAAAGCGCCCATCACAACGACGCTGATTGCTGAATGATATCCGTATTCCAAGCTGAACGACCACGGCAAGTAATGAAGGCACAACTTACGTGGCGCGGTGGAATCTTCTTGACTATTGGCGAGATCCTGTGACGTTTTCAGGTGAAATTACAGCTTCAGATCAGAGCCCGAAGGAGGGTGTAAAGTCAACGCGGGCGCTTCGGCCAAAATCTTCGATCCCGGTTTGACTTTTCCAAAGCTAATATTAGGCCTAGTACGTCGCTGCCCACCTGTTCAAATTAGCTCCAGATGCATTATAGCATCCGCATTACACTATTCATTCTCAAGGGTTATCTGCCCCTAGGTTGCTGAACCAAATGTAAACAAACCAGCCTGCGTTGACACTTATTATTTTGGTTACAGAAGCAGTTGCAACGAAGCAATGCTGTCTCCGAGCTTTATGGACCAGAGATAACTAGCCTCACAAGCGTGGTGCAGCTCCCCAAGGTACTGATCAGCAGCCAATAACTTAAATTTGCTTTATTTATTATTTAAATTGTATATACGTTTTATACTTATTCTATACTTAAGTTTTATTTATAAACACGACATGTAATATGTAGGCTAATATTCTTACGTTTTCTAAAGTGCTCTGAATCTAATCAATTGATACCATCAACGAACTCTTGACTTATTGAGCTACCATAGGAGACACTTATATACGAAAAAGTCAATTACATATACAAGTAAAAATTCCACTATTACTCAGATTTAGATTAGAATCTTTTTCACTTACTTTTAGGTCCTCAATATGTTCTTAAGTATTTATGTATGTATGTATGTATGTATGTATGTATGTGTTATTGTTAACCTTGTTTTACCTTACGGTGTAGAGGCTGGTGCTTTATGTGCTTGCATCTGGCGGTACAATGCTCAACTTACCCCGGATTCGAGATACAAAGTTGGAGCGCGCCTTTTGTGCTTGCACAGCAATCATTGTGTGAAGAGTGTGTTAAGTTGATGTGTTGACCTTGTTGCTCTATCTCTTAGGTCTGTGGATCTGAGTAGAGCACAGTTAATTTGATGCCCAACTGTGAATGGTTTCACCGAGCCCGAGTACTTGCTCATTAGCAAGCCTAGCGCTACCCAACTGCGCTACGCGGAAGACAGAATTTGAAGACTACTCTTCATATTACATTGTTTCTTCGTACACTTAAGGTGGGGTGGAGTAATTCACAAAATATGTTCTATGCTACGTTTAACGAACAGATTCAGTAGAAGCATCTCTAACAAGTGAGTGTGAAATTTAAATAGAGCATTGCTATTCACATCCCGTTTGTACACAGCCCAATTTTATTTAAAATTAAACAATTTTTGATGTAAAACTGTTTTTACGTAATCAATTCCATGATGCCGTTTTGCATTATGAACTGTTTGTTAAACGTAGTATAGTCAAATTCTTTTTAGGCCACTATGATACTTCATGCACATGTTTAGACTCAAGCCATACAACGATAGTGTATAATAATTAAACGTAATAATCTAACGACCCCATTTCATTTTTGCGTTCCTTGCGAACCGCAACTTCGATTCTGGTTCGCATTTCTAACTTAAATAATCATGCGCGCACCTCTTTCCAGCGAAGCCGTGCGAAGAAAAGTTGAATTTTCCGCAATAACGCTTAACCTTCGAGATAAAGGTGCCTGGCTTGAAATTTTCGAGTTGCTGTTTTTCGAATTGAGCGCTCTGCTCCGCGAAGGCGGCTGTGCAAGCAGAACAATCAAGACCTTCTAAAAGAATTTTAATATCTTGATCTAGAAAGGCTATGCATTTAGTTTCTTGTAAACAAGCGGCGTCACTTGCAAATGTGTTAGGCCCGATTTCCATCTTAGGATGAGCTATTTTCTTGTTATTTTGGTTTCCGCACTAATTAAGTGGTAAATAGGCTTCTATAATCCGGAGAAATATCCTAGCGGCAATAGTCCCCTGGAATTCTCTGAGCCAAAGTCGTTTTCGAAATATATTCAACCCGGGAACGTTGCGTTTGGCAGGATGTCTTTGCACCTGGGGTTGCCTTCGAGATCGCCCTGAAGAAGCGTCTCGCTTCACAGTAAGTGCATACAATTTGCTATTCCACCTTTTTGATTGTGTCGATAAGGGCATATTTGCCTGCTATGAATTGCATATTTATAACAAATGTACTTTGGGGGTAAAATCAAAAGTGTTAACGTAAATTCCGTAATTTTGTCAAACGCTGTATGTGCGCTGTAAAACACCGTTTAATCAGTGTGACCTTGAGCGCCCGGCTTTTCCCAATTACAATTTTAAAGTTTTGCAAGCCAAGTTGTTGTAGTTAGAATTTTAATTTGTTGTATTGTCAGTTGTTCGAATTTTAATTATTGATATTAATTGTGTCCTAATGATTTGGGCGACTCCAATCACAATTATTTTTGTTTATTGCTGTAAACCGTTAAGTTTTATTAATATTTATTATATAATTACCACTGTTAATTGTTACACTGTTGTGCATATGAAATTTTATTGACCGTTACTGGTATATTTTCTCTTTGTTATTTATACTACTGCCCTTCACTAACCTGCTCGTGTTCCTTTAAGATTTAGGTAGAAGTTAGAAGCTTACAAAGTACTTGTTGTTTTGTTTTGGTAGCTAGATTTGTTTTATGTTTTGTATAACGACTGGCGCCCATTTATATAAAATTTATGGAGTTTTATGCAACCTTAAGAATCGTTGCCTGGTTCTTATTCACGCCATGTTTTGCCGATGGTTAGAGGTAACTAGGGATGTGCTACCTCTAGTTTCACCTATAAACTAGACAATAATGCAGATGCATATTGTTTAATCTACAGTTGCACATCTAACCTAATAATTACTGTCCTATCCTATTCTATGTTAAGTTCAATATTGTGGTTTATTAGACATAATTATCTGACATAATTTATCTTGTAAAGAGTTGGATGTTATATACAGTGTATACAACTGCTTGATTTTATATTTCAGATTTTTTAAAGCTGTTTGTAACGAACAGAAATAATTTGATGATACATTGAATTATTGGAAAATCAAAGTTTGAACTTATCTACTTTTGAAATGTCTTATACATTTTAAAAACTTGTAAGTTTTAGTTTATTTAAACGGTTTCTTATTTTAAACCACTAACTTATTACGATTTACAATATGTAACATTGTCAGAATTAACAAAACTTGAAATCCTCAGGAAATAAAGTTATGGTATAGATATGACTATTCACCATACTACTTATATCATACTGTTAAGAATCATAGCTCCCGAAGATAATAAACAATAGACGCTATTGAGAATGAACGTTAGTTAATTACTATTTAATTTCAGCCTGGAGTCTAAATGAAAAGGGCAGGTAAAAGGTTGTAGAAACTGAACGGTATTAAATGCATTGGTAATGAGATGCGAGAAGTAGTAATTAAACGTATAAAGGCACGTATAAGCAAAGCATATTTCAGAGAGTTTGAATAAAGCAATATAATTAAATAAAATAGGTTTGTGCATATTTAACGCCAGGCCAAACACAATTAATTGACATAAAAGGTTTGTTATGTGCAGATGAAATGAGCGTAATTATTAATAAAAGTACAGGTCAGTGAATGGCAAGCAATCTGAAAGGGATAATAGAAAATTGCAAAGAGCAATACCGAAATTAGGCAACGGAAAAATTTGAACTCAGTTTCCAGTGCATTAATAAGACAAAGTGAAAAAGCAGAGCTGTGATTTTAAAACATTTGTGTGCGTAACGGAAGGAACAATTAATGTTAATTTTAGATTTGACAGTTCGAGCGAGATTGTGCTCTCTCAAAATGAATAGTTTTGCAAATAAAAAGTGTGTACCAGTTATAAAAAGTGTTACATTTTATTGTACACATCACCGTGCACCAGTGGAAGTGTTTGTGGCTTTTTCAGCCACGATAAAATTAAAAATGTTTCAATGTCATCTGCGACTGAAGATCAGCAGTCGACAACTGAGATCTTAGAACTTCGATTCCGGCACAATTAAGCATCGGAAGCCAGAGATCTGCACTGCATTACATCAGCGGGGTCTGCAGGAGCATCCTGAGTGAAAGTTGCAGCCAGGGGAGCGTTTCCAGCAGAGAAATTTCAAGAGCGTCATCTGTGACCTTCGCCGAGCAAAGTTGAAATCTTTACGAGGTAGGAATTAGCTATAAATCGAGTGTCAGAGTTCGGGAAACTGATTAAAATACGAGATTGAACCTTGCTGAAGAGGCCTATCGCATATCCAAGGGTCCAGCTACGCCGTAATAATCCAAAAATTGCATAGCGTCATCAAATTTTGTGAAATTGGCGGATTTCCAAGCAGCAAAAACAAGTGAATGGATGGCGTCCTATCTACGTCTTTCCTGTAACAATAAAGTGGAGGTTTTGTTGCCAAGCAAACTTTTTTAACATTCAAGTAATCGCTGTTGCAGATCTGACAGATTGTATTTGAGCTACTCAAGGACGAATAATCTAAAATGAACTACTACTTTGTGAATATAGTGCAATTCTGAACCCAACCTGAGATAAGCAGTTTTGTTAAAAAAGGGGCATTCAACCATTTTATTTTGAACATCAGCTAATACATTTCATGTCAAATTCCTGACAGGCGAAATATAGCACAGTATAAAAATCAACCTGAGAATTGTGTGGTGATTTGCCCTAATTGAACTTATTAATTTTTGACCGAAATAAACTAACAAACAGACGGGTAGGTCATTGCAGTATACCTATATGATTTGTACGTAGTCTTGTGACTCTACCTCATAGATCAGAGGAGAGAGACGTTAATTGTATCTTAATATTTTGCCTATTCCCGAATTCAAACCCGAGAACTTGCTTATTATGCGCTTGGCATTCTATTCACTGCGCCACCGAGGTGATATCTAGCAGACTACGAACATTAAGTTTTTTTTTAAATTGTTTCTTTCTTACCCTACAGAGCGTTGATGGAGCAATTGTAGAACCATTCAATTTATCGATATTAAGCTCAAATTTTAATTTAATTAAAATCATTTGTCATGAAGACTATGAATGTTAATATGGATGTAAATGTGTATGGATAAATTGCATTATTAAAGACTATCTTTTGAAATCATCTCCCAATTAGCGAGTCCTTACTAGTTGTTTATTTTTAATCAATATTTTCGTGCTACTTCACGAGAAATCTTAGGATTTATTAATTCATGAATAGCAGCGTGTTCATAAAAGGTCAATAAACTAAAAAGGATTTACGTCTAGTGAGGCTAACTAGTAAATGCTTTTAGGGAAGAGTTTGTGTTAAATCAGGAAAAGCAAGGCTTAAAATAGCAAAAATATTATAAGCCATTATCATAGCTGAGCTCGTTGGCAGTAATTTTCAAGACTGCGAGGCAGCTCCATACCACAATTGATATAAATTATTAAACGCATAGCATTGGATCGCTAATAAACAAGTTAATTAGTTTCGCAATTAGTTCTCTTTAAACCTCAAACTTTTAGCTTGTTAAGTCAATTACAGGCCGACATTGTAGTCCCTGCCACGGAGATAATCAGTTATTCTAACGCGACTTAATAAAATAGACATTATACCTGACACTTATGATAACAGACCAGTTTGTATTTATTATATCCGTACGGTCAATTGAACACAATCACTAGCATTGTAGCGAGCATGCATTGAATTCAATGCAAATTAATTGAATGTTGGTATTACTCGGTTTAATTAGATGCTTGATATGAAATCAATTGTCGTTTGTTAACTTATACAAATTAGAAACGCTCGCCAGACTTATGCACTATGTAAATGCGCTCATTCAGCCGTTCGACGCCCTTGTCGCTTATTACGCTTTTCATTGACGCTTGCATGTGGCAGACATTTTTGCCTTCTGGCACTCAAACGCGCGATTATTGAGCAATCTCGGGTCAGTTTTGAATTTGGCGCGTTCATTTACGCGTATCTGCATTGAAAACATCAATTTTTTTAAAATATTGCCATTGATTGCAGATTGTTTTGAGATTATGTAGGTAGATTTTTTTATCACTTAAACTTAAACAGATCTTGAGTGAAATATCTCGCATTTCATGTTGTCTTCCATATTTGTCTTTTGGTTAAAATCTATAATTTATTTGTAGTCCTTCTAAGACGTAACCTCTACCTTTGTAAGCGATTTAATTTTCTTGAAATGAATATTAAGCGGAAGTAAACAGTTAGGGGGATAGTTATAGACTCAGTTATATCTTTTCGAGATCAACAAGCTTGTTAGAATAGTTTATAAACGCTGTTGCTTGTATTTTTTCTTAGTCGGAAGCGCAAGCCGCGACAAGGCGAACAGAATTAGAGCGACGCCGACGGCGTGGAGAATTCAAATAATACGCCAAATACCCTAGATTCAAAATACAGCGCATATTTAGCCCACAACAACATACCTGTTTACTCCTTCGTCGATCTTAAAACCGTTATTGCATCTTGAACTGACTTAACAATCTATATCCAAAATGTAGGTGTTAAGTCCACATAAATGTGTTCACAATTCTAAGAAGGCCAAGTAGACTTTCAAGCCGGGTTGTCTGTAGGAAACGCAAAAAGCAAAAGATTTAATAATGTTGATATAAAAGGAAAAGAGGAAGATCAGTTCTACGCTGCAAAACATACATAAAATATGCAACGGTGAAAGAAAGGGAAAAAAGGGATGGGAGAATTCTATGGAAATGGAAAAAGACAAACCCCAGAGGATAACAATGGAACAAGATGAAGAAGAAGGTAAGAATCGCAAATGACATCATCTTTGGACGAATTTCAACATTCGGGTAAGAGCCTGTCAAATTTAAAAAAATAAGATAACGAACAACACTGCATAAAAAGAGGTTTAGAACGTTTGATCACGCTCGCTGCTTCGAGAATCGTGCAGACCTTTACGCTGTTGTTCATTAAATGTCTTTGTACCGGTGCATGTTGGAATATAATTTGTTTGTTAAATCGCTCTTTATTTGAATTATTTCGTAATGAGTACAGCAACAAGTTAAAAAATGAAACCGTGTGCTTTAAAACCATTTTATATGACCACTCGATCATAGCTGCTTTTGGTTTTGGGTTTGATGTTCCTCCTTAATTGTGTTTTGTGCAATACGGTTAATTGGTAAGTGCATCATATAGTTAAAATTTGGGAGCTGTCGGAAATACAACATCAGAAAAGCAAAACGTTTACAAATATTCAAACTAGGTCAAGTTGAACAGTTTATTCATTGAAAATTTTGATCTGCAAGGGCTGTTACTACGAGGGTGAAAGATTGCAGTTCCACATACTTCAAATCGATAGCTAAGGCTGAATCATGACAATACTAATTTTTTTCTCTCCAATGTTTTACATAAAGAACAGATAAAGAGACATTTTGAGTAAACATTTTAAATATTTTTCATAAAACCTACATGTTATTGTACTGTATAAGTACTGTCTGCTTGATCGAAGTGTCACCCATAACAACCAAGTCCGTTAAAATTTAACAGTAACGGCCGTTATAAACTTTGCTACACTATCAAAGTATATGCATCGTTTTAATTTATTTGAAAACGTATTTAAAAATATCTGTTGCTACATTATTAAATTACGTGCGGAACTCAGGTTACTAGTAAGATTTATTTATATGCATCTGTGGTTGTACATATTTATACACCTCCAAAAGAGCGAAGAGATTGAAGACCCACACATGTGTAACAGTGGGGAATGTTGAATAAGAAAGAAACAATTCATTTAGCATGGATACAAAAATTAAATATCTAGTAACAGTATGTTGCCACTTGAAATGAATATTTTGGTAAGCTCTTCGTTGGTGGTCATATTGAAATAAGGCTTTTCATAGCCCATTCTTCTGGACGTAATTGATGATGAGACGTCTGGTAGGCCTTAATATTTTTATAAATCAATTGCCCTTGTTGTTCACCTAAGTATCTCAGTACACTTGACACTCTTACTTTACCTCAACGCGTGGATAGTAAGTGGCAATAAACTTAATCGCGGCTTGGCCTGCAACTACGTTTCTGAAATCAGCTGTAACAATACTCACACGAAGAGTCAATTTGTTTTCACAAATAAACGCAGATATAATTGACCTTTTAAATACACACACATAAAATAATAAAGGGAAACGAAATTAAACCCTAGAATGAATTACCATTTCTAAACACGGCAGTGTCAAATAAGAACGGATTATTGACGCGCATTAATTCGTCGCTACACGTAGCTACAAATCAAATACTATCACAGGAATTGTGTCTGAAATACATGTATATTTAAATAACATTAAAAAACGCCAACATAAGTGTTTTTCATACGGAAACATTAAACTGCATGCAAGTCCGACTTTTCGATTTGACACATAGAAACCCTGCTTTGCTATTCGCGTATATATTTATTCGTCGATTAGTCGCAATAGTAGTAAAATCTTAATAGCACAGCATGAGGCGAAGTTTATCACTTAAACTGCAAACACTTTTGTACTGGGTTATCCTAAGCTCGAGGTCTGGTAACAACAACGTATCCCACAGACTAAACCACATCATCCCGTGAATGACTCATTGTATGCAATTTTCCTTCGAATACCTCTCTGGCGAATGACATCACGAATCTACTTGGCGACTTTGCAGTTATGTATTTCTTCTATACACGGTTAAAATGGCGCTTATTGGAAGTGCAACCACGGATTTTTACACACAAACACTATAGGCAGCAAATTCTCTTTACTGCGCGGCTGCTAAGCCGCATCCATTTAGGTCGTCGCAGGTGATTTTACATGAGTAATCGCACTAAACAGGCCCGTAATCGTACTTTTCGTTATGCTAAGTTAAAATGATTAAACCTTTAAATAATGAAAAAACATGCAGCAAATTCCAACGGGTTGCTTTTAAATATTAAAATCTCAAAGAAAGAAAATTATATTATCTTCAACAGAATAGCTGAAAAATGATGAAAAAGTACCGCGAATTACCGTATCTATAAGAAAAAACTTTGCAGCTTATAAGCCTCGGGTAATTTAAGATATTGTACAAGAAAATATTTTTTATTGTTACTAAAAATTATGTAACTTTATAGTACTTTATGACTCAATAGATTAACAAATTAATGGTCACAAGTATAATTATGAGTACATGATTTTACGCCATCTAATTGTACGGCCAGGAAGCGACAGTCGAAGCCGACAATCAAAGGTCAAACTTTGGTTAAATCAGAATTTATACTCGGAGCAAATCTTCAAAACGGCTCCTTAAGATTGCATTCACGGTATCACAATTAATAAAGAAATATCAACAACATTCGATACTCAGCCGATGCCGGGCTGGGAGATACCTTCGATAAGGTGAACTGACTCATGCGCCCTCGGAATCTTAGTCTAAATGTGAAGAGAATAATCTTAAAATCTTACGCCTCTTCAATATTTTTGTATATTGTAGAACTCTGAATACTGACACCGCAGATATAAGAGTACACGCTTTTGAATTGTGACTCTATAGACGTATGCTTAGAATCTCATGGGTTGATCGCATTTCCGATGATGACGTCCTTTGCAGAATTGGGTGCCAACCACAGCTAATCGCTGCTAGCAAACAGATGAAGCACGAGTACGTTCTGCATGTGATGAGAAGGCTACTAAAATATTACATTATACAAATAGTTATCCGGAGGCAGAAGCAGGATATCATGGTTTGCTAATGGCAGAAAATGGTTTGGAGTCAGCTCTGGAAAACTTTTTAAAGCAGCAATTCTAGATAGTCATGATGATAACAAACATCTGGGCCAGATAAAGAAATAGACGAAGAATACTTGTCGGTCTTGGAAGCATTCAGAGTCAGTCAACTGTATTTTTTGCAAAACAGTATATTACTCTTCTTGAAAAGATGTTAACTTGTAAAAACGAAAGGACTGAAAGATACAAATAATAATAAAACCACGAAACTTTTTTAGAAAGCAATGTCTGGAATATTTTATTTCTTTACGGCTTGCTGTGTTTACTAACACTGACACTGATAACAAAAATATTAGGATATATTTGCAAAGACGGGTATGTAAGTTTGGTTCTACCTTCCTTCCTAACCATTTCATTTTATTTATTTCCTTTCCTTTCCTTATTAACCAACATTTTACCTGCTGTAAATTTTAAATCTGCTCCGGTTTTAGTAATAATATGTGTTATGTTAAATTCAGCCGACTTCTCAACCGGAGCTGGTTGTGGGTTAAAAGAGACTAAAATTTCAAAACTGAAAAAAATATGGGCGACAAGTAGCAATTAACCCAAGCATTTTGCTAATCAAATAAAACATACTCTTTGAAAGGCGCTAATAGACCTACCCCTGAGAAAGAGAGAGCAGCAAGGGCACAAATAAAATCTGCAGGCATAAATAATAGGTCAGTATAATTATAACAACAAAGATTACTCGGTAGTATATATAGGAAAATGGCCGAAAACATCAGATCCCTGACAAAAATTTTGGAAAAACCTTCAGAATTCAGGACAGACAACCTAAATACCTCGAAATTTGCAATGCTGTAAAAAATAGCTTTACCACTAGTGGATGAAACACGGGACAAAAATCAGACAGTCACTCTTTAATGGCTGCGTGGATAGCTTTTAATATTTTTTAGAGGAAAAAATTAGTAATTATTTTGTTTTTGTAAACTTTAGTGTCTGCTTTAATTTTCACAGAATTAAAGTCTAAGTAACTACGCTGTGCTTTTTATACATAGTGACCTGTATGTAGAAAAACAAACGACGAAAAGACGAAGCGTCATTAGTTGCATTAATAAATTTACCGTTTCAAGCGGAATACTCGCGAAACGAATTTGGATAAAGGTAAGTTGAATTATGTCGTATATGAATCCCAGCAATCTGTGATAAAGCTAAGTCCACGTATTTTAGGGATGCCCTGTATATCTAATCTAATAAATGACATATCTTCTAACCATCCATTTCAATTACTTACTGATTTAGCTTGTTTGCTGCACTCACAAGTAAATATTTACTGGAAAATAAAATAACAAGGTCAATTAGCAAACCAATTATATTTAAACGTGTATAGATACCAACATATTGTATGGTCAACCAGAGTAAATGCGTGACATCGATGAAGTGGGAGTGGTCTAACGGTCAAAACCCCTTTATGTGGTGCTGCTCATTGCCTTATTTATTTGGAATTCGTTAAGTTATTTCCTCAATGATTCTGTTGGAGCAGCCACATTGCTACAATAACTTAAATGTGCTCTCAAAAATAAAGAAAATATCGTGCCGAAACAATTGCGTAGAGATTACAAAGATTGGTTTAAAAATTTAAATGTTCGCATAGATTGGTACTCACTTTCTGCACTTAAATGCTTTTTGAACTCTAATAATTATACTGTAATTGGATACAACTGTCAAATGTCAAGTTTTTTGACAAATGTCAAATTAAGAAATTAAATTTTCTGCAAAATATGAAGCCTTTGTAGGTAAAATTAAGTATGATCATAAGTTATTTTCATCTACTATGGCTATGAAATAGTTCCTACTTTGTGAAAGCAACTACATTTTACACTTAAATGTCAAACTTGACATTTGATTTTTAAACGACTTACAGTTGCATTCATAAATTAGGGAAAATTCCATATCTTTGATCATACTATAGGACGTATGTTACACGCGCACGGAAATGGCTATTACAAAAGTCGTGTAATTGGAGCACTTGCTGCCACTCGCGTTCCGACATTTGATTAACATTAACACAAGATCCAAAATAAAATTTGAAATTGCTCCTCGAAATAACAACTGCTGGAACTTTTTGTTTAATCAAAATGTAAATAGCTGCTATCACTCAGTAAAGATTTCGTTAAAATGTAATTTTTTCAAAATAACTTACAGTAGTTGGAAGAACTCGTCAAGTTGAATTAATTTTCTCTATAGCATTTTGTGAAAATCGTATTTTTTCCACATTTTTTAGTCCATAATTTTGACCGAATGAGTCGTTCGGTATCTAACTTAATTGGTCACCATGACCATGACCTTCAACAAACGATTTTGACAACGTTTTGTTTCTTTCACAACTGAGGAATCTTTCACTGCATATTTTTAACCATAGACCGTTTTAGTAAATAACCTACTCCTAGTTTTAAAACAGTTTAGCTGATGTTTTAAAAATTATCAATTAGAAAATATTCAATTTAACGAGCTCTTCTACGCCTTAAAATGAACATACGTATTATTGATATATCCTGTATATTACGTGGAACGGCACTTTAATAAATAAAAACAAGTAAACATTTTCGATTGACAAAAATTTCTATACACTTTCTTCACGAATCATAACAGAAGAAAAGCCCTTACTGCTGAGATGTAGCAACAAGGGTAACGACAAGGACATACAATTCTGGTCTGCATGGAATTAACTGAAAGGGATGCTTTTAGGCCACCCTGCCCAGGCGATCTCATTGGACCGGTTATAGATTTTAAAATGAAAGAGGAAGTGAAAATCAAACTTGAAAAATGCTAAACATAAATTATATTCGAACAAATGCAAGTCATTTTAAAACTACAGTTTGTAAGTGTTAGGAAACCTTATATGGGTTCTATTTGCTATTCGACCTGCAAAAAATAGTAGAACGCTACCGTTTGTCCTGTTTTTCCGCCAGGGCCCACCTAGTATTCCAACAAAGACTCACTCTAATTACTATTCGATTTGCCTCCCACGGATTTTGATTAGTTTTTAATCGTTGCATTGCACAACAGCACTAGCAACACCTACTGTACTTACTGGCAGCATTGTCTCAGAGTAAATATTGGCACAACTCATTAACGCTTTCTTGCAGCTAGCGTTTCTTTGTAGATGCTTATCGCTGGCAGGTCTGATCGGTTAATAACATTGCAATTTAGAATTTATCCGGTTCAACTAAGATACCGCAAATACAAGCTGCACACGCCCAGACCAGTGCTGGAAATAATTTTGCGTAGCTGCACCTAGCCTGCGTTCGCGCTCGTTTCAGACTTAAGTGGCGTATCCTGGTTCCACTTTTCAGGATAAATTGAACCAGACATTCACGTGTATAAGTAAAGTAACGATCAACAAGTCGTGCTAAAAAACCAGTCCATCTAACCTATTATCAGACAATTTTCTTTTCAAATCTGCGATTTTTCTACCAATAGTAAGAAGCTAGATAGTTACCAATAGAGATCCCATTAAGTACTGTTATTACCTAGACAGAATTTAGCCAACGCATCAGGTCATTTTTGCGTTGGTTACCATCCACCACGCATACTCATTGATCTGGTAAATAATGAACTTCGAGCCCGGCTCGGTGCCTCAGTAGCTAAACCTGTCGCCGGTAAGTTTTTCAAAAAGGTGAAGAAGACTTGCTAACGAGAAAATGTTACGGTGAGTGAGCAAAGAAAGGAAGATCTAAAAGCTTATTATGAGAATGAGAAACCAAATGATGAGGCACATCTTAAGGAGGAAAGGTCTTAAAAATAATTTTAGAACGGACTACAGAAGGGAGAACTGCAAGCGGGAAACCACACTTACAATATATCAAGCAAATAATGAAAGACAGGAGAAGTACGAGTTAGTTTTAATTCAAAAGACAATCTTGCTTGCACCAAAAATGGATTGCTGCAACAAACCAGTCGCCATACTCATCGCTGAGAAAGAAAAGGAAGAGAACAGTAGTTTTAACTATGCATACGTTTTTGCGAAATATATAAAGCCACTTTGCTCCTGACTATACATTCCTCTATAGTTAGTAAATATAATTTTATTTTCCTTTTTATAAATGGAGATAACAATGATTGTTTCGACTTCTTTGGAATTTTGTTACTCTCTTCTACTTATTAAATATTATTTTGTTAAGACGTGATGCAAAAAATATTCATCACAGTAACCTTACACTAAAATCAAGTATGTCGCCTCCTGCATTTGGAACATTTGAACTACTTAATGTTGTATCTACTCTGTTAGAGTAAACTCAATCACAATTAACTTTCTTGACCGTTCCACGTTCCAAAACCATATTTCTAGCATGCGCCGTATTTGATGATCAATGGAGACCATAACATAAACTTTACAGCTGCCTGGGACTTGACAAATGAACCTGACATAAAGTGACAGTTGCATTAATTAAAGTTATCTACTTTCTGAATTAATACTACACATATAGCGTATTTCTATCTTTTTCGTTCTTGAACCTCTTTAATAATTTTTTTTGAATCACCCTTTATATTATGCCATTTGTTTTTTACACATTTACGAAGTTCCATCCTTATATTTTTCAGTTCAGGTACTTTATTTTTTGTTCTCTTTCTCTGCGCTGTTTGGATGCCTTTCGAAATAAGGAGTAAGGTAAAAGAAATGAAAACAGCATGGAAACGATATATCCAAACAAAAGAAATGGAGGATAAAGATGAATACAAAAGAAAGAGAAACTTAGTGAAAGAAGCAATTAAGATAGCAAAAAAATAATTCTGGAAAAAGATAGAAGAGATAACAGGATTACACAAAACAGACATCAGTAATTTTTGGACGAGGATAAAAGATTAAGAGGGGATAAAATTATAAAAGCAATAAAAAATAACCAGGGACAAATACAAAGAGATACAAATGAAATTCTAGAAACGTGGAAAGAAATTTACAAAAATGTGTGTTATGCGACAGCAGAATCGGAGGATAGTATAACTCGAGAACAATTAATCCAGGAACAAACAATTAGGAGGGAAGAAGTTGAGGATGCAATCTAAAAAATAGCCCCAAAGACGTTAAAATAGATGGGCCAAAAAGGAATAGACTGGTTTTGATTAATATACAGACAAACATGGGAAGAGAAGAAAATCCCGAGACACTGGGAAAATAACCTATTTTGTTTTGTTCTGGTCCACCCACCGTGGCAATTGTAGCCAGTGTGTGCTGTTCATTTGTGATTTTGTTTGTTTGTTAATTAACGTCCCCTGAAGATGACATAAGCCGAATACGTTCGGTTTTTTTTTAATATAAGTGGATGAAGACAAAATCTATAGTTTTATTTATATTTTAAAATGGTCCACGAGAACGATTTTCTTATTATTAATTTAAATAACCTATTAATTTCAATCTACAGGAAAGGAACACAGACACATTGCGAAAACTACAGGCCAATTTGCCTAGCCCAAACTAGCTACAAAACATACACGAAAATACTAGAAAAGAGGTTAAAAAATCAAATCGAACCAAAATTAGGTGAAGAACAGGCAGCTTTCACACCAAACAGACAAACAATTGATAATATATATTATTATGATGTGGCTATATAAAGCTATACTTTTATTAATGTGATGCCCTTTCAAATTCAATAATAATTCTTTAATAAAATAAATCAAGTTCTCTTATTTCAGGTGGTTCGCCAAATCAAGATCTCTGTCTATTAATTGAATGTCAATATTACCGTTAATGATGTTTAGTTGTCAAACCGACTTCCAAATCTCAATAAACCAGGTATCGAGAATTGTGTTTTTACATTAATCAATTCATTCAATTAAATATTGCCTTGTATTATTGTATTTCACTGATTGATCTTTATTCAAAATGTTTTAATATTAATTTCTAACAAACCTTGTCACTTATTCAGCTTCGCACAGTTCCTTACACCAGTGTCTCCTGCTTCCCAAAAGATACTAATATCGTCCTCGCCTGACTCCTACAGCCTACACCTGTCAACCAACTCCAATACCTCTGCTGATGCCGGCTGAAATCTCTCTATCAAACGGCAGCTTCAATTTCAACAAAACCTGGTAAGTTTCAAGTTTCTAACTGGAACAGCTCTTATCTTGTTTCTTTCTTAGATATCCTTAAGTATTCTGCAATCTCCTCCGACATGGTACAATCCCGGCAGCACTACCTCAAATCCCGCTCTAGCTGAATCTCCATACTTCAATGCAACCACCAATGTCAAACATGAACATATAACTGTACAACACGCCAGTCAATAAATCCAATTCCATACAATTTTGTCGTTCTCTAGTTCCTTTAATATAATTCGCAGCACTTAACAATCTCTTCACCGATTGTGAGTATTTTAGAATATTACTATTTAGTCTCCATCCTTAATACCTCGTAAATTTCTTAATAACACCCCCATTTGTATATCAACCATACAACTATACAAATTCTGCACAAATTTCTATTTTTATTTAATAAAAATAATATTTCAAAATATCCTATACATTTTGCTTTGAGTTTTGTTTATATAACTACCCTTAAACAAAAACTTGTTCTTGTTGGATACTATTCTTACTGCACCCTTACATATTTTAAATTATTCATTATTTACAATTTAACAATTCACATTATCATTATAACACATTTGTCAATCGTTACCTTGGCTTGTATTTTATTAAAATTTTCTGTAACTATTAAATGAACATATTCAATCAATATCAAAATCTCTTCTCTCATTGTCTCAATTAAATTTATTAATAATGTTTGAAATTTAACACCCATCAAGATTTAATTATATCATTCTTCCAAGCTTATTTGTTTCAAATATTTCTTTATTGAAATTAATTACACTGCCTCATGTATCATAACAATATATATAATCAGAAACATAATAGAAAGAAAAATTGAAGAACTATATCTGATATTTGTTGATCTGAAAGATGCTTTCGATACAGTGGATAGAAGAGAAATATGGAAGGCGCTGAGGGGACTGAAAGTGGACATTATTCTGATAAACGCAATACAGTACATACGAAACAGTTAAAGTAAAAGTACAATTAGCAGCATCAGACGAGTTTGAAATGGAGAAAGAAATTAAGCAAGGCGACAGTCTAAGCCCTTTACTGTTTATAACTATAATGGACAAGATAACCAAACAAATAAAAGAAAAACACAAACAGTTGGATACAGTAATTGGCTACAAGAACTTAGAAATATTACTATCAAACACCAAGAACAAAATGCAAAGACTACTAAATATATGGAGAGAAGAAATAAAGAACATGAAAATGAAAGTGAACATTAGTCAAACAAAAACTATGATTGTGAACGAAAAGCATAAAGAAGAGCAAAACAATCAAGACATAAAATGTAAAATCAAGAAACTGGAAAGAGTATCGAGCTATGAATTTCTAGGAAGTATGCTAACGAAAGACGGAAGAATGGATGCAGAACTAGCAAATAGAGCAATTAAATCGACAAGAATTTACTCCACCATAAATAAAACTATACTAGGCCATCAAGACATTGACAGAGAGGTGAAAAGAAAATACATAATATGTTAACACTACCAACCATAACATACGCCTGTGAAAGCTTGATAATAAGGAAAATAGATGAACCTAAAATTAATGATATGGAAATGAAACACCTCAGGAAAATGGCAGGAAAAACTAGATGGGACAGAGTAGAAAATGAAGACATAAGAGAAATAACCAAACCAGAACCAATAATGGAAAAAATTCAAAAGGAACAACTAAACTGGTATGCGCACATAACAAGAATGAAACCTAACAGAATCGCAAGAAGAATAACGGAAACGGGAAAATCAACCAAAAAACAAAGAGGTAGACACAGAAGGAAATGGACGCAACAAAGAAATAGGACTAGAAAAGGGGGTGACAATGGATGAAAAGAAAATAATAGCGAGGGACAGAAAAAGATGGAAAAGCTGGATACAGGACTAGAGACCATCATCCGACGCCCGAAAGGGCATTAAGGATTAGAGAAGAAGAAGAAGAACCTTTTTAATATATTTTTTTGAATCACCCTTTATATTAGGTCATTTGTGTCTACACATTTAAGAAGTTCCATCCTTATGTTTCTCAGTTCCGGTGCTTTATTTTTTGTTTTCTTTCTCTGCGCTGTTTGGATGCCTTTCTTTGTTATTTCAGATGTTCTTCCTCATTTCCTTGTATTTCCACTGTATTTTTATATGTTTCTCTGTGCTCTTATAGTAAACTGAAGTTCTGTATCATTCACTATCTTTAAAGTATTGGTTGTATTAGTCTCCTGCTGCTGTTGTTATTTGTGATCCTCTTTATTGTCTTCCAAGATTCTCATGACGTATATTACGTTAGTGCGTTGTTGATGTCTGTTACAGAATCTACCTTCAGTATTCATTTTTCTTTTTCTTTATTTTTGCTTTTACTATTTTCCCTCAGCGAGTATATTATTTTCTTAGTTTTGATTTCCCTATTAATATCTACTTTATATATGCATTTCTCCTTTATGGTATCCATCGCATCATCCAGATCGTTGGAAAATATTTTCACGTCTTTTCTTCGCCGAAGGCTTCTCAGATACTTTAAATATTACTTTCTTATGTTCATACATTTATTCAGGGGTACCCTTCTTGTTTAGCGAGCGGTTAGGGAGCTTGGCTGCGAAGCTACGATACGGGGTTCAATCCCCACATCTGGCAATTGGCGGACGGCCTACCCAGTAGCTTTAAAACATTGCGTACCGAAACCACGATTGTGGAAGTAGGGATAGTAAGGCAGTCGTTGAAGGCGTGATGCTAACCACATCACCCAGTACGCCGTTAACGTGTGCCAGATGACTGGGTTTCTGAAAGCGATATTTCGGCGGGCCTGAGCCACCGAGTATCAAGACATACTTCTACCTGTGTAATGAAGTGCCCTGAACTTTTGTTTTACCCTTTTTGTCCATGTCTAGTTTGCCTACTATTTTGTTTTGATATAGGTTTTTGGCACTACACTGTTTAAGTACATCAGTTTTGAAACTAGTCTCTTTTAGATCTTCCATATTTGGTTCTTCCTCCGTATTTGTGTTTATATTTATTCTCACTTTAAAATATGTGACATACCATATGGCGATTGCTAGCGCATTCCGGGTGCCGGTATATTCTTACATTTCTTATACGCACTTTTCTCTTCTGGTTCATTATGTTCGGTTTTAAATTCCTCATTGGATTTATCTGTGTGTACTTACGAATGTTCTTGCGTTGAAAGAAAGGGTATGCTATAATGCATTCGTGTTCTCTGTATACAAGCTAACGATAATGGGTATAAATCATCATTTAGCCAGTATCGGATTATTTCTGGACATAAGCATCTCTCCTTTCACGCCATTTTCTTCTATTTTGAGCTTCTCGCGTCCAGTTAAGTCCTGCTGTTCGTTTTATATCGTCTATCCAACGCATTGGGGGACGTCCTCTAGATCGCTTTCCCAGGTAGAGTCACCACTTTAATAGACTGTTGGACCATCTTCCATCTACGTATCTAGCAACGTGATCTGCATAGTTCCATTTTAAATGTGCGATGACTTCTACGACATTTCTAAGTTTGGTTATCGATCGTACCCACGTATTTCTTTTGTGGTCTCTCGCGTATACACCTAGCATTCGTCTTTCCATGGCTCTTTGGGTTATCTGAAGTTTTCCCATCAATTGTTTTGTTTAAGTCCACGTTTGGGAACCATACGTCTACACTGGTTAAACACATTGTTCAAAGAGCCTACTTCGGAGGCGAATAGGGATCTTTTGATTTATTCGAGTTCGGCTTAATTTTCGGAATGAGGCCCATGCTAATCTTCTTCTCCTGTTAATTTCGGTGGCTTGGTTTTCACGCCCCATTGTTTCATGTGTCCCAGGTAAATATAGTTATTAACATTTTCAAGTTCTTCATTTCTAACTGTGAGATATGGGTTTTTTACACATTACTTTAGTTTTCTGAAGATTAATGTTTGGATGACTGCAGCCTTTCTATATTCTTTGCAATTATAACAATCGTCGGCATATCATATATGGTTGAGTCTCATGCCATTAATTAAGATGCCCTTATCGTCCCAATCTAAGTTCTTGAACACATCTTCCAATGCTAATGTGAACAACTTAGGTGATAGCGTATCTCCCTGTCTTATACCTCGTTGTATTTTGATAGGTTGTCTCATGTCATGTAGCTTTACTGTAGATGTTGTGTTTTGATATATAGTGTTATAACCCGCGTGTATCTGTGATCGATTCTGGAATTATTAAGTGACTCTCCAATTGCCCAATGTTCTACCGAATCAAAGGCTTTTTGGAAATCTACAAAAGCCAAAGATAGATCTAGGTTATATTCTATCGCTCTATCCTCATTGTCAGCAGACGTTTACTGGTGCTATAATCTTTACGAAAGCCAGCCTGTTCTATAGGTTGACAGTTATCTATCTTGTTGGTCAATCGATTTGACAGAACTTTTGTAAATAATTTGAATATTTTCGATAGTAAGCTTATAGGCCTGTAATTGTCTAGCTTTGGTTTGTCTCCTTTTTTTTTGGTAAAGGATTACCATGATCGCATTATTTCAATTATCAGGGGTTTTACCTTCTCTAAGACACATATTGAAAATGTCAGCTAGTTTTCTTAACACTTCTCTTCCGCCTTCTTTGAGCATTTCTGTCAGTACATTGTCTTCTCCCGGAGCTTTATGGTTTTTCATAGTTTGTAGTGCATGTTGAATTTCTTCTTCCTCTATGTCTGGGATTTCCTCTGAGCCTATGTTAGTTATTTTTGGCTTTTAATTTTGTGGCCTTTGATCGTTGTTGGGTATTTGTGATTGGTATAAGTTTTTGTAATATATTTTTGTGATCTTTATAATGTCATTTAGGTATCTGTTTTCCTGTCCGTTTTAATTTTTTAATTTTATTATTTGTTGTTTCTTATTTGTTCTGAGGCTTTTTATTCCTCTATTGTTTATCAATTAATTTTTTCTATTTCGGTTTCGTAATATTTTTCTAGGTCTTTTCTTACCATTTTTCTGGTTTCTTCTGCTACTGCTCTAAATTCTGTTTATTTTCCTTCTTTAAACAATTTTCTTTTGTGTTCTATTTGGTTTCTAATATTTTGGGTATAAATATTCGTTGTTATTAGTGATTTCTTCTTAAAAACTTCTTACTATATCTTTCACATTTCTTTCTACTCTACTGCGGAGGTTACCCCTTTTGATTTGGACAGGATTATTCCGCGCTTCAGTTTCAAAAATTGGAAGTGGACAAGCTTCAGTTCTGTCATATTTGGCTATTTATTTGAGTTAATTTAACTATACTAACCAACTTTCTTCATTATTGTTTACGATATATTTCCCTATTTAATTTTCAATTGTGAACTGTTTTCTCTATGATATCTCCATGTATTTATCGATAATTTTATGTATTGTGCCTTATCTTTTGCTGATTTATGTAAGGTGATCCGGCGAGAGCAAAGAAAACTAACCAAGGTAGGTTCCGAAGCAACTGGCGCCGGAGCGCTGAAGTACCATAATTGCCCTGGATATCCAGTTTCTGAAGGGGTTGTTGAGAAACTGTGTTTCAGCCCTGATTATCAAATCTCGTGGCGCCCGTTCCCCCGTTTTATCTCGATTGTAACCAACCTTACTGACAGCACCTTGCCCTAAATAACGTCGTGTTATGTTCGAACCACCCCATATCCCCTAACAATAGTCGATCAACTATCTGTTGCGGGACAGTTGATGCGTGATTAGGGTGTGCTATGGATTTTTAAGTAGTGACGTGTCGTAACGTGCGTTGAACCTGTAACAATATCATCTATGATTCCTCCGAAGGAATAAAAGAAAATTGTCTTCTCTTCGTTGGTGGGATAGTCCTGCACTGCACATTCTCCCAAAACAACCGTTTGCTGTTTATATATGTTTATCTCAACCTTAGTTATTCGATCATTGCTCGAATGAGATAATACATTCTTCTATTTTTATCAGCGAGGATACTTCACTCTTGGCCTGTTGAAGTTTTTGTATTGCACTCTATAATGTTTTAGTAAACAGAGAACGATTCACATGCACTCTACTTACCCTAAGAAACAGAAAAATATTGAAATTAGTATAATCTCTGTGGTTACTCCAATACTTAAAAAAATCTGTTTGGTCACCTTTTCTTTGGTGTATTTACAAGTTGTAATTATTTACGTGTTGTAATATTAACTATATATTCTACTGTTAGGTAATAATACGTCACAACGTATTACTAGAAAAACTATTTAAAAGTTGAAGTTGCCATAGTGAGTTGAATGGTTTTCCATTCATAAGTATGACCTGCTACCTCAAGTATCATACCTGTATAATAATGCGCAATACTACCTGCCGTGCTACATAAGAAAAAGTACCAACGCTTCGTTCAACGAGTATTTTCGGTTTTTGTAAACACACTTCTCATTACTTTTAATAGGAATATTATCACAATACACAATTACTTTTTCATAATTCATATTCTTATATGGGTATTTCGCCACTCTGCAAATTAAAATATTAAATAACGAAAATATTAACAACGAACATTTCGAGGGACAATCTGCCCTCGTTATCAACGAATAACAATTAAAACTAACAAGAACTTATCTTTTTTTCACTGGAAGGAAAAACGACCAACCTCCAATGAATTTTCTGACATTGACGAACACAAGTACATTTAATTTAATAATAAAGCAGGTTCATTACTGACTTACTGAATGTGTTCACACGCTCTGTTGAAACACACCCCTACAAATCGATTTTCCAAGTTTGGCGCTCGACACAAGTTCGGGTGACACTCGTGGCAGGAACATTTACGTGCATCTCACCCGAACGCGCGAAATTTGAAAATATAGCATTTTAAATGCGGCACACGCCGCGGACTACAGCTGCTTTTTATATAATCGTCAAGCGTAGCAATTACAATTTTAATTACCAAGGGATCACACACCATAATGTCGATGTTTGGCAAATTGGTTTTTGCCAGTCTTTCAAAGCGCACTACTCAATTGCAAATTATAAACGCAGCTTCTACAAATCTATTGTGACTAAAATGCTCGCCGGAGTGTCACAGCGTCAGAAATTCCATTTACGGAATGTTTACGTATCTAAATACCAATCTGATTTTTAATTCATTTGCAAGTAGCACAGTGCCGACTGAAATAGATCAATTTGTTAATGGTCCATTAAAATGATTTATTGATCGACCGATCAGGAATTTCAGCCACCAGACATTTGAATGCAGCCGGAGAAAGCGAACAACCGCTGGTTTATATCTGCTCAATCACACGTTGCTTTATCATTTTTACTGGGGTGGAATGGCTTATTGTTAACATTTCAAAAATCACCTTTAAAAGCCATCGACGTATTTTATCATTTTAAAACGCAACGCTCGAACTAGTTTATGAGTATAGAAGCTTCATTAAAATAAATCTTTTGCACCTAATTGACTTTATTGAAAATTGGTAATACCCATATATTGAAAATAATTTTAAAATCACTCTACTGCTTACACGAATGATCTTAGAAAGGACGTTCATCTGAAAAAACCAATTGCGTAAGTGTAACACAACCGTAACTTCATTACCAGCCAACCGACATTCCTGGGTTTGAGCTGTGCAGTATTGGATATATGAATATGTATCCACCAGTGGATTTGCATATTAAACAATCGCCTGGAATTCAGTATCTACAAGTGCCAAATAAAAATAACTATAATAATGCAGGTGCGGTATCGAACGACCTTGCATGGTCGCCGTGGTTGCGACAACGCGAAACTGAGTGACACATGTAAAGCAGCAGTTGTTATTACAACAGAAAAGATAAAGGGGGGCCATTTTTCTTCGCACAATGGCTTGCTGCTGGTATCGAGCCCAAAATCAAATAGCAAAAATAATGAGTATAAATGCTGGACTATCTGACTTTCATCAGTCCCTGTCACGGGCTTGACTTGTGTGTCTCAATCCAACATTTGAAAAATTAGATGAAACTAAGTATGACATGGCCAATTTACATAAAGATCAGGTTAGTATATTAGGAGCTATTTATATAATAATATGGAGTCGCTTTAGGTCAATGGGAAATTACTATTAGCTTTGTAGAGTGGCTATTTAATTCTGGTACAAGTGATTGCACGTATGAGTTCGTGTATTAGATTATTTTTTATGGCTCTCTGTTTGGCTTGTTTATTGTAGACATGTGAACCATTATACCATATATTTTAATCATCGACTGGTAATTGTCGTCCTAAAAGTCATGCTCGAATCTTACTGAGAATAAGATGTTTCAACATGTTAAAAGATTTTCTAAATTATAGGCATCCTAGTAATATAGGATTTTACACCTTGTATGGAGGATGGTTATCATCCGTACGTTATTATTAAAAACCTCACTGGCATCGAATTTAAACGCAAGATTTTTAGTTTGTCAGTCAGGATGCTTAACCATTGACTTATACAACTACCCGTCTTGTTCTACACGAAAGTAAAATTTTTATTGTTGTTTAAATAGCTTCACGAATTTTACAAGAAACTATTTTTAGTCTCAAGGAATAATATTTTCTATAGGACACTTTATAAAACGATTCAAGAAATTATACATTTAAGCATGCGCACATAGTTTCTCATTTTTGTCATTAAGAAAGTTTATATCATGTGAACTAAAAATTTAAAAATATATAAAAATGTATTGAGTATGTCGATCATGACTCGAAGTTATTGCATTAGGAAGTCGGTGCAAATTGCCCAACATGCTTCATAATAACTATCGGGAAAGAACTTTCCTCCTTTTTTCATGATTGGTGTAGGTCAAGATTGAGTAGTTTGGGTACTACTCAGGGACAAAAATCTAATGGTACCGACATATTAGCTCTAATGGCTTTTAGATCGATTTAATCTAAATAAGTGGGAAGACCGTTACAAAAACCTGCAACAGTGATGGCGTAAGAGTGCATTGCTTAAGTGATTTAACAAACGTAAGAAAATAGACGCCACAACAAAACACTCACGATGCGCTTCTTCTAGAAATGTGTAAAAACAAACGCCACTTAAAAAATTTCATGAAATTCTATTTTTAGGATAACTTTCTAACCTGATTTGGCTACCCTGATGTAAAATAGGACACCAGGCGCCCCGACAGCAAGTCTCACGACAGACAGGGGCTCCGCTTTCTCTCCGTTGTCTGCTGTAACAAGCCAGATACATCTTCCAGCGCCGCCTGCAGCTTGCACCACTCCAAAACTGCTTACCCGTTTTTTCCCCAACCCTAAGGCTCCTCACTGCTCAGCCCGAATGTCACTGCCTCAGTCTCGCTTCCAGGGCTATACTAACCTCGCAACAGCTCCAAAAACTGCCATAGGAATACCAGTTACCATTCGACACTTTTTAAAACTCCTGTAGGGGTGCAAAGAATCAAATGAACCCTTCTACAGTCTACCCAAAAGACACTACACTTATTATAAAACACTGAATTGGGAAAAATGGGTATTTATTTGTTTTGAAATAGATTACTTCTGGGGAAGCCAAAATAACACACCTGAGAGCTTGGCTTCGCTTCCCCCTTCTTCTTTTGTTTTAACTCATCTTACATTGTTATTCATTATTTCTAACCTGCTATGATTACATTTTATGTTTCAATCAAGGGTACTAATACTATTTTTAATGCCCTTTTTACAAATTATTAACTCAATGTCAATGTTATTCATACAATGTGCAACAATTAAACTACGGAATATTTTGTGAAATAATATTTGAAATGCTTCAAATGTTATTAATTGCTGTTATAATGTTAGAGGCTTTAAAAGTGTTCATTGCAATATAAATTACACCAAATTCATAATATGCAAAGCAAACACGGCATTCAATTAAACAATTTAGCTACACATGATTATTATGCAGGGTGAGAGAAGAGTCAGTGTCATAAATTCTAGGGATGAAAGAATCACAATAGTGTAGTCGAAAAAGTCCTGAGCATTTTTTTGATTAGATGCCGTTCAGAATTTTTTATAGGTATGATAAAAATTATGCTGAATGTCAACGGATAACAGCAGCAAACTAATATTATTCGAAGAAATTTGTAAATAAATGCTTTTCCATTAAAATTGAAATTATTGTAGCAACATGCATTTAAGCAGTACCTAAAATGTATTGTAACAGTTTTTAATATCAAGCTATGAGGAAACTGTACATATAATCCAAAAATTTCGACGATTTATGCTAATGACCTCCCTAACACCTTGGATATACAAAATTAGGTTCGTTAGATTTAAGAGAAACCCAGAGTTCAACTTGCTATTAGAAAAGAATTTGTCTAAATAAGAGCGCTCGAAATAGATTCGGCTATAATCCAAGAAACTGTAAAATAAAAGAGCATCACGTAGTATTAAAAAAACGATTGATAGGAAATATATCATATATTTGGAAAACACATGTAATATAACGGTTTTTTAAATTTCAGCGTTAAAAGTCTAATTGCCCATTGTAAGGCAACTAAGTCTGCCTCCTTTCCCCGATTAATTTTTATTAGCCTTACGTAATTTTGGTGGGAGGAGCGCTAACTTTACGCTGACTTTTAAAGCGACGCCGAGTCAAATTTGAAATCAGGGTCGTTTTCCGTCTCGCCTTTCGGCGAACAAGCAGCAGTTTTGATTTCTGGGCCTTTCTGGGGGATTTGAAACGCATGTGTAACTCAAAATTTCTACCAGGCGTGGAAGAGTATGGCGATTTTCTTCACACCCATTAATCCAGCGTGCTGGATTTAATCGTCTTTTGCGGCATGCTAACCCCGAACCACACAAGTAAGCGCCGTGGTTCCGCGGAGCTGCACTCAACGTGGTTACAAGTCACCCGCTTGAAGGCGTCTGACCCAGTCCACCTCTGTGACGAGGTCCTTTTCCGCTTGAATTCCGAAAACATTCAATTTTGAGGCAGGAGCTTTGTGTCTAGCTGCGACGGCTCCCTCAATTTTACGCAGCTGACGTTGTGTTGGAGTTAAAACCATTTTTATGCAATGCAATAATATAAGTACTAGCACATGTTTTTTTCTGCTCATATATGAGTGGAATTTTTAGTTTGTACAATTAGGCTATTAGAAAAATTTCAGATAAGCTTTTCGCGCAGCCCATAGTTGCCTCTCAACTAATTTCGTTGCAATATCGACTATCGCATTTGTTAGAACTTATAATAATGTGTTTCCTTTAGATAGGGTTGCAGTGTTAACTTCAGTTAGTTTTAATTATCGTTGTTTTTCCAAATTTAACTTGGGAATTTTAACTTAGCATCCAACGTGGTTCTTTGGCTTGTTTGAAATAAACGTTTAGGCGTCGTTACGCCCCAACTTCAATTTATTTTCTTGACTGACACCAACTGAACTGTATATGGAGCATAAAATATTTCTTGTGTGTTCATAAAGCCAGGACTAACTGTGTAATTGTTTACGAATGGATTGTTTTAATATTAGACCCTAATTAAAGCCTACTATTTTTATGTATGGAATAGAAACAAAAACTTTCACCCAAATAATAGTGCGCAAATTTGCTGTTTCACAAACGTCGATGGAACGTAAGATACTGGAAGTGTCTTTAAGTGATCGAAAAAGAAACTCTTGTATAAGAGAAGGGAGTGGCGTAACCGATGTAACTGAAAGAGCCGCAAAACTTAGATAGACGTAGTCTGTGCAGAGTGTGCCAGAGCAACTGACGAAAGATGGACCTTGAGACCTAGATTCTGTACTATAAGAGTAGGATGCCCTGCAAAAAGGTGGGTTAATTATAAAAAGGAAGTAGCTGGAAAAATATGGATACGACAGGCACAAATTAGACAAAGATGGGGATCAAAATAGGAGAACTATGTTCAATATTGGGCAAAGTTTAAAAAAAAAAGAAGAGGAAAGCCTCTTTTATCCCTACTACTGGTATATTATGCATTATTCATGCCCAACGATACCTGCCAGTTTTTTAAAGTTTAGTATTGTTAAGCGAGAAGCCACAGAAAGTCAGAACGGATCCGTACTACCAGGTGGTGTGGTTTTTTCCACAAACAGAGAACATCAACGAACGGCATATACGAATTCTCCATTAGGTAACACTTAGTTAACTAGGTTTTGTAAAAATTCTATTGGTGTAGGTAATCAAGTAATTCTATATTTATCCCGCTTAAGCCACGAAATTATTTTGATCACTGTTAAAAAACCCAAATTGATCTGATGATAAGTTTTAGAACAGCGATATTACTTAAACAGCTTTAGTTAATATAATTCGTTTTACTACACTTGCTTTGATATATATAGTATGAACAAAAAGTAACTCCATCAAAGATACCATTGGAATTTTGAAGTCATGTGTATTATAACACCAGAAAATTAGAAGCTGCCATTTGACATTTTTTTTGCTCATACTATATTTATTTTGCTTGTTATTAACTTTTATTAAGGTTTACCGATGATACGGTATTTTATTTATAGGAACGGCTTAACGATGTCGACTTATATATATGATGGGAACGCCTAAAGATTATTAAGAGCCAGGTAAGGCACTAGATGTACTACATGAACGTATTGCACCTAATTAAATACTCTTTGATGTATCTTGCTCGCAGCTCCGTTTCCTCGCATACATAGGCTTGAAATATTAAGGCACATTGTAGCTCATTAGGAAGCGAATTTTGATTAAAAATCCTATTCAGAGCTTTATTCAGAGGAATCCGATTATAAACTGCAACTTGCGCACCGTTACGAAGCTCGTATATTTTATTTAATTGGAACAGCATGCTTTTAAGCTGTTTCTGTTTCTCCATGAATACCTGTGTTTATGTGCTATCCGGGTTATATGTAATATTCAATATTGTGATTGGGTATTTATTGGCTTGGATTATGAGGCATAAACTATAACTCGTAAGTACGCATAAACTGTAAGTGTTATTTCCTGCATATACAAACGCACATTTAAGCCATGTATACCTAGCTTCTGTGCTAAAATGTTCTGTTTAGGATAAGCAGACTTTGTGAATTTAGAATATTTATAAGCCTTAAGACCATAAGTGGCATGTATCTGTTTAGAGAAACACAGAACTTAGTAAAATTGTTTGTTAGCTGACAAATTTAAATGAACTTAAGTTCTTAATTTTTCACTATTACATTAGAAAAATTATTATAGAATTGTAACATCTTGACACTAAACGAAATTAGATGCTTCACACAAATTTTTATCATTTTACACTTGAGTTGTCTTTTACTGTGGTACGTAATATACGCTTCGAAAGACCTGATTTCGTTACACTTTTTTATTTTACGAAACTAAAGGTAAATTTTTATTGGATGTGTTACATGACAAATCCGGGGAGTGCCAATTTTATTCCACCAATTATTAGGTGCGGTATAAGTTCACCGAAAATTCCCGATAGCAACGTCATAACTTCTAGTATTCCAATGAACTAGCTCAAACCAAATACCGGTGAAGGACCAGGGGCATAAAGAGGTACACAATAAATTCACCTACTAGCATGGGCAACAATGATTTAACCGACAAAGGCGCCAGGTCCAGTAACTTATTGTAATTCACTCCGCAGAACCACACGAAGTAAATGAGTCGCGATAAAAATAGGTAAAAGAGATCACGAATACCCAAAATAAAGAAACGACATCGGCTGGTATCATCGATTACTAGTAATGACAATAAAACAAACATGTGTAGGTACTAATAACACGGACGAACATAGATAAATTAGAGTTTGCGGAGGCAAAACGAACCCAGAAAGTAAATTAATGGCATGTTAATTATCATGGTAACTTCAATTCACGAACCGCATACCAGGGACTACGTAAACAAGAAGGTCTGACTTGAATTAGCGCCTAATGTACTGATTAAGCGAATTAATATAGGCTCTGAATGAGAAACATCAATTATTAATACTCAATCAAAAACTATAGATTAAACAAACTCGGGAATACTTTCGTCGAAAAGGTCTTCACTTTCATTAAAAAAATTAATAAAATTATACACAGTCTTCGCTTTAATGTCCGAGTGACGCATGTGACTAAATATGATTAAGTCTCAACCCATTTAGTATTCTTATTACAATTGAATGCGTAATACAGAATCGAAAGTAAGGTTTAGATAAACGTAAAATTTTGTCGACTAACGGTCGGATCCCGTTATAGTAATTCAATACTCAACGTCGTTATTGAATAACTTTTACAGTGGGCGCAATTCGGAAAACCTAGGAATGTCTTTTGGAAGCGCGTTAAGGCCCATTGCTAGGCGGTACGTATGCATGTAATGCACCTAGTTGTATATAAATTTGCTATTTGGTGTTTGAATACATTATACCGGGTGTCTTAAAAATAATTACATTTAGTATGCTTTGAATTCCCCATAATGCAATGCCAATAACAATCTAGCGGCACATAAAAATTTACATAGAAATCTACTAGATGTAATTCTTTTTAAGACACCCGGTAGTTATAACATATGATATTTATGCCTTACATGATTGTAAACTGCATCTTAAAATATTAGAAACTTTTAGTATTTAACTTTTTTAATTGAAATCTGTAAGTTAACCTCACTTCATGATAATTGAATATGATATTTGGCATGCAACGATCTGTATTGTTTGAGGCTTTCGCGGTTACTCGAATTATTCTCCTTAGCATAGAATTTTGGCTTAGACCGCGTAGTATTTGTATATGAACACCCAGCATTTTCTGGCTTAATGAGCCTCCAAGAACATAAAGGCGATTGCAAACACAAACGCTTCACAAAATCAGCCGTAGCTGAGCATACGTTTACAAATGGGCACACTTTAGAATTTGAGCATGCCAGCGTACTTGCCAGAATACCTCATTACTTCCCGCGAGTGATACGTGAAGCCATAGAAATAGAAAAACATCCAAATAATATCAACAGGGAAGATGGCTTTAAGCTTAGTAAAACGTGGACCCCTGTGATACACGATCTAAAGCGTTACAACCACTCTGCGTCATACGGCCACGCCCCACGGATTACGTTGCACTCGGACGACCAACCAGCGCCAGCGTTACGCCACTCCGCGCGCCTGGCACAGAGGACTATAAATAACTCCACACCGACCTTCGGTTCTTAGTGCGACTTTCACTCTGATGATGCAAGCTGCAAGGTCTTGCGAAACGTTAGTGAATATGGATGCACAAACAGCAAAACGGCCAAATCTGCCTAAGTATCCTCGTTCTCAAGATACTCAAACAACACGAGCCACCAAAGAGCATGGCCATCGAGCGGGTTTTTGCTCGACTTCACAAGGTGCAAGGCACATTAAGCCAGAAAATGCTGGGTGTTCATATACAAATACTACGCGGTCTAAGCCGAAATTCTATGCTAAGGAGAATAATGCAACGATCTTTTATGAATGTTGAAAGAGTAACGTAGTATTATTTTAATCTGACTTCATACTGTATTGTATGCGTCATCATTCTAGAACTACATTTTTTAAATCTGACGTAAGATGTGTAAATACCGAGTACAATATACAATTTCTACACTCCACCAATATTATTGTTTTATTACTTCTGACGTTATAGTGCTAAGATATTCCTTTGAGGCTTTTACCTCACCACTTATAATATTATCCATTTGACTAGTTTTAACACAATTAGATGCTTTTACATGTTTTTACCAAACCATTTAGTAGTAAGGCTACCGTCTTTACCAATCTCACTAGCAGATGATCTTTTCCTAAGGCTTTTAAACATCTTTGTCGCTAGATAAGGGTTAGAAAAACGATAGACTTTAATTGTTTTACCAACAAAAATGAAACTTTTCAAGAAATTGCAAAAGGTGGTAAGTACTAAAGTAATTGTTGAAAAACAATCTGTGTTTTTACTAGCAATTATTCTGTACCGCACCCTTAAACGACAGGTGAGTTCAACGTAGCTAGCTCTTACTCTCGGTAGAATTATGACATGAATAAGCACCAGGCAGCGGTTCTTAAGGTTAGAAAAAATTAGAACAATTAATACAAAATGGACGGCAATCGTTGAACACAGCATGAAACTAAATCTAGCTTTCACAACATATTACCACCTACCTTGGATGCCTCTTACTTCAACCTAAATCTTCAAAAAGAAATGAGCAGGTTCACGAAGGGTTGTTGCACAAATACTCAAATAAAATATGAACCTGTAGCAGTAAATAAACTTTTAATATTCAATCACAGTGTAACAAATATTATCGTAATCGTATACGAAATATTAAAACCAATAAAACACAACTCAGGCAAACCTGACCCTCTACATCGATACATAATAATTAAGATTGGAGTCACCCAAATAAAATGACACAATTGATATGATTTATTAAAATTCAAACAACGCATTAACAACAAATTAAAATTTCGAACATTAGCAGCATTGACGGCTGCGCTGATAAAGGAAGCGCTCTTGGAACGGCTTGCAACATTAGTAAAATTGAATTTACTATAAGCTGGGTGCTCTAAGACACACTGCTTGAGCGGTTCGTACAGGGTATATACACGATTTCAGCTATCCCTATGTGAAAACGCATGGGCGTTGATAAAAGTACGTATTATAATGACACGTGCGTTTTTATATTCAAAGACCTTTGCATCAAAATTCGCAATACTATAACAGGCCTTTATCGACACAATCAATCACTGAAATTCAAATTGCATGTACTTATTGTTGGTTGAACTGTTGGTTCACTCGCCCTCGAAAGCAATGATCAGGATGAAAACTTTTTGCGGGACGCCACATCTTGCTGGAACTTGGCCCCAAAATTCGCGCTTCCGGCATACAGGAAAAATTCCAACGCGGCTATACTTAGGACTTTATGCCAGATGACAAAATCATTACGCCGGGAGGGAGGGGAATAATTGCCACTAAATTAGTACAGAACAAAAAGGTAGAAAATATCTTACCAAAGATGGAAATCGACCTCACGTCAGTTTTCAAAAGGACAACGCGCCGCTTAGAGCTTACGCCTAAATTGTTGACAGAAACAATTTACGACAAGGAAACATAGCATACTTGATCAAGGCATTCTAATCCCTCAGGAGACTTCAATTGTTCGGTATTTATAGCCACCCTAGACTAGCGGTTGCAATCGAAAACCAAGACTCGCAAAAATCCCGTTCCAGGTAACTTTATTATCAAGGGCCGTGCGTCTTTTCGAAAAATCCAAAACTCTTTCGCACGGCGCTCGATCAAAAGAGAAGCGCGCGGGCTGTTAATATTAGGGATATGAGTCGCATCGAGGAGCGAATCGCAAAGAACGCGCAAATGAAATGCGGTGTTACACTTCCCGACAGCTTCTCTTTCAAATGTGAATACACCGATTTCAAATCGATAGTTGAACCTTAATATAGCGAAAAGTCAAAAACAAAATCACAATTATGCAGCAAGAAAGAAAATGTTTGTACCCCACTTTTATATTTTATGTTTATTTGACCGTTCAATGCTACCATATGCTCATGCATACGCACAAAGGAACAGGTCTTAGAATTATTCAAAACAACTGTTTTTAATAGAGCCGTATACAACTTTCCAGGGACGATCGCTGCTGTTTTTCTGCTGGTTGTGGCGACCAAATTTATTGTTTATAAAATCTACTAGAACCCATTTTTTATTTCTCCGGCCTCCGTTGGAAGAAGTCATACAACGCTTATCTGTGTGGCATACATGTTTGCCAGTTCGTCAGTAATGCAATAGTATTTTCAAGGATATGCTTTTTGGAAACAACGTTGGTAAATCCACAATTGGTTTTCGTAGATTTATTCTGCATCATTTTATATCTCTGATCTAATAGTGAACATTTTCCATCAATTTGATTTTCTTCCCTTGTATGAACTCACATTGTGTTTTAAGTTCTTTAATTTCATGTTTTATTCTTATAATGTCTGCTACTGTTTCATCTCTATATTTATATATCATAACTCATAACCCATCTACTCCCGCTCTTTTTAAAATGTCAGTACTTTTTCTATCATTCTCAACATCGCGTCGTGCTCACTCAAATCTTCGGTCTTCAATCTAAATTGAAATGTTCCAAACCATCATCATGAACTTGGCCTATTTCTTCGTCGTCCCATTCTATATTTTCATATGATACTGTACTGGGACCAAAGATACTAGATGAAAAAGTTGAAACACATTCCGCATGATGAGTATAACAAGTTGATTTTATACATGGTCGAATACATAACAAATGCGAAGAAGAAATCGACTGTACACGAATGTTCCTTTTAATATAAAAGGCCTGAAATCATTGATTATGAAAACACCTTTGCTTGCGTCAGACATATAGGGATAATAGACATACTTTAAGAAAGATGGCTAGATAATATAAAAATAGAATCGACCAAAGCACACCTGATTTCAAAAGATCCACTCTGCTAACAAATATTAAACGCTGATACACGTCGTAGATTTGTGCTATTTCTTACACTTAAAAACTCATTTATTGGAACTATAACCTTGTTTATTGGTTCTCGATAGCGGTCGTAAAATGGCTTTTATGGCCCTAGGGCTTATAAAGTTGCTAAGCAGTATAACAAGCACCAACAAGGTAGTACAGTAACACCAACAATCTGCATAGTAACCAGAGCACACCCAAAATTCACTGGGCCACCACAACGATGACGCAGTAGTCTGTAGCCAAAATACTGAATGCTTGAATTTTGTCCATTTTGAGAAGCAAATTGAAATAAAACGTTATATGTACCACGTGCCTAATCACGATTATAGCTCTCGGGAAATTTAAAGTTCTCCGCTTTGAGTCACGCTTTACACATTTTCTCGTGCTATAATCTATTTAGTATGCCCTTAATACATAAATAACTATTACGAGATGTAAGAGAATAAAGCGGCTCGTTTCAGTGCAACATGGGTTGAAAACACAGGTAATATCGCCTAAAAGCCAGTTCGATAGAATGAAATGATCATCATTATTATTAGTTAGACGCCACTGAGCTACTTAGCCCGAAGATGTTTGCGACACTTCCAACTCGGAAGAAGCCGTCCAGACACGCTGCAAAAATTTGAAGTCCTAGCAGATGGACGAACTTACCTCATCTTTATCTGACTTTATTTGATTCGTTATACTGAACATAGGATAATACAAGCGTTGAGCTGGCCCGTCAAAATCTAATGTGACGGAGATAGTACATTCAAAGGGAAGGTAATTTTGCAATACTAGCCGTAATACAGTTGTATGCCCCAACGGCATTTAGCCTGCTTGACAAAGTTCTGATCCGATAAAAACCGATTCTTCGATTTCGACGGTAATTCAAATACCGAAAGAGGTACTCCGAGGTAAGAAGTTTTGAGTATCTGGCATTAATAGAAGCGTCTTCATGACCGTAAAGTTACTTCTGCCAGCTATGGTATAGCTGAAAGGGAAACACCCTTGCTTCAGCACAAAATAAGCCCGTCCAGTGGTCTGAGATCACTGGCGTGCGCTCGAATTTTTACGTGCGAAAAAACAAATATAACGTATTATTGGGTCTGAAACGTGGGCATTAAATATCAAATGCACTAGAAGATTAGCGGCATCTGAAATGTGGGTTTACTGAAGAACCTTGATTTGAGAATAGTAAGAAGATAAGAAAGTAATCTCACTCTATAAACCGATAATTAGTAGAGAAGGACACGCTAAGACAGAGCATGTTCAGGGGGTTTTGAATTGGCTCGTGAATTAATAATTTAAAATGAAAGGTTTGTGCCCATGTAAAGCCAAACCGCATAAAATTTATTTAAACAAATGGTTTGTTGGCTGCAATTTGAATCTAGCGTAAGTTTATTAAGTCAAAGCATAAGATGGTAAAAATTGTGAGCATAGCAGAAAGGTAAACCGAAATGAAGCAGAATCGAAAGAATTTGCAAGAGAGCAATTAATAAATATTGGCAACAGATTGTGGCGAGAGACATTAAAGTGCAGAACTCAATAATTAGTGCATTTAAAACAAAGTGAAGCAAAACAGGGCGGTGACTTTTAAAATAAAACGTTTGTGAGTGCAACTCAAAGAGACAATTTTAAATGATAAGATTAAAAGACAATAACATAGATTTAAGAAATGTTAATATTAGTTTTAAGTATCAAATTTTCTTCCAATTGTAACTGTTAATAATCAAAACTAATTTCCTTAAACAAAAAACAATTCAAATATCCATAGCAACATGATGCTAATTTGTTTAGGAATCAAGCAGAACGATTGAAATTAATAAAATTTGAAGCTGTTAGTAATTTGCTCCATTTTTAATCAAGAATTTATAATAATAAAAGAGCATATTCACCATTAAAAACTATTGCATTTTATTGCCTGTGTGTCAGTGCTCATATGAGAGTGTTTCTAAAGCTGCACACCACAAATAAATGTGAAATTTCTACGATCCTATTCCAGAGCAATCGGCAGTCGTTTCAACTGGGATTTTCCAGCTTCGTTCCCGGTGAAAATAAGCACCCTGAGCCAGAGGGCTGTATTCCAAGACGTCGGCAGAGACTGCAAGAGGGCCACAGTCAACATTTGCAGCAAGAAGACAGCTTCCAGGAGGAAATCCGAGCAACATCTACGTCGCAGCCCGATCCGAAGTTTTATAAGGTAGGGTGTCTGCAATTTATGCATTCAGAATCGGGAACCGCATTAGAATCCAACATCAAACCTTCCCGAAGACGGCCAGCGTGTTTCCCAGCGCCCATTTGCTTCGGTTTTATCAAAATTTGCGTTGCTTGGCTAAATTACGCAGATTTGGCGAGAGGGACGCGTCCAAAAACAGATGCCAGACGTGCCGTGATCTCGAAACGATGAAGGCCCGGTTCTTTTCACGTCATCCTAAAAACAATCACGAATAAGTTGCCAAGCGGGAAAAATTTAAATGACTTACCCAACCCAATTTTCACAATATTTCCACGAGATTTAAAACGTTAGATACGCAGTCTTGCACCACCAACAAATGTGTGTCATCTGTCAGATTATTTGACTTTCCTACTAAGAACCGCACATTTGAACTACCGAATTGAGACAGCAAAATTCCGATCAAATTTGAAATAGTTCGATTCTGATCCCACCTGAGCGAGTGTAATATTTTACCGATGAGTTAGTGCATTAGATTTTGCAGCTAAATAAAATATTAAAAGGGCATACAACCATTTATTTTGGCAGTAAATATTACATCTCATTTTAAACAGCTGTAATTCATTAAACCGCCATAGTTAATTAACAGGCGAGATAAATTAAATTATTAACACATTTTAACATAACAATACAGACAGTTAGAGCCCTATTCATTGCAATATATTCTGTGAAACAAATGAAAACGCATCACTGATTCTTAATGTGCAGGGTAAAATCGAAGGAAAGATTTCTGACTAAAACTGCAAGAATGGACGGGTCTTAATACACAATCTATCGTTAGGGCAACACAGGATAAGGAAAGTTTCACGTCGATTGTTGCCAACCTTTAGTAATGGAGAAGGCACTTAAAAAGAACAATATATTATCACTATTATTATTATTATTATTAGTCCAGTTTTACTGCGACTGTGGTCACCTTCCAGTTCACAGTTTCCATGATCTTCTTTCAGAAATTGTCTTTAAAAGTCCTTCAAATTTTTTTAGAGCGCCCTCTTCTTTTCTTTTCTTTCCAATCACTCTATTAGCATGTCAATAACATACTATAGAGCGTCTCAGGGTGACAAGACAGCGTGGAGAGGATAGGGAATGCTTTCCTTATGGGAATTTCGCTCCGACGCGACGTTGCCAGTTCTATGCAACGGGTGATGGTATAAGTTGACCGAAATAGACGAAAACCAGAAGTTCCCAATAAGTTCTCACGCAAAATTTTAATTCAGAAAGCATCATTTGTAGTACAGATTAATCAGATTGAGAAAGTATAATTTGTAATTCAGAAACCATTATTTATACAGGGTGATTTATAATAGGTGTAAAACACTTTACTATCTTGTTCCGGAAGTAATTTTAAGATAAAAATGTCATATGGACATAGGTCATATTCCAATTAGTTACAGAACTACAACAGATTTAAATTTTAGTGAATTAGTAATGATTATTAAAGAACCATTTCAAAACATAAGTAAAAACAAATTGGAATATGACCTATGTCCATATGACATTTTTATCTTAAAATTACTTCCGGAACAAGATAGTAAAGTGTTTTACACCTATTATAAATCACCCTGTATAGAAGATTATCATTTTTAAAACTGAAGTAATTTACTGCACATCAGGTTTAACGTCTGCTGTATGCATCAAATTGGTTCTTAGTTACAACCATAATGAGGGTGACAAATTTGTACTTCCAAAAGTTTGAGTGATTCATAACTACTTTCTAATGCAAAATAAATTAATAAGCCATTAGGGTAATTTTTGTACAAAATATGTTTAGTCTTCATCTGTTCTCAGAGCCTGTTGACATATTGCATTTGCGATTATTTTAGCATAGTGTTCTATACATTTATCTATTGTTAGTGCTTTTATTGTTGTTTTGACCGCTCAATGGAGGAAATTGTTAAATGGAAACGTGGACAATCTTTGCAAGTTTCAGAAAAGCAAATAGTAATGAATCTCGTCAGTTACCATTTAAATCAAACTAACGATTCGATATCCACTATAATCAAAAAAGTGTCCGAAATGAGTGGCGTGGGTGAAAAGAAGCTTTACAACGTGAGACAAGAGTACACTTCACCAGCTGGACTACTTCCTCCAAAAGAAAGGCCCAAAAAGCGCAAAATTGTTACATCTCGTGAAAACAAATACGACGGAGAAATGAAGAGTGACATTCGCAGAATAGTGCACCAGTTTTATCGGGACAATATACCGCCTACAATAAATTCTGTGTTAGCTGCAGTAAATGGCAATGCAAATTTGCCTAATTTTTAGCGCGCAACAATGCATCGCATACTGAGTGACATGGACTTTGTGTATGAAAAGCGTGGTAGAAAATCTATTTTAATTGAAAAGCAAGAAATAATCTCTTTGCGTCATCGTTATTTACGCGAAATTCGTAATAATCGTGAAGTTGGATACAATATCGTGTATTTGGATGAATCGTGGGTAAATATCGGACATAGTGTATCGAAAGAATGGGTCGATAAATCGATTAAATCGCATTGAGATGCATTTATTCGTGGATTGACCACAGGTTTGAAAGCTCCTACAACTCGTGGTCCACGATTTGTCCTGTTACATGCAGGATGCAAAAACGGGTTTATTGATGGAGCAGAGCTGACTTTTTTGGCAAAGAAAAATACCCAAGATTACCATGATGAAATAGATGGACCCAACTTCGAAAAGTGGTTCGAACATCAGTTGATTCCGAATCTACCAGAAAAAACTATTGTTGTTATGGACAATGCGTCTTACCACAGTAGAAAGTTAGAGCAAATTCCGAACAGTACTTCAAATAAAGCCGAAATTCAGGCATGGCTTCGGTCTAAAGATTTATTTTTTGAAGAGGACTATTTAAAAAACGAATTGTTGGAAGTAGTTAATACCTTCAAACGAAACTATGATGTGTATAAAATAGAAGAAATTGCAAAAAGGCACAATGTGAAGATCTTGAGACTCCCGCCCTACCATTGCGAACTGAATCCTATAGAATTGGTGTGGAGTGAAGTAAAAAGGTATTTAATTTAAATATTGTCGTAAACACTGTTTAATTTTGGCATTTATTGAATTGTAATGCAGCAAAAGCTTCCAAAATGTCATTTAAATAAATTTTTAATGTTATCAAAGATCGACACCCAAGATATTATAAATACATAATTAAATTAAACATCCTTTGCTTAATTAGTTTATTGTCCATCATTTTCTTATTTAAAATTATAACATCCACGATTTATCACCATATTTTTTAATTATTTATTATTAATCTTTAAAAAGTAAATTTAATGCACAATTAAGGGGATTTTTTTTTAAGGTACGTAGCCGGACACAACACGAATTTTAAGGAGAATGAAGTCCGAAATTTAATCAGTGAAGCATATTTGCGAGTTACGCCAGAAAAATGGAATAGCTATGTAAATCACGTAATAGCAACAGAAAGGACAATGTGGGAAGTCGATAATTTGTTAGAAGATATAGAACCAATTATTATAAATATAAATGATGCAGATAGTGATAGTGACATTAATAGTGAAGCGAACAATAGTGACAGCGAGTAGTGATACACGAATTGTACAATTTTTAAACTTTACAATTAAAAATTATAATCAGTTACTGTTTTTTCCAATTTCTATTTTAAATATATAAACTCGATTGCCGTGAAACACATATTCGTTTTATTTATTTTTACCGGCTATCAAATCCACTAAATTTGGCGAATTTTATGCTTGTTAAAACCTAATTTTACTCATTAAAAAACTATGACAAGTTCCGATTAAAAGAATTATGTGTTTGTGATAACGGAGATCCTACTGTACGTAATTGTTTCGTTCTTAAACTTGTTTGAATGCCACTGACAAAACGTACCAGGTAATGAGGGATTATAGTTAAGCTGTCTCTATTACAATAGCCGGATTTGTTTGTCTGTGATGGGGGCATATTTTCTACAGAACACTTTTGTGGAGACATATGGCATCGCTGTTTGTCATAAGGCCCTGTACTGTCTAGTCACCCTGAGACGCAGTATAGTAGAATATTTGCAAAGTCAGTTACAATATTAAGCAAAAATTTAAAACGATTCATTACGTGGCCTACAAAATCAAAAATAAAGGAATCATTGCCTATTGCATTTATAGCTTATTATAGTAACGTACAATGTATAATCGACTGCTTGGAAATTGATAAGCCAAGCATTTCAGTTCACCAAAGTCTAAACGTGGTCAGAATATAAAAAAGCAAATACACTGAAGTATTTAATATCCGCCACACCAAATGGAATAATAAATTTATATCTACTGGTTATGGAGGAAGGGCTACAGATGCAATCATTGTAGAAGAACGTGGCTTTCTCGAAACATTGCCACCTGGAGCTGCTGTTATGGCAGACAGAGGCTTCAAGCACATAGAACATTGCTGGTAGAAAAGGAATGTTCATTAATACGACCGCCTAGTGTAGATAAAAATATAAGAAGCTCAAAAGCTGATGTGTTAAAAACTAAATCAATAGCGAGTCTACGAATTCATATTGAACGTGTTATTCGAAGATTACGAGAATTTAAAATATTAAAACCCCATTCGTGTCTCAACACAAACCTGCTTAAATACACTGATCATATGATTTTTATTGCTTGTGCATTTATAAATATGCAAACTGTTTTAATTAAATAAATTATTAGGTACCTTTAAAACATAGTTTGATTTATTAAGAATGTAATCTGTATTGTACATAGAATTTTACACATTATAATCAATGCAGTAGCCATATCATAACTCAAATGGATTAATGACAAGTAGAAGGATCACACTAACAAATTAGAATGTTTTGGAATTTGCAACAATTTTTAGAAAAAAATGATTTTTCAATCAAATTTTAGTACATTTTAGGAAACAAAATTATAATAAGTGTTTTTTTCAGCTACAGAATATTTTTACATCATGTCATACAGCAATAGTAATTTACGTAACAAATATAGAAAGTGGAGCTTTTCAGTACGAGTGAGATGTTTCCGGAAGAGGCCGTTAGGCCGAGTCCGGAATTTCGAGACGAGTATGGAAAAGCCACTTTCATACGAGTTTCGTACAATATTTTTCGTACACTAGCATACAAAACGGAATACTAAATTTATCCTCGTATATAGCAAATAAGTAGAGTAATATTAATGTAATGTAATATTATATGAGTTGTAACTAAGGAAACGAATACCGCAAAATACTACTTTGCCGTACGAATACCGCAAAGTGCAACTTTCTGATTAATAAATTGTACGGCAAAGTATCTCTTTCAATGCAAGTGTACGAAAATAGTAATTTACGTAACAAGTATAGAAAGTGGAGCTTTTCAGTACGAGTGAGATGTTTCCGGAAGAGGCCGTTAGGCCGAGTCCGAAATTTCGAGACGAGTATGGAAAAGCCACTTTCATACGAGTTTCGTACAATATTTTTTCGTACACTAGCATACAAAACGGAATACTAAATTTATCCTCGTATATAGCAAATAAGTAGAGTAATATTAATGTAATGTAATATTATATGTGTTGTAACTAAGGAAACGTACGGCAAAGTGCTATTTTGCGGTACGAATACCGCAAAATACTACTTTGCCGTACGAATACCGCAAAGTGCAACTTTCTGATTAATAAATTGTACGGCAAAGTAGCTCTTTCAATGCTAGTGTACGAAAAAAATATTTGTTTATAATCCGTTCACGATCTTTTTGGGTCAAGTGAGGCTATGACCATCTAGTAATTTTGTTGGCAGAACCTCTATTGCAACTAAACTCCCTTATGGAAATTGACACCTTTTGTGTTAGGTTAGGTTGTTTTCAGTTTAAGGTTATATTTTCTAAATAAGTACATTGTTGCCGGATATTCTCTAGTCTCCACATCGACTCGCGTTCTTTAAATTTGGTCTGTCCTTTTTAAAATTGGAAGTAGCATCGTTTAATGGAATTTTTTTGTTGTAACAAAATTATTTTGGGCATTTTGACTTTTCCTTTGACGAAAATTAAAATTATTTTTACACATTTGATAAATCATTTATTTTCTTACGAATATTAAAATAATAAATCTGGCAATGTGGTGGCAAGAAAATGTCGAACAGACACTGACAGAAAAAAATGTTGCATCCGCTATATCATCGAATCAGTTAGTCCAACATGAAAAGAAAAAATCATAGCCAACTCTGTCCCAAAAAGGTCGTGAACGGCTTATACCTATTATATGTATTAACAGAAATAGAAAACAACGCTTTTTTGTTTATTGTAAACAAAATTAAAGCTGGTACATTCAAAACTGAAACACAATTATAATAACTTGCAGTGACACTGTAAAATTTTACATTTATTAATATTATAAATATTACTTAAAAATAGTTACACGCTTATCCCTAACAATAAAAATTAAAAATGCAGTTATTTGTTCGCAGATGCTAATAATATAGGAATTTTTTTTTCCAAAAGTTTCAGCTTCTAACATTGTTTGTTTAATATAATTTGCATCATAGCCCACTGAAATAAAATAAAATTTTGGTTTTTTTCAAAGTTAGCATCTGCAACAGCAAAAATGCAATATGATTTATTTAAAAAATGCATTTGCATTTGTATTTGAGCTTTGGCCGTAACTTTATTTTGTGATGTTATATAGTTTGACATTGCTTTGTCTGTAGAGGGACACTTCACTTCAACAACGAAATTGTCACTCACTGCATCTGGTGAAGCTCCGAAAATAGGGTGGTTCTTTGACAGTACAATTCCACAGAACTTAATTTGGTCTTCATATTTTTTTTCGACAATTTGTAATACCTGCTTTTCTAATCGTCTACCCCTTTCCATTGCTTTGGTATCCCTCGGTTTTGTAACGCCAATTACCTGTTGCACAAATGAGCCACATTCAGTTTTGCAACGTGCAGCATTATAAATTTCGAGGCGGTTATCCTCCTATATCGTAAACGATGCCGCAAACTGTCTTCGGCTTGCATTAGGGTGCATATGCAGCTTCCTCGCACAAATCTTCATTCATGTGCTGCTTGGTGAAGGTGATGTAATCATCATATAGGGCTCCACCACTGCTAACAAACTTTAATAATAAACCGTAGAAATCCAGGCAGCTATACTTGGGTTCTTTAAACAGTTTAAATATTTTGCTAGCTTCTTTGTTTTGTACTCCTAAATGCATTGCCTCCTGATAAAAGTTACCCTAATCTTCTTCAACGGGTATACCCCCAAATTCTGCCACAGTCAAAAATTTTAGCGATGTGCCCACTTTTGACAGTTGCGACTTCTTCCAATAGCACTGGACTTCTGTAGGTGCGGGTTCTTCGCTCCTCCTATGCATCCACATAAGTACTGCTACAGCATGCTTGCATCCACATGTAAACATTTTTTTATTTGAAAACAGATTAATAACAGATTATTATTAAATTACCAGCTGATGCAGCCGCAGTCCAAACATTCTACCTTCTCTACTTTACTCTGCTTTTCGTTTATTTGCAACACCACATTATAGTTTTGCGCTCTCACTCGGTGTTCAGGACAAATTCTGCATTTAACGGTGCACAATTCACCCTCTCGTCGGAGCTGCACATATCCTATGGCTGAGTCACCGTAACTTTCACGTCCAACATTAACAACTAAACAACAATAATTCTATTCAACATAAATTAAAATAACTAGCTTGAGTTTTAATTTCAATGCCAGATAAATATTTTAGCTTACAACTTATTTTTTACTTTTAAAACTTACCTATTCTCTTTAACACCACGAATTTCACAGGCAGAAAAGCAGTCATTGTTTTTAAAGAATTCGGCAATCATCAAAATGTCTACTTTTGGTAAATTATGTGATACACCTTCACAAAAGCCGTCATCAACTTTTAGCGACCTTTTCACTAAATTTTAACACACAACTAACAAAAAATCACCCACAAGCAATAAAATATTTCTCTCCAAGTTAAATACGCGTGCTAAAGTATCATTCTTGACCTCAAGAACTGTAAGATGACGTCAAATTCTTGGCGCATGCGTGAATGCGTTGCTATCGCCGATTTAAAAGTTGAATAATTACGCTTTATGATTTACGTTTTATTACGTGTCCCGGCATTTATTTAACGTGAAAAGTATGTAAAGCAATTATTAGAAAACTGTAATTCATATTTTATTACGTTTACTAAAATCTGTTTTGTCTGCAAGTAGCCTATTGGAGATCCAACAGAATGTGAAGAAACAAAGTTGTTGATTAGCAGTGTTTTAAAATAGTTTTTCTACTCCTTTATTAGTAAATTGCTCATTAAGCACTGTTTACTTGATTAGTAAATTCGTTGTTACAAACAGTGTTACGTAATGACTAACACGTAATTTTTTTTATTACGTTACAGTTAGCTTCTGTTGTTTGTACGAAGCGGTGTAGGGATGTGACTGCAGCCGCCTAATTTTTAAGATGGTGTGACAGATAGTTTGACAGTTAATAAAATATTTCTTTTTCGTTTAACGAAATGAGTGTGATCGTAGAAAAAGTATAGTACGCAACTCGAGCTATAGAGCAATTACACGCTCGTGGAATTACACACGCGCCGCTACGCGGCTTGTGCGTAACTTTTCCAACTCGCGTGTAATATGCTTCCTACAGCTCTCGTTGTGTAATATACTATTTTATTATACCTGCATCAGAATCGCCGTTTAAAGCACGCCTGAGCGTGCGAATACAGGCGATTAAAGCTCGCCGAGCTTTAAAGGTTGTCAAGGAAACGACTGAATGCAACAACGGACATGGACGCGACAAAAACGTACATAATTCTCGTAACTATAGTAGCAATATTATTATGCCCTCTCGATTTATCACGACAAAAATTATTTCTAAGTTTTTAGTGCGTAATTTATTTCCAGTATTGGAGGTATAATAAAAAATAGCGTAAAGTATTCGTGGATAACTGGTCTTTAAAACACTTGCTCTGTTTCGAGCACTCCGGCTACGCCGTCGTGCTCGAAAACCCGCGCGTGTTTTAAAGACCTCGTTATCCACTCATACTTTAATATACTATTTTCCACGGCCGGGAGTAGAAGTCCGTTTCTATAGCATCAAAATTGTGACAGAAGTAGGACATTTGCTCCCTAGAGACTAAATAAGACAAAAATTTCCCTAGGGAGTTTTCATTATGACTGACACAACAATTATGCCAAATTCGAGGTTATCAGGTTAGGTTATGCGTCAGTTTTGACACAAACTGACGCAAAAACTAACCTGCTAACCTCGAATTTGACATAAGTTTTGACACAAACTGACGCAAAAACTAACCTGCTAACCTCGAATTTGACATAATTGTGAGCTCTTGTCATAATGACTTACAGTGCCACCAACTTTAAAATTTCCCATAGGTTACTAATTTTAAAATAATTTTAACTAAAATGTCAATAAATGACGTTTAAAAAAACGGGTTTTTCGTTTTTAATCTTCCTGCAACGTGAAAAAAATAGTATATGCAACTCGGAGAGAATGCTATTTTTTGCTTCAGCCTCAGCAAAATAACGCATTTCTCTCCCTTATTGCATAATCTACTATTTTAAATGCTGTACATGTGGGGTTTATGTTCCGTCCCCCCATGTTGCCGCATTTGTCCAAACTTTTTCCAGTGGATCTTGGTTGATTAGGTACTCTGGGGAGAAAAAACTTTATTTTGTATTGTTTGTTGTAAAGTTTTCCAGATATCTCCAAAGCCCTCAAGAGTTACCACCCAGTTTATTAATGATGGCGGTCAAAATTTCTCGGTAGTGCCTTCCTTCTGAAAATACATATTCTTAAGATTCTTGATCGCGGTTTTCCAAAAAAATTTGTGCTCAGATTTGGCACACACTGCAGATCTTAAATGTTGGCCTGAATGACCATACAGTGTCCCTCCGTTGACACTATCAAATAACTGATCAAAAAACCCAACAATTTTTGATGTGTGTTTTGCCCGCTTCTCCATCGTGATGGACCCATCTATAAGGACAAGTTGTGTAGTAATGGCATAATATCATAAAATCTTTTCTTGCATAGGAGAGATATACTCACTATTTCTGGCCATAATAGCAATTGCTGCTGCCATAGAGTGACTGAACACTTGTGAGCAGCACGGTAGTTTAATTTTTTGAGTTTTCAAGGGTTGACGTGCTGTTCAGTAATTTTTATCAGTGTCCTAATGTCTCCACTTGCCGAATCAATGAGGTACGCATTGTATATGTCATTTCACTTGCCCCGCAGGATGGTGCCGTCGTCTTGCGTCCAAACAAGATCTTTCTTTAATAAATTGTTCCTAATTCCCCAGATGAGGTGGATCGTATACTGGAATTATATCCATGTTGTCTACTTGGAAAATCATTTTTGTTAGTTGCCGCCCTTCTCGCAGATGCTGGGCTTTTGTATCTTCAATTAATTTATTGATACATGCCTGGTTTGTGGACCCTTGGTCGCAGATTGTAGCAACAACTGTGAGTCCAGCTTTATGTACTGCTCTTATAACAGATTTTAAAATTCTTAAATCATTGGTCTTTGATGAGCTTTTGCAAAAATGGTACGCAATCGGTTGTTTTCATTTTTTCATAATACCTCTAATCATGAATACTTGCACATGATCGGCTATTTGCATTCGTTGTAGATCTCCCAAGTCTTCGAAGCCTTCTAGTTGATCTTTGTGATGATTGTACTCGATATTTATTTATTTATTTATTTATTTATTTTGTTCTTTGGGGCAAAAACAGGCTAAGCCCAGTGAATTGCCCACTACAATTTATACAAGATAACAAACTTGAAAATTAATTCAATTTAACATGAGTAATAGTAAAAAAAAAAAAACAAGGAAATACTGAATAAAATGATTAGAAACTGAAATTAAGAAGAACCAAAATATGTATAAATTCTAGACTTAAACATTGACAAGGTCATAACAAATATGTCGACGTCGGCATTTAAGGAATTGTATAACACAGCAAATCTGTTTAAGGGGCTGTAAGCGGCGGCGTTAGTGTTACACAACTCCAGATGGAGAGTTTCGGATCGCCTTAGCATTCTAGGAGGAATATTAATGGAAACTTTATATAACAGTTCAGGACAATCCAAAGCTCCATTTAAAATTTTGTGCAGCACCAACAGATCACATACCTTCCGTCGATTCTCTAACGTCGGCATATTGTATTTAATACAATAGTCGCGGTACGAGAACGGGCAACGATTATTCTCCTTATATGCTACGTATTTCATAAATTTAATTTGAATTATCTCGATATTACTTATATATGATATATATAAAGGATTCCAAACCGAGGATGCGTATTGAATTTTACTGACAATAAACGAGTAGTATAGACATTTAATCGCAGTGACCGAGGTGAACAACTTTGTTGCACGTTTAATAAATCCCAGTAATTTTAAGGAATCCTGAGTAACATGAGAAATATGTGCACGAAATAAAAGCTTACAATCCATTAAAATACCTAGATCTCGAACTTCTACAGCACGCTTAATTAAATAAATATTGTAATATTTAGTAAAATAATAATTAAAACAGTGTGGATTGATATTCCTGGTAAAGGAAATGACGTAACACTTATCGAGATTAAGAAACAGTCTATTTACTTTGCAATAATCAACTAAACTATACAAATCGCTTTGAAGTAGTATGCAATCCTGAGCAGATCTTATAGGCATATATAATTTCAGATCGTCGGCGAACAACAGAAAATTGCAATGTCGGATGTAATCAATTATATCATTTATGTAAATAAGGAAAAGTAATGGGCCAATATGCGAACCTTGTGGTATTCCGGAAGTAGTATGAAAAAATTTGGATTGAAACCCATTTACAGTCACAGCTTGCGATCTGTTCGATATATAGGAACAGAGCCATCTCAGCAGAGAACCGTGGACACCGACTCCAGCAAGTTTGGTTCTTAATATGTTATGATCTAATTTATCAAAAGCCTTGCTAAAGTCGGTGTACACGGCATCCACCTGGATCCTCCTGTCCATAAAAGAAGATAAATAATCTACGTATTGCAGTAAATTAGTTACAACCGATTTGCCCAGAACAAACCCGTGCTGGTTAGGGATTATATATGATTTTAAAGAATATTTTAAATGATTATTTACAATTGATTCAAAAACTTTTCCAAAACACGATAATTTGGATATAGGCCTATAATTTCTGACATTATCTTTCATTCCCGATTTGAAGATTGGCGTAATGAACGATTTTTTCCAAATATCAGGAAACACACCCTGTTTCAAGGATTTATTAAAAATAATTGAAAGTGGAACCTTCAAGGTCTGTGCACAATTTAATAGGAAAACGGGAGGCAAACCGTCGGGACCGGGGCTCTTGGTAACATCCATAGTAATTAGTTTATCAAATATTTCTGATTCTGAAATACTCAAGCAACACAGAGAATGATTAGTATTATCAGTAACATTATTTATAGAATCATCAATAGGAGCAGGAAGTTCGTAGACAGAATTAAAGTAGTCTGAGAATAAATTTGCAATTTCAATGCCAGTATGAGCAGACACGTCATCATAAAACATAATATTTGGAATGCCATTCCCTCTTTTACGATTATTAATAAATGTCCAAAACTGTTTAGGATTTGAGGCGATCGATGTCTCAGTTTTATTGATGTATTTGGTGTAATCAAGTCTAATCAATTCTTTCGATCTAGTTCTTAGTCGTTTAAATGCAAGGTTATCTAATTCATTTTTATATTTCTTAAATTTTTTAAGAAATTTTAGTTTTTCATTAACTGTTTTAATTGTGGAACTTGAGAACCATCTGGGAAAACGCTTAGCAGAAGTTTTACGAGAAGGCACAAAATCTCTTATAGCTTCATTCAACACATTATAAAATATAACGACAGCTGCATTCACATGCATGTTGGATAACTCAACTTCCCAGCTGACGTTTGAAATTGCAGCATTGATAGAATTGTAATCCGCTGAATTGAAAAACAATTTAACATGGTCCTTATGACGCAAGTTCTTAATTACCGTAAGGGTAAGCGAAATTTCAATAGCAGTGTGATATAACACATCCTCAGGAACTAGGGGAGAAGAACACTTTGACACTGATCTGATTATGTAATCATTACTCAAAACAAGATCCAAAACTTTACCATGAGACCCCGAAAATTTATTAAACTGCATCATCCCAGTAAATGATAAAGAGTCTAAGAATTCAATCGATTTGTTGTCAGTATAATTAGTTGGAATTAAATTAGAATGACTGCTTTGAGACCACGATATTTGTGGGAAATTAAAATCTCCTACGATTACAAATTTATATTCAGGGGCAGTATCATTTATCACAACTTGCAATTTACTTAAAAAACACTGTAAAGCATAATTATCCTGGGGAGGAATATATACACAGCAAATAAAAAGGCGACAGCAAGGAATAGACACCCACAAATCTTCGCAATCACTTTCCCATTTAAACTGTCTTACATTTACAATTTGCTTATTAATTGCGATCAAGACGCCACCGCCATCCGACTTACAAGAACTAGTGCTAGAGCGGTCTCTGCGATGAACAATGTAATTTGAGTCAAAAAGTTCTTCACTAAATACATTCGTGTTAAGCCATGTTTCGCTTATACAGATAACGTCATAATCACTATCAGCAGACGATGCAAACAACTGGTGGGACTTTGTACGAAGCCCGCGAACGTTTTGATAATAAAGTGAAATATTATCCATAATAACAATACAACACAATAAACAATTGAATAAACATATTACACCTTCTCAACGTCCGCAAGGGCGTGAATTATCATTACGCGAGAAGTATCGGACTTACGTACATATAGTGTGCCATCCCTGACCCACACATATTTTATACCTTTCTCGCGGGCCGCGATTTTAACGTTTCTCAAGAGCGTCTTCTTAGCCGGAGAGAGGTGCTCGTTGACAAAAACACTTGCGTTGTACTCGGGCAGGTTGATTCCAGGTTTCGAATTTGAAGCTCTAGTGAATTTCATTTTTTGTTTCGCGGCGGAAAGAAATGTATTCTTTGTTTTCCTTGATGCAAGTTCAACTATAATATTCCTGGGACCCTGAGAATCATTGAAGGAGCGAACTCTGTGCACTACATTTATATCAGTGTCGGTAATTGGACAGTCTATGGCAGATCCAATGTCACTAACCGTCTTCAATAAATTCTCATCCTTCTTCTCTGGGACCCCCTGAATCTCCACGTTATTAATTCGGGACCGCTGCTCCAGGGACTCGAGCCGAGATTCCAGAGATTGAACTTGTTGGTTAAGCCGACGATTTTCGCTAGCAATTTTATCAAATTCTACCATTTTCGATTCGAATGCCTTAATCGTTTTTTGAAAATCATCAAATCTCTCCGATTGAAATTGTACCGAATGCAGTATAGTTTCGTATTTGGAATTAAGCGATTTCAGTTCTGATTGGATAGCCTGTAAGGTGTTCTTCCCAGGGTCATCGACAGTTTCATTGCCATCTGCATTTGGCAAAATTATTGAGTCTCGCTTTTTGGACTTTGCGCAACAATCGTTGCACTTCCAAAATGCACCTGACGAATTAGCGGTTTTTATTGATTGAATAGATGTACCCACGCACTTAACGTGGCACTGGATCCCGCACGTATCGCACACTACACCCGGACTCTTGTTGGTGATACCACCGGTACAAATAGAACATATAACCATGATCTAATTAATTGATAAGAGGTAGTTTTGCTTTTGCTATCGTGTTATTTAAAGGTTTTTCTCAGCGTACAGCACGAGCGAGAACGATGTTCACGCTATGGGAGCTAGCTGAGTACTATGATATGAGGTGTAAGACTCATTTCGTCAAAAGATACAACACACAGTTTGTCAATTGGCCTCAAATTTTTAACCACTGATTTTAAATTTCTAAATATTGGTTCATTAATACCAGTTTTAATCGGTATTCGATTCAGTAATTCCATCATGGTTTTTCGGGAGGGTAAAGCAAATAACTTCTACAACAATCGGTAGCCTTTTCCGGATTGTTTATAGAGAGCCAATGCCATGATTTTGCCATCCAACGAATATCTTCTGCCTTTAGGTTTCTTAGTACTAGCTCTTATTTGGGAGATGCAAAAGTTTGCAATTTGCTCATTTAAAGGTGTTTTTAGATTGAGGAATAATGCACTCTCTGAAACATTGTCTGCCATTTTACATAACATAACAGATTAGTGGATGAAGTGGAACAATAATAAAGTGAATTAAGGCCCAGTTGTACAATCATTAGTTAAACCACAGTCAGTGTTGAACCAGAGATCAAGTCTAAGTGGGTGTTGTACAACCAGAGGTCAGCTCTTGAACTGTGGTTTAACTACTCCTTTCACTGAACCACCAAAATCGGTGGTTTAACCCATGGTCAAGTGATTTATGGGCGTTTCTAACCTCAAATATTCGGTGGCGTTTGTTATTGTTTATTGGTGTCTTCGCAGTTTTTAATCGTTTATTGTTGTACTGGCGTTTGTTATCGTTTAGTATTGGGGCGTTGGCGTTTTTTTTTTACTGTTTATCTTCGTGTTGGCGTGTAATAAACGGCAAAGCGTTGTTTATATTTAACAAATACAAATTTTAATAATTAATTTATCTGAAATGGAGGACTTGCTTGGGATTTTGACTGATGATGAAGATATGCTTGAATTAGTGGGAGTGGTAGATGAAGGTTTACGCAGAAATCCAAGGGTATTTCGTGAGAGAGTAAATCACTTCGATAGGTGGACTGAGGAGGAATTTTTTGACAGATTCCGTTTAACAAAAGATACTGTTCGGCAAATATTAGATCAGATTAATATTGCTCCACCTACTAACAGGTAAATCAAAAATATTTATTTTCTACCGTAAAATGTACCTATTGGTAATATTATATTTGTTTTACAGAAACAGCGCACTATCCGCAGAGGACATGTTGCTCCTTACATTACGTTATTTTGCAACAGGTTCGATGTTGATTGTTGTTAGTGATTTTTGTGGTATCCACAAATCAACAGCAAGCAGGATCGTATACAAAGTTGCCAGAGCTATTGCCCAGCAATATATTCATTTACCGGAAACCGAAGAAGAAATTAGTCGTGTTCGTTTAGGATTTTATAGAATCGCCAGTTTTCCCAGGTGTATGCTGTAGACTGTACACATGTGAAAATACAATCACTAGGCGGAGATGATGCTGAATTGTATCGTAACCGTAAAGGTTATTTTTCTATGAATGTGCAGTGCATTTGCGATGCGTCGTTGAAAATTTCAAGTATCGTTGTCGTTGGCCTGGTTCTACTCATGACAGCGCCATATTTAATATGAGCCGAGTTCGAGCCACATTTGAACATGGAGAAATGGCGACAGTTTGCTGGTTGGAGACGGTGGTTATGGTATCAAACGATATCTGATCACTCCACTGGGAGATCCAAGGACACCAGAGGAGCATTTGTTCAATGAATCGCAAATTCGTACTAGAAATCCAATTGAACGGTGTTTCGGAGTTTGGAAACGCCGTTTTCCCATCTTAGCACTAGGAATTCGGTTAGAAATCAGAAAGTTGAAGCAGTGGTGGTTGCAACAGCTGTACTTCACAATATAGCATGCGAAATGCAGATCCTGCACCACCACTGCTTGACGAAGAAACGGAAGCATTGATTGAAGACATGAATAACATAGAAGTTGTTCAACGGGTTCAAAACAACGATAATATCAATAATGCTATAAGGCATGCGTTGATTACTGATTATTTTGCAATCTATTATAAATTTGCATGTATTAAATTTAATCTATAATAATAATAAATAAGTAAAAGAAATTGTAAAAATGTTGAATGAAACTACTTTTTAAGGATATGTTGAATATAATAGAAACATAAACTATATGTGTATCGAAAAATGTTCAAGTATTTAGTGACTAGTAGTAATAGTAATAAAACGTTTAAATGAGTGTGGTTTTTATTTGAAACTTAAAAAGTAACGACCAATATTAATTACATAGATACATAAATTATAACCAATATAATAAAAACTAACAATACACAACTCATTAACTAATAAACATAACACATAATTTATAACTGTTATAACACATAATTTATAACTATTATAATACAGACCTTAAAACTAACGATAACTATTTTCTTTCTTGCAACTGCTCCCGCAACAGCTGCATTTCCAGGTCGTGTTCTTCTTCAGCAAATTCCAAACCTTGTGCATGCTTCTCACGCATCAGCTGCATTTGGAGGTATGTTGTTCGAGCATAATTTGTTTTTGGAAAGTGGTGGTCTCCACTTTTGTGTCAATCCACTGTGAGACCTTATTTGTTATTTTATTTTTTCGGGCACTTCCTATTTTAGGAATTAGTGCCTCAGTCCTAGGGCTCTTTAACTTTCTGGGGTAAAGGAGCTCCAGTCTGCATACCGCTTAAATGGCTGAGGCTGTTTTGCGGATGGCCCAGGCTCTCCAGTTAGCAATTCTGCAAAGAGTAGGTTAATCCAAGCTAGGAAATAAGCAAACCCAGCAAGAGCGAGCGACCGGGCACCGAGAACCAGCTGGCGATACGAGACCGCCAAGTGAAGGCCGACGCAATAAACGTACCAAGAGTGTTTACCACTGATAAGCGCGTATCCACAAGGTGGGATTATCACTGATGAACAAAAGTAGAAATTTAAATAGCAGCAGAGAAACAGAAGCGGAATGAGGAAAAAGAGGAAGACATGGAAGGGATAGAGGAAATTAAAGAAATTATGAAGGCGATGATGGAGGAAATCAGGAAAAACATAGACGAAAATAGAATGATACAAGAAGAAATGGCTAAGAGAGAAGAAAAATGTGTAGAGAAGAAAAATGTGTAGCGGAGAAAAAACAAATTAAAGGGAGGATGGATAAAATCGAATCAAAACTAGAGATGCTGGAAAAGGAAAAGATAAGATGCAAAGTAATCAAAGGTGTTAAATTTGAAGACAATTGGAAACAACAAGCAGCTATTCCTGAAGGATAAGCTAGAAGTAGATGTAGACGTTAAAAAAGTTATATTGTTTAACAGCAAGTCCGGCCTAACAATGAATATTTTAGAAATGGGTAATTGGGAAAGAAAACAGGAAGTAATGTCAAACAAAAACCAATGAAAGGCTAAAAATGTATATAGCTAACGATAAAACACAGAAAGAGAGAGAATTCAGGCAGAAATAAGGAAGATAGCAAAAGTGGAAATTGGCAAGGGGCATAAGGCGACGGTGGGATACAGGAAAATGACCATAGAAGGAGACGAATCAATATGGGATGAGAACAAGAACGGACTCGGATAACGTCCAAAAAACTAAGCTGCCCCCTAAGTCCGGACTGAAGAAGAAGATACGAAAACAGCAATGGATATGGCAAATGATAAAAGGATAACGACATTCGGCACATGAAATGTAAGAGGCTTAAATGGCAAAGAATGCGAATTAGCACAGGAAATAAAAAATAGAAACATTAAATATTCACCAATAACAGACACTGAAAAGAAAAAACAAGGACAGGAGGAATTACATGAAGGATATCTACTGTTCTATAGCGGGGTACAAGAACAAGAACACGCAACGCCAAAGGTAGAATTCGTAATACACAAGGACAACCTGAACAATATTAAGGGCTGGAAGTTTATAAATGAAAGGATCATGACAGTTAAGGTACAAGAAGGAGGCGAAGAGGTACATTTGATCATTGCATACGGACCAAATATTAATGAAAGAGCAGAGGAAAAAGAACAATTCTACGAACAGTTACAACAAAATATAGATGAAGGAAAAGGAGAAGTAATGATAACCGGTGACCTAAACGCAAGAGTGTTAAACAACCCTAAAGGATGGGAGATGGTAGTCGGGCCCTATGGGGAGAAAATTATAAACGAGACAGGGAAAGGACTACTAAGATGCTGTATCACAAATAATTTAGTTATCACGAATACCAAATTTTAGCATAAAGACATACATAAATACGAGGTGCGAAGGAGGCAGAACAGAGAGGTCGATAATAGACTATTTTCTAGTCGAAAGAAACAAATTTAGCCACATAAAGGACTTCAGAGTAAGAAGAAGCTCAGAAATAGCTAGCGACGACTATTTACTGATACTAAAAAGAGTCACGAGAGAGCAACGAAGCGTCGAACCCACACAGAAAAAGACTAAACTGGTAGTGAAAACCTACAAACTTAAAGAGGAAGATAATAGAATAAAATTCTCAGAACTAGTTAAACAGAAATTTAATAACGAACAGTCAACCAAGTAAGAAAACCTGGAAATAGCCTGGAGTACATTCAAAAGAGTAATCAAAGACGGAGCCACCGACGTATGTGGTACAAGAAGGTCGAGAATAAATAAGAAGAGAACAGCATGGTGGACACAAGAACTAAAAAGAGAAATACACGAAAAGAAGAGGAGGTGGAAGAAGTACCTTAACAGTCACACACAAGAAGACTATGAAAAGTACAAGACACACAGAACTATAGTCAAAGAAGCAGTAAAGGCGGCTAAAAGTCTAGCATGGGAAAAATTCTGGAACATAATGGAAACAAACAGGAGAAGTAACCAAAATAGTATATTACTAGCAGTCCAGTGAGACAAATGTCTCATTTAATAAAACAAAAAAGACCGTTTTGCAAATAGAACGCGTATTCACTACACGTACTTTTTTTTCTCTATCTCTTACGGTTTGGCTGCTGAAACAGCGTCCCGGACGGACACGTCTATTAGATAAAGGATCTACGACAGTATTAAGTTTGTAAAACGACTGTTTGATAACATGTTTTCATTAGTCTACGTCGTCAGTACCAACGTGTTTAAAGGATTTTATTAGGCACGTCGTCAGTAACAACTTATTTTAAAATTTTTAAACACGCAAAATTTCGATCGGTTGCTAGTAATCCTAATTCACATTAAAAAAAAATTATATTATCTTGTCTTCTAGATTCTACCGTAGATAAAATATTGTACGCTACACATGCGTATAGCATCTTTAGTCACTCGCGTTTTAACTCTGCTCCACTCGTGACTAAAGACTAGCTTTACGCACTTGTATCTTAAATTACCGTTGTAGAAGTAAGCCTTTAAAGCACGTGCGACGAGTTTAAAAGCACGACTTGAAGCGAAGTGCTTTTAACGGCAGATTTGTATGATTTCGCAAGGTAGCCTGTGCAATGACGTCACGTCGTTGATATGCAGATTGGTTCGCATTTGTTGTTTACGTTGATATGTAGATACGGTGTTTTCGAAAATTGCTCTGTAAAAAATTGATCCGTTTGAAGAAAGCATTCCTCGGGAAATTCAAAAACTGGCCGAAAAAGCGGAATTAAGATTGATTCTGGAGAAATCAAGAGATGCCTATTGTAAAGAATATGAAAAACTGCTTATGTGGATGGAAAATAAAAATTCGAGAAGTGTAAATGAATCATTGATGCTTGCCTACACGATGGAAATGGTAACATTCATAACAATTATAATTATTTGTTTTTTATATTTTATGTTTTATGACAGTCTAGTGTGTATAAATAGTCTACTTTATGGTGTATACATTTAAAATTACAAGCAATGTTGAGACTCAGAAAGGGAGTGGATCTGGCATCTTTTCACAAGCTACATGCGTTTATGAAGGGTATGAAGCTAAAAAGTCTTTCGTTTTTACGGAGGAAGAGCTTTGTAGATTTTTCGTTCATGCTTCTGACGACATTTTCTTGTTTTTAAAGGTACTGATATACGATAGTTTTGACAGAGATTAGTGACAGTTACTTCATTTTTCAGGTTGTCGCAATTTGTGGTGTGTTTGGTTCATGCAGAAGATACGAAATGTGTAATTTACGCATGTCTGATATTAAAAAAGAAGGTTCTGCTTTAATCATTAACATTCGTCCATCGAAAACTGAGAAAGGTCGAAAATCTGCTATCATTGACGATTCTGATATAGAGTATGTTAAGTTGTTTAACAAATACCTTTCTCTAGAGGGTTTTTTGTAGTACGCTAATGGGAGGTGCATCAAGCAAGTTGTAGGGAGTGACACCTTTGGTAGATGCCCTTCTCTTGTAGCACATTTTTTGAAATTTCCGAACTCTGCGAGATACACCGGTCATACTTTCAGGCGGACATCGGCAACAATTATGGCAAATGGAGGGATGGTGCAGATGAGTTTAAGCGTCAAGTAGGTTGGAGATCTTCGACGGTTGCTGCTAGTTACATTGAAGAATCTATCGTGAACAAATTAAAAGTTTCGAAGTGCATTGCTGGAGTTGGTAATGGGACGACTACTACGTCATCGTCAGTTAATACTGGTGATCCTGCGATAACCAAAGCAAGTAATAACGACCTGGAAACTGCTGGAATCCACATATCAAATAATAACAATTCTACATTCAACATTTATTTAAAATTAAAATGATAGTGTTTGTTATATCTTACTAGTTACATGTGTAAATTACAAATACAGCTTTCTTTAAAAATGATGACGTCATTGTTTCTACAGCAACTTTAAAGCACTCCAGTGTTTTAATGTTGATATTTCACACGCTTTTTAGTTTTTTAAACAGGTATTATGATGCAAGTGTAATAAAATAGCTATTTGTGCAACCAGTGCTAAAAGTGGACGTTTATGCACGAGTTTGCACAGAATATTTTTTCTACGGCCTTAAATTTACTGTTATTAATCCATAATTGTCGATTTAACAAAGGTTTGCATTTATGACATTTATAATTTAAGTAATAGTAAAGAGGTGGCCTTGACACGCATGTGACTGTTTCTACAGCTAGTAGCTGTCAAAGTTAGTTATCAAAGGTAATTATAAATGTACACATTTTACTTTATTTATTACATAATTGTTTTATTATTTAAAAAATACTTTACCTCTAATGAAAGAAGTAACTAGAATAACTTTACAACCTCACTTCCAGTTCGAAATTCTAAATCCAACACCAGCTGTTTACTTTTGGCACAGCTAGAAGTAAACAGCTGATTTCACTTTTAACACGCTAAATTATAAAACGTCATTTTAAGTGAAAAAAGCTAGCACTAAAAGGCCACTACTTTTAGTAGTGGTCGCAGAAAAATTATTTCATAATGCAGTAAAGAACATAAGAAAATGAAAATAATCCCAATTAATAGTAATTTATTATACAAGACGATAAAGTTACATTTTATCCACGAGTGAATCGTTTAACGTCGAGACGAAGTCGAGACGTTAATGATTCAAAAGTGGACAGTAATAACTTTATCGTTGTGTATAAAACATTTTTTTCTATAGCAAGAACTTTAACAATTTCAAAAGAAAGTAAGGAAAGTCAATCACATTTTAAAATCTCAGTAGCTAGATTGGGTAGCTAGGATAATACGAAGTTGTAATATTTAATTTAAATAAAAGTTAGAAAATTAAATTACTTTATCTACCCTTGATGTTAAAGTGCTACTTTATCTACACTTACTGTTAAAGTAACACTTGACCTTTTGTTTTGAGTCGATTAAAGCAGACTTTAACATTTGCTATAGAAAAAATTTATAAATTCGGAAAAAGGAACGCCTTTGACAGAGAAAGTTGAAATTATGGACAGGTGGAAAGAAGACTTTTCAAATTTACTCACTGGGAACAACAACCAA
>OW679199.1:44500224-44683142 GCA_940337035.1 Agriotes lineatus
CCGAATAGGTTAAATATATACAGTGTGAGCACCTTAAAATATAACATTCTGCGTGGTTTTTACCTTTTATCGAAATAAAATCTAAAATATAAAGGGTAAAAAGGAGAAAAGAAAAACGATCGCTACGGACTGCAGCCAGCGCAACGGAAAGAAGTAGTAAGTTCCTCTCACTGCAATCAACGCAAGTAACAAGCAACGATAGCCGCGTGCCGCAGTATCGCAGAGAGCAATGAACATCAATCGATATTCCTGTTACATTCTTGTAACGTATAAATTGTTTGGTATGTTTTTGTGTTTTATATTGTTGTAACATATTGATTGAATACATTTGATATGGTTCGATATCTTCTGATGACATCACAAATTCCTTAAAACCCCTCACCACACAAATATTTAACAACTGCTAAATACGTATCTCGACAACCACGTTGTCATCATCGGTAGCTACGAAAAACGGCAACAAGGCAACGAAGTACTCGTGACCAAATCACAAATGGAAGTGGGCGATGTGCGCTCATTTTACATCTATTTATACTGTCTGACCCAAAGGGCGTGGCGAGGGCCAATGAACTTGGCCGACGGTCAATTTAACTTCAACAAATCATATAAGACGGAGGACTGTATTGGTCCGCCATCTTTTTCCAAAAGTTTATTATTTCGGTTCTTAGGACTTTAGAGAGATCTGGAATTTACGAAATTAAATGTTCCCATTGTGATTATATATATTGAGTAAACACGTCGTAATTTTGGTACTAGGTTTAAAGAGCATTTAGCTCATTTTCGATTCAACAGATTCGAAAAATCGAGTATTGCCCAACATATTTACAAAACGGGTCATAGTATAAAAAAGGGTGACCTAAAAATTGTAAAGGCGTTAACTTCAACAAAGCAACTAAATTCTTTTGAAAGCTTGGCCATTTTTAAGAACCGAAATAATAAACTTTTGAACAAAGATGGCGGACCAATACCGTCCTCCGTCTTGTATGCTTTGTTGAAGTTAAATTGACCGTCGGCCAAGTTCATTGGCCTTCGGACACGCCCTTTGGGTCAGACAGTATAAATAGATGTAAAATGCGCGCACATCGCCCACTTCCATTTGTGATTTGGTCACTAATACTTCGTTACCTTTTCGCTGTGTAAGTTTTTCGTAGCTACCGATAATGGCAGCGTGGCTGTCTAAATACGTATTTAGCAGTTGTTAAATATTTGTGTGGTGAGGGCTTTAACGAATTTGTGATATTTTCAAACCACAGGCCCCAGCAGTGTTTTATTTACACGAAATATAGCAAAATGGTTCATTTTTATTATAAACAGAAATTAAATGTTATTGAATTATGGAGTTTGAATTATGTTTGTATCGAATTGCAACAGTTGCGAGTGCATGAAGCCTAAGATTTCTACTTACTCCATGTATTAAAGTTCTGCGATTCTTCCGGTGGTATTTATGGAATTATAGCAAAGCTGTGGAGTTGACAAGGTCCTTAAGCGGGGGTGCAAGGTGTGCGGAATCCGGGCGGCAGGGCCTGTGACGCGACAACTCAGGCCTGCGTTACATAATTGTATTTTTTCCAACTTCGAAATTTAGAGTTCCCCTTTAATGCTATTGGTGGAGATAAAGCGTTGTAACCAATGAGATTACGTGACCTTATGACGTCACGAGTAGTAAAATAAATTGACAGATGTTAGAAGTAATCAGATATGCAATCTATTTACTGAATGAGATCCTCCGGCAGAAGAAAGGACTTAAAACACTAATTACTTTTAATTTTTAAATAAAGTTACCACCTAATCCTTATTACCAATCATAGCTCTCGAAGATAATAAACTATTTCATCTTAGCTTAGCGTCTAAATGAAATGTGACAGCCACTGAGGATGGAAATGGCCGATGGTTTTACTACTGATTCAAAGAGAAATAAAATGGTCACCGCTAAAAAGTTTTTTTTTACATATTATAGTGCCGTAACTGCCGAGGTTTTTGGCACTAATCGTAATTATACAATAAGTAGTTTATAGTCGATATAATAATCCAGAGTCACATAAATAATGTAGTAAACTTGTAATGTATTTGTTTGCCAAAGCTATTCTAAGGTCGGTTTTGATCTGGTATTTGGTCCTAAGGTTATCCCACTTCTTACAGTCACATATCAGATGTTGAACGCTGGTTTGTTGGCACTCATCAGTCATCACATATAGGTGGATCTTCTTTTAGTAATAGGTAATTGTGAGTTAATTTTGTATGTCTTATTCGGACTTTCTTAAGTATCACTTCTTGGTTTCTGGTTAATTTAGTGGTACTACTGTATTTCTAAAGGTGATGTTTGATTTTACGTAGTTTGTTTTCTGTAGCTTCCCGCGATTGTTGTTTCCAAGTTGTCCATATGAGGTTTTTATAATGACCTTTCAGGTCTACTAATGTCAAATTTGCACAATCAATTTCTGTTTTGCGTGTGGCTTGCGTGTGATCTACTGTCTCATTTCCTTGAATTTCTATATGGGCTGGTCTCCACATCATGCATACAGTCTTACCGGTGTTTATGGGAGCAGTTAATTTTACTCTAATTTCTATAACGTATGGGTTACTACTATACACTGTACACACCTTCGAAGGTCTTCAACGCACTAAGAGAGTCAGTTATAATGATATGCTTATTTTGTTCACAACGTTGTATCTAGTCAATCGACTTGCTTATCGCTAACAATTCGGCGGTGAAAATTGAGCACTGATCATTTAGTTTATAGTTTTCACTGTGGCCGTTACACACAAACGCACATCCGGTTTTACTGACTGTGAGTTGTGGTTTAATCATACTGCTTTAGGTTCTAATTGATTACAGGTGAATATGTTAAAATGGCATGATTTACTTGGTTTTAAATAGCTTTCCAATTTTTGGTTGGAATACTACCTAGTCATTATCAAACACTATATAGTTGTAGGTAAATTAAATTGCGATTTGTTTTATTGAAATCTGTAAGTTTGTTCCAGTATGAATACTCAAACAATTTGGAAAAAAGAACCAACCTCTCTAGGAATAGCCAATCCAGAAAGATACTCTGAATATTGTTTGCGAAGATCACACTATGTGCTCATGGAAGAACAACCATGAGAGCTTTAAAATGCCACGGAAGATGGAAATGGCTGATGATTATACTGCTGATTCAAAGAGAAATAAAATGGACACCGCTAGAAACATTTTGAAACAAATCAATCCAAATTCTGTTAATAATGTGTGCTTCTAATACAGGTACTTCTAATTTTGATGTTGCTAATACTCCTATAAATTACACAAATTGCAATAATATTGCAATAATTGCTTTTGTAAGTAAATAAATCATTCTATTGATGCAAAGTGTATCATTGATACTTTTGGAAACTTTTGATGGGGAAAAATATCTATTGATAAATTTTAAATATATCAAGTTGATTAAACTTACGCAGTTAGATAGTCATTATCAAAAACTAGTGATCACTGACAATTGTCATAAATCCGGTTTTCAAGTAAAATGTTATACATACCATGTCATGAAAGTTATTCTGGTGGACTCAGGAGCTTAAAAGTAATCGGCCTTACAGCCTCGTACAATATGCTCCTTTGTCCAGTACAAGATAACTTTCATGACTTTATATATAATTAACTATTGCATTAATATGCTAAAATGAAAAATACTTATTTTTAAATATAGACAATAGTTCAAGCAACATAGTTCGTTTTTCCATAAATAAGAAAAAAAATCGGACAGTTTCGAAATTTTGCAGAGATGTTTATGTAGCCCTACTCTTGAATGTCTAAAAAGTCCTGAACATTTAGGAATGATGAACCGCTACCCACTTAAAGAAAGTGCAGACTTTTTGGATTCTTTGTAAACAGTCTTTTAACATAAAAAAGGTTGTTAAATTTCCTATAAAAGGTGTCTCATTAATTTTTATCCTCAATGGCATAATTCTTGAGTAATTTGAATGCCAAACATTGTGTAACGCGACTAATATAATTATCTAATAACGCTTCTTCTACGCACGTTTTAATGCGTGTGCCCAGTGCCGTCTTAAGCGAAGGTACAGGCGGTTAGGTCTTGTGAACTCTGTTTTGGCTAAAATTTCAAGAAAGATGCAAAAAATGTATATAATACTTAATAAAATGCTATTACTGGTTACTGTAATTATGAGATAAAATATTTATTTATATTGAACAAAACATAAACATAGTTCGACGACCACAGAATGTAAATAATTGAATTCGGACTCCATAATTCTATACTGCACACTACATTTGCGCAGGGTTTCCAGATGCCGTCAAAACAAAAATTTACTTACACGGAAATATGCAGTTCTTAAACAATATTAAATTATATTTGCAATTGCAAATCGAAAGGGGATTTTTTAAACAGTTTAACGAAAACAACTGTAAAATCTATGGTAATTTATACTGGCTTCTATTATTTATGTCAAATAGTAAAAAAGTTGTTTAATGATTGCAGACGGCTGATGGGAGAAAGAGACTTTCTGGTTTCTAATACAAAAAACGGAAATCCGAAAAAGAAGAAAACGTGAGAAAAATTACGAGCTGTACTAAAAAGTGTCTTGTACCAGGACATTCAACAAGTTCAGCAGCAGCAGTCTCGCCCTCAGTATCAGTCGCTGAACTTTCTGATTCTGGTACTGATACTTCGGAACTGCAACGTAGTGCCGATGTATTGCCAGATCCTGCTCTTTGGTCATAGCTTATTTCATATAATTGTGATAAAGGATTAAGGGGTTGGCCTTACCTGGTGGCGAAAGTTACATTTGTTGTTTTTCCGGCTGGTAAATATGGGCCTTATTGGGCTACCTGGCCGATAAGGGTCGGGGTTCCAGCTACGTTGAAAAAGAAAACTAAGGGAGAGGGCGCCAGGTCCTCGACGTCGACTAATCCTTGGGTCGGACCACCCCAAGGTATGGGATAAATCCAGCAAACCAAATAGCAAAGACCAATAACGTATAACAGCATTTATTTAATATCGGGTGCTATAGTGCAAACACGCAAATTTAGAGATACATATATACATAACCGATAAGTGTACATAAAATAAGCAAAATGAGAGAAAACAAAGCAAACTTTAAGCTACCGCAACATCTATCACAACTCAAATTTTGACCACGCAGGTACGAAGCAGGTACAATAATTATCACGCACCCTGTAAGGCAGAGCGCGGCGAATGGAGCAATGGAAGCGTATCGCTAACTTTTAACCCCGAGAGTTAGCTCGATCTGGCATTAGGACGTTACTCAAAATTTCTAAGTAGCGAAAACACCTTGCGATGGTATGGGCATACGTAATTGAGGAAATTTCTATTGCAAACGCATTATTCTATGATTATTACAAAAAAACAGAACGGCTTGATTATGCTCTTAACAAAAGCATTTAATTTAATTCACGGAAGCTTGTATTCTAAGCAATACGTTGCCGAAATCGGGTCACGAGCCACAACCTAGTGATCACTTTATACGTAATACGCGGTGGCTGTCATAAAATTAACCTCGAAATGGAGGAAATCGTGCTTGTGCGAAAAGGGGACCTAATATGACGCGAATTGGCCGCCAGGCACGACTAAAACGTGCCATAGGTAAGTACGAACATCCTACTATAATGTTTTACAGCCCAATGCAAAACTCCAATGTACTATTCTGCTATATTTTGTAGGAGCTCATTTATAAATTTAAGCGAAGCCACCGGCACTACAGAGGGGGCCTCGAAGCTAGGAAGCTAGCCTGTTAGTGTAACAGCACGCACGATACCGGCAACTCGAGATCATAATTTAGCATAATTAAGGTGAGCCGTGGTAACTTTAAATAGTAGCTTTCAGTAAACGGCAAGCACAAATAATACAGTCAGCCCAAATTTTAATCCAAAACTACATAAAGTTGAACGAGCTGCATATCATTCCCTGACAATAGCTATGCGAAAGATTCGCCTAATCTAAAAATACACAAGGCGAGACGATTGGTATAGCATGCCCTTATAATAACTAAGCGAATGATTCGCCTTTCAAAATGGAACGAGCGTGAGAAACCAGCCAAATGTTTAACAAAATCCCAGGTTATCAAACACTTCCCAAATTTTGGAAAAGGAACCTCAAAAAAAAAACTTGAAAAATTGGACTGTACCCATGAGATAGCAACACTGCAAATGTAACGTATCAAGCCAGAAATTTGTTCTTAATAAATGCACTTAAAAGTTGCCTAACCAGCTAGGTGTGAATGTATGTAGAATTAGGGCAGAATAAATTCAAATGATGAAATCTACTTAATTACTAGGGGAATTGCATGCGAAACCACCTATTAATTATAATGAAATGCTTAAAACTAAAATACAACTGGTTAAATCTTGACTAAAGCATGCGAAACTACAAATCGAAGCCATCTACTAAAGCTTAAAAGTAAAATTCAACTAGTAAATTTCACTAATAGAAGGGAAGCTACAAACTATCCGTAACATAATCGTAAATTGTCAATAATTGAAATGGCGTCACTACAAATCAAGAATGTTATTTACCCCATAGATGATTAAAATCGATCCATTTTGGCTACGTATTTTTTTTTAAAGTTAGGAAATAATGAAACGGTAATTTGGGACTGGCTCGTTTATTCAAAATCTACCGATTCTGTATTTTATTTTTACTGTAAGCTATTCAGCAGCTATGTGAATGCCTTTAATGATAAAAGAGGTTACAACGATTGCGTCATTTATCTAGAAATATTGAAAGACATGAAAAAAAGCCTGACACATTTTCATAGTGTGAAGCAATGTGTAGACTAAAAACAAAATATAGATATAAATCAGACCCAAATGGATCGTGGAAGAAAAGGTTGATGGCGGCTATTGAAAGAATTATATACGTCCTTCAGTATTTAGCCAGACCAAATTCTGCTTTTAGGGGGGGTACGGAAAAGTAATTTCAAAACGGTAACGGATTTGCTTTAAATTAATAGAAACTATTTCAAAATTTGATAATGTAGTAGCAGAGCATATCAATCGCATTGAAAATGCCCTATACCGCAATATGCCTCATTACCTGATCATAACATTCAAAATGAACTAATCACTGTAATAGGCGAAAAAAATAAAACAAACTATAGTTAACACCCTAAAACATTCTAAATATTATTCTATTATTTTAGATTGTAGACCGGACATCAGCCACGAGGAACAAATTACAGTTGTTTTCAAATTTATTTATTTGAACCCCTCAAAAAAACATGTTTAGATAAGGGAGCACGACAGGACAGGGATTAACTACGTTTTCATCGAATGTTTAAGAAAGCTTAAATAGTAATGCAAATTACATGCGTGGTCAGGCTATGACAATGGTTCTAATATTAAAAGTAAGTAAAACTATGCAGCACCCTATTATGATACTTCCAGAGGCTGTTAAAATGTTAGAAGAAGTAAAACAATATATTATATTAGGAGTAAAAGTGATACCGGACGCGTTTGACTGACGAGCGTAAGCAAACCAGACAAGTCCGGGCGAGGCATATGCTATTTTATTTTCAAGCGCCCGAACTAATATAAATAAATATATATTTGAAAAATTACGATTATCGAGAGTTGATGTCAGTTTCCAACAATCAAGAAGGCCAATGTCAAAAATATTCGAGAATTAATCAAGTTTTGAAGTATGTTTACTCCACCGGCGTAAAAGTAACCACTTTTATGCCTAGGCATAAAAGTAACGCATTTATCTTGACTGTCAAGTCACATAAGTTGTCACTTAACGTTTGAAAATACTCAAGTATAAATGAATCAAAAGTCACTGTTGAAGAACTGGCTTGTGAGATTCGTTTTCCAGCTATCGGTACTGTGCGACCGAGTAAAAGTGTTTGATTACGAAGATAGAGACGATGCTATACAAAATCCAGAATTACACTTTAACGTCAATTTCTACTTTTTTCTATTAGACACCGCCATAACAAAATTAGATGAAAGGTTCGATTTGGTGAACGAAGACAACATTTGTTTTTCTTTCTTACATAGCCTTGACACTTTAGTAAACTTAGACTCCGATAATAAACCAAAATACTACGCGGAATTGTAAAACAAATTGACAGATTTTAAAACGAATCATTTGAACATAAATGCAGTCGATTTACCGAATCAAATAGAGATTTCACCGACGGATTTAAAATCTATCACATCTTTGTAGATGTTTTGAAATATTTGTTTTAAAATAATCTAACTACCACATTCCCAAATTTATCGATTGCTTTATGCATTTATTTAACGTTACCTGTCACTGTTGCTGAGGGTAAAAGATCGTTTTCAAAGTTAAATAGTATAAAACATTATTTAAAATCAAGTATTACACAATTAAGGCTACCAAGCCTAGCTATAATAAGTATTGAAAACGATAATAACATAGATATTGTGAAAGAATTTATAATAAGAAAATCAAGCGAAGCTGAGTTTAACTGTTGAAAAATATATTGCACTAGCTACACTACGGCTGTGCCTTTAAATGTGCAGAACTCTCAAATATTGATTTTAATTAAGTATTTTAATTTATAAATTGCCCTCTCTTGTATAATAATAACAATAATTACTTTTTGAAACAGCTCCTGAAAACTTTACATGGGTAGGTTCTTTTATCTAGTTACTTGTTTCTGAAAAATTTATTTTCTAATATTGCCAATGTGATTTGTCTCATACGCCACAACGTATGTCAAACAAATGTCAAAACAGTTTTAAAATTCTAATGACAAATACCCAATCTTTTGAACGGTACACAATAATATTAAATAACACAGTAAGATCTTGTCTCTTAATTAATTTCGCATTTCTTAATGTCTTTATTTATTTTCCAGTTAGGATTTGATAAGAAATCACCCACCTTGAATATTTTCCTCCCACAACGTTCAAGACAGCAACCTATTTTTGATCTGCAACTCGACCCTTTTAAGCAGCTTCCTGCAATGCAGTGCTCACAGACAGGCCACCAGTCCCAACCGTCGTCCAATATTAGTAAATTACAATTTTTTGACAACAACCAGCCAACAGAGCAAACCTGGACATCCACCTTCTACAGTAACTACTTTCTGGAAAGCACCTTCTCTCTCCGATGGCACCCTTTTTGGAAGCTCCACTCAACACCAAATAAATTGACGTAATCCCATTTTGATTTATGTTATATATCAAATGTCTTTTCCTAAATAAAGCTGTCCCAATATGACTCCTCAATTATTCACTTGTATTTAACAATTCTTCTATCCATTAGGTTTTACCACATACTACATACTTTTTAGTTTGTTATTTTTCAATAATCGGAAACAATTTTCCTAACTACTACATTTTCATTATTTATGCGTTCTAGTCTTATCTATTTTGATTTAAACATACTAAATATTATATTATTTCAAAATTAACATTTGTCATTGATTTTCAAACTGTATTTTATGAAATTTTATTTCAATTTCAATTCACTTGTAATTTTCAAATACAAATCTACCTTATTCCCAAATAAATTCGAACCATTTTCATCTCATAGTAATATCCCAATTTTAACAAATTTTAATTCAAACCATATTAAGCTTGTATCATAACATAATATCACTTTTAATATTGTATTAAACGATATCTTAAATAAAAGTGTTTGGTTTACATGATCAATAGTTCTCTATTTAGCTTTACTCAACTCACATCACATACATTTCCTAACCAGTTAATCTACAACCCAGAGGGGGCGCCACTTGGGACTTTGCACCCGGGCGGCACGTAAGCTAGAGACGCCCCTGCGTGTTCCTAACAGTTAAATGTTTTTGAACGATTTTACTATGGATTTTGGGGAATGGGAAGACAGAGGCCTTCATGTTGATGGAAAATATTTAAATTACCTTCGCTTCGCCGACGATATAGTGCTTATAAGCTGAACTGCCTATGAATTACAAACGATGCTAATTTAATAAAATCATGTGGCACAACAGGCAGGATCAATAAATTTGAGCAAGACAAAGATCATGTCACAAGACGTTAAACAGCTTTAATTTTTTATTGAACTTTTTCTGTGAAAAGGACCGTTCAAAAGATATTTGCAAAACTCTAAAAAGTCTACACTTTTTAAGATGACGGCGATTCTTCATCCTCAATAGTTCAAGACTTTTTAGACAATCGACAGTAGACTTTAGTAAACATCTGTGCCAAATTTCGAAACGTTCCGATCCTTTCCTCATATTGTCTTCAATGACTTGGCTACAAAATTGATATATTTTAAGAGAACAGGTTGCTGAATATTCCTTAAAAATGCTGACTCTTTCTACAACAAATTATATTTCTGATTGTCATTCGAAATTTGGCGATTTGCAGCAATGGCGCTATAAGGAGCCATAACAAACCACTCACTCAAGATTTTTTTTATTCTGACAAAAAATTATTTTTATCATTCTTCTCATTTTAGAGCTTAAACAAAGCACAAGTATCGTTTACTTCATGAATATAAGGGAACTGTACTATAAACGCTGCATGCTTTCCGGACGTATGGGAGCCAGATCGAAGCGGCACACAGTTTTTTCGCCAGTTGATGGACCGCCACGGGTGCAGAGCGGAAAGAGGTAGGTCAAAAGATAAGGATATTTTAAGATTCAATGTGAGCCATTTAAGTGCAGACTCAATCCTCAAGCTGCTTCAGTCTGGCATGACTCTTGCGATAATTGCAGCCCTTAACATTTCATTTCTATTCATCCACTTCTTCATGTATTACTTTCATCTTTCTACTCCTTACAGAGTTTCAAAAACATGGTTTAGTTGTCTTTTTATATTTAAACTGGACAACACGTAGAAAACAAATTAAAGTTCGCATAAAAGATTTTCAGAATCTATTTTAGTAATATGTATATGAAAGAAGCTAATTTCTGTTTATCACTGGTTATTATGATCTTGTTTCATGCCATAAAATCTCTTCTGTTTTTTAATTCACCTTTGTTTTTGTTTTGGAGAGAACTCTGGAATTATGTAAATTAATTACGTTGACTATTTGTATTACCAAAACATGTTTTGTTATATTTTTAAGCTGAGTCCTGAAAGCTGCGTTCATACACGAAACTAGATTGCAACTAACCTGTGATACCTGCTCCTTAAACGTCATTTTTAATTTGGCACAGGTTGTCATGCCCGAGGGAGCCCAGCTTGATCGATTTTACAACAGTAAACTGGGCTGTAAAAGAGCCAAGGATTCCCTGGGGTAATGGTGCAAACTCCGAAACATGAAGGGAGTTATTACTGAAATTGGTCCTTCACCACTCTTTTTATTTCCCCGAAACGCACACTTTCTGCAGTATTGCACGAGCCTGGGGGCAGTGCTGAAATTGCCGAAAAATTGCTTTTAAATAACCGTAGGAGTCCGGCCTATTCAGAAAGAAAAGAACACCTTCATTCCGCAGCTCGGTGTAGCTTATTCCGAATTTCCTCAAATTAACCTTTCTGAAGTGCCCGTCATCACGCAACCCCACCGGCGCTTGGTTTTACTACTATAAAATTATTGCCGTTTAAGGCGTATAATTTTAACCGAGATATTTTTGCTGTATTAGAGGGTGGCGCTTCCTATTATGCGCGTTAGATTAGATAGTTGAACGAAACGTTTAAGCAATTTCAAAGGATGATACTAACTGCTGGGCTAATGAATCGAGGTTAAAAGGATTACCTAAGCGTAAAGTTATATAGTCACGCAACCGTTTTTTGTTGAGAAAATAAGTTTACTGAAATGGTTGGAATATTTCCAAAACAAACTGGCTCGTTTAGATGCAGTAGGCTAGTATAATCACCTGAATTTAAGAAATTGAAGCCGAGCGAAACGATTTAAAACTAATTAAAATTTAAAAGACCACCCACCACATATTCATCATCAACGTTAGACAACTGGGTTGTTTTTATATTTTGCTGGTATGGTTTCAACAAGTACAAAAATGCTACATAACATACAAACGTGCCTTTGTAATACTTTTCTGTATAACATAAATTTAGCATAAACTCGTTCATAAAAATAAAAAATTCCAAAATAAAACACACGTAAATTTGTCGTTTAAAATGTTTTGAATTAAACAACGACTGTGATAATAATAACTGAAGATTCTGAAATTGAATAAGGAATATGAGAGGAAAAAAATAAATAATTCTAGATAATTGGAAAAACAATGACAAAACGAAGCGGAACAAAGTACTACAAAAATGCAATGTGAAGAAAAAAATTTAGAAAAAAATGGAAGGAAGATGGAGAAAAAGAGATAAGAACTAAATATGAAAATCAAGAAAATCAGACATTATTATTATAAAGTGGACGGGCAAGGAGAAAACAATTTCTGAGGGCTGGAAAAACAACTTTATACTACCAATCCATCAGAATAGTAATTACACAATATGCGAAAATTGTATAAAGTGTAAAGAATAGTAGCGATAACTAAGAAAACAAGTAGGAAAGAACTGGAAGATCAACAGGCGTTTGGAACTAACAAACAGACAAATGAGTATACAAGTTGCTCCAATAGGTTTTTAACTTCTTTGGTGAGGTGATATTGATACCACATTTTTTTATTCGTCGGCTAATTCCCATTAGTAATATAACAAGGGCGAGACATACTTATCAATAACTTTCACTCTCCCTCGAGTGCAGATTAAAAGTGTGGCGGAAATTAAATTAGGCTCCGAGGATGAACATCGTTAAATGTACTAGTTTACCTGCTCAAATGGGCCCTGAGGAGTACCTATGGAGTTCTTTAAGCGAACTGTAAATGACAGCAGAAATTCCAAATACAAAACTCACGAAATTCTGAGAGAATTCAGGCAGGACCTGCAACAAAGCAGATAAGGCGCTCAAAGCATCGGATCACTGGACACAACATTCAATTGGCGTTAAAGAATGGAAAACAATACAGGTTACATAAATTGCCTTTCGTTGAGCTGCCAGGCCCACTCGAATGGCTCACGCACAGAAAAATGGAGGTTAAGCCGGGGCAAATACAGGAGGCTCGATCCAGGATGCAGTCAATGCAGCAACTGGGTCAAGATCGGTGACTGCACGTGGATTAGACACCTTACAAGAACAACCCAGGAATTATTTGGGGCTCCTAACTTGGAGCTCTAAGAAATTCTTAAAATGGAATGGTGAACGTCTCAAAACGCGGTACGATAGAAGCTTTAACAAGCTTAACCCAAATTTGGCCCACGTGTAAATGAATTCAAACAGCTCGCAACCAAAAAATCCGCCAAGAATTGACGTTAGAGAAAACCCTCTCGTAAAATCGCCAGAGCCGCATTAAAGCGCTACATCAGCGAGGGCGAATCCCATCAAAAGTACACCAACATGCCCGCAGAACTCTGGGCGAACCAAAACGAAACTAACTGCTTGCAAACGTCACACACAACAAAAAGAAAGAGGAACTGGTTGCTCCGGCCATATGTATCGCGTCACGCACCGATAAAAACAAAACACGACCAGAAACCGCGCCCGTGATATTCAAATTATGCGCATTGGCCGCGAAATTAAGTAGATGCACTCTGACCGTAACAATATATTACTCCAAATTAAACATTTTTTCTTGAATAACCTATTGCCCATCTTGTCTAATAACCGAGTTATCACACAAAATTACTTTTATGTATTGTGGGTATTGTATATCCTATTTATTTCAAGAAATCTGGTAAAACAAATGCCGTTTGTTGACGTATTACGTTCTGGCTGTCAGTTGACAATTGTCGATTGTGCTTTAAATTTTTATCACTTTTCGGAAAGTTCAGGTCGCAAGTTTTGCGTTTTGAATTAGCTGCGCGGTGGAAATGGCGATGATAGACCAGGCAGGACCAACTGTGCATTCGGATAGGAAGAGGAAATTTTGATCACCTCCTGTAACAACAAATATAACAAATGGTCCTTTTCAGGTATACCAATAACTTGATCGAAATTATTGTACGGGACCAATTGTTTTTTAAATGAAAGTTTTTTTAGTAACTCCGTAATTCGACAAGATAGATAATTGATTAATAAAGAATTTGGAATGTATCACCCCAACAGAGGAATTAAGAACATCTTAGAGGACCCTGAACAAAATTCATTTAAATCATAAATATTATGCTGGAAATTTGTGCGACGCTAATATCTACACCCACAATCAACGCTTGTATCGCACAAACGCGCGGATCGAAGGTAAAACAAACCAAGACAGCGTTGCGAGACGTCGCGTAAAGTAGAGTTTGCGCAATTCCCGCTCAACCCCTCTAGAAAATTGCTCAGATAAAGGAGGCCAAAAGAGTATAAAACTAGAACGCCTGGCTTGCTGAAGACACTTGTTCTAAGGGCCCAACTTCCAAATACCTAGCACCTTCCCAAAATCGTTATAATAAGCAATAAATAACGAAGAACAGTATCGCAAGTCTTAAGGAAGTATACATACAGTGGTCTATTGCACTCTACAGTCTTCTCGCTCATAATTTTGATGCTTTGCAGATAACTAATCGTTTGTTTTGAACCCAGAACAGAATCCGGATTGCCCTTTTGGTTGGTAAAAATTGAGCTTCTTTTCCAGCCTTGAAGTTATTACCTTAGTAAACAGTTTATAACGGGTAACTCAAGAGTGCAGGCAAAATTGAAAAGAATCTGTATTTTCTCAAGCAAGGTCGTGCCTTCGACATTTATTACTTCTACAACATATAGTTGTAGAAGAAAATCTTCGTCGGGTGATTTATTATTTTTCATTTTTTTCAAAGTCATTTGAATTTCTTCGATGGTGATATGTGGCAACTCCTCGGATCCTTTGTTGACGTGTCGCTTTGCGATGTTAAGATATTTGAGCTAGATTTTTCTTCTGACGACTTGTGTATAGTTCGCGATAGAATTCATCCACAATGCGTAAAATGTTCTCCCTGTTCGATATAATGCGTTTCTTTTTAACTGTGGTGATTTATGCTTTTCTTGCTTTAATAATTCTGCATAAAACTTTCATGGATTTGTTTCATCTATGCTTTGTTGAATATTTTTATTTCGATAGTTTCTAATATTGCGCCTGATTGTTTTGGATATATGCTTATTAATTTCTTGTAGTTCTGCGGTTATAGAGTTTCCCCTTTTTCCCATTATTGTTTCTTTCATGACTTCAGATTTCGCCAGCTGGCTACTCCTCTCTTCTTTTTGGTTTTAGGGCAGTAAGTGTCTTGGTCCTCTGCTATATCGTCGATATTTTCCTCGAAGTAATGGTTGTCCTCTCGTATATTGGTGACGTCTGTAATTTTTCAAGAATTTATGCTCTTTTGATTATTTTATAGACCTTCCTCAACTCTCTCCGTCTTTGGCGATGAAAAGTGGATTTTTTCAACAAAACCCTGCACCCTCCTTGATGTTATCCATCCAACTCATCGGTGGCATTTATTATCTTTTATCCAGCCATGAACGCCATTACTTGATAACACTATTCCATTTCATATCAGATAGTCTGCCATTGTGCATTCACACAGTCCTAGCTAATTTGCTGTTCAGTGATTGGTTATGAGAATTATTTATTAGTGGAGTACTAGTACTATACTATACTAACTTACTTTATAAGATTAGACCAAAGAAAAATATCACCAAGAGAAATTCACGACTGCCTGTTCAATGTATGACGTGATTTTACTTTTTCATAGTTGTGGAATAAGCAATTTGTTGTAATCGTTTTCCCCCGGTGTACAATTTCAAGCACATTCCGGTGCTCTTAAATCGGGAAAGAGATAATTTTGCACTGAGCGCAAGGCAGATACACACGTCTGGGGTGAAGGCAGAAGGCTGACAGAAATCTAGGAAACTGCACGTGTGTTTATGGCCGGTGCGGTTTACGTGTTTTACTTTGCATGATGCCATATAGCTAGCAGAAGTAGTTTTACGGCTGTGAAGATACTACGTTTGTTACTGAATAATTAAAACTTCTGCAGTGCTAAACCCTTGAGGTTCCGTTATTCGTTAACTCGGTTACCAACGGACTCCTAAAATCGATTCATTAGACCAGATTGCCACATCTCTTAGAACTTTTCCGTCGGCTTTGATTTCTTTTCAACACTGACTGAATTCCATCAGCCTCCAGGCATTATGGATGTACCTCCAGATTTACTGCTGAACTCCATGAGGTAGCATTCTATCACCCCCGGCTATCTTCCTGATCTCTGAACATCGACGTCCATTGAGGTCGCCGTTTCGAACTGAAGATAAGCCTTGCCTTCAGCAGCGTCTCCTAATCACCTTTTTACTGTGCATCATTGCTGCATCATATTAACCTTTCCCGTAGATACAATAGTTAGGCCTGTTTTGTTTGGAAACTGACATTTATGCATCTCTTTACATAGCAATCATTGGTAACTGCACGCCTAACGAACACCAGAGTGACGTATGTCCCTCCTGGGAATTATAAACGCCATTTGAATACATCGGCTGGATTGTGGGCAACCTAGTAAAATTACTTTGGCATGGGATATACCACTGTAACGTCACCTTAGAAAATCGCCCCGTTCCTTCATCAGTAGCAATAGCTGATAACGGGCTAGCCTTGGCTGTCGGCTGAGAATATTCCTGTAATATTGTGTAGATAATTAAATTTTATGTATTGTATTCATTGAAATTCAAATATACAGATGCGTTTACAGGTGCTTTTGTGAATTAGTTAATAATTTAATGTAACAAATCCTTGAGACGTGTTAGCCGACGAAGACTCAATTTAGAGACCGTCAGGCCCGTCTATGTAAATTAATTTAAATAATTCCAAATCTGTTGATAATTTAATTTGACAAATCCTTAAGACGTGTTTGCCGGCGACGACTCCTTTTTTTAGAGACCGCCAGGCCCGTCTATGTAAATTAATTTAAATAATTCCAAATCTGTTGATAATTTAATTTGACAAATCCTTAAGACGTGTTTGCCGGCGACGACTCTTCTTTTTTAGAGACCGCCAAACCCGTCTATTGAAATAACTTGCTTAGCAAACAACCTAAATTTCATTTTGGAAATAATTATTTAACCCAAGTGCTGGCGATTAAGATATGACAATAGCGTCTCGTAATATCTAGTTCAAAAGCCCGTATAAAGACTGAATTGCTCCCCTCGAAAGAATTGGTTAATGTTTTTATTAGCTACAGAATTCTACTTACCAGAGAAGCCCGAGATCACCTCCTACGCACCAACAGCTAGGTCAAGGACGTTCACCAGGTGAATCTCTCCACCGAATCCTCGTGGCCCCGCTCCTTACACCAACATCACACCGCGAATTCTCCGACTAAGGGCCAATCCCTTAGGAAACCGCCGTCACGTAAGCAAGAATCTGATATTTAGTTAATTAACCTGACATTACAGCAACATGTGCCCGAAACTCTTTCGCTGAGGGCCAAGTGAAGAACGCGCGCCTATCTCGAAGTCGGTCCAGAAGTTACCAGAGGCGTCTCCGCAAGAATTCCCGAGGGGGCTATCCAGAGACCACCGTTTACACGACTGTACGACGGGTTGCAGCGACAAGGGGCAAGAAGCAAAGGAAGATAGATTACTTTTATTTTCGAAATAAATGTTCATTTTCAATTATACAGTTATGATTACGTTTGTAAATAGTTCTGAGTACCAATATTAAATTGTTTAAAGCTATCCTGTGTTTGGTTTGCTACGCTTCTTATGTATATCTGGGAAATCTTGACCCTGTCTCCGACTCGACTAGCTACCAGAAAGTTAATTAGTAATTATCTTTGTACCCTTAATGAGCACAAGGGTGGAATATTATAATTTAAGCACCAAGCTGATGAATCTAAGATTTGTTCATACCGCAAATACTCCAAGAATTCTCACGATGCCTCGGACGTCTCCTTCCGAATTGGAAGCATCGTGAACATCTTCAGTGACTGACTTTTATACAAAATCACCCACGCTTTCAGTGTAAAACGCCGCCCCTGTTCCACTGAAACATTTTTTTTGTTCCATATCGTACATGAGTTTTCAAGTATAACGCATTTCAATTGAGACGAGAATCCATAGAAAACAAAAATAAAATGGCCAATAAATCGAAATGACGCGAAATCTTGCAAAATCTAGACACCCTTATTAAATTAGATCGCTGGATTATGTTGATTTTTATAACACAGGAACTTAGTAAACTAGGATTAAGTTAATAATTGCTGTTGATTAAAAACACACCGAAGTTTGCGGCTTTTCCAAAAACTGTTAGAGAATTATTTGATGGAAAAGAAATTGCACTGGCTTTCGTAGAATAAACAAGGTCCAAAGTAGAAGCTGTGTTATTTCAATTAATATTAAGTCCCAAGTTTCGAGTCAAAATGTAATCTCCCACTTTGAAGCCCTTTTTCATATCAAATTAAATATACCCCTTTACTAATTATTAAAAGAGAAATACTATCAGGTACAGTGCACTTATGTACTTACTTTACTTTTTAATGCAATAAATAGTCATTGACGTAACTCCTAAATCAATTAACATTTAAAATCTTATCGTTTTGGCGCACCAAACTTGCTTTATAATTTCTTAATATTTTATAAGAAATGAGCACTAACCTTCTGAATGTTTATCTTGTACCTGAATACTCTACCTCAACTCCTACTGGATAAATTCTAGTCTCGTTGTAGCTCTTTGAAGACTCTATTACTTGGATAGACAGTTCAACAGCATACCACAACACTCACTTTCACTGGTTTTACTGGTTTAGCAGTAATATATCATGTTAAATGGAATCAAATAATCTTTAATTATATATTTGAATAATATTTATCGTAGAGAATGCTAAATTAGTACTATGTATCAAATCATCAATTATTATTTTTCACAATTAATGGGAATTTAACCCTTAACGTGACTATTTCTCGTAGATTATGAATTCAAATTATTTTGTTACCCACACAATATAAACAACCCTCTGGTTGCCCTTACAACCCCACCAGTTAAAACATGCAATTGTTATATCACATGATACCCATTAGATATCTGAATATAATTATTTAAATTTAATGTATCATACATACTGTATGCTGCGTTACAAAGCACAGTAGATCGACCATATTTGGTAAATTCTAAATGTAGCAATCTTTAAAGTGTCGAATATTATCCTTTTCAATAATGAATTCATATCTCTTACGATCATTCACCATTTCAGTATCCTTTAGAGTGACGAGAAATTTAAAGAAAATCTAGTTTCAAGTGGCCTAGCTGCTATTCTTATCGAAGTACATATTGAGTGTTCAACTATTATGCAGTTTTCATGAATAGTTTGTTGTCGGAATAAATTACACGTAGTAATTTACCTCTCAATTCTTTTAACTTTATATAGCTGTTATGCTATCAGAACACAAAAACAAGTTTATTAAGATAACACGGTGCGATAACGATAACGATTATTACTGGAAACTTTATGTAAACGCATCTTTTTATTTCCTCGTTCCTTCCACCTTCGTTTTCTCTCTACAGCCACACCAGTTACTTATTACTTTATTATCTTTTAGATATACAAATCTAAATAAATATGACGTGGGTAGCATTAACAAAATTTCCCTCAAACATAATAACTTACAAGGTGCAGTACATTTGCTCATACTGTAAACTACAGGAGATAACCGTATCTATACATTTTATTACGATAACAGACAAATTCGTACTGTAGTAATCAACTCATCAGTGTCTATAGAGTTCTGTAGCATCGATAATTACCGAAAACTTTTCTAAACAATTGACAGCTCAAAGAAATTGGAAATCGTCGGTATAGTCGAAGGTATAGTCATATAAACCGTAACTATTATGATTATTAATTATAATCAGTTATTTCAGATGTCAGTTGCTATTGGCATCGATCTCGGCACAACTTTATGTTGTGCTGCATATTTAAATAGCACCAATGTCGTCGAAATTGTAAGGAACAACAAAGGGGACGAGCTCACTCCTTCGTACGTAGCAATTGACGACAATACGGAAATAGTTGGAAAGCAAGCAAAAGACAAAATATTTGATACCCCTCAAAACGTAATCTACGGTAAAACTAACTCATCGTCATTATAAATAAAACCTAACGCATTCCTGTTGTTAGATTCCAAAAGGCTCATTGGTAGAAGATATAGTGATCTAAAATTATCACAATATGGCTGGTCCTTCGCTGTATCCAGCGATGAAGATGACATCCCAACAATAAATGTCCCTCGCAGTGGTAACATAGTTGCGTATAAACCTCAAGATATCAGTGCTATACTGCTACAACACATGAAAACTGTAGCTGAAGCAGACTTAAAGAAAAGGGTGCAAGACGTAGTTATTACGGTTCCTGCATATTTCAATCATAGTCAAAGGCAAGCAACTAAAGAAGCCGGGAAATTGGCAGATCTGAATGTTCTCAAGTTATTGAACGAACCAACGGCAGCGGCCTTGGCTTACGTCCACAGACACGAAATAGACGGGTACAAAAATATTCTGGTATTTGATCTTGGTGGAGGCACGTTCGACGTTTCAGTCGTCAATGTAAACAAAGGTTTCATAACTGTGCGAGCCACCTCTGGCAATACCCATCTAGGAGGACGCGACTTCGACAACAACTTAACTGAGCTTATCATAAAGAAGATTTTGCATACTTTCGGCAAGAATGTAGAAAAAGAAGAAAGCATCAGTAGAAGAATCCATGACAAATGTGAGGAAATAAAAATTGCACTGTCAGTAAGAACAGTGACAACTGTAAGCTTAAAATCGCTTTTCGATGGAATCGACGTGGACCTAGAAATTACCAGAACTGAATTTGAAGATATCAACTCGCATCTGTTTGACAGTTGCATGAAAGTTGTGCAGAACTGCTTAAAGGATGCCCAGCTGAAAGAGCGAGATATGGACAAAATAATTTTGATTGGAGGATCGACGCGAATTCCTAAAATTCAGCAAATGTTGAAAAAGGCCTTTAAAGGGAAGTCCTTGACAAAAGCTATTAATCCCGACGAAGCTGTTGCTTATGGTGCCGCAGTGCAAGCTGCTATGCTCAAGGAAGCCCAAAACCTTCCCGTTCTTCCCAAAATCACCGATGTGACGCCGCTGTCGATAGGAATAGATTTGATGGGTGGTCTAATGCAAACTGTCATTCCTAGAAATACGGCCATCCCAGTAGCGGTGTCGAGCAATTATGTGTCGGTAGAAGATCAACAAAAACTTGCCGATTTTAACATTTACGAGGGCGAACGTGTTCTTACAAAGCACAATACACAGATCGGTACGTTTGTGATCGAGCTACCTCCTAAACCCCCTGGATATCCGTTGGAAATTTTATTTCGCATTGACGATAATGGAATTTTGAAGATTGGGGCCAGAAATGAAGTTGGAGTGTATACAAATGTAGCCATACAATACGGAAAAGAGACGATGGAGAAAACAAACGACATAATTCAAGACTATTTAGAAAATGAAGACATCGATAACAGGAAGTATAACATAATCGAAAAATGGCGACAGTTAGAAACGTATTGTACAAAGATGAAAGCTATATGTATGTACGATACAAAAGGTATTGAAGATGGAGAAAAAAATAAAATTAAAGGCCTTTCTGAGGCTTACTCCGAATGGCTTAAAAGCCACGAAGTTCAAGATGGCACTGACGAAGAGGAACATCAAATTGCATGTATGCAGCAACAGATTGAGGTATTGTGTGAGGGAATAGTAAACAAGTATGGATACCATGTCAAAGATATGCCTCTAGAAAAGTTTCATAGACTTATAACTCAAGGGTTAGTTTTCGATTGATGCTTAAGCTAATATAACATGTGATTCAAAAAAATCACATGTGTCGCTTCAATTTGGAACATTTTAACTATTTAATGTTGTATCAACTTTGTTAGAGTTTTGACGGTTCCACGTTTTTAAAGTACAGTTCTAGTATGCAACGTATTTGATGATCAATGAAAATCAAGACTTCAAATATTCAAAAAGAAAGGGCTTTTCTGAAAAGCGGTTTGAGACTTGACAAATTAAGTTGACATCAAGTGACAGTTGTATTAATCAAAATGGCCTACTTTCTGAATCAATGCTACATATATAGCTTTTGTCTTCTTTTTTGTTGTTATACATGTGTTGTTTATTATTATTATTATTATTATTGTAAGTAATATAAAATATTATTCTGCATATTTATATGTAATTTTGTTGTACACTTACTTTCTATTTATTTCATTACATTTACTGCCAGTCTTATAAAGGCAACTAATCTGACGTTAACTTTAATTCGCTGTTAAAATAAACAAAAGCGCATCAAAACGTAAGTGCTTATGACATTTTATTCATTAGTAAACAAGTTTTGATGCGCTTTTGTTTACTTTAACAGCGAATTAAAGTTATCGTCAAATTAGTGGCCTTTATAAGACTGGCTGTTAAAGAAGTAAACTATCTGACAATCAGATAGGTTTACTATTACTTTCTACACCTTTCAACTTCCAAAGGCTAACGGTCAGCTTCTCTTATTTTAGCGTCATTTTGTGATAATTGTAATTCGGTAATAACTGTAAACCTTAAACGTAGCATCCTTCTCTGAGTAAACACGATGTGTCAACTGAACCATTGCCATTCAGTACAACCATATTCACCGTTAGAGCTGGGCAGTAATTAATTACTTTGTAATTAAACTACTAATTAAATTCCTTTTTGTGGGTTTGTCTTGAAATTCCATTACTTTTCAAAATACGGTAATTGTAATTGGTAATTGTCATTTTTGTTAAAAAGCACTTGACAATTATTTTTTTAAAGTAATTAATTACTACATTCAATTACAATTAAATTAATTTACAAGTAGTATTTGAGTTACTTGTGGTGATTTAAATTACTCGAGTGGGTATTAAATCTCTAGAATGCAAAAAGAGGCGGCCTTATTAAGTTACATGTTAAGCAAATCGCAATAGGGCATTGCTAGAGCAATATAAGTATAATTTCTGATTTTATATGACTAGTCTGATAACAGGTTTTTTTTGCGCGAGCAAAGATATATTTGGTACAGCAGTGTATATTTTTGAAGATGGTATGTGCATGCTTGTGTCTTGTGTAATGTAGGCTGTGCAAGATGTAGCACTTTAGCTTGGTAATGATTTTTGTGTAAGAAGCGAAAAATATGTCTGCGGTAAATACAGATTACAAAGTATAGTACTGTAAAAATTTAATTGTTTTTTTCCATAACAATTGACAACAATTAGCTTCAGTAGGAGATACTGGATCATAATAATTGTATTTAGTAAACTTAATAATGTATTTATTTCAATTTGCTTGTTTAAAACGATCTAGTAGCACAATACTACTAAATACAAGTATACAACAACAATCTCTAGTGAAAGTAATACAAAAAGTAATCTATGTTGTGCAATTACAATTATCAAGTAATTCGTTTTAAAGTAATTTGCCCAGTTCTGTACACCGTGCCGTGATATTCCATTGTTGTATAGATTGCATACCATTCAGGCAAGTTGACAATTATCATTACAATTATAAAACATTTTGATCAGGCATAATTTAACCAGTCAGTTATACAGGGTAATTGACGAGAACACCGCAATGTTCGGAGAATATATTTAGGGAACCAAAATGGACAAAGAAGGTCAAATAAGCATAGGTTCAATTCATGATGTAATAGTTATTATTAATAAACGTTTGCCCTATAGACATTGTAGCGGAGACATGGTCACGTTTAGCGTTGCCACTGACCGCCCGCAATTGAGGAGGCAGGTAGTAAAACTCTCGGATGGTGCAAACCGTCCCAACAAAAGTGACATAACACTTCGCCGAGGCGACATTGCTGCAGCAGAAATATATTAAGGAAATTCCAATGCTCTTTCTTAAAAAACGGGGCACAATGAAGAAGCTATATAAAGACGGACACGGAAGCGCCATAATCTCATTCATTCATTCCAGTTATTCGGTTTACAACCTTCGGCACTCCATGTCTAACACGTCTGGCACGTGTCGTACCCGCCTCAATTTCAATCTGTTTGGCAACGTAACTTGTCGAAAGATCAGGACGCATTAACTGTATGTATATACAGGGTCCCGCAACGATGCGAGGGTGGAAGATATTTTTAAAACTATGAGAGTTACATAAAAATTGCTTATACAAAAGTTGTAGGCACGTAGGTAGTGCATATTACTAAAATATTTTTGATTATACAGGACGACTCAAAAAAGTGTGACGAACAAACTTACTTTTTTTTAAGTCAACTGTTTATCCGATACTCGAATTTGAACATAAAAGGTAATTTAAAATTATTACGATCTTTTATTTAAAGAAGTATAACAAACACATACCGTAAAAACGTTAATTTTAACACTTGCACCCTTTGAACACAATAATGAACAAAGTTTAGAAACTATTAAGCTCACTATTGTTGTCGGATAAATAAAAAACACGACAAAAGAGCAAAAAAAACAATCTCTGATAATTACATTAAATGTTGAAATGTTTCTCTTTGCTTCTGAAGACAATTGAACCTAGAAACAATCTAAATTATCAAATTTGTATTAACTATTGAAGAGTTATTCTATTTACTAATTTTTAGTTAAAGTGTTTAATTATTCTTCTTAACATAGAATTTCGGCTTAGACCGCGTAGTATTTGTAGATGAACACCCAGAATTCTCTGGCTTAATGTGCATTAGACCTTGTAAATTCGACCAAACAACCGCGCGATAGCCATGCTCTTTGGTGGCTCGTATTGTTTGAGTATTTTGAGAACGTGGATACTTGGCAGATTTGGTCTTTTTGCTGTTTGTGCATCCATATTCACTAACGTTTCGCAAGACTTTGCAGCTTGCATCATCAGAGTGAAAGTCGCACTAAGAACTGAAGGTCGGCGTGGAGCTATGTATAGTCCCCTATGCCAGGCGTGCGGAGTGGCGTAACGCTGATTGGTCGTTCGAGTTCGACGTAATCCGTGGGGCGTGGCAGTATGACGCACAGTGGTTGTAATCACAGGAGTCCACGTTTTACTAAGCTTAAAACCATATTCCCTGTGTATATTATTTGGATGTTTTTCTATTTCTACGGCTTCACGTATCACTCGCGGGAAGTAGTGAGGTATTCTGGCAAGTACTCCGGCGTGCTCAAATTCTAAAGTGCGCCCATTTGTAAACTTATGCACTCTGTATAGTAATAATACCCACAGCCACTATTTTACACTCTACAACGTTTTCCTTCATTCAATTGTTTTTTGTTACTTACAGCAGCTGCCTAAAGTTCAGCATTTTTTTGAATAAAATCGTTAATATCTCAAAAACAGTTGACGTTATACCCATATAACGTTATATCAAAGTGGTTAGTATTTCAATGCAAACCTTTTAAGCTAGCGAAGTATAGGGTATTCCATTAAAAACAAATTAATTTTGATTCGTCACACTGTTGTCAGTCACTCTGTATACTCACACTTTCTACCTACAACTTTTATATACACAACATTTATGTAAGTTTCATACTTTTCGAAATATATTCCATCCCCGCTTCGTTGCCGGGCCCTGTATGTGTGGAATCGTGATAGTTTTGTTTTAATAATTAATGGTTATTGTTTGTTCGTGGAGCAGCAGCTACTAAAATATTATAGCACATTCTGTATTTCTTTCCTAGTCTACAGTAAAAAGAATTTTAAAACATATTACTGTACCGCCGTGGAATTGATCGATGAAGTCCACAAAACTGATCACCAAGGTCAATGGTCTTTAACCGCTGTATTATTGTTGCTGGTGTTAGCTAAAATATTTAGTTTATGTACTTTTGTTAATCTTATGAATTAAAATATTTCTCAGTATTTTTTTATCGCTGAAGTGTTGCTGTTAGTTTACTTTGTTTCTATTAATATTACCGATAATACCTCCGTAATGGTTGAAAATTGTACTTATGTTTATAGGACTTTTTTAAATTTTGATCCCCTGAACACATTATCCAAATTGTGGAATTCTTTTACAGGGCAATAATTATTTAGAGTTGATAGTTCGAATTCCCCGCGTCGCACTCCGTGATTCGGCCGGAGACCGTTTGTTTTGAGCGAAAAATTGCGTTCTAGCCAAACTTTTAGAAATTCTCGTGATCTGCGCAAAACTGTCCGCACTGTTCGACGCTTTCCATGGCCTAGTTTCGGACTTCTTCCGCTCACCTTGTGCTGTAAATTTGAGGATAAGATCCCGTTGCACTCACCATTAGGATGGATTTTGCTTGGAAGCGGTGCTTAGGAGTAATTATTCCTTCGTCAAGATGACGGATTAGGCCGCGGGGTAGTTAGCTGGAATTTAGCGTTCAGGCGGTCACATGGAGCCTCGTGCTTGTTTCTTTGGTTCGAGATACATCATTCTGATTTGTCAAGTGTTACAGCTGCTCCCGTAAGCTGCAGAACCGACCAATTTTATTGTCCGATGTCCTCGTTTGGTGCATTCCTTGGTAAGCCGCTTTTGTTATGCGACCTTTTACTACTGCTGGCATTTGTTGCGCCCCGATGTCCAAGAAGCCTTTGATCGCCGTCAAAGGGACAGCTATTTGGGTATGGACGTCTAGGTATTTTAGTAATTTATTAATTTTGCGAAGTGCTTCCAATTCTCGAACTGAATTTTTCAAATTCAAAGTGAAATTTAATTTTTGCTTTCTTATCAGGATTATATTCGTAGTGCTGTGCGTTTTGCGTTGTGCCGTGTTACCGTTGTACCAATGTCTTCGATTAGCACACTTAAGACCTCAGCGGAACTTTATTTTCTCTGGTAACTATATTCTTTAGTTAATTTTTGTCAGTCTTGCTTTTTTATTTAGTATTATTGCAATTGTAATTATACACGTATTTGTTTCTTGTTTTTATGATTACATTGATCAGTATATGCGAAAGGATCTGTGATATTTAGATTAGTACTACTATTTTACATCATAAGTTTATTGAGTGTACCCTACGTACGGTAAGTTTTAAACCAGCTACGGCCGTTTATATTGAAGTATAATATTGCTGGCTAATATAAAAGGTGTCTCAAATCGATTTCACCTACTGTACCAGCGTGTTCTAAAGTCGAAAAATATCAAAAGGTCTTAATAAACATTTGTCCGCAGATGTATTATCCAAGATAATCACATTTTAATTTAAGTGCTTGTATTCAATAAAAGTTACTGCGTTTTTAAAACAAAAAACTAACTTGATTTAAATCATTAGATTAGTTTCGAAAATTATATCAGTATGCCGGGCTTGTCAAAGAATCTAAAAATCGTGAAATTTAGAATTTTAAATAAAGTAGAATAAGATCCAACTACTAGTACCAGACACATTGCTGCTATGAAAAATACAAGCAAAGACATTGTTCATAGAATTCTTCTTGTATCCACACCACTTACAGCTAGTTCAAGCTTTATATGCAGTAGATTTAGAGAATGGAGTAATCTTATGTCGCTCAGCATTACGTCGAAATGAAGAAAACATTAATTTCTCTGAAAACGTTTTTATTCTGACGAAGCAATTTTTACGAGGAATGGGATTTTTAATTGCCATAATGAGCACGTGTGCAGTGATGGAAATCCCCATGTTATGTTTAAGTCACCATGAGTGATGTTTCTCTATTAACATCTGAAGTGGGGGTTTCAGAGATCAATTATTAGGCCCATTTTTTCTTCCAAGTAGATTGACAGGAGCTGCATATTTTGAGTTCCTTCAAAATAAAGTACAAATTATTGTTGACGATGTGCCCTCATATTTTAGGCAATACCTTTAATTTCTGCATCACGAAAATGAAGATTTTGGAAACAACTGGATTGGCGAGGCGGTCCTGTACCTTGACCTGTTCCATCACCAGATTTAAACCCTCTTGGTTTTTGTATATGGAGTTACTTTGAGTTTAGTTTATTCAGAACCCATTCGCGACGTGGATCATTTGAGAAATAGAATTGCACATTTTGGCAATATCAGGCAGAATCCGGGATTTTTGAAAAAATGCGACTCATTTTGAAAAAGAATTAGTGAGTGCATTCCATTAATGGTGGACATATTGAACATTTGGTGTAAACAAAAACACTTTTGTTATTTTTAATAGATATGCATAATCTTATCTTAAGCTAAATTTGTGATTATATCGAAAACTATGCATCTAAGGACATATGTTTATAAGTACGTGTTGATATCTTTTCGACTCCAGAACACGCTGGTACAGTATGGTGCAATCGATCCGAGACACCCTGTATATATTTGTTGCTATACAGTACTTGCAATTTTAATTAATTTAATATTTTGCTTCGGAACCCAGCCGTGTTTTCTGCAACTAGTCGGCCTTCGAATGTGCCCAGGGAGTTTCGTGATAATTTAGAAATTCATCAATTTATTTAAAATTTGGTATCAATTTCCTCATCAGCCACCCTGTATATTATTTGCTATACGATGCGAATTCTATACAACGATTGCTTGGCATTTAGTCATTCCCATTAACAAGATGTGCTTACAGCTTCGAAATCAGCCATTGCTTAGACGTTACAATTTTCACCTTAAAAATGTACCGTAGATCATTTCAGATCGCGAGTTTTTTTCAAATTGGCTGCTGAGAATAGCATTGCATATAGGAAATTAATCGACCTCTTATACTTAAAACTATGTATTCATTACCTATGGACGATAGTAGATGAAGAGGAGTTACAAAAAAAGTTTTTACATTTTCTATCATGCGTGTTCTATAAAAAAAAATCAATAAAATTTCAAGCCCATTTCAGAATTCTTGTAGTTATCGCCTTCTGCTGAATTGACAGGTTTATATCTGCTGATAAGGATTAGATTAGTTTATATTTGTCACTGCTAATGGCTTCAAGCGAGAGTGTATAACGCCTGTTCATGTTGTATATCAGCTCTTAATAGAAGAGCCTCTAAATTTATAGTTTATTGATAAGAATACTTGAATTTTGAATCTTTTAATTTCTAGGTAACTTTGTAAATCGAAGAAGGTTAATGTTTACACCGTACAAAAACTGATAAAAAGTGACTCCTTAAAGATAAGTTCGTGTCTGCTTGCAGTCGATTAGATTATGGTACCAAGTCATTTTTAATGAGGAAGTTTGAAGAAAAATATGTTCATTGAAAATCATACTTCGTAGTAGACTTCACAAGAGGTCATCAACTGTAAGTTTTATATTTATAAGTAATTGTACATTGTTAATTAGTATCACAAATAGTAGTAGTACTAGTTTTGTAATTTAATATTCATTTGTTTGAAGCAAAAATGTAGCACTATGGCAATATTCTACTTCAGGTTCACGTTAAGTACAAATTTCAGAATTTTCAAATGTCTAATTCTCCAGCAATTGGCATAGATTTGGGGACAACATTCTGCTGCGTAGCATATTTCGATGAAAAACGCAATGCTGTAGAAATCATAGAAAACAGTCTTGGCCACAAAACGACGCCGTCTTATGTAGAATTCACTGACAACGAAGATATTGTAGGAAAACTAGCTAAAGATGAGTTGCTGCGACGCCCTGAAAATGTAGTATACGGTAACTACTATTCAATAGTAAAAAACTGAATTGTACTAATTTGTTTTTACAGACTCAAAACGCTTGATTGGTAAGAAATTAAGTAGGAGCTATTTGCAACAGCAAAACCACAACTGGTCATTTCAAGTTTCCCCCGGCGATGACAACACTCCCCTCATTCACATTTCACAAAATGGAAAAACAGTAACCTACACGCCGCAGGCAGTAAGCGCAAAGTTACTCAGCTACATGAAGTCTGCTGTGGAGGAAAGACTGGAGAAGAAAGTAATAGACGCGGTCATCACGGTTCCAGCTTACTTCAGCTACCATCAAAGGAAGGCGACCAAGGAAGCAGCAAAACTAGCAGGACTTCGTGTGCTTAAATTTATCAACGAGCCCACGGCAGCTGCTTTGGCTTTTATACACAAAAACCATATCGAAGACCATAAGCATTTGCTCGTCTTCGATCTCGGCGGGGGGACGCTAGACGTATCCGTAGTGGAAGTGAATGAGCAATCTATAACCGTACTGGCCACTTGCGGGAACACAGAATTAGGTGGACGCGACTTCGACAACAATTTAAATGACCTCCTTGTGGAAAAAATAACCCAAGAGTATCATAGAAATTTAGCACATGATTTGATAGCAAAGAGACGCATTCACCAAGAGTGTGAAGAACTGAAAATTATTTTATCTTTCAGACCGTCTACCATAGCTGAATTCAGATCCCTTTTTGACAATGTAAATGTAAACATAGAAATAACTAGAGAAGAATTCGAGGGCATTAATATGCGGCTCTTCGAAAGCTGCTTAGGTGTAGTGGAGAACTGTTTACGTGATGCCAATTTGGAAAAAAGCAGAATAGATACGATTTTATTGATTGGCGGTTCAACAAGAATCCCGAGACTGCAGGCAATGTTGACTCAGTTTTTCGATGGAAGACAGTTGGCGAGAACCATTAATCCTGAAGAAGCCGTCGCATATGGAGCTGCTGTGCATGCTTCTCACCTAAAACGAAACACCTCATTAAGGGCACATAAGGTTATTGATGTGACCCCGCTTTCACTGGGAACAGACCTGATGGGTGGTATAATGGAATTTGTAATACCCAAAAATACCCAAATACCTGTAACGGAGACTAGGGATTATTATACTGTTACTGACCAACAAGATAGTGCTGATATTACCATATTCGAAGGCGAGCGAAGTTTAACAAGGTATAACTCCAATATTGGTACTTGCATCATGGAGTTGCCTCCCAGACCTCCGGGATACGCTGTAAAAGTATCGTTTACAATAGATGCCAGCGGTATGCTAAACGTAGGTACCATGACAGAACAGGGAGCTTACAAAGGTTTGACCGTTTACTATGGAAACCAGACGGAACAAATGTTAATTGATATACGGAATCGCTTCAAGGAAAATAAGGAAGCTGACGAAAGAATGTTTAAAGTTATCACAAAGTGGAAATGCCTCAAAAATTATTGTACTAAAATGGAAGCGTTGCGCATATACGATCCGAGAAACATGTCGGACGACGATAAAGCTTCCATCGAAAGATGTTGTGAGTATTATTCAAACTGGATTAAAAGCAATCAAATCAGAGATGGGAGCGAAGCTGAAGAAAGAGCAATCGAATGCATGCAAAATGCACTTGAGGTGGTATGTGAACCAATTTCTGGTAGATATGGGTGCAGCGTAAAAGATATGACCTGGAAAGAATTTTATGAGTTTATTACGGAAAAATAATATGAATATTTTTGTTATAATAAGTAACCTACAGCAATAGTATTATAGCTATAGTTTATTCCTATACATTTTTCGTGTGGAATTAACACGCTCTTTCTAAATCGTAATAACAAAGATAGGTAGGTATATGGTTTTATGTAAGTGCTTGTGTAAAACAAAGACTCGCTTTCGCAATGAGAGCTAAAAGTTTTAATGTCGTACACATTTTGTATATATTTTACATTAAAAAGCATTAAACTCACATTTTCTTTCCATTTAGTTTTGACTAAAATAGAGGAATCACACTTAATATCAGTCAAGGATGAAAGGTATTATTTGATAGATGCGGTCACAGTCCACATGCTCCTAGTAACGCTACTGTTGTATTTGTTGTGACCTATTACAGTTATCCAGCAACTGATGCAATTTCAAGCTGTCATGCCAAGAAACTTCAAAATTGTGAAAAGTCAAAAATTCTCATAAAAATTTGTAAAATGAAATAACAATCCCGTGTATTTAAAATGCGACACAAAGTGTATCTTGTTACTATTTTACCAGTTGATGTAATAGAGCTGAAGTTACGTTCAACTGTACCAAGATTACAAGAAAACTAACATGAAGACAGAAACAAGTAACAGTTCTGGATTCAGCTTACGTTCTGTTACAGGACACCACAATAAAAACTTGATAAATCAGGTACAAGAACTTACTTTTATTAGGTAAGACACTTTTTAAAAAGCTAAAAGCGTGTGTGTTAGTGTTTATATTTAATAAATTAAGTTAAAATTCAGTTAATTTCCACTTTAGTCATTTTTAATTGTGACCATCATTAATTTAGCTATAATGTTGCCTCTAACCAAGAACTTTCGTTTAATTGAAGATTGTATGTTGCCATATGCAAAATTTATCTAACTAGAATAAATATCGTATAATGCATTCGAATTATCATTTTATATTTAGATAATGTGACTTTTCCCCTCTCCTTGCTTGTTTTATTTTATCTTATCGTTTTTATTATCGAAGGAAATTGTTTGACTATTTCAATACCTCCAATGATTGTTGACGTTAAAGTTTGATGTGTAAACAGTGTTGCTAAAAGTAATACAATAAAACACATTTTCTCACAGTGTAACGTTAATTAAACATGACGTATGTTTCTTATAATCAGTCAAATTTACTTTGTTGTAGATGGCTAACGACTCTGCAATAATTGGAATAGACTTAGGAACGACTTACTGCTGCATAGGGTTTCTAAACTCGGACAACCACGTCGAAATAATAGAGAACCAAGATGGGTACAGAACCACACCATCCTACGTCGCCTTTACCGACAACGACCAAACTGTCGGATTATCAGCAAAAGACACAGTATTGCGAAATCCCAAAAACGTAATCTACGGTAGTCTTTCCCTTCTTGCACTTTCCAAATTCGAATAGTCCACTATTAATTTGCAGATACAAAAAGGCTAATTGGAAGAAGATTCGACGACAAGTATCTGCAGCAGGATCTCAAAACTTGGCCCTTTGTCGTGTCCTCCGATGCAAATAACACACCCCTGATCAACATTTCACAAAACGACCAAATTGTTACCCTCAAACCTCACGAAATTAGCGCAATTATTTTAAAGCATATGAAAACCATAGCCGAGCAAGGTCTGGAAAAGCCCGTAACCGATGCCGTCATCACAGTTCCTGCCTACTTCAACTACCACCAAAGAATCGCCACTAAGGAAGCTGGCAAACTGGCGGGCCTAAACATACTTAGAATTATCAACGAACCCACTGCCGCCGCCCTGGCTTACATTCACAAGCACAAATAACCGACTGTAAGAGCATGGTGATTTTCGACCTTGGGGGAGGAACTTTCGACGTGTCCGTTTTGAAGATCTACGGGAAGACGATTGCCATCCGCGCCACATCTGGAAACACGCATTTGGGCGGCAGAGACTTCGACACCAATTTGGCTAACTTCATTTTGGAGGAACTGAAAGAGCAATACGGCGCCCAAGTGGCAGACAAGAAGGTCAAGCAAAGAGTGTATGCTAAAAGCGAGAAAATTAAAATTAAACTGTCGACGCAGAAGATTGCATATTTCGATTCCTGCAGCTTGCTGGGCGAAAACGATGTAAACATTAAAATTTTCAGAAAGACCTTCGAGAAGGTGAACATGCATCTGTTCAGGCGCTGCATACAAACTGTAGAAAACTGCCTCAAGGATGCCAAGGTTGACAAGGCAGACGTGCAGAAGATCGTTCTGGTGGGCGGGTCGACCAGAATACCTAAGCTGCAAGAAATGTTGCAAGCATTCTTCGATGGCAAGGAGCTGTCCAAATCGATAAACCCCGACGAAGCGGTGGCCTACGGGGCTGCAGTGCAGGCAGCTTCGTTTAATAGACGAGGGGGCAAAAAAGAAGTGTTTCCAGCTATTATCGAAGTCACTCCTCTTTCGTTAGGAACAGACATACTTGGAGACAGGATGAGTTTTGTTATTCCCCGCAACACCCCCATACCAATTACAAAAACGCTCACTTATTTGACAACTATAGACAAGCAAGGTCTTATGTGTTTTAACATTTACGAAGGAGAGCGGTCTTTAGTAAAATACAACACCAAGCTCGGAACGACGACGGTAAAACTGCCTCGGAATCCACCTGGATATCCTGTGGACCTTACGTTCCATATCGACGATAATGGCATCCTGGAAGCAGGGGCCAAAACGCAATCGGGAGCATATGCTAGTATGGCCATCGACTATAACAGGTATGACTGCCAAAAAACCAACGACGCTCTGCAGGACGCCCAAGAAAATAAACTGGGTGATCGAATGAAATATGACGCAATTACGCATTGGAGCACGTTAAACGAGTACTGCACAAAACTGAAAGCACTTTGTAGTTATAGTAAAAAAGGCATGCAAAGCGAAGAAAAGTGTGCTATAATGAAGATAGCTGGAGAAGGTTTGCAATGGTTGGAAAACAATCGAGTCGAGAATGGTGGTGTAGAAGAAATAACGGCTATCGCTCAAAAGCAGAAGCTCATACAAGAAGTTTGTGAACCCATCGCCAATAAGTATGGATACAAAGTACTAAATATGCCCATCTTCGAATTTTACAACCTATTAAGTCGATAATTTGATTATTTCGCGTTTACTATGTCGTGTTTTTCCAATATACCAAAAAATTTATATTTTGCCAAAAAAACACAACTTTTAAAACAAAAAATTACAAAGTTTCGTAAAATTAAATACTAAGTAAAAGAACAATAATGTTATTCTATAAAAATAATTTAATGTAGCACATAAGTTTTAATAAACATAAAGCATATTTCCAATTTACTGATTTTATAACTTCGCTTTCTACTTTATAGGACAGGGCAATCTGTTTCAGAAATATACATAAAATCGCTTGCGTTAAGGCCAATAATTACTGTATTGGCATGATATTACACCAAATCTGTCCTAAGCTAAACAATCAAGAATTTATATATATTTTAGAACAATTAGTGTTCTTAATAGGCGTTTAATTTAACAGTCAAACACTTCACACATAAATACGCCGGAGCTCTCCCCAATACAACACTTGAATCAGGACAGGCCAACCTGTCTGTCGAGACAGAACTATATTGCAAACAGCATCTTAATCATAAAGTAACCTTTTAGAAAACGGATGCATGGTCTCTACACAGCTCCTTGGATTTGCATAGGCGTTATATAGGAACAGCTTGCACTCCGGCATGTTGCAAGTTTATTTTTAAGCTACACAGCGTTTCTAAATAAATGACTTGTATGAAATTACTAAATCACAATGAATTCAGCATTACTGTAAATGTAATTAGATAACGACTTCCACACACTAACAACAATAACAGTTTAGATTACATATTGTATATACTGCAATGACCCTCTCCTTATAGGACAAAATAAATAAATAATTAGGGATAATCACCACAAACACAATTAATAATTTTAATAATAGAATTCAAAATTGTGTCAAATCTCAGGGCTCATTAAAAAGATGTTTGTAATTATTAATTTGTAAAATAAATGGTTTATTGCCTTTATTATTTTATTCATTGGCAAATCATCCAAATAATGCTCGGGCTATTGCATGAGAAAACACTTATCTGCGAGGGTTATGTTTTAACACTCAGTATAGCATTTACAGTTGAGTATAAATTTTATTCAAGTATGGCAAATAGCCGACCTTCTTGCATCTGACAGTTTAACCTATAACTTGACAGTGTAACCAGCAATCAATGATCGCGCAAATTAACGTAATTTGAATTCAAAATACCAACAATCAACGAATTTTACGTCAGGTAAATATGTATTGGAATTATGGCGTAATACGGCTAATCTGTTTTGTTTTTCCTACGTCAGAAGGACGCCGACTTGGCAATTGTTCCAATTTCCGGTTCTGGTGTAAAAATCTGTCACCACCAGCAAAATCAAACGACGCTATCGTAATAAAAATCTTCTGGAACGACCCTGAAGCTGGAAAACTTTCTGGACCCTGCACAAAGTCTATTCTTCTTGCAGCACAAATCTGATAGACAGCCGGCACCCTGTTCCTGTTGGAATTTACCTTATAAGCCTCGATGCTGGCTCGCAAAATAAAGGGACGCCAGGGCTCAAATAAATCTGGTGATGGCTTTCTGCTCCAAATCTTTGGAAATAGGCACTAAGGAGGGTCTGCTCTGCTCGTTGGTCACAAATTTTAACTGCCTGCAGCCCCGGAACTGGATGAAAAGTGCACTCGATGTCGGACGCACTTGGTCATGTCTTGCAGCACAGATCCCTTTTCACTGGGATGTTTTAGCACAATGACATTCGACACATAGATGTACTGCACACTGAAGATAATTAAAGGCAATTTTTCGACTTCAAGTAACTTAGCAACTAATACATCAATTGTTCTGGAAGTAAGATTTGATACAATTATTTTACTTGTAAACTAAACTGTTTCCGATAACTGTCAATCGTAGCGCTTTGTAACTTAAATCTCTGCTTTTAATCACTTTATTTTTAATTGCACTGTTTTCCCAAGTTTTGATTAGCACTGCACTATTGTTCTTTGTTCTAACTTAGGTAGTCTTATCATGCTCGTTGCATTCTATGCTTTCTTTACATCGCTTTTCACCTTTCAACTGCGTTAGCGTTTTGTTGGCATTGTATGAAAATTAAGTTAATCTTAACCCTTTCGATACTGCTTTAATCTAATGCTGACCTGTCAATCAACTTATAGTTACTGCTAATCATATCTTATGCATTTATTAGTATATAACAATTACTTTAATGTGGCAATAAACAAAATATCAATTATGCTCTTATTTGAAGATTGATTTCATTTCCGGGCTAAACTGCAGAATTCGGGGCGCATTCCCCTCTTTTTATTTGCTTCCCTTGTAAATTTAGTTAGGGTCACTAGAGAAACATGGTTAATAATTAATATCGACAATAGGAGGGGAATGTATCCCGGATTCTGCATTTTTACCCATTTCCGTGTTAGTTATGCAACCAGAATGTCTGTGGGCATTAAACCATTGCAGTACATGTAAAGATCTTATCGAAAGTTAGCCGCACAGATGTCACTGAGAAAATGCATATTTGAAGTGAAAATATGCTAACAAAAAGTGCCGAAAATATACATTTTTATTAAACATTAAACTCCAAAAATATACTCCGTTTGACATTGGAGAATAGTGGCGATAATTAAGTTCAAGATGTATTAAAAGTGCACACTAGTGAAAAGCAGTGTTGACTAGGCAAACAACTCAAACATATGTATTAGTTACAGTGGTAATTAATTCTGATGAATAGTAATTATTAAACCTCCTAAATGTATAAAACTGAAATATCTACAATAAAAGTGTAACAACTAATTCAAAATGTTCACTGTTAAATTAAACGATCGCATGGATTACATTGCATATTCATTGAAACGATCATTTCTTACTTACTCAGTTTAATAGCTGCAAATATTTTGCTTATTATCTATGTTCCTAGAGAATAATAAACAGCTAATTCCTTAGAAACGTACACACGACGTTTTCACCGTATAATATTTCAATATATCCAGCACACAAAATTTATTTCCAGCTTATCGTCTAATAAATATTAAGAAAATTTAGCTGAATATAGTACTATAAAAGCCACTTCGGAATACCAAGTAGTAAAAGGCAGTAAAATTTCGAATTTTCTCATATTAATCAGAAATAAGTCGGGATTAAACGGCGAGGTTTTACTGTTATTAAATTGGACAAGATCGTAATTAAATTTAACTGACAATAAATAACGCGGATCAAGAAGAGCTAGTTGCGCAACATTATAAATCCCCGAAATAAACTTTCTTCATCCTTTTAACACCTACACGGAGAAACGTATTGCCTTAAAATAAGACATAAAGAAGTAGATAAGCTCCCGGTTATTTACAGGTTTTTGCATATGAATGTCAAGCACATTTTTTCTTAATTTATGGCCGAATAAAAATCGCGTACGATATCACCATATGGATTATGGCATTGTCGTATATCATGGTTTGCACGGGAACATTATTTTTATCGAATATCCATGAGAAAATGTTTACTTGGTCCGTTTTACTACGTAAGCACCTGTTATTCTACTAAAAAAGACAGTTCAAGCCGTTATGTTTACAACGGCAATAAAAATTAAATAGTTAAGTAAATATATGACCAGAATAACAAGGTAGTTGATTATACATTAATAAGGTTTTTCTGCTCCAACTAATGCCTTGTTCCATTCTCCAATTAATCACTATATGAAATATGTAAGATGTGTTGTTTACAAAAAGTGTAAATTAATTACTGCATAAAAGTGCACTTATTGCTAGTGCAAGTTATTATTCATTTATGTTTTATGGTTGATAAAACGATATATCGTACAGACAGATGTATAAATATTCTATACATTATAATTAACTCAGAAAAACTGTAGTAACACATTACTTCGACATCAGTAACTATAGAAACGAATATTTTTAAATCAGTAAAGCAGGTAGTTCTAATACATTACCGAAATATATTTATGATATTTCTCCCAAAAAGAATGTAAACGTAGAGCATGACTTAAGTATTATATATACAATGTGTCCTCGGATTGAGTTCACATAAGGTGTAAATAATAAAAAATATTTGACTTAGAAGCTGATATTCTAGGATTCGCTTTTGCTTGTCCTCAAACCAAGATTTTGAGAAAATTAATTAAATTAATTAATATACAGGGTGCTTTTCGAATCGATTTTTTAAAAATGGCCAAGAGTAAACTACCTTTGTTAGAAGAGATAACAAAAAAAAAGTATTAAGAGAAGTTTTTTTGAATTAAAAGTGATGGTAGACTTCATTTTTTTTTAAGGCAAATCGGCCTACTTTGATTTTTAAATTTTACTTTTCATTGTGGAATTATTTTTTTAACATCTTAGTTCATGAACCAGTTAGAGTGCCTCCTCCTACAGCCACCCTAAAAAGTACGTTGGTATAAACAACCAAAAAATATTTTTAAAAATCTAAGTAGGCTGATTTGCCTGAAAATTGAGTCTGTCATTACTCTTAATTCTAAACAACTTTTTCAATACTTTTTTTTGTTATCTCTTCTAATAAAGGTAGTTTACTATTGACCATTTTTTAAAAATCGATTCGAAAAGCACCCTTTATATTAAACAATTTGATTGATTATCTCAAAATCTTGGTTTGAGAACAAGCAGGAACGAATCCTAGAATATCAGCTTCTAAGTCGAATATTTTTATTCAAATTTTTTTTTTTTTAAGAAAAATTTGAAAATATTTTTATTATTTACACCTTATGTGAACTCAATCTGCGGACACACTGTATAAACATATATAAACAGGCTCCAACAGACTGAGGAGAGATAATTTTAAAGAAAGGTGGAAATTGTGGATCACATTTCTTAGCTAAGTGTTAAAAAAATAGGCATGAATTTAGAGCTATCAGAGGGGGTACTATCACTATTTACCATAACACAAATTTTTGCAGAATCATACAATATAGACAACGAACTTGTGTACGTATCCTTAACCTAGATAAAGATTTCAGTAGGTTTCCAAGGAAAAATATCTGTTAAATAATTTAAATATCGATAAAGACCGATGAAAAGTGCAGGCTTCGTAAAAAATTGTCAGAAATAATGACAGAATAAACAGGAAAAACTAAAAAGAATGTGAACAACCGGTGATGTAAGATAAGTAGGTACTTCATTGTTTATCCTGCTTTTACATAATCTAATAAAAAAATAGATAACATTATTGCTTAATAAAACAAGTCTTTGTTAGATGTCAAGGGCGCTAAATAAAACGGTGGGCGTCTACTATTTTAACAATTAAATAACGTAGCCTGATATGAATTCATGAAAATACACAGAATGATTAAGTCGATAAGCAACAAAGGTTACTTGGTTACACACAAATCGTCAGGAAAATATTTAACCTGCTCCACACATACGTGCTTGAGATGACTTAATTCCAAGGCTACATAATGAGTTACATAATGTTAACTTTACTAACTGATAGGGCGATACAAATTTTCACTTGTGCGTTTTGAAGTTCGTCTAATTAACCTGTCTATAAGGGGTTGAAAAGCAATTGAACGTTGCTTTAAAAATATCTATGGTTACCAATTTCGAATAAGAATTGTGCCTGTGGTAGATAAATATAAGTATTCGTGCTGGTTTAAATGCACGCGGGGTATTCGGCATGATTATTTCCTGAATGAATAGATAAAAATCACTTGGTTAAGCACCTTTGATAATGATGATAAAATTATTCAGAAGCCATTAAATTCTAACACATTTTAGCTAGGTTAAATTTTGACGTTTGAATTTTTATCATTATTAAACTAGGCACTATTACGAATATAAACGAAATAATGAACAGTAATATCCCAAGTGCATTAAAATAGCCGATTAAATTTTGACGTTTTCTGTCAAAATGTTTTGCTAAGAAATATGTTAAGTGCGTAGCATGAGGGATTTTGGGGCGGAAAATTTACGAAATATATTTCTTCAGAGCCAAACATTCTGAGAGAAAATCGTCAAAAAATTATTCAGGCTAGTTTACATGCAAGCGGGATGTTCGACGTGATTATTTCCCGAATAAATTGATAAAATTCAGTTGGAGAAACACTTTTATTAATCATGTTAAAATTATGCATAAGCGATTAAATTTTGACACATATTTAACCGCGGATAAATTTTGACGTTTGAATTTTTGTCATTATTAAAGTAACAGAAACCATAGTGATTACGCATTATTATGGATATGAAGGAAATAATCAACAGTAACAACCAAGTGCATTATAATAGCTTATTCATTTTTTTCTGTCAGAATGTTTTGCTAAGAAATTGGTCAAGTAAATGTGCCGCTCAACAAGATTCCCGAAGGATTTTAGGGCCGAAATTTACGAGATATATTTCTTCAGAGCAAAACATTCTAACAGAAAATCGTCAAAATTTATTCAGCCTAGTTTACATGCACGCGGGATGTTCGGCGTGATTATTTCCTGAATAAGTAGATACAATTCAGTTGATGAAGCACCTTTAATAATCATGTTAAGATTATGGACAAGCGATTAAATTTTGACACATATTTAACCGCGGTTAAATTTTGACGTTTGAATTTGTGTCATTATTAAACTGACCATAGTGATTGCGCATTATTATGGGTATAAAGGAAATAATCACTTATAATACCATGAGTAGTCAAAGTTATGTCGACTATTTTTGTGGTGGTGTCACGAATGTCCATTGCGCTTTGGTACGATTAGGACGAGTGCGATAGCACGAGTCCTAATCCCAAGCGCAATGGACATGAGTAGTGATACCACCGCAAAAATAATCTACTTAACTTTGACTAAGAATGGTATTCGAGGGACTATTTAATGAACCAAACTACTTTTTCAAATTAGTTTTCAGTAAATCTAGCAACAAATTATGCAATTTCTATAGTAACAGAACACTCATATTGACTTTTTCTAATAAAAATCACATTTGTTTAAAATAGTCACTTGAATACCTTCTAGGAAGATATATCCACTGATATTTTTTTGATTGGTCAAGAAACGTCAGAATTCTGGATTTTCATTGGCCACTTTTTGACAGATGACAGGTGAATTGAATAGTCACAATTAAAACTAGATTTATAATATATACAAATGTTGGCAACCTACGATGTCACTGCTCGTCAAATTGATACACGCTATGCTGATATACAAACATTCTGTTTTTACAAACATCGTCTAGTGGGTACTAATAGTAACAATGTAAATAAATGCAGTAATATTGCAATTTTGTTATAATAATATATATAATAATCACCTGCTTCGCATTAATAACATAGAAGACGATGAAGATGTGCTGAGATGGATAGAGAGCTGGGTTTCCTCATCCGTGGAATAAACAGAAGAAATCCTAAAATAAGAAAAAAAAGAAATTAAAAAGATTATTCAAGAGGCAGCAGATACTACTTTTTTTATTACTAAGATAAGCTCTATTTTCAAAGTTACAAAAATTCAAGAATTACAATGTAAATGGCCTTAACAACGGATATCGCAGGAGCGTGTCACGGAGAACAACTAACCAACTTAGCAGTGTATATTATTGAGAACTTGAGCTTTGAGTTAATTGTAAAATTTCGTGAAACGAAAATAAAAACCACAAGAACTTTTACTATTGTGAACAGTAAGGAAAATTTATTAGGAATCTTCCATAAATATGATTCTTTACGCCCACAACACAAGGCTCATAACCGTTTCCTTGTTTCCTTCAAAAATGGAAAATGCTCTATACAACCTGTTGAAAAAAATCCGTTTTTGCTCTATACAAAAAAAAATGGCACAATATTTGAAATTGCCAGATCCCTCCAAATATACTGGTCACTGTTTCCGCAGCTCATCCGCTAGTTGCTTGCTGATTCAGGTAAACAGGTTACAGATGTGAAGCGTCACAGAGGATGGAAGAGCTCTACTGCGCCAAATGCTACAAAAATTATTGGCAATCAAACGGTTGCTGCTACTTTGGCATCAACTTCACAAGTGAGTAAATATGAAATTAATGTTCAGTAAAACACAACTTCAATTCCTATTCAGCAGTTTCCTTCAGTACATATAAATAATTGTAATAGTTGTAAGACGGATATGAATATTCGATTTAATTAAAAAATAACATAAAGCTTGTTTTCTTCTCAAGCTTGGAACAGTAAGAGGGTCGTGAAGAGACACATTATACTCTTAAATATAGCGGATAAAGTGAACAATCCCTTCCGGTCATGCATAATAGTTTCTGTACCCAGGGCGTAAGAAGACGTTTATGGTCCGTGGGTTGAAATTTAGAGCCCAAGGGGCATAAACGCTAGTTGTACAGATCGGAATATTCAATAGTATAACCAGATTTATAATTTTTATAAATTCTGGCAACCTACAATGTCACTAACTGTCACTGCTTGTCGTCGAACTGACAAACAAGTACTTTACGGCCGCTTAGAATCTTGTTGTTCTATCGGTTAGCGGGCTGTAAAGTACTATATAGCCCTTGGGCTGCAAAGCGACACATTACAACCTCAAAAATAGGGTGACCAATTCCGTCCGGTCATATATAATAGTATATTATATCATGAGGGACTAAAGTGCACCACCACTCAACGGATTTAGACACTTTAGTCCCGAGGTATATACGCTATTTTTTGCACTTTTGTGATCATTATTATCAGACATTTCCAAAATTTGGAATCTGTCAATTACAATTTATTAAAAACTGAATTGCAACAGATCCTGGATAGCCTGAATCAGTTGGCAGTACTGAAGTGTATTGTCAGTATATATCAAATTCGAGATTTACAGGTTAAGTTTTGCGTCAGTGTGTGTCAAATGACAAACAAAACCTAACCTACTAACCTCGTGTGTACATAAATTTACCATAGTTACCGTATCATTTTTACTTTAATCCCGAGGGATTAAATGAGCTACATTAGTCCCTGTTTACGGGGACTAAAGTATCAACTTTAGTCCCGGAAGTGAAAAAATACTATTATGGAAGACTTCAACGCCAAAGTAGGTAATGTCAGTCAAAGCTGGAACAACGGAGAGAAGAGATAGGCTGATTGAATATTGCCAGGAAGATGAGCTTATGATTGCAAATATATGGTTAAAGGTCCCCGAGAGACGACTATACAAAGCATCCCCAAGATACATCAGGGAATATGGTATGAAACCAAATAGATTTCGTTGTTCGAATAAAAAATTTAGATCAAGCGTTAAAAGCATAAAAATTTATTCTGGCGCCTATGTCCCTTTAGATCACAACTTGCTCATGATTCAATTAAGACTACGCGTTAAAAGCATTCGAAAGAAAAAACGGAAAGGAAAATGGATTCAAAAGAGTTGAAAAATGATATAAAAATATCTAAATTAACAGAAAAACCGTCTTCACCAACGCTACATTTTAAAAATGACGAATTAAATAACATTGAAGAAAGTAGCGGCAGAGAAAGAAATACTAGGTATTAATCGCAAAGCAAGAAAAAAAAAGAAAAAGTTGGAAGACGGAAGAAATCCTATCAATGATGGATCAAAACGAATATGGAAAAGCAGATGATACAAAATACCAAGAAATACGACAAAAATAATAGAACCGAATGAAAAACGGATGAACTAAGAGTTTGGTGAAATAGAAGTGCTGCTGAATAAACATGACTACTACAACGTCCACAAGAAAATCAGAGAAGCCCAACATACGTCCAAAAAAATGCACTCAACTTTATTTGATAAAAATAATCAACCTATAAATGACGAAACACAGTTAGCCCAGAAATGGAAGGAGTATGTAGAAGAGTTATATGATGTCGACGACAAGGATGAAATAGAAGTCAATGAAGATAACACTGAAAGTGCAAAGAGCATCTTGAAATCGGAGACTGAAAGAGCAAGAAAAATGGCTAAACCATCCAAAGCAAGAGAGCAAGATGGAATTCAATCAGAAATTATCAAACTGACTGAAGAGATTGGAGCGGATATCCTTACAAACCTCTTTAATAAAATATACGCTACAGAACAAATACTAACCAAAAGTATTGGAATGATATAAACAGGGGTACACAAATTAATTTTAAAATAGGATTAAGGGATTGCAATAGTTGAATAATTATCGGGATCAATTTGAATATGCATTGGGAATATGAATAATTGGTATGTAATTAGAACCGAAAATAGAATTTATAATTGAATAAAATATGGCTAATTGAGAAACAGAGGGATTTAAATATAATGTAATATTTAAATAATGAGGTTTGAAGGTAATGACAAACACTTAATCGAAATAAATTATTGCATATAGTAGGTAGAAATCAAAAAATGAAGATATAGTGTGTTGGAGGGAGAAATTATGATATCGTTAAGGACTTTGTTATGATTATTGAGATAACAAAGTTTTGAAAAATGTAAATCCTATTTTAAAAGCAAAATATTTGGATATGAATAAGTGTTGATATTAAAACTAAATTGGCGTGGTGAAATGGAAATGGAATTTAATGTAAGAAGATGAGATACAAAGCGAAGGAAGATAGCAAGTACATGGTGAAAAACTAAACTAAAAGCAGAACTAATTTACAAAGGATAATAAATAGAGAAAAATACTAAGTTAAGTATTCAGCGCAATATAATACAAATAAACAAGATCGGAATTTCCACGTACAACGGATTTAGTGGCGCAGAAGCGGTGATACGATGGAAACCATTCTTGCAGAAATAAACAAAAAACTGGAAAGTCTGACCAGACTTGAAGAAGCTGAAAAACGAATTGAAAGCAAGCTAGATACTGTACAAAGTGAAATCAAGACCATTAAACAAGAAAATCTACAACTAAAAGAAACAAATGCAAAACTAATGGAGAAAATAGGAGAACAAGAAAAGATCATTAAGTACCTGGACAGAGAAGTACGCAAAAAGAAATTAATAATTCACGGAATCTACGAACCAGAAAACGAGAGCGACTTACAACGGAAAGAAAGGATCAGGACAATACTCAGAGATATCGGTGTGGATTTAAACATAGAACTAGAAATACAAGATATTGCTAGAATAGGAAACAGAGAGAGAAACCCAAACAGACCAATACTAATAGAACTTTCTAAACGAGACAAAAAAGTAGAGATACTAATAGCAGCAAAAAAGATCAAGAAAGAAACTAAGATATCAATAACTGAGGATTTCCCAAAATAAATCCAAAATCAGAGGAAGAGATTATTACAGCACATGTACAAGGCAAGAGACTTAGGATACAGAGCCCACCTAAAATACAACGTACTGGTTGTAAGTGGAGAAGAATATACCCTTCAACAGTTGGACGTAGGAGAAGAAGAAGAAAAACCAATATACGACAGGAAAAGGCAAGACAACCAAACGGAAACAAAGAAGAGAAGCAGATCAGAGGAAGGATCACCGCCAGAAACATCACGTAGCAGAGAAGAGGCCCACGAAAAGAAAAAGGCAACACCAAAAATTTTTAGAGCAACAAACAACAGCAACAAAACCCCAGTAAAAATGGTACAACAACTACTCACACCAATAAGTGAGGAAAAGAATAAAGGAGGGGAAGGAAGTAAACAACAATAACAATTACAGAAGCAGCAGGATGAACACAGGAAGACGACAAAGGCAAACGACAAAAGGACAGGAATACACCAAAACAATGGCCTTACAAAACAAAACTTAGAACAAACTAAAAGCAATAAAGCAGCACAAGAAATTATAAATAAAACAAAACAGCTAAATATTCACAGAAACATAACAGAAGGGAAAAAACTCCTAAAAATAGCTACTTGGAATATAAAATGTCTAAATGGGAAAGAGTATGAACTAATACAGGAATTTGATAGAATAGAACTTGACATACTGGCAATCACGGAAACGAAGAAGAAAGGCAAAGGTATTATAGAAATGGAGGGGAGCCATATTCTGCTTTATTGCGGCGCAGACCCTACTGCAAGAGCAGTAGAAGGAGTAGGCTGCATAATAAAAAGGGAACATGCAAACAATATACAGAAATGGGAGTATATATCACAAAGAATTCTAAAAATCGAAATACAACTAAGTAAAACAAATACAACGATAGTGGTAGTATATGGGCCGAGCAGTAACGAAAGAGCGAATACGAAAGACGATTTCTGGGAAAAACTCACACAGACAATAGAAAACATAAGCTCAAGATTAATAATACTGGGCGACTTTAACTGTCGAGTTGGAAAAAGAAATAACAGTACAGTCAATGTAATTGGACAGTACGGGGAAGATCACAGAAACAACAACGGGCTCAGACTAGTAAACTTCTGCTTGGAAAACGACCTAATAGTCACAAATTCATTCTTTAACCATAAAGATATACACAAATACACAAGAGAGGTTAGAAGCAGAAATGAAAAATCAATAATTGACTATGTGCTTATCAACAGAAAATACCGTAACGAAATACAAGACATAAGAGTACTGAGGGGAGCAGAAATCCATAGCGACCACTACCTATTAGTAGCAAAAACGCGTATACACATAGAAAGACAAGGAAACCACACAACAACAAAAAATCCAAAGGGATCAACAGAAATTATAAAAGCATACAAACTACAAGACACAGTACTGGCGAGTAAGTTTAGTAAGAAGATAGAAACAAAGATTGAAACCAAAATTGACCAATGGAAAACTATGAACCTAGAGCAAATGTGGAGACACTTTAAGGAAACGATACTAACAGCAGCTAAGGAGACATGCGGTACAAATGTCATAATTAAAAATAAAAAGCAAACTAACTGGTGGAACCAAGAAATTAAAAACGAAGTAAAAAGAAAGAAAGAAAAATGGCAGAGCTATCTAAAGAATGGCTCACAAGAAAATTACACAGATTACAAAATGCAACGATTAAAAGTAAAACAGATGGTAATAAACGCAAAGCAAAAAACATGGGAGGAATTTGGCAAGAAAATGGAACAGGACAGCAAAACGAATCAAAAACTACTATACAAAGTCTTAAAAAACCTAAGAGAAGTAAAACAATGTAAATTGCACCAAATTAGAGCAAAGGATAACAGAATAATCACCGATGGAAACCAAATCATGGAAATATGGAGAGAATACTTCCAAGAACTTCTGGATAACAAAGAACAGGACACCAAAGCAACAGAAGAAGAAACAGAAAATAATACAGACAACGAAGAAGAACGCATCCAAAAAGAAGAAGTATCAGAGGCAATCAAACGAATTAAAAGAGGTAAAGCGGCAGGATATGACAAGATAACAGCAGGAATGCTGAAGAACCTGGGAAAGCAAGGTACTGAATTGCTAAAAGACATTTTTAACAAGGCCTGGGACACAGGAACAGTACCCGAAGACTGGAGAACAAGTGTAATACTACCAATTCTCAAGAAAGGGGATGCAAGAGAATGTGGAAACTATAGAGGAATCACCCTACTATCTATCGTATCCAAAACATACGAATACATACTAGAAAAGAAACTAAAGAAAGTAACTGAGAAACAACTAGCAGAAGCTCAAAGTGGCTTCAGAAAGGGGCGAAGCACACAGGACCATATTTTCAGTATAAAGCAAATGATACAAAAAGCAAGAACCAGCAACACTGAAATATACCTAATTTTCATAGATTTACAAAAGGCATTCGATTCATTCTCACTAAAGGATGTCTGGGCCAGCTTAAAAAGGAGAAACATCAACCCTAAACTAATACGAGGTATTAAAAGTCTATACGACAGCAACAGAGGCTTTATAAGAAAGGACAACATGCAATCAGATTTATTCGAAATAAACGGAGGACTGAGACAAGGAGGCGTAATGAGCCCGACGCTATTCAATATATTAATAGACGATGTTATAAAAGCTACACACAAAAAAACACATCCGGTTCACATAGGATACTATAAAATGAAAACGATCCGAATATCCGAATGTGCATTCGCCGATGATATTATGATATGTGTAACACAATACGACACTGGCCTCACACTCGAGGGCGTGACGAAGGTTAAAAATGGCTTTTTACGACCATTTACCAAGCTAGCTCACGGTAGGGATGTCCACGAAAGACGGCTATTGGCGCTCCTGGAGAAGATCCTGATTGGTTGTTAAGTGTGCGTTTATTTACAATTACTATGTACAATGTTATATAATTACTCCCAAAAAATATATATATAAAAACAATAAAGTAAAATACGCCGTGTGTGTGCCCGGTGGAGGGCATCTCCGAGGGCGAGAAGCGGATGGTGGCGTTCGACCTGGCAGCAGGAACACTTCGGCCAGGACTTCTTAGACCTAGGGCTCGCGTCCTAGCGAGGCCCTTTGGGGGCGGGGCGGTGTCCACGTTCCGGACGACCTGGAGGCAGGATGACACACCTCGGCGGCAGGCCAAGGGGGCGGCGGCGGAGGCTTGAGGCGTCATTGCCGTGGCAGGTGCGTCCTCGGCGGAGCTGGGCGAAGCCGGGGCGACGGTGCTTGAAAGCGCGAGCTCAGGCGAAGTCCTCTTCGTGGCGCGGAGTTTCTGGTGTTTCAAGGGCGACCTGGGGATGGCGTCGAGCCGGGTGATGCGCTCTCTGGTTCGCAAGCAGCTAGCGTCTCTCTGAAGCTTGGGGCGCCTTGGGGCCGAGCAGAACGCGTCTGACGACAGCACACTCCAGGGGCGGGCTGCTGCAGCGAACCTCGAGCTTGCGGACGGCGGGCGTCGAATTCGGGCGGCGGCTGTCCATCCTCCTCTTCCTCGATGATCGATGGCTAGGCCCCGCTGGAAGGCGTGGGCTCTAGGTTGGCATTGCGTAGCTTTTGGCTACAAGGGGGCGGCGGCGAGCGTCCTTTGTGGATGCTGCGGCGGCGGCGATGATTGGTTTCCTCTATGGAAGCGGTGTCGGGCGGCCTTCTGCTATGGATGCAGCTGCGGCGGCGGCGAATTGCTTCCTCCATGGAGGTGGTGTGGGGCGACCTTCTGCTATGGGTGCAGCGGCGGCGGGGCTGAACGGCGTCAGCTGGTAGCGCAAGCGAGCGGCGTCGCTTGGCGGCGATTCCCCTCTGTGGAGGTTGGGGGGTACATGTAGACGGCGGTGGCGTCTTTGGCGTGTTGCGAGCTCCCTGACATAGGAGCGGCAGCGTACGTGGAGGCGGCCTGTATGGCGGCATCTTCCTCGCAGTGAGCTGGACGTAGGTGTAGGCGGCGACGGCGCCTGTGGAAGGGTGCGTGCTTCTGAACATGGGAGCAGCAGCGTACGTGGAGGCGGCCTGTGTGGCGTCTTCCTCCTCGCAGTGAGCTGGACGTAGGGGCAGACGGCGGCGGCGTCTGTCTTCACTCGCATGTGTTGGTTCCTGCGAACTAGATTCGAGTAGCTGTGTTTGTTTCTGAGAACTTACGTGAGCGTGTCGCGGTGCTGCGGAGCGATGCAGCGGAGACGGCGAGGTTCTCCATGGGGCCTGGGCTATGCATAGCGGGCGGCAGGACCTGGGGCATAGCGCAGCGTAGGCCTGGGCTTGAGACGGGCGGCGACGTCGGTGGCTACTAGGGCTCGATTCGACGTGGGGCTGGACGCTCCTCCAGGCGTGGACAGCGAGGATGGCAGGCGTAGATAGCGGCAACCCGGACACCCTTTAGCAATAACGAGCATAGCTCGAGTTATCCCAAGGAGTCACGGGGCTGACTTCTGTGAGCAGAGCTCGAACAGAAGGTTTTGGGCCGTTTGTGGAGTTCTCTAGTGGCCGGAGGGCCCAAGCTGAGAGAGTTTTTTGGTCTTAGAGCAGAAGCTCGATAAGATGTTTTTGATCCTAGAGCAGAGCTCGATAAGATGGTTTTTCTGGCGGCTGCGGCTCTTTTTAAAGGGATTTTTACTCCCACCGCTTTCTCTCGGATGTCAGTTTGTTTGGGGTGGGATGAACTAATTTCGCTTACGGGGGTTGATTTGAAGCATTTTATCGATTTTTGCATTTAGCGTCCTTATTTTCGTACGGCGGCTTTTTTTATCTGGCCCATCGTTTTCCTTATTAAATTATGCTTCTTTACATACCACGCATGCCTATAGTCTTATTAAAATTACTTGTAATTTAATTGGTTCGCGCTATTTGCTATTTCTTTAATTGTTGCGTGGCATGTCTGCATTGACCTCCTTATGGATAATTCTTTCCGGCGCTGGCCCAGTTCTCTGAGTTGACACCTTCGTTCTTATTTACCTTACTTAACCCCGTGAAAGGGAAAGTTTTAAGCCGTCTTTGTTAGACGGAGCGGTCGCTGACATTCTAATAACTCGGGTTGTTGGCCAAGGTTTTTAGGGCCGTTTGCCCTAAGAATGCTGTTTTTAAAACTTAGGCGTTCGGCTTTTGTTTAGCCAAAAGAATAACATGGTTGTAATTACGTGTTTTTCTGCTCCTTGAGAAATTGCATGCGAGGTTTGAGGGCGTTAACTCACATGTGATTTTTAATTGGGCCGCTATCTTGACGAATAGGCGACAAGCGGCAATTATGCACGTGTGAGTCATATCAAATCCACCCTCCTTCGGCGTCCTCGACCCGCATGTGATTTCTCTTCAGGTGTAGGAGCAGTTGAAGTAGCTGTGGGTGAAGCTCCTTCTTGTTTGGGGCTCGTTGGTGTCGCTGGGCTGCAGCTTCTTCTGGTTTGTTGCTTTGGACGCCACTGGGTGTTGTTGAACCATTCCCAGAAATGGTGTTGATGCTGTTGATAGATTCGCACGGCGGTGTGTCATCTATCGTTGTTGATCTTCAGGAGTGCTCTTGTCCTTCGTTTTCACCAGGTGGGGTGCGTTCGTCCTTAGGTATCCACCAGAGGAAAGCCCCACGTTGGGCGCCAATTAACACAATACGACACTGGCCTCACACTCGAGGGCGTGACGAAGGTTAAAAATGGCTTTTTACGACCATTTACCAAGCTAGCTCACGGTAGGGATGTCCACGAAAGACGGCTATTGGCGCTCCTGGAGAAGATCCTGATTGGTTGTTAAGTGTGCGTTTATTTACAATTACTATGTACAATGTTATATAATTACTCCCAAAAAATATATATATAAAAACAATAAAGTAAAATACGCCGTGTGTGTGCCCGGTGGAGGCATCTCCGAGGGCGAGAAGCGGATGGTGGCGTTCGACCTGGCAGCAGGAACACTTCGGCCAGGACTTCTTAGACCTAGGGCTCGCGTCCTAGCGAGGCCCTTTGGGGGCGGGGCGGTGTCCACGTTCCGGACGACCTGGAGGCAGGATGACACACCTCGGCGGCAGGCCAAGGGGGCGGCGGCGGAGGCTTGAGGCGTCATTGCCGTGGCAGGTGCGTCCTCGGCGGAGCTGGGCGAAGCCGGGGCGACGGTGCTTGAAAGCGCGAGCTCAGGCGAAGTCCTCTTCGTGGCGCGGAGTTTCTGGTGTTTCAAGGGCGACCTGGGGATGGCGTCGAGCCGGGTGATGCGCGACGGGCCGGAGCGCTCTCTGGTTCGCAAGCAGCTAGCGTCTCTCTGAAGCTTGGGGCGCCTTGGGGCCGAGCAGAACGCGTCTGACGACAGCACACTCCAGGGGCGGGCTGCTGCAGCGAACCTCGAGCTTGCGGACGGCGGGCGTCGAATTCGGGCGGCGGCTGTCCATCCTCCTCTTCCTCGATGATCGATGGCTAGGCCCCGCTGGAAGGCGTGGGCTCTAGGTTGGCATTGCGTAGCTTTTGGCTACAAAGGGGCGGCGGCGAGCGTCCTTTGTGGATGCTGCGGCGGCGGCGATGATTGGTTTCCTCTATGGAAGCGGTGTCGGGCGGCCTTCTGCTATGGATGCAGCTGCGGCGGCGGCGAATTGCTTCCTCCATGGAGGTGGTGTGGGGCGACCTTCTGCTATGGGTGCAACAGCGGCGGGGCTGAACGGCGTCAGCTGGTAGCGCAAGCGAGCGGCGTCGCTTGGCGGCGATTCCCCTCTGTGGAGGTTGGGGGGTACATGTAGACGGCGGTGGCGTCTTTGGCGTGTTGCGAGCTCCCTGACATAGGAGCGGCAGCGTACGTGGAGGCGGCCTGTATGGCGGCATCTTCCTCGCAGTGAGCTGGACGTAGGTGTAGGCGGCGACGGCGCCTGTGGAAGGGTGCGTGCTTCTGAACATGGGAGCAGCAGCGTACGTGGAGGCGGCCTGTGTGGCGTCTTCCTCCTCGCAGTGAGCTGGACGTAGGGGCAGACGGCGGCGGCGTCTGTCTTCACTCGCATGTGTTGGTTCCTGCGAACTAGATTCGAGTAGCTGTGTTTGTTTCTGAGAACTTACGTGAGCGTGTCGCGGTGCTGCGGAGCGATGCAGCGGAGACGGCGAGGTTCTCCATGGGGCCTGGGCTATGCATAGCGGGCGGCAGGACCTGGGGCATAGCGCAGCGTAGGCCTGGGCTTGAGACGGGCGGCGACGTCGGTGGCTACTAGGGCTCGATTCGACGTGGGGCTGGACGCTCCTCCAGGCGTGGACAGCGAGGATGGCAGGCGTAGATAGCGGCAACCCGGACACCCTTTAGCAATAACGAGCATAGCTCGAGTTATCCCAAGGAGTCACGGGGCTGACTTCTGTGAGCAGAGCTCGAACAGAAGGTTTTGGGCCGTTTGTGGAGTTCTCTAGTGGCCGGAGGGCCCAAGCTGAGAGAGTTTTTTGGTCTTAGAGCAGAAGCTCGATAAGATGTTTTTGATCCTAGAGCAGAGCTCGATAAGATGGTTTTTCTGGCGGCTGCGGCTCTTTTTAAAGGGATTTTTACTCCCACCGCTTTCTCTCGGATGTCAGTTTGTTTGGGGTGGGATGAACTAATTTCGCTTACGGGGGTTGATTTGAAGCATTTTATCGATTTTTGCATTTAGCGTCCTTATTTTCGTACGGCGGCTTTTTTTATCTGGCCCATCGTTTTCCTTATTAAATTATGCTTCTTTACATACCACGCATGCCTATAGTCTTATTAAAATTACTTGTAATTTAATTGGTTCGCGCTATTTGCTATTTCTTTAATTGTTGCGTGGCATGTCTGCATTGACCTCCTTATGGATAATTCTTTCCGGCGCTGGCCCAGTTCTCTGAGTTGACACCTTCGTTCTTATTTACCTTACTTAACCCCGTGAAAGGGAAAGTTTTAAGCCGTCTTTGTTAGACGGAGCGGTCGCTGACATTCTAATAACTCGGGTTGTTGGCCAAGGTTTTTAGGGCCGTTTGCCCTAAGAATGCTGTTTTTAAAACTTAGGCGTTCGGCTTTTGTTTAGCCAAAAGAATAACATGGTTGTAATTACGTGTTTTTCTGCTCCTTGAGAAATTGCATGCGAGGTTTGAGGGCGTTAACTCACATGTGATTTTTAATTGGGCCGCTATCTTGACGAATAGGCGACAAGCGGCAATTATGCACGTGTGAGTCATATCAAATCCACCCTCCTTCGGCGTCCTCGACCCGCATGTGATTTCTCTTCAGGTGTAGGAGCAGTTGAAGTAGCTGTGGGTGAAGCTCCTTCTTGTTTGGGGCTCGTTGGTGTCGCTGGGCTGCAGCTTCTTCTGGTTTGTTGCTTTGGACGCCACTGGGTGTTGTTGAACCATTCCCAGAAATGGTGTTGATGCTGTTGATAGATTCGCACGGCGGTGTGTCATCTATCGTTGTTGATCTTCAGGAGTGCTCTTGTCCTTCGTTTTCACCAGGTGGGGTGCGTTCGTCCTTAGGTATCCACCAGAGGAAAGCCCCACGTTGGGCGCCAATTAACACAATACGACACTGGCCTCACACTCGAGGGCGTGACGAAGGTTAAAAATGGCTTTTTACGACCATTTACCAAGCTAGCTCACGGTAGGGATGTCCACGAAAGACGGCTATTGGCGCTCCTGGAGAAGATCCTGATTGGTTGTTAAGTGTGCGTTTATTTACAATTACTATGTACAATGTTATATAATTACTCCCAAAAAATATATATATAAAAACAATAAAGTAAAATACGCCGTGTGTGTGCCCGGTGGAGGGCATCTCCGAGGGCGAGAAGCGGATGGTGGCGTTCGACCTGGCAGCAGGAACACTTCGGCCAGGACTTCTTAGACCTAGGGCTCGCGTCCTAGCGAGGCCCTTTGGGGGCGGGGCGGTGTCCACGTTCCGGACGACCTGGAGGCAGGATGACACACCTCGGCGGCAGGCCAAGGGGGCGGCGGCGGAGGCTTGAGGCGTCATTGCCGTGGCAGGTGCGTCCTCGGCGGAGCTGGGCGAAGCCGGGGCGACGGTGCTTGAAAGCGCGAGCTCAGGCGAAGTCCTCTTCGTGGCGCGGAGTTTCTGGTGTTTCAAGGGCGACCTGGGGATGGCGTCGAGCCGGGTGATGCGCGACGGGCCGGAGCGCTCTCTGGTTCGCAAGCAGCTAGCGTCTCTCTGAAGCTTGGGGCGCCTTGGGGCCGAGCAGAACGCGTCTGACGACAGCACACTCCAGGGGCGGGCTGCTGCAGCGAACCTCGAGCTTGCGGACGGCGGGCGTCGAATTCGGGCGGCGGCTGTCCATCCTCCTCTTCCTCGATGATCGATGGCTAGGCCCCGCTGGAAGGCGTGGGCTCTAGTTTGGCATTGCGTAGCTTTTGGCTACAAAGGGGCGGCGGCGAGCGTCCTTTGTGGATGCTGCGGCGGCGGCGATGATTGGTTTCCTCTATGGAAGCGGTGTCGGGCGGCCTTCTGCTATGGATGCAGCTGCGGCGGCGGCGAATTGCTTCCTCCATGGAGGTGGTGTGGGGCGACCTTCTGCTATGGGTGCAACAGCGGCGGGGCTGAACGGCGTCAGCTGGTAGCGCAAGCGAGCGGCGTCGCTTGGCGGCGATTCCCCTCTGTGGAGGTTGGGGGGTACATGTAGACGGCGGTGGCGTCTTTGGCGTGTTGCGAGCTCCCTGACATAGGAGCGGCAGCGTACGTGGAGGCGGCCTGTATGGCGGCATCTTCCTCGCAGTGAGCTGGACGTAGGTGTAGGCGGCGACGGCGCCTGTGGAAGGGTGCGTGCTTCTGAACATGGGAGCAGCAGCGTACGTGGAGGCGGCCTGTGTGGCGTCTTCCTCCTCGCAGTGAGCTGGACGTAGGGGCAGACGGCGGCGGCGTCTGTCTTCACTCGCATGTGTTGGTTCCTGCGAACTAGATTCGAGTAGCTGTGTTTGTTTCTGAGAACTTACGTGAGCGTGTCGCGGTGCTGCGGAGCGATGCAGCGGAGACGGCGAGGTTCTCCATGGGGCCTGGGCTATGCATAGCGGGCGGCAGGACCTGGGGCATAGCGCAGCGTAGGCCTGGGCTTGAGACGGGCGGCGACGTCGGTGGCTACTAGGGCTCGATTCGACGTGGGGCTGGACGCTCCTCCAGGCGTGGACAGCGAGGATGGCAGGCGTAGATAGCGGCAACCCGGACACCCTTTAGCAATAACGAGCATAGCTCGAGTTATCCCAAGGAGTCACGGGGCTGACTTCTGTGAGCAGAGCTCGAACAGAAGGTTTTGGGCCGTTTGTGGAGTTCTCTAGTGGCCGGAGGGCCCAAGCTGAGAGAGTTTTTTGGTCTTAGAGCAGAAGCTCGATAAGATGTTTTTGATCCTAGAGCAGAGCTCGATAAGATGGTTTTTCTGGCGGCTGCGGCTCTTTTTAAAGGGATTTTTACTCCCACCGCTTTCTCTCGGATGTCAGTTTGTTTGGGGTGGGATGAACTAATTTCGCTTACGGGGGTTGATTTGAAGCATTTTATCGATTTTTGCATTTAGCGTCCTTATTTTCGTACGGCGGCTTTTTTTATCTGGCCCATCGTTTTCCTTATTAAATTATGCTTCTTTACATACCACGCATGCCTATAGTCTTATTAAAATTACTTGTAATTTAATTGGTTCGCGCTATTTGCTATTTCTTTAATTGTTGCGTGGCATGTCTGCATTGACCTCCTTATGGATAATTCTTTCCGGCGCTGGCCCAGTTCTCTGAGTTGACACCTTCGTTCTTATTTACCTTACTTAACCCCGTGAAAGGGAAAGTTTTAAGCCGTCTTTGTTAGACGGAGCGGTCGCTGACATTCTAATAACTCGGGTTGTTGGCCAAGGTTTTTAGGGCCGTTTGCCCTAAGAATGCTGTTTTTAAAACTTAGGCGTTCGGCTTTTGTTTAGCCAAAAGAATAACATGGTTATAATTACGTGTTTTTCTGCTCCTTGAGAAATTGCATGCGAGGTTTGAGGGCGTTAACTCACATGTGATTTTTAATTGGGCCGCTATCTTGACGAATAGGCGACAAGCGGCAATTATGCACGTGTGAGTCATATCATGTGCATCGAAAGAAAGCGATTTACAAGAAAACATAAAAATATGGGAAGAAGAACTGAAGAAGAGAGACTTGAAAATCAACACTAGTAAAACAAAAGTAATGGTAGTAGGAGAGAATAACAAAAAAATCAATATAGAAATAAACCACGAAAAGATAGAGCAAATAGACACATTCAAGTACTTAGGAACAACGATAGAAAGAACAGGAAACATAGAAGTTGAAATCAATGAGAGAATAAGCAATGCCGCAAAAGTGTACCATAGCCTAAACAAAGCGTTTATTGGAAAGAAAGAAATAAGCAAGAAAACAAAAATAACCATATATAAAACAGTCTTTCGACCAATTCTAACTTATGGAAGCGAGAGCTGGATACTTTCACAAGGATCGAAAAGTAGAATTCAGGCAATGGACATGAAATACCTAAGACGAGTTAAAGGGATAACGAGAAAAGACAGAATAAGAAACGACACAGTAAGAGAAGAATTAGGAGTAGAATCAATACTAGAAACAATTGAAAAACAACAACTAAAATGGTTTGGGCATTTATGTAGATTGGGAGAGCACAGACAGGTAAAACAAATATGGGAAGCAAGAGAGCAAAAAGAGAAACGGCGCGGAAGACCCAAGAAAACCTGGAATGAAGAAATAGCAGGAATATTGAAGAAGAAAGATAAAAAATGGGACGAAGCCAAAAAACTGACTCTCAACAAAAAAGAATGGACTAAATTTGTATATTCAGTGAAATAACTAAAAGTGCAGTGTAATAATAATGTAATAATTAATAATCCTTATACTAATATTGTAAACTTACCTTACACCTCCGGGTAGAAAGGTTTGGATTATATATATTATATATATATATATATACTAAGTTAAGTTTATTGAAGAATTACATTTGACGTTGTATATCAATTGATTTGGATTGCATCGAGCTGTTAGTACGAAAGGAGAATTCTGGAGGAGAGGGGGCTTCTGTTCCTGATTATAGTCAGTTTTGCCATATTGGGTGTCATTGGAAGCTTTCGCTGTGTTTGTTGACTGGAGCAGTTGTGGTCGTTGGCGGAGTAGAGCAAGTTGGTTAACATCAGGGACATTGATAAATTCGAGTGAAAGGTGGGTGAGTTTAAGTATTTAGGTAAGCACTGAAAGAAAATAAAGACTAAAAAGGTGACTTCGTTATTAAGGAATTACTTACTGTTTGGTATTGTTATGTGGCGAATGTAGCAATCTGGTATTTGTCATTGGATTTTCAAATTTGTTTGACATATCATTTGACAGAAGTAATTTTTGACTTGCAATAAAATTAAAATCAGAACATCAAATTTCAGAATAAGCAATCTAGATTACAGGAATCCACCCCTGATTTTCAGGAACTAGCACAAAGAATAGCTATTAATATTGAAATAGTACAAACAGGGCAATTTAAATTGATTAAACGATTATTTATAAATATACTAATAGGAAACAAACAGTAAGAACCCAAATCGTATCAAATTTATGGCGCGCAACGTGAAGCCGTATCAGTATATATTTAGATGGATTGCTTTCAAAGCTCCGCTTAGAGTTTGCTATTTAATTGATATGGTTTTAAAATTTAATGTAAGAGTTAAACTGATTAAAATAATCTTTCGTATCTTATTTATCTGCAATTTTATTCTCATAATGCTAGCTCGGTAGACAATCAACTCTATTCAAGGGGGTGAATTCCTAATAATTTGTAATTTTTTACCTAAATTGGTGCCCCACTGGCCACCCGAATTGGTTCCAAATACGCAGTCGCAAATGTATCTTGTCAAAACTCCAAAATGGTTCGCTTAGTATTTGGCAATCGTTGTTGACTTTAAAAATCAAATTTGTGAACTTTCGAATAAGCATTTATTTAAATCGTAGTGCTTTGGCGGTTATTATTATCATTTGTTTCAGGAATTAATTTGTCCTATGACGTCAAAAGGGACGCCGATTGAATTTCTGCAATCGTTTAATCTCTACCTAACCTCACACTTGGAAGCACTTTCGCTGGAGGCTTGAAGATGCTTGAATCTTGTTCAGTACGGTATTGTCTCGCATGCACATAAATTTCTGGATGCTCACACTGATATTTAGCTTATTACAGTACCTTAAACTTTGAGGTGTCTTCGTTCGGTGATCGGAAAGGGGCCCCGCTACTATCTTCTTCTGCAACGGTTTCCCCCGGTGTTTGTACTGCTGGTCGGTGTCCGGACCTCCTGCCTGATGCGTCGCAGTAGAATGCCCTGGCTCTGGACCCTCTTTTCGGCTGGAATCCTTTGTAATCTTGATGTGGATGGCGAACGTTTCCTCGGAGATGCTCTTGGTAAAATTATTTATTGTTGCGGAAATTGCCACAAACATTCACATATGAACTAGACCACTTGCTTAACACAAGAATATAATTCTTGTAGATAAAAATGATTATTTATTATGTAAAACTTCAATTAAATATGGAGCACAAATCTACATGACAATCTTATATTTTTTTCAATTGTTATCTGATTAAGCCCGCTATAAGCAAATGCTAATCTAATACTATAAAAACGGAAATTTGCCAAGTTCAAATCAATTACATTTTGAAATAAATTTACTTACAAATTATTAAATTTAAACCTTTCTTATATCTAAAATATTGTCTGCATTTTTAATTGTCAAAATGTATCTTTGCGCCACTACACGTTTTATTATTTGCTTTGCTCTGTTCAGTCGCGTAATTGCACCGATCCTTTTAAAGAGTTCACTTCCTTCATAAATGCTTTCGATGTCCATCTGTCTTCTTTTCACTCGCTCTTTCTTTTGTATTGCTGTCTACTCTTCCCTTGCTTTATTCTGTCTTGTCTGCTTCTCACAATTGCTATTTTATGTATTTATGTCTGCCTTCTTAATTGCTCGTTGCAACATTATTATTTTTCTGGCTTCTTATACCTTTTTAGATTGTTCACAACTTGACCTACTTAGCTGTATTGAAATCTAAGCTTCATTGACCTGCACATAGCAAACCTTTTTGTGATTATTCATTTCTTTTGGTTTGACTATGCATTCTGCCCAAACCTAATATTTAATTAATTTGAACTTCGACTTCAACCCTGTGAGCAACAAGCTTGGCCCTTTGCGTTCCTTTCTCGATTCATTTATTAATACTGGCATCTCTTTTCCAATGCATTTACGGAATAAAATTTAAGATTAGTATTGCAGCTACATAAAACACCCCAACTCTGTGCTTATTGACTTGTTTTATAAACTGTACTGCAAGCAGAGTAGAGACTTAGGCATAAGACCATTACAATATAGGCTTTATATATGCAGAAAACGCATTTGATAAGGTTCAGCATGTAAAAGATTATACGAATCTTCCCTGTAAGGATTTGCACATTATCACGGAGAACGTATCACCTGTATAAGATATCCAGATGACATGGTAATACTTGCAGATGATCTGGATGAACTACAGGATCTTCTAAATAAAGTTAATCAAGAACAATAATTTGGGCTTCAAATTCAATGTGAGCAAAACGAAGCTAATGATTGTCGATCAAACGCCTACAAACATTGAACGGTTATTTTTAGAAGGGAAAAAGTAGACAAGTCCTTCTTCTAAGTATCTAGAAAACTTTATTAAAACGTCGGATTCCGACAATAGCATAAAAATCAATATAGAAACAGCCTGTAGTACATTCGTTGAAATAAAAATATATTTTGCAATCAGAGACTCGATAGTAACGTCCGTTGAAATGACATCAGTCCTACTTTACGGGGTAAAGATATGGGCCTTAACAATTAGAATGATAAACAAGATAAAAGCATTGCGAAAACCAGACTTTTTTCCAACGATCAAAAGACGCAAGGTGGAATATTTTGGCCACATGATGCTTGGGGAAAAGTATCGATTGCTACAACAGAACAATGTCTTGGTTTAGAAACTTGAGAAACTGGACTGGTATAGCGGTCCAAGAAGAAAAAAGGAATTTTATCGATAATCTTCGACAAATATTATTTACACCAATCTTTAACTAACTCCAATCTTTTCAAACCCTTTTTTCAATGAATCAAAGCTAACCGTCCATATATTTGCTAAAACTATTACTGTTATCTGTTACTATTTTCTATTCCATAAGTAAACGCAATGTAGACCAACTATTTTATCTATTATCTTTATCAAATATTTGTTGCAGAAGTATCTTTTAAATCTTTCATAAAAGAAAATTTACTGATTCTAATTAGCCATTTTATCCTTCATACCTTTTTAATAGCTAGAAAATGCATCTAGAAATGGTTATCTATTACCACTATCTATCTGTCTTCCATTAACTTTATAAAAGTGCATGATAATTAAGCGTTTTATCTTCCATGCCTGTGGTAATTAATATCTAACAAAATCATGTATAACTATTGTGAACTGTTATTATTCTCTATTCAGCTGACAACTTCTATAATAGAAACTAGGTATTCTACCATTACCGCCGAGCCTCTTAACTACTTCAAGAAATAGAAATATTGTTTGCTGCAATAATAATACATTCTATTTTTAACCTAACCTTTAATTTTAAAAAATCATTGATTCTCATTATCCATTTATTCTTCATACCTTCGCTAACACTTACATAGCAAAATTCTCTAGAAATGGCGTCTATATAAAAATTAAATAGCAATGCATTTAGTAGATTTCCATTCCTTGCCAAACTGATCTTTTAGCAGTTTAACTATTGTAATTAGCCGTTTATTCACCTCTAATAACTAGAAAACAATCTAGAAATGGTTACCATTCTCAATTTTGTCATCAGAATATTGGATTCTGCTTTTATTTACATGAATAATAATGCAAACGTATACTGTTCAAATCAGTTTCAAATTTACTCATGAAAAGATTTCCTATAAAATAAATAGTAGCCTTTCGTGACTGCCGTGCTATGCAACAAGTTTTTATTATTAAAGCGGATGATACGGCGCATTCGCTTCCATAAAACGGCTAATTCCCCAACAATTAGGAGCATTTTTGAGCGTCTTCGAATTAATGACGCCCGCATTGAGTCGGCGGTAACAAGTACAGCGGTAATGATTAAAATGATAGCTAGCAATACTAATGGGGTAAGAGGTAATCGCGCCGATTAATAGCTACCTGCAGCACTTCCAGCTTCTGGAGCCCGAGGCAGGGTCAGCGACATCTGCAGGCTGAAATTTGCAGCTGATAGCTCGTTCTCACGCCCCGCCCGCGCGGTCAAGGACTTATCTTCAAATTGTTCACCAGATCAAATCCAATTTCGGGAAGTAGCGTTCTTGCTCGTTTGGTTTTCTCGAGGTATAATTTACGCCTGTTACGTTGCAATAACGTCCGGCCGGCCATGGGGCCCCCATAAATTTTTTGACGGCCACCCAATGCAGTTTGCTTCTTGTTCTCCTAAAATCTATCGGTGGGTAATATTTCAGGCTAAGATAAGTCGTTCTTCTTCCTAACTGATTTTCCTCCTGGTTTGTTTAATTTATTATATCTGCCGAATTTTACTACTGAATAATTATATTTCAAAACTTTACATCATAAATATTTTCTGAAGATTAATATTGAAGATAAACACATTCAAAAGCAGCAGCAGGCTTAACCCTTATATACAATACACATATCACATACTAGGAACTCGTAATCTGTGTAGAACGCCAGAGTGCACAAAACTTCATAATTTTAATCAGTCAGAAACCATAAAAATTTGACCGTTAGGATGAATAGTTTTATACATTAATCCTGCGAGTGCCATTCAAACTATTCATATCAAAATTAATTCTCAAACTATTGTGACTGTAGGATCAAATTTGAAGGTGGCCAGCTATAGTGAAGACGGCATGGTTTTTTACGGAATCTTAAATGCAATAATCATTACGAAAAGATAGCAATGAATATTTAATGGAACACGAACTCATAAACTCAAAACCTAAATCGAATTCACAATAATCTGCAAGGAACCTACAAAACGGTCAAATAAAAAATAAGTGAAGCACACACATCAATAGTAAGATTATGTTGTGGTAGCAGCTCAAGACTGGTAGTTTGTTTGTGAAAGTTAATTATACCTAGGGATTAATTATAGAATGATAAAGTACCTAATTATTAACCCGTACGTAAAAAAGTGAATTTAAGTAGTTAAAGAACAGTATAAATATTCGAAATTTATTTAATAAATTACAGATTAAATTCTAATCCGGTAAAGCAATTAATATTTTAACAGAAAGGTTGTAACATATGGACGAATTAAAGATAATTGTTTGGTAATATCAGAGTTTGAGTCATAACTGATAGATAACAATCAGAGTAAATTATAAGATATTTTGAATAAAGATTTAAGGTAAAAATTGAATAATTATTTGAAAAGGTCGCTTAAAATGTCAAATTAATATAAATAAACTGTATGAATAGATATTACTATGGTGAATTGTAATTAAAAAAATAACAAATAAAATTTGGTTCTAAAAAATGTACATATAATTTCGATAAAAGATAAAATTGAGAATAAACCCTACTCGTATAAAACATGATTTTGTTTTAAAACATAAATGTGTCTAAGCGACGACTATAATAATAAATAAATAAAAAATAAATAATTTAAATGAACTATATAATACCTACGGATGGACTACTAGACAAGGAATTGCAGGAGCGGTATTACAAGAAGAAAGTGAACAGCAACAATTAACAAAATAATCTTTATGGATTGGTAACATCTGAGTTGGATTTGGGTAAACTGCATAAGAGTCACTATTTGGTATCCTGTTTGATTTGGATAAACAACGTAGAGTCACTGTCTGGTGAATACATTTACACTTAAGTTGGATTTGGATGCGTACTGCATGGGAATATCCTGTTGAATTTGGATGAGCTGCATTGAACATATTGTTAGAGGTCATTCTACTATCTCCTGTTTGATTTGGAAAAAACCTGCACCTGAATTGGATTTGAGGACACTATATTGAGCTAATTGTTGGTTGGTTACATTTGCACCTGATTTTGATTTGGAGGCAGTTGATGTATGGAAGTGTATCCGTATTGTGCCACTTTGGATTTATGACAGCTTGCAGTGTTGGTGTCTACATTGGAGCTACATAAGGACCAATTAATGACAACGGCTGTTGCAACTAGTTAAGGAGCTGTATTTACATGGGCGTTCCAAAACATCGGTGAGTAGGCTGCGTGTGCTTGGTTTGACGGAGAGGCTGATCGGAGTAATTACAAGTATATGTAAAAAGATTTAAAAACTAATAGGTTTCAATAGTGAGTAAATAACATATTTGAAGCAACTACTTACCATTGTCGATGTTTGAAATGATAATAGTTGTAACAGATATGATTTTGACTAACTTTTTACTTTTCATAATTTTGACATTGACAGTCACTGTCATTTGGAAATAATTCTCATAATACTAATTAAATATCAACAATTTTGATAAGCAACACAATAGCAGTTATTAATTACATGAGGACAATTTGTCATATTTTATAAAGGAAGGGCCTAACTTGATTTGAGAGTGATTGTTCTACCGGAGGTAAAAAAAGAAATAAAACTCATAGTAAGCAAATTTTAATAAGGGCATATTTTACATAAGTTCATCTTGATTTAAATTTATTTCAATCTAAAATCTATAGCAATATACAGTGTGTATGAAAATGTTTACTACATATGGGCAACGTTTTAATTATCAATTTATAACAAAAAAGTCTTCGTCAAAACTTCTTAATTGCCCAAAACAAAATGGACTTGTAAAAATTCAAAACTATCTGACATTATAAAGGGTAGACCAAAACATAATAATTGCGTCAGCGTAAAGTACCCTTATTTCTTAAGATTACAGAATAGGTATTCGAAATACAAAACAATGCAAAATAATGAATTAACAGCTTCCTCTGAGTAAAATATTTTTTACCTGATAATTAAAAGTCTGCACCAAAATGCAAAAGGAAAAGTGAGACTGCATGGCCAAGCTTCAGAAGAATTTGATATGAGCAGAGGGATCAAACAAGGAAATAGTTTGAGCCCTTTGGTATTTATAATCTATATTAACTTTACTAACATAAACTGTAAGCAGGAGACCAGAAGAAGCATCTTGGGATACCACAACCTCAGTCCAATACTAACAAAAGATCTACTATATGCAGACATTTTTACTAATGGCATGAAGCACACAACTACAATGAAATATAAATATATGGAAAACACTAGAACAGAAGGGCATGAAAATAAACACCCAACGAAGTAAAATAATGCACATAAAAAAGAAGAGGGGGAAGATACAGCAATAAGAATAGACGAGAAAACACTAGAAATGGTCGACAAATCGACAGCGAAATAAGAAATAGGAAGGATTTAGAACTCAACCCTATAGTTGAGGACATTGAAAGAAAAAACTACATTGGTATAGACATCTAACCAGAATGGGGAATGAGAGATAACCGCAGTAAGTATAGTATGATCAAAAATTATTTTCACCTAGTATGGCTATGGAATACTTCCTAATTTATAAATGCAACTATAACTCACAAAGCAAATTTCACGATTGACATTTAAGTATAAATGTAGTTGCATTCCTAAATTACGAAGTATTCCATGGCCATACTAGATGAAAATAATTTTTGATCATACTTTATATGAAATGGGAGAAATGGGTAAAAGACCAAGAGGACGCCCAAGAACAAAATAGGAGAAAAATGTAAAAGAAGCGGCACAAAAGAAGGGAAAACCGTGGAGCAAGCAAAAGTTCTGGCTAAAGAGAGAAATCAATATAAAGACGGAATACACCCCGACACCGTGCGGTACAATCACCCGATTTGTCAAAGGAATTAATATGCCAAATTTTAACTTACACCTGTAGGAGTTCCCGATTTATGGTGATCTTTAGAAAATCACATCTACCCCATTTAATTCCTTTGAGGAGAGAATTCCGAAAAACCCTGAAAATAGCTTGACCTCTATTTGTAAAGGAAACTCAGTGATCACATTTCAACTTCCTAGATGGCCAGTCAAGTGAATAAAGCTGCAGTCAATAGAAAATAATTTTGATCTCTTTTATATTCCTTCGGGTTGAAATGTCGGAAAACTCCGTCTGAGTGAGTGGCTGCGTAGTAATTGGGTGAAGCCTGCAAATGTTCTTGTTTATAACTTTTGGGGCTTTTGAACCCCCTTATTTCTTTTCAATTTTACCCCTTTAGAGATAAAATTTTAAAAAGCTTTAAACACTTTCTAACCATAAAATGTTTTTCCCGCTGCTGATCATGTAAGTCAGTGATACAGCCTTAGTAACAAAACGTGTAAGTCGGTGATTATATTTGTTTGCTGCTTTCCCTTCACAACGGAACTTAATATTATTATTATATTAGTAGGATAATAAAATTAACAACGCAAGATGCAGACTTCGACGTTTTGTTTATAATTGCAAGTGTTTATGTGACATGTGACACTCACAGGTAACACGACTCATGAAAATTAATCCTGGTGATAAGTGACAAACCAAACGATTTAAAAAAAAATCAAGGAAATTTTCCATAAGCAGTGAGGAAAATATAATAAGATAACTCGGAATGCATTGCCTATTAACATTTTTGGCAGGCAACAAGCCGCGGCTTCGCCTTGGCTTGTACTTGCCTACCTAAAATGTTCATTGGTCCTTACATTCCTTGTTTCCTTGTTACTTTAATAGCTATTTCGTAATTAGAGGGTCTTATAATGAACACAGTAAATTTTTTACTAATTACGTTTGACATCTAATGCTGCAGAAATAGTAACAGGTACCGGCTACCCATCTACTGCCATTTTTATGACATAAATTACAGCTGTAAAAAATGCAAACCCTTGTTAAATCGATATTTATGTATTACAAACAGTAAATTTAAGGTCGTAGAAAAAATATTGTATGCAAAAGTGTCATTCCACTTAACATGTTATGAAACTCAGCATACGGTTTTGTTTCATAGTTTTCATGTCGAGTGCAATAAACAGTCACTTTTAGCACTTGTATCATAGCTTTTATTTTCTTCTATAAATGCCAAATGTGCCTCATTAGTTTGACTTTCGATAGATTTGTTTTTAATTTTTTATCCCACTTTTTTAACTTCGCCATTTTCTTGTTGGCTCTGTCGCTCCTTCTTGTCTAACCATTTCCAAAAATATTCTACTTCCTCATTTTCAGATTCAGATTTGGTTTAAACTAAATTCCAAATTCAAGTCTGGTACCGATTCTATCATGGGACACCGACGATTTTTTTTAAATCTCTTTTGGTGAAGCAAGATAGTCCATTAAAGTTATTTTGCAACTATCACTCATTATGAATATTAAATTACAAATTACCTTAAATTATTAACATGGATACACAATAATCCCAACCTGTATAAAGTAATAACCGACTAATTTAATACATGTCTCTGGCCACCAAGAAGGTACTAAATTTTTAGCAATATAATTTCGCATTTGCTTGTCTACATCATAGAGTAAGGAAATTCTAAACGCTTAAGATAAGAGCCGTAAATCCAGGGAGCCTACAATTTTCAAAATCCCTCTAGAGGTGCTGGGAATTGAACCCGGACCGACCACTGTGAGTCAAGCATATACTGGGCCATCCGCTCACCAAATAATAGATGTTTAATGTGTTGAATAAAATCGTCACTATGTAATGGCTATAGATATTTTAACCATTCACATTTCGAAAGTTACTCTAGCAAGATAAGCGAGAGAAGATGTAGATTTGTGATTATTGCCGTTTCTTTATTTCTTGAGTTGTTTAGTATTTGTAGTTTAAGCCAAGGTTAATTTAAATTTAATGACATAACAAACACCATTTTTGAGTGACACATAGGATTATAGAAAAAAACAATAACTTTTACTATCCAACATTCGAGAAGTGAGAAAGTATTCGAATGAACTAAACGAATACACCATGATCAAAAGTACAAAATATTTGAAGAGTTAACAGGTATTAATGTAAAATTTTATTTAATATTAGTAGGTTAGTTTTTATGAAATGTCTTTCTTTCTTGCAATCATGACGTATGTTGGGTTGCCTGCGCTGTGGTCCAACCATAATGTTGCCTAAACCACTTTTTCAATTTCAATTTGGAAATTAAGAGTTTTTTAGTGATTTCTGATATCTGGATTTTAAAAATTTTAGAAAATGGAGAAGTTATTTCCTGTATCTATTTTGGTGCTTCTGGTGCTGTACGTGTAAAATTAAATTCCATCCTTCGAAATCCTAGAAAAAATTTAACTTGTGTTTTGGTTGTGTAATTGCTGAAATTCAACTGGTTAAACTAGGATCAAACTACATTTAGATGTAAAATTCATCTGTGGCCACCGGTCATCTCTGGTTTCCTCTTTGCACGTTGTTTGAAGTGTTTCGGATTTAATTCAAGCCTTTTTCAGTTGCCACCAACTGGATTCTGGTAATTTAGAATTCTTCGTCTGAAGATTTGCAAGTTATCAGTACCCCATGTAAATTACCTGTAAGCGCTAAGCTATGCTTACCCTCACCCAGCATCCGGAGCTGTTTCTTTGCGTTTTCCATCGTGTGATTGCACTCCACACCTGGAGAAAAGCCCACGCTACCCGTCTTTGCAGTTTTGCAGCACTCCTGCAGCTCTTTGATTGACATTCGACGCTGCTTGGCGTCGTGTTGAAAGATTAGATAATTGCGCCCCCTTCTTATTGCTGATCATCGTGGCGAACTGACTCCCAGGCTTTAAAATACACCTTGTGAATACTGGACCTTCACATAGAAATTGATTTAATTTCCATTTGTTATTAAAATTCATGTAGATTGTTACTTGAGATATGATATTGGGACACTGGAACTCTTAATTTACATATTATAAAAGAATAATAAATTAATTAACTATAGTGCAATAATATGGCTAAAACTAACTGTTAATCCTGCTACCGGTAAATATACGACTGCGACAAGCTTATTGGATGCTCAGTAGCTCATCGAGATGGGGTCGGGTTTTACACTAGAAGAGAAACGTGCGTAAATCTATTTGTTAGTATTTTAAACGAGATACTTCGTGATTTTTTGATCAGATCTGTAGTTGTAGATACTTCCAGGTCCTAGCGAATCTCCATTTATAAAGGTAGTTACGATTCGTTTTACTTTATCTCATGTTATGCCTTCTTCATTCAATTCTGTTCCAGAGTTGCCTATATTTTCAATTGATCTGGCTCTTCCGTTGTACATATCCATTTTGTGCACGTTTTCTCTCAAGTTGTGTGTTTTACTTGAATTATAGCATTCTTAATCTCCGTGTTGATTTTCAATGATCGACATGATGGTCTGAACCTGCTGTTGTCGACCATTTTTGATATGCTGCCTCCAAAGCTTGAACTAATGCTTCTATTTCTTCTGTTCACTAATACTGGTGTGTCCTTGAAATTTTAGGTTTATTACTTTCTTTGATAGCTTGATCATAATAATTATTCTTAATTTTGTTCAATTTCTTTCTGAAGGAAATGCTATACTCGTTGACTCGGTAAAAGCAAATTTGTGTCGTAGAGACTCTGTGTAACACGCAATTTATTTGAAACTCGTATCACCTTAGACTAAATATCGTGGCCTCTTTGGTTTTTGTTAAATTATAATGTTATTTATAAAAACAGAAAAGAAACTCTTATATGCTTGCGAAAATTAAAAGGAAAAAAGTTTCGGCACCGTTTGATCACTATGTTATGGACGGGTTGCTCAGCACCGCTGTTGCTATCCGTAATGGCTCTACCATTCAGGTAACTTTTCAACCTCGTTCTAACATCATTCTGCTACTTTATTTGCTCTAAACACCTTCAGACACGTTCCAATTATGATATGCTTTACGGATTTTTTCCACTGTCTAGGGTGTATATCACACGACGTTTCGGGAGCTTTTGATCTACTCCCGTCTTCGGGTGTTCCTAGTTAGTCCTGAGAAGGACTGATATTGTACGTCTTTATACGTACACTCGTGCCTACCCCGGGATTTGAACCCAGGACCGCTGATCGCTGTGACTACTAGCCTGTCACCTTTATCACTAGGACACCAAATCGCTTATATATTCTAGTTATAAGCTTATATATATCTTACCGCGTGATATACACCCTACACAGTGGAAATAGTCCGATAAAACATATCATAATAGACCACTGCCAAAAAATGACATACAGAGTGAAACGATAAAGAAGCCGACCTGCGATTGATTAATTAAAATAATCGATGGTAGTAAAAAAATCGCAGATCAACCCCCCTACAGTTTGTACACCACGGCAGCTCTGAAAAATCTTTACTTACCGCAATGGCCGAGCTAACTCAACTTCGGCGATACAGTCGTCGATTCTAATCACCAGCTGTATGTATCCCTGCAATATCTTCAAAAAAGAAATGGGCACCAGAAATCCAAAGATTTCAAATAATTAAAAATAATGATTACAAGCGACTAGCGTTTATTTAATAATAAAAAAAATCGTCTTGTAAAGTCAACAGTAACCATTAAAGCAATTTGATCACAAACAAAATTTCATAAAAAAGTGGTGCAAATATATTGAAGGTTGCGACACGTACAAAGATCAAAAACCCCTTTTGGGTTATTAAATTAATGGTAACCACAAAATAAATCAAGGGGTAAGCTTATCACTCTCATATCATTAAACCTTTCTGCCCAGTTTATTGAGTTCAAAAGGCGTGAATGCTCCTTTTACAAAGGGTCTATTAAACACCAAAATAACAGCTTTAAATATTGTTCATGATTAAATATAATGATAACCAGTTACATATCAAACAAAATCATGTAGTAAATTGAGCTTTATAGTTAAATAATGACAGTGAGCGTAAATGCAAATTTTAACTGTGGTTGGTTTTGGAATTCAAATTCCAAGTACTGAATATAATTTAACGGAAAATAATCGTGGACAGCCGGACCAAATCAACTTGAAGGCCGGGGAAACCATCTGCTTTCAACACAGTAATTACCACCAAGGGCGGCACTAACCTTGAGTTCCCAGCACCCACTAATTGTTGACGGGAAGAACTGGTCAGGGGTTGCTATACCAAATGGTCAGGAGCACCTTGAATGGGTCCGCAATCGAAGCAGAATCACTTCCCAGATTGCAGCAGTTAGGCTGGACATTAGTCGGAGTCGAAAATCAAAGCAGAACGGCGGCCTTGCGTCCCAGATTAATTTCTTCGGTTTAAACTATTATTTAAGAGCTAAAGAAAATGTAATCAATATGGGAATAACAAACAGAAAAGCGCCATCGTACCGGATTCGGATTATCAGATCTTGGAAACGAAATTAGTTGTCGTGGCGAAATGAGCACGCACAACGCCTTCTTAAAAGCGAGTTGCTTCGTCGAAATGCAGAAAAAGAATGCTCGCGGATCGGCCAACAAGCGAAAATCAGCTGAAGGCTGGAACTTCGCGATAACGAGCAATTCGGACTTTCCAGGATCGGTATAAAATGAGCGGACTAAAAATTTGAAATAATTCGAAATACAATGGATTATAACTCAAGTGAAAATATACAGGTTGGCCTGAAATAAATGGGTAAATGGCGAAACAAATAAGCGGAGCCAAAGAATTGTTTCAAGAGAACATCGTTCCAATTATCAATTTTTTTGCTGCTTCCGATCAGCCAAACACTTTGGTGGACTGTTATACTTTATTTTTCTTTTCAAAGAATGTATCGAAAAACTTGAATTTGCTTTTACACACGAAGATTGGTTTTATTTATCGTAATTAACAGTTCCTAATGATACAGGTACACTACCTATAAATTAGTTTCAATTGTTACAAAATAATTTTGCATTTATTTCTGGAAGCTAACAAAAATGCGTCCGCCTAGCACGGCGTCTTTAGAGCAGCTCTCTTAATAAAATTTACTTAGGAACGATATTTCCAAGCATTTTGTTTTAAAGTTATTCAATCTGATTGTCTCCAGTGAAATACAACGCTTAAACGGACTAATCAAACTTGATGACAGTTGTTAAATTTTAAATCATAAAATTGTAAATTCTATTCTCATTAGTAAAGTAGGATCTAATATAATTTACAATTATCAATAAAACTCTTTTTTTTACACAAACTTGGATATTGAACACCCTTGAATATGGCTCAAATTAACTTTTTGTGTGCATCCACAACATAATATTTTAGAAATTCAAGTCTGGAATCGGGCATATCAATTTCTTTTTGGCTTTTTTCTGTTACATGCTTACATTTGCCTTCTGATTGTTTATTCTTATTGTACGCATCAAATTAATTCAGTTCCATACATTGCAATCCTTAAAATGCTCTTATAACTACAAAATTAACTATTTACAATTTTTTGGTTTCGACCTTCCTGCTTCCTAGAAATCGGCGTGGTTAAACAAGTTGAACGCAAAACTTGGATCTAGAATAACAATTATAACTACTGGCTTATCCTATACCATAAAGTCGATGCTCTCTTTCTTTCTTGGTATGTGTATTTGTATCTTTGTTCGCTATCTCCTCCGATTAAATTGTATGATAGCTTAAAATGTTGCTAACTTTTAGACTTAGATCGTAGGCCGGTTTTTATTTTCAAAAAAAGTACGACAAAGTAAAGTTTTGATTAAATCGTATAATTAGCGAAGCTAAGCGTAGCTCGGGTGATTCACTATGTAACATTATAGCAACGCCTTATTCAACGAAGCATCATTGGTTCAGCGGTAGAATGTTCGTCTGCCACGCGGGCGGCCCGGGTTCGATTCCCGGCCGATGCATCCTTTTTTAAATTTATATTAATGAATCTCTTTTAAATTAGCGAACCGAAGCGTAGCTCGGGTGATTCACAAGCAGACAAATAAAATTGTAAGTGATTATGATGCCTGTGGACTACATGCTAATAAATTGTAATGGTATTGTCAAGATATTGACTCAAATTTTATAATGATTATCTTTTTTTTTTGTTTACTGCAAATTTCGTACCAAATACTTTATATTTTGTGTTCCGCTGCCGATAAAAGTGCAATACTTTATTTCCATAATTCTACCCTCTCTGGTTTTGTTTCCTGTAATGCTATTTAGTCTTTGTTTATTTACTTACGAAAGTGAAAATAGAATATAATTTTAAAATATTACTCTTTAGACTTCAAATAATTCTCAAATTGACAGAAAGCTCCCCATCTTATTACCTCAGAATCTTCACGAAATGAAATGTATCTAGAGTCGGTTAAGCGAGGCGAGCTAGAAAACATGAAAAGCCTCTTAATGAAATGTAATGCAGGCGATTAATTAATAAGGCCGTGCGTGGTGCAGCATCGTGGTCCTGAACCTGCAGCGGATGCGAATCCGTCAAGTGTTTCAGGAGAAGGCAACCGTAACTTCATTACTCTTCGGTCAAACGGTCTGATGAAAACTCTGCAGCCCATTAGAGCTCTGTTGCTATTTTAATTAAATGAAACGGCCCAGTAATGTTCAGCACGGCCATGTTTATTGGATTATTTAGTTTCAAGCTGTGATTTTAACTCGCCAGCATATGGTCAAGTGGCTTCGTTAATCGTTAATAGTCCGACTCAAACGTGCCTTGGCCGTTAAAAATCTTGTACATACATATAAGACGTCGGTTTACATTTACCGTGACACAACTTTTTATCAACGACTTTATATTTCGCTAAGGCGAAGGCACGTACCTATCACCGAGACTTCGATTAACACTACTGTTTATTTTCCGAGCGAAGTTCAAGCTCATTGAATTGATTTCAGTTAACCTTCCAGTACAGTACGGACTGGTTCCTAGAGCACTCATTTAATATAGAATATAAAAAAGGCATGCAGCAAAAATTGCCGTTAGCTAAATGGAGTAACTATTACTAATTAGTTAATATAATATTTCATTCGTGCTATATGTAATCTAATAATAATGTACCACGTTAGGTCAAAGTGTCTAAATAGAACGACCTTAACTGATTCCCCAATTCCAGAAACCATTATGCAGCTCAAACGTTTAAGAACGATCAGCGAAATTGTAGCAACTATCTACTGTTTTTTTAAGACCTAGTAAACCTAGAAGTAACATGTGTTCTTTATCTTAACTTAAAATGTTTCGGTTTATCAGTACTAAAGAAAATTTTTAACTGTATGTAATGTATTATTCATATAAATAAGAATCTTAAACTAAAATGAAATCACGCATCTAATTAAAAATGCTGCCGACGGGTAACGGCATCAACGGCGCATTTATAACCAATAACAAATACACAACCCACGCACAAGTATCAACAAAACTAATACACATCCTAGTCGTCTCCTAATCCATCTTACTTACAGTGTCAACCAACTTCACAAACACCAACTCAGCCACAATTTTATCTACCGCAATACAATAAAAAGCCAATCACTCAATCAATGCAAAATGAAAACACTAATGCATGTTACGAAGATGATGAACAAGAAATGGAAGTTAACACCGTCAATAGTTGGCAACGTGTTACAAATAATAACCGGAAACTATTAACAAAGCCTAATACGCAAACGATCAACACTGAAAAGAAGACAGCAATTATTCACGAAAACAGAAACTCAGCGCTAAGTAAAGAAGATGCACAAAGTGCAGAGGCTAACGAAGAACACAAAAAAAACAACTATATCTAATCCCTGTCACATATCGTAAGATGATCAAGCTTATGCAGAAAAACAATATTGCACATCATACATACCAGATGAAAAAATATCACCCGTATAAAGTTGTCTTACAATATCTGCATCATACTACTCCAATAGTCGATATAAAAAAGCTCTTAAAGAACTAGGATGTACAGTAAACAATATTATCAATTTAAAACATAAATAAACCAAAAACCATTTATCTTTATTCTTTATAGATTTAGAGCCAGCACAAATAATAAGGAAACATACAATATACACTCACTACAAAACAAATACATCTTTTCGAACCACCAACACTAAATAAAGACATTGTGCAATGTACCCAATGTCAGAATTACGGGGATACAAAGAGCTATTGCAATAGCCCATTTGCGTGTGTAAAATGTACAGGAAAACATGATGCAAAAAGCTGCAAAAAACCAGAGAAACTACAGCTACCTGTATCCTATGTGGAGGTTTACACCCAGCAAGTTATAAGGGATGTATAATTTATCAATAGCTCCAAAGAAAATATCAGCCCAATGCGCAACACCCAAGTCTAAGACCTCCAAATCTAACAAGACACAATTTTCCATCATTGAGATACCAAAATAATCGACCCACCATCAATCAGCCAAAACATATACATTCTCTTTATTCCCAAGCAGTAAAAAACACACCCCTGTTCACTGAAGATGTTAGTCTTAAACAATTGCTAGATGAATTTAAAAATATGTTTAACCAACTATTACAACAAAATAGTATGATACTGATTATGTTAACTCCAGTCATTAATATCCAATAATGGTTAAGTTTTTAAAAATTGCATTGTGTAACGCCAACGGGTTACAACAGAGGAAGGTGGAAGTTGAAACCTTTATACGAGTTAATAACCGAAATTTTACTTATTTCGAAAACTGATTACACCTCAAGATCTCAGCTCCCATTATTCAATATATCTTACAGAGCATCTAGATGGCACAGCGCATGTTAGTTCGGTCATGATCATCCATAATTCCATAAAACACTATCAACTACCCCCTTATAAAACGGACTATTTACAAGATACTATAATACAAGTTGAGAAACTTTCGGAACCCATGGTGTTATCAGATGTCTACTGTCCATCACGCCATAATATAACCAAACAATTGCTACAACCCTTTTTTGGAACTCCGAGAACCTATATTTCTATTAGGTGGAGATTTTAATGCTAAAAGCACGCATTAGGAGAGCTTTATAAACTTATGGTAGATAATAAATACAATTTTCTCTCAACGAGCAGCCCAATAAAATTCCGAACTTACTGGACTATTTCATTACTCACGCATCATGGCATTCCATCAAACTGCAATCCTTCCTAGTATACAGGGTGTCCAAAAAATGGCGGATTAACTTTACAGTGCATTACTTGGGGATGCCTAATGAACCATGGAAAAATATGAAAAAAATTCCCTGGGCCGTATTTTTCGAAATATTTCTGGTCAAAGGTGGGTAATGAAATCCATTTATTTAAATAACTAGTGTATAATTATAGTGTCAAATATATCTGGGACTATATCTGTTTTTTTTATATTCTTGGGATTTAACTAAATTGTTTTCAATATTTAAGTATTTTAAAAAACTGATTTTCTGTTGAGTTTGTCAATTACTAAATATGGCAAACAGGCTTTGTACAATAATAATATACGAAATCAAGCTTGGCATTGAAATATTTGTTGTATGAATAATATGTTGGTGGCACTGTAAGTTCATGTCAAATTCGATGTTAGCAGGTTAGGTTTTGCGACAGTTTGTGTCAAAACTGACGCAAAACCTAACCTACTAACCTCGAATTTGACATAGACTTACAGTGTCACCAACATATTAACAACTTACTATGGATACATTTTTGATTGAGAAATTGTTGCAGTATCAATGTTGCCAGATTTATTTTTATTAATTTCGAAATATTTCGAAAAATACGCCCCAGGGATTTTTTTTCATATTTTTCCAGGGTTCATAAGGCATCCCTCAGTAACGCACCGTAGAGTTAATTCCCCATTTTTTGGACACCCTGTATTTATAGTAGATTAACATTAATTAATTTTGGCCTCGAATAACGGAGTAGCTCTTATTGGATCCAGGTTCAATTTATTTATACCTTGACTGATTTAAAGAATACCAAATAACAGAAATTACATTTATTCAACACTATGTACATATCAAACCTTAATTGTAAAAATAAATTAATACATAAACTATTCCAAATCGTAGGCATAAAATAAAATTCAATTCGGTTCCCGTTGTGGTCAGGCCGCCCAAATGGCAGGGGCGGTATCAGTTCTCAACCGTTTGACAGTCGCTGGAACTTCCCAGGATGATTGGGAGAGGTTGGTAGTACTGCGAATGTAAACAAACGTCAGTGCGAGTACAGGGGTTGTGTGAAGTTACCAGTTCCTTTAGTTAATGAAAGCACGATGTTTATTTAATGAAAGCAAATGCATTTTCATTTGAAGACCTGAATGGACTTTCTCTTGTTTCCCACGTGCGCGACGGCGAAATGTGATTTGGTGATAAGAGTGGGTAATGAAAGACTATCTGTATTGATAAAGGATAGATCGCGCGTGCCGAGGTCATGTAACAACGAAACTTGAGGAATATGAATTTTGACCTGGGGAATTGTCTATTATGCGGGAAGCTTTATTGTGACGGCGTATTCCGTGCACCTGCTTGTAGCGGCGACGAAGCTATGGGGGAGTTTCGAGACTTCGAATTATTTACAATAATGCAGTCCGATCTTAGGTTCGTTTTGGCTCGGATTAATACATTAGGGAAGCTTCGTGAATGGGAATCATTTAAAGTAGCACAGCCCGATCTCAGGTTTGCGCCTTTTCCAATTAGTAAATTGGGAACACTTCGGGAATTATTTCAAACTGAATTATTTCAAATCGCGCAGCCCGAATCCCAGGTGTGCGCCATTTTAAATTAATAAATTATTAGAGTTTCGTGAATATGAACTGACTACTATTGACGCCCCCGAATCCGTTGTAAATTAATAGATTATGAACTTAATGGAGCGGGTCGGTATGTCGTTGGGGGAGCACACTGTCCATTATTACTGAAATTCTCCCATACGATTTTGATACTTAAACCTGGAAAACATCCTATCCAAATCAAGTCCTCCCCTTCCTATCAGTTCACTTCCGACAATCTCTAAGTTACTGGAAAATTGTATACTAAAACGTATAAATCAAAGTGTACTTCAATATAAATGACTACCAGATCATTAATTCGGTTTCCAATCCAAACACTCAACAATACAACAATATCACCGACTAACAACCATAATACGTAGATCATTTGAAGACAAAATTTACTGTAATGCAGTGTTTCTGAACGTAAGTAATGCTTTCGATAAGGTGTGGCACAGAGGTCTGTTTTACAAAATGACAATACCACCACCACTTACTTTTACCCTCCTACCTGGAGGACCGTTTCTTTCAAACTAAGTTTGGCAATGAAACCTTCCAGATAAGAGGAATTAATGCCGGTGTTTCACAAGGCAGCGTACTTGGGCCGCTAATGAACTTGCTATACAAATCAATCTTTTTTTTATAAACAAATGTAAATCATTATTGCTAGGAAACGATAATGCCAACTGTTTCAAAAGGAGATCAAATAGAAGCTTGTAACAGTTAGGCTGTGTGCTAGTGGAGGTCCCAGTTTGTTTAAAATTAATAAAATAAAATAATTCTAGTCACGTTGCTGTAGTCCATCTTTGTGGCTAAGTTTAAAGTGATAGCAGTGCCCAGTAAAGAAAAATAGCCAGCTGCAAAAATCGTCCAAGTGAGACCAACTTTGTGGCCCCTTTTCCGAGTAGCAGGGACTTCGAACAGCCAGAACCTACGTTAGAGAAGATCGTCAGGAGCGCCTGGGTTTCGAAATATGGGCCAACAAGCCGTTACCAACAGTGTTATTGCTGTGCCGTCACTTCATTGTGCGAGCAGAATCGGAGCAACACTTCGAAAGGTAAATTACACAACAAACAGGTATAGCATCCCCGTATAATTTGCGGTACTTCAAGTTTGGACATTTCCCGAGGGGTAGAATGTGATCCCAGCTGCCCAGAGCCGTCCAGATTTGAATAATCGGGGTAGTATTTGGGTTTGGAAGCCGTTTTTTGCAGTTTTTCCGGAAATTAAAACAATGAACATCAGAGCGTCTGTTTGCGTCATCTGAAGCAAAACAGGTTATCCGGAAGCTACTTCACATATTTAGCAGCGTTTACCTGATTTGGTCTTGCCTGTTTTCGGTGTTTGAAATTGAATTTACGCAATTTCTTGTACGTGCAGGTCATTTTGTTTGTTGCAGTCAATGCGGGGTTAGAGACTTGTCAAATACAAAGTCACGCATCTGCCATACTGGTGAATTTATCATACACAAAGCATTTGTAATAGAAGCTGTTGAACCTACTCTGAGAAAGGGTTTATTTCATGTTTTACCAGAGCTAAGCCCTATTTGATTGCAAATAGATACAGTACAGATAGCAATAAACCATTTATTAACCAAATAATTATTACATCATTTTGATTAGCCTTGATTTGGACATAGAATGCAATTATTAAAACCATTTACTTTAGTAAATTGTAGTGATTAGCCCTGATTAATTATTTTTTTATTTACTATTGCCTTTTATTAAGTAGGGGGCGTCATTACAATATATACAGAAAATTAGCTCATAGAATTATTGTAATTATTCTAATTGCTAATAAAGTTAATTAGAAAAAAAATACAAAAATGAAAAGACATTGATTTTCCCTTTAAAGTCAAAAATGTTGACTGTTTCAGGAGCGGTAACTACTCTTAGACGATGGCAACACGCTAGGAATCGGACTTTGGGTTGTTTGTAACTTGCTCTCTATCAGAGGTAATTTAATAGTCGTCACGTGGCCTATTTCTGTAAAAGCATTTCATAGGTTTGTCATGGTGGTGCGAAATAACAAAATAATGAAAAGTCACTGCTAAGCCTATTTACTCACTGCACAAAGCATACCTACTTGGAAAATCGGTCTTTCAAAACTCTAATTAATTACGTTTGGCTTCCAATTGCCTTTTTAGCACTAAAATGTTCAGACGATCTTCATCGCCAATTATTACCTCTCGTATAAACTCATAGCATTTTCTAAATTCTATGTTAAATTATCTGTTAACTCCAGCAAGAGTTACATGCTAATTAAGCTGCCAGAGGGAAAGTAGAGGCCCGGCAGAATTATCCGCGTGTACGTTGGTCATTTCAATGCACAAAGATCGTCATTCTACCGGAAAAATGTGAACGCATTAATCGGAGCCGAGATTCTAATGAAATATTTAAATTGCGACCAAGTGGGTCAGTGTTGACCAGACGTATTTCCTGAGTGGTCAGGTGCCGTTACGTTAACGACTTCTAAGAATTTAATACCATCGAACCCTACTATCCGGACGGCGATTCTCGATTGATCGGTAGCTGGCAGCAAAAAGCCGCGGTCTATAAATGGTACGAATTTCGACGGTAATTATCATGGTAATAGACCATTTCGAGCCGGCAAAAAACACAATTCTTCGGCCAAGATTTATCCTTGCGTTGAAATAAATTGGACACCGTATCATTCGACTTAACCTTATTCGTACTTAGAATGGTTTAACGATTATCCTGGGAGTTATAAAGCAGATATAAAGTTCTTGCTAAGTCAGGTATATAAAGCGATTCAGTGAATCAACAATTTTAAAAGCGACATCCTACATCAAACGCTAACGTAAGGTGTGCAGACTTTAATTGAGCTTATGCCTTTATAAATTGTGGTGTTTGCAGAACTAATCCTTATCTGGATGCGTTTCAGTTTAAGCAGTACAAATATTAACTCCGAGGTGATGTAGCTATTTATTACGACCTCTTTTATATTTATTTGTAGCTACACAAATGCCTTTTAAAGCCTCGCTAGCCGATCTTAAGATACGACGTTTGCTTTGGTAGCTAATTTACTACTAATCAAATCGAATTTTCAAATTAAACAATTTCACATATTTTTTACCATGTCCTTATCAATATTTTAGGCGGATCAACCTCTTTTCGTTGCTACACGCGTTTAGACATCAGCTACTAGCAGAATAACTAAATCTGTAAAATATTTACAATGAAATAACGATACCAAAATAACTGTGTTTAATACGCGAACATTTAACTGCATCGAAATCCATTGTACGGTTTGATGCATAAAATTACAGATTCGCGATTTGTGTATTTATTTGTCTATGAAGTGCATTTGTTTACAATCGCCAAATTTTCCTACATCCTGAAGAGAGCACTTTCTGCTCAAACTACAATCATTGCCTGTATCAGATTATCTAAAAATAGTGGCCTGGATACTGTTGCGTAGCCCTCAAACTAGACTACGTCATCCTTTGAATGGCTTGTTGTATGGACTTTTCCAACGAATGCTGCGGGGAAGTCCCTGGCTTCTGGATATGGCATCTCTCTGGTGGCTAACATCACGAAACAAGCGGGACATTACAAAACTGCTTGGCGGCTTTACAATTGCATGCTTACTTAGTACACGATTGAAATGGTGTCTATTTGAAGCGCAGAAACGAGTTGCTACAAGCAAACACTATATGCAGTAAATTCTATACGGCTCCAGCCGCCTTTATTTAGCTCGCCGTAGAAAAAATTCACTGGGAGTTGTTTACACTCGTGCAACTTCGTTCTCAGCGCGGTTGCCACTACCGTTAGGTTTCTCGAGATTACCGTTACATTTGCATTTATCGCTGCATATACACATATTAAATCGAGCCAGAACAGAATATTGCAAAAATAGCAGTAAATTAGAAGCGAATCATCGAAGAGTAAATGGACCGCTGAACCTCACCTTCCAATATCAAAATTACCACCGGAACAAAACGAACAGAAGACTGTTTTCATGTTAGCATCTAACTTTGAATACCACCGAATTTTCACTTTGTTTAATAGTTTCGAAATACTCTAAGTAATCCAGTGAACCCTATATTGTTATAATCAGAGGATTACCTTCTTTTCTTCCACGTTGAATAGGACTTAGTTGTCTTGCTAAACAATTGAAGATCGGTTTTCTTGCAATGTTTTCTTGACCAACCCAGCCTTTAGGTAGCTTTACTTAAGGTCTTTTGTATTTTCATAAATTCGGCCCTTCAATGAAAGCAATTCTATCCGCATGATCTCATTGGAGGCATCGATGTGTTTTTATCCGTTTTCCTATGTCTTCCACTTGGCACTGTTCCCTTATTACATTATTTCTGCCTCTGTTCTGCTTATAGTCCTTTCGATTTTGCTGTTTGTGCACTTGTGAGTGTCGGTCTTACTTTACTCTTTGAGTATTAACACCAAGTTAACATAAATCCTAATTTATATTGTTATTTAAAACTGGTTATATAACTGAGTCAGTAAAAGAAGAGGGTTGGTCATGAGACTGACTATCCTACCCTAAAAAAAAACAAGTTATGAACTCTGAATAACAGTCTTACAACAACCTGACAAAACCTACAAATACAACAAAATCTGCGTAGTATGGACTGAAATCTGGGAATGTTTAAAGCCTATATGGACACGGCGACGCAAGAAACCTATTGAACAAAAACATCAGTATAACATCAACTAGCTGCCCTACAAGAAATTAAAAGACCAGATAGAAAATTTCTAAAAATGAGGAAATATACGTTGTTCTACCAAGGAGCGAGGACGTCATAATTAGAAACGAGAATTCTAGTAACTAATAAACTAGTAAACAAAGTATGTAATTTTGAAACCGTAAACAATTGAAGCTCCGAGAGGATTTCTATAACTAATATGTGCACATGCTCCTACTGAAGAAAAGGAGGACACAATTGGAGAAAATTTACAGTAGGTTCAAAACTAATAACGTCAGAATTATTAGTGGTGACCTTAATGCAAAGATGGGAAAAGAAACTGGTTTTTACCTACAATAAGACAACCTACCTTGCATAACTTACGCAGTGGCAATAGGATAATATTAGTTGATTTTGCTACTGAAGTAAACGTGATAATTGGGGGAACGCTTTTTCCTCATAAAATGAGATGACCGTCCCCGGATGGAATTGCAATGATTGTTTCATTCGTTCATAGATCATATTCCTGCAAAAATCCTTATGGATGTACAGATTCAGAGAGGAGCTGAATGTCGTCTAATCATTGCATGATCAGTTGTCTATTGTCAAATACAAAACGGAATATCTAAGACGAGAAAAAAGAGAGAAGAAAATAAAACTGGGACATAAGAAAACTAAAATCTATAGAACGTCAACAGAAACGCAAAAAATCAGTAAGCAGAAAACCCCAACAATATAGCCTTTCTGGAACAAAAGATGTTGAGGAGCAGTGGGATAACATGAAGTCAGCCATAATGAAGGAGGTCTAAGAAGACTAGAAGAAGTAATTGTAGAAGGCATCTCCATTGAAAAAGTCGACGAATTTAAATACCTTGACACCTTCTGAAGACGATATGTATATATATAATGCAATAGATGCGTACAACGAATCGGGAAAACGATTGCATCACAGCTAGTGTCGAAAAAGTGCAAGATGAGGCTGTACCAAACCATGGTTACACCTGTGGTAACATATGGATGCGTGGACTATGGCAAAACGGCCTGACGAATTGTTAAATGGATCAAGGGCAAAATCCCGAGGAAAATCTAATGACCCGTAAATGATAATCAGGCAAATAGAATGGAAACTACGTATGTACCACGAACTAAGAAATTTAGATAAAGGTCAATATTTGATATGATACATTATTGGCTTACGGCTAGGTTATAAACGACGGGTGACTGTATGACCTTATAGGGTGCTCACTCTGTATCTGTAGAGTCCACAATATACCTGTTTTCATCAAGGGTAAATACTTGAGTTATGTGCAAAATATTACTTTTATTTAACTAATTATTTTTTAGTTAAGAAAAATACACCTTGTGTATATTTGACCGAAAGTATATCCGGTTTCCGACCAGGTAGACATCTAATCCGCATGCAAAATAGCACTTCAAAAATAGTTTTTGAACTATACCGCCAACAGACAGACGAATAGACGTACAGACGAACAACCAAGCAGTCAGACGGAATTGAAAAAACATGTTTTCGTCAACTAGAAACGGGAAGTTCTGAAAAAATCTTGGAAGGTAATTTTTTCATGAATACAATACCTTCTTCTTCCTTTAGGTGAGGGAAGTAACAAAGAATATGGTGGTTGGGACATGTGTGACGTATTTCCGATAACCAGATAACCAGGAGGGTAGCAACCCACATTACAATAATAGACAAAAATAGACCTATATGAAGATAGTGGGACAAAGTTATTAGCGACTTACAAAATATAAAAATGCGAAACTAGACTGCAAAAGCGAGAGATCGAGATAAATGGAAGGATTTAGTGAAAAAGGTTGGCACGCTACAACAACCTGCCAGGCCATTTTGCAGTCTTTAGCAACTCAATTAACAATTTAAGCCTTCAGAGCAGTTTGACTGAATTCCAATACTTTTTTAGATATTTCTGTAAGCATAATGATTTTGTAGACCCCTGGTATTATTGTCGCTAATTTGTGGCATTTTGGACATTCCTCTAGTTTTGTTTCGGCAGTTGCATGTTAAGCACCTCAATATTTCGAACATTTAAAAATTCAGCCTGTGGGTGCGACAAGAATGGCTATGGCTTGCTTCGCGGCAAGCAGCTGCATGTCTAGCGCATTCTGCGCTGTGATTGGTTGAGGTGATTTCTCATCGAGCCCATCTGGTCGTTGGCGACGGTTAGATTGATTCATTCCCGAGCCGTCGAAGTAGGAAGTTGGAATTTACGATCTGGTGCGGCGTCCCCGTGCTTGACGCGGGGGCGTCGGTCTTTCCCGTTTGTGCTGTTACAGTGTGTTCGGTGTTCATTTGAACTGTGTTTGCCTCTTGGCAGTTCCAAGAGAGACGTGTTTGAGTGAGCTTGTGTGGTGGCAGTCCGGTCTCGTCTTACGTGCCGCTGCAGGGAATACGGTGTTATGTGGCTTGTATAGTCAATTAATCAGCCATTGCTAATTATGCGGGAGCACAATCTCTGTATTTACTCATGTAACGGCTACGTTGTCAACAATTTGCATAACCAAGGGAGGTCAACGCAAAATTTCAATCCGAAAGGGGATGCATTAGGACATTCAGCCAATTCCTGTATCTATCGATTTAGCCACGTTTGGGCAAGGTGCCTGTTGGACTACTATGTGGAGTGCCTCCTCGTTCGCTATCGGCTGAACTAACAAGGTAACGATCTGTAATAACCTTTGTACCGCCAGTAGCTTTGATGGTACCGCTTCCTGCATTCAAATTTGCTGTAAATACAATATTAGTACGACGTACAATCTGCCTAAAATTCACCGTTGCGAGTTAAAGCTTGCTCTGTCAGCTAGCCTTAATTACGCCGCTTCCTGCATTCAAATTTGCTGTAAATACAATATTAGTGTGGCGTACACTCCCCTTAAAATTCACTGTTGCGAGTTAACGCTTGCTCTGTCAGCTAGCCTTAATTACGCCGCTTCCTGCATTCAAATTTGCTGTAAATACAATATTAGTATGGCGTACACTCCGCCTAAAATTCACTGTTGCGAGTCAACGCTTGCTCTGTCAGCTAACTTTAGTTACGCCGCGCCGCTTCCTGCATTCAACTTTGCTGTAAATAAAATATTAGTGCGACGTACACTCCGTCTAAAATTCACTGTGGCATGTTAACGCCAACTTTACCAATATCGCATGCATTACGTAAAATCTCTTGTGAAATAGTGCAGGGCAACGTACATTCCTACTAAAAATTCACTGTTGTGTGGCAACCTTTGTGCCGTCAGCCCGTTCTAATTGTAGCGCATTTATTGCATAAATCTATCATTGCGTACTGCCAATTTGTGTGGCCTTGTGTGTCGTATGTCTCGGATGGCTTGGGCCCAAATTCAGGATTTGCTCTCACGTGTCCCGACGTACCGCCGTTGGGCTCAAGCCTACGTTTACCCTTCACTTCCTGCCTGGATCTGGCGTCCGGCTCGACTGTGCGCCGCGTCTCCCATTAACAGTAAGCGCTTTTCCCAGCTGGGCGTACTGAATAAGCTACTTTTCGAGTTGCTACACTTGTGATTTGATAAGTCACTAACTGTGATCCAATAGATGTATTAACCTTATGGTTTTTTTCTTGTATCTGCTGCGTCTTGTGCATGTCTATTACAGGGTGATTGTGTCACTGTGCTACAACAGCTGTGAGGTGAGGCCCGGACGCGGAGGAAAGGCATTCCAGGTAGGTGGTCGCGTCTGGTACTGCACCGTGGCTCCCGCAATAGTTATTTGAGTATTTTCCCGAAGTAGTACTTTGACTACTTCTTGCCCCGTTTGACTCTCCAAGTCCGATTGAACGTGGGAATCTCGATATTGGATCTGGTGGCGCCCTCTCTTTAACAGCAACCTACACATATCACGTAACGCTTGCCCTGTGGCGTACTGGTGTGAACCACGCCCATCTCCCTGAGCGCATTTGAGCCGAGGCCTTTAGTCTGTTTTATCGATCTCCCAGGGTGAGCGTGCCCCATTTCCCGGATTTTTTTAGCATTTGATACTCGCTTATCAGCGGGTGTTGTAAAGACAATTTAATACCGTAACAAACCGTAGTGCACTGTATGTATCTAACTAAGTTTTTAGACACTACCAGATATTATGTTTTACTAAATTGAAGCAGAAGGGGTTGTAAGTCATCCTCAATTTCTGTTAAGAGTACCACATTATCTGCATAAGAAATTAACTTTCTAACGCCATTTTCTATATGATATTTGATGTTATTTTTTTAATGTTCCTTGTAATCTTAGAGGTACTAATATTAAACCGTAGGTAATACGTAAATTGCAGTACCTGGGACTTTTTCTGTAAATTTTTTTATTATTTTAATACGTCCTGTTACTATTATTATTATATTTCTCTAAAGACCTATATAAGGCGCCGTTGTTAATTTTGTTGTTGTGCATAAGATGGTTGACAGGTCTTTCAGCATAACTATATTAAATGTAAAATAACAAAATATCAACAATAAGTTGTTCTCGACAAAGTCTCATATTGAAGCAACGCAACATTTAGATATAGATTAGGCGTTTCTAAATTATTTTCAATCAACCTTTATATAATATGTACACAAACGACTTAAATATACAACTTTATCATTTTCTCCTACTTTTGCTAGCTCTCTCATTTACACCCTCTTCTTTACTTCCCTCCTTTAGAAGACGAAGGAAGTTTTATAATCGTGAAAAAATCCCCCTCCGAGCTGTCCTCAAATCTTTACGTTTCAAAGTTCCTAGATGACAAAAATATGTTTTTCCAATTCCGTCTGTCTGTATGTCCGCCTATTAGCGGTATAACTCAAAAACTATATGTTGGAGAAATATTTTGGATGCTATTTATATGCCTATCTGGCTGGAAATCGAATATACTTTTGGTCAAATATATACAAAGACCTTTAAAAAATGTTTGTTTTTGCTTTAACGCAGAAATAGATAAAAGTAATTATTTGCACATAGCTGAGGTTTTTACCCTTGATGAAAATGGGACCCAACAGATATAAGGTGAATATCGTAGAACTGATATAAATGTTCTGTGCCGGCTTGGACTAGCGGTTAAGGCATCATACTAGCAATTAGTAATCAGATTCCGCCTAGGAGTGCGAGTTCGAATCCCAGCAACAATAAGTTAGGAAGTATAGCATGTTACGGTATTAAAACAACTTTACGACACCCACCCAAGGTGAGCATCGCACCACGGAATCAGTCCTGGAAAACTGGCACACTTGCCCTGAGATTTGCTAGAAACAGGCTAAAGGGCCACGGCTGGAACGCTCAGGAAGTCGGGCGTGAGTCACACGATACGTTCTGGGCAAGCGTGTTGAGGCATATATATAGGGTACGTCAAAATTATGAGGGCGCCACCAAGCCTGTCTTAGCTCGAATAACCGGGTCTGGGCGGTTAAACGGGAGCGAAGTATTCAAGATACTCCGTCGATAAGAATTCTCATGAGCTGCAAGCTCAAATAACAATTTCGTACTGGAATGGTAATATTGGGACTCTTTGGCCGAGACTGCGCAATCACTGGACCTACCTGCACGCTCTGATCTCTCACGTCTCGCCGTACACCAATCTTTACACTGTAAAAGGCCGAATCTGAAACAAAGCATGCACAGGTCGAATAGGAATAATACGTCCCTTAACTAAATATGCATCTATTGATCGCTAATTACATCTGGGCAGCAAATCGTGCCGCCAAGCTTATGTTACTGCTTATGTTAAGCACCAGCTGATGGACGCGCTATGCTAATGAACAACACGCTATGGGTGGCCGGCCGCAGTGGGCTCGACCTTTTACATATTAGAGTACAGTTTAGAAATACGCGCTCCGGCAAAAGGGCGCGTTAGTGCGCGATAACAGACGCCGACCTGCGGTTAACACCTAGGAAGCAAAGCACAAAGCCCTCGCAAACATAAACAAAGAAAAATTCGAACAGCTTAGGGCGCGCCAGGCCCAGCACGACGAGGCGTTAATTCTATTTAGGTATTAATCGGTACAATATAGCGAAGCTCGCGCACCTAACGTTACTGATTTAAAAATTAGCACAAACGTAACACCAAATCATAAGCGCAGAGTTCTTTAGCTATTTAGGCGATCAAACGCGAAACTCGCGCACATGGACTTACTAGCAGGCTACCAAAGTAGCGTCTTGCAGCATGGTGGCCTCAAACCGGCATTAAAAGCCGCGACAAGCAAGCAAGGGGCATGCATCCGCCCACATAAAGTTGAGCACAAAGCACCAACGCTCGCACAAGTGACAGTTACTATGTTTAAATGGTTGCAATTACAAATACCTTAGTCCGCAGACGGTCCATGAGAGTGGCGTGCAGTCAGTTGGTAGAAGGCGGCAGTCTGTGGCAGCTCAATCGCCAAAACACGGCATTAGGGGTAAACGGGCTGGAATCCGCCAAGATGGCGGCGTTAGGACGCTCTCCTGAGAGCACACTACAGCGACAAAGAGGCCTACTTCGTCCTGCCTAGAAAGATCCTCGAAACAGCGAGTTGCAAAGGGAAAGCCCCCTTTCTCACCAACGCAGAACTGGCCCCAAGAAGCTCTTCACACACCTACGCCTTGACGTAAAGACGTGCCACTCACACAACCACACGCGACCTCCTTCGATCAACGGCCAGAGCTGAACCCCTCAAGCCAGCCGTGTTATGGCCCCTGCAGTGGCGTGAGCCAAACGGCCTTGCCACGTGACTCTCGGCAGCCAATGGCGATGCGCTCCACAAAACAAATTAATTCCGGTATCAAAGACAGCCAATGGCGAAGCGCCTCAACGGAGTGATTTCCAGAAGCTTCGGAATTCTTGCGAGCGATAACACCCGGCTGCCAAAGTAGCAGCAAAGGGGTGCTCCAACTGACGAGAAATACTGCGTTTGGGGTCAAATATGTGCAAAATCATTATTGTAGAATTAGGCGATGGAGCCAAATAAGTAACTAAAAGGGTTGAGCATACGGGCACGCTGCCCTAAAGCCTAAGTGGCTACTTAAAATACCAAAATGACCTGACAAGCAATCGTGAAAAGATTACCTTCCAAGATTTCTTCAGATCTTCAAGTTTCAGTGTCCCTAGATGACAAAGTGTTTTGTCAATTCCGTCAGTCTGTCTGTTATTCTGTCTGTCTGTTGGAAGTATAGCTCAGAAGCTATTTATTAGAGCAAGACAATATGCTGCATATAGATTCACCTTTACTTGGCTCGAAACCGAATATATTTTCGGTCAAACATATACAAGATGTGCACCTTAAAATGCGTCCTTACAATGCAGCGAGAAACGCATACAATACGTGCCCGATAGTGGCGCAGTGGTTGAAGCGTATGGCTCGGTCCGACATGCGCCTGAGTACTCGAGTTCGAATCTCCCCGCCTGCATTAATTTTCTATTCGCAAATTATGGTAATGTGTATTACTAAGTTTTTCGTTTTACCGTTTCAGTATTATTAGCAATATTAAGATATTTGTACCTATTTGTACGTTATATGAAATTTCTGGAATTTGTTCCACTTCCAAGGAAAGTTGCGAATAAAGCTGTTTTGCCACTTTTTTGTATCTGCAAATTGATGTAATTCTCGTGAGGGAAGTTCCCGATTACCCTTGTTACATTTGTTTGAACAATTTTTGGAAGATGTTCGTCTCTTATTCTTGAACTTAATTGTTTGCATTATCTTCGACGTTGTTCGGTAAATCTTATTACGTCTTATATTTCTTCTCTAAATGATTGTTGGATTTCTTTTGTTTGAGCTTACTTTACCATTTATCACAACACACTTGTCTCAGGTATATCACCTTTCAACATTTTCAGGTGCCATCCCAGGTGTTCCCCATTGTTTAGTTTTCTAGTATAATTTCTTCAATAATGTATGTGTTAAATTTTCCTGTGCTATCGGTTTTCTATTAACTTTTCCCAGCAAAATTTCTGTTAATTTATTTATAGCGTGCCAGTTTATGATTATTTCCCGTGTCTATATTGAGTTGTCCTGCTTGTTGTACCTACATTTTTAAAATACATTGAGATATTGTTTATTATGTCATCTAATATCAACTAACTATATCTTCCTCTGAATATTCTAAAATTCCTACAGATGATAAACCGAGGAACTTGAAATACTCAAATATAAAACTAACCGAGCCACACTTTTGTGGTAGAACACCCAATAAACATTTATTTAAAGTACAAAATTGCACACGGGCTGTTCTTTCAAAGTGACATCAGAAAAAATAAGTACGAAATCGATATTTTTATTCTTTTACATACATATACTGTGATATTAGCTTTTATTATTTGTCCAACTTAGAATACATTTATTTGTGTAATGATTTATGTTTTTGTGCCCGTAAACTATTTACTGAACAATATATTATATTACGTTTTACTAGCTCAACTTATTTTATTTTAGATACAATTGAAATTGAAATTACCTTATATTCACATTTAAATCTGGCACTAAAATATGGCGTGTCGGTAATACACATTTCTACTTTATTCTAAATTAGACATATTTTTTATAACCTCACTTCGGCGAAACACTTTACTGTAATCTAGCAATAATTTAAGGTAACTCATAGATTTGTTTAGCTTCCTATAAATACTAACTCGCATTGCTTTTCCAACAAAATTGACTACTACATTTTTGTAGGTTGTTTCTCGTTTACATGGGTCCTCAGAGTGACTTGCAAGTGACGCCTGGTAATACCTGCACAGCTGGAAGGGAGTTAGATGGTTCTCTTGAAGTGTCACTTCCTTCAGGCTCAACACAGCCAGATAACCTCGTAGTCTATGGACCTTCTTCACGTCGGCAAACTCGCAGCTCCATGCATAGAAACGAAATCCCAGCACCGCCTGTGTGGTATCCTCAAGGTTCTATCTTTCAAGGTGCCTCGTAGATGTACACTCAATAAAACGATAAATTAACACTTTTTCGGAAATACACGCGTTTCTATCTCCTTCTAAGAAAAACTTTTTTTTAATGTCCAAGGCAACCCACCCAAATATACACACATGATAAATCACATTATGTAATTTACATAGTTAATCAATTATTTTATTCAGATTAAATAACAATCGGTATCTACTGAGCTGGTTATCATAAATTTCCAATTAATAAATTTTGTAGGTTTCAATTTAGTGTCATTACCTATGTACAATATATACAAATACATTATTCTTTAGAACTTACGTTCAAATCTTCAGAAATTGTTGCAACTTTCCAACAATGTAATCGCTGATTACTTTATAAAAGGGATTTAACTATAATTATGCTTATGAAAAAAGAGTTAGTACTTTCTGCACAATATTGCGTTCTGCTATAAAATCTAAAGTTTCGTGGCTCTCACTCTCTCAGACGCGAATTTTTAAAATTCCATTAAATATCATGCAAATTACTCTCACCGCTTTATTGCCGATGTCGATGCTGAAGTAATCGATTCAAAATTGCAGAGCAACTTTTTAATGATTTGATTATTGAAAAACAGAGCCTGAAGCCAAACGCAGTTATTAATTCGGCCGTTTCAAAGGTGACCTCCTGAAACAACGCACACTATTTAACATATTAACAATTACAGCCGCTGGAAGTTACTTGAAATACCGTTCATTCTATTCTTGCGCGCAAGGTTAAAGTTAGTAAAAATATTTGACTGAAATTGATGATCCGTTCTAACACTCCACTTCCTCTAAAGAGTTATTAATTGCTGCGAGTACTACCATCTATAATTTTTGTGGGTGGCGCGTCTATGTGAAAAAACGTTACGATGACTACACATAAAGCGAATAAATGAGTTGTCACTAAATGGCATCAGAGTACAACACGGCGAATATAAATTGCCTCTTTACTCAGCGATAGGAACAAAACGGCTTACATTTTGTAGGAGCGATCACGATTTGTTGATAATAAGCAATAGCATTGAAATTTATAACTGTATGTCCTAGCTATTATTAAATTTTAGTGGTTTAAATATGCATACCAACATAAAACTTCAATATAAACCTTCAAGGCTAAAACAAGACCAAAATCTCGAGTCATACAACTATGACTTCATTATTAAGTTCTCCATTCCAACCATAATGTGTAACTTTTAAAGGCACATAATTCTTTCGTATCGCTTCCAAATTAAAACATGTTTAACTTATTGCTATAATAATGATAACGGAAATAGTTATTATTAATTTCATTATGAATAGGCTGCACTTCGATCAAAATATTTTTTTCACCGTTCAAATGAATCATAATAGTGGAGCAGATTCCTTGAATTTAGTATGCAAATTCTATGTTAGAGAACGTTTTTTAAGTTATGGCCCAAAAAACTACCGTATTTCAAAATGGCAGTTCAAAATAGCGGCCGAAAACTAATGTTTGATATATAACTTCTTAAATAGATTATTTATAAAAAAAGTGATAGCATCTATTATTTGGCATATTGTATGTTTCTGCAGTTTTTTTTTGTAAAGCTAGTAATAACAGAGATAATTAAGAAATTACATATCTATTTCTATAAAATTTCATGCTTTCTGTTGGATAGAGTCCATTTTTGGTAATGCTATCAAAGAAAATGGACCTATGCTATATTTGCATTATTTGATAAGTAAAAGTAAAAGAAGGTTAAACTCCATTGTAAATGGGGATGGGGAACTAACTATAATCCAGTCGCACTGCCAAGGTGGTAGTGGAAAGATGTCAAAGATTATAAGTGTCCCTGAAGGCCACATTCTTCAGAAATTAGATTCTGACAAACGCCAAAGTAAACCATCATTCTGAAGCAAGTTTAGCCTAGATGTATAGAAATTAACGGTTGAATTAAAAAAGCAGGAATTCGTGTTGAAGATACTACCTGTGGCTTAAGCAATATTATGACTAAGGACAATGCTTTTCAAAATCAGTTGTAGTAAACTGACCAGAAAAAGTTCACAGAGTATGTTTCTCAACTTTGAAAGATCCATAGGTCCCAATTGAGGAACCAATCAAGAAAACAAGTTAATGTTGTTTGGTAAACCACTAAACAATGATGGAAACAAGGCCAAACAGGCGAAAAGTGATGCAAGTCTATTTCCTAAGCTTTACATTACGTACCAACACAAAGGTTCTTTAATGACTAGAATTGGACTCTACCACCATCACTTTCTGACTGTGAAAACTGAGAAAATCGTCAAAATCAGACCTCGTCCAATGCTAAGTAAACTATATGAATATCATCAGTCCTGGACAAGTGAAGACTTTAAAAGACTATTCTAAAGGGTATGCCAGGTTACTTCTACGGGAATGGGAATATAGCGAACGGATTGATGTTTTGTTGGATGAATACCGAGAAATCAGAAACAAGAACTGCCCGTGGAACAGGAGCACCTCACCGAGTAAATTCCGACATTCAAATTCCAAAGAACTGCAAAAGTTTGCTATCTGTAAGTGAATATAAAACAGAGCCTTTTAGATTGCTGTCCTCGGTTAGCTACCAGCAGCAACAAAATAAAAAACTGGAAAGGAAGTCATTGTTACAAATGGAAGTATTGTTGCTTTAATTTTTATAGGACTTGCAGTAGGTCGTGATTTAACTAATTGTTACGTGTCAAAAGCATAATTCGCTTGAGATTTATTTTATTTAAAATACATGGCCGTGTAAAAGTTCCTTCATTGTGACATGGTCGTTGTGTAAACGCATTGTTAGAGTTGGGATGCATTCTGTTTTACCGGCAGTCGCATCAGCTATTTGATAACAAAATATTGTTTTTCGTTGTTTGATTGGAAAAAATGTAACGTCCTTCTTCGGCAGGATCTGTGGGTATAGTGCCCCAAGTTTAACTTTTAGCTTGAGACTTCGTGAATTATTTTGTGAGGAAACTTTGATGATATACAGGTTAGAGCTTTGGGCACTTCCACGTCTTAGGACGGATTTAAAAAGACAGAATTACCTTGTATTGGTTGATTCGGTTGTAATTATACAGGGTGAATGTAATTTCTTCTATTCAACTGTGTCTAATAGGGAATATCACCTTTTATTGGTTCTATATTTATTTGTGTAGATGTAGCGTACTAATTACTCCTATAATAACATTAAATTGGGGTGCACCTTTTGAGTCGGCAACACTGGTAACAATTTATGGTATTTCTCTACTGGTTATTATATGCATGCTTTGCTTAATAAATCTAATGCACAGACTTATATGTTATAGTATCTAAGTTCGTTACTGCTACATTCTATATTTCAGATGTTTTGTAATGGAATGCTGCGAATTACTGTGAGTTTATAAGTTCTTGTATCTGAGTATATATGCTGTAATTGAAAAACTTATTGGCGCTCATGTTATTTGGAAATTAGAACCGCACACCGTCTCCTTTGCAGCTAGCTGGTGAACCCTCAGAAATACTCTCGTAACGTTACAAAATTTGAATATAATTAGGGAAACGAAAGCGAACAACTACGAATGCCAACATAATTTTTAACAGTGTAGAACATCTAGTTAGAAAAATGTTAAGATAATTTTTGATATTTTTATAGGTGACAGCTATTGAACGGACAGGTATGTCTTGCAATTTTGTTTTACAAGCAAGCTAATTTGTTATTTGTTTAGTAAATAATTATTTCTGAAACTTTCTGGTTAATAAGCAAATGAAATGCCGCCATAGTTAATTTAACCTATTTAAATGGACATCTATCAACTTCACTTACTAAATGCTTAAATGTAACCAAGTGGTCTACACTGTCAAGAGAAAATTAGATCAAGGCATACCGGAAGTCACACAGAAATTAAATCAACTATAATATTCTATGTAGGAACTGTTATCATCACGCAGACCTCCAATATATGAGTAAAGACCTCTCCCCAACCCTTAAACTACGGTTGGTTAAATGTTATGTTCACTCCACACTCTTATATGGAATGGAAGCACGGACATTGAATAAACATCTTAAAAAAAATAGATGCACTAATATCGATGTGCACATATAGGAGAATTCTCAGAATCTCATGGGTCGAAAAAATAAGGAATGCGGATGTCTTCAAAAGTGAATAAACAAGAAACAGAAATACTGGCGGAAAGCAAACGACGCAACTTATCATGCAAGGAAAATCAAAGGAAAACGTAGTGTCGGAAGAAGTAAAATGTCGTGGCTGCGTATTCTTAGGGCATGGTATAACTGTAATTCCAACCAACTCTTTAGAGCAGCAGCGTCAAGAGTGCGAATTACTGTAATGATTTCTAAACTCAGTAACGGAGACGAAACATAAAGAAGAAGAAGACCTCCAATCGTGCAGTTATGAGGGGCTCACAGCCAAATCATATTACTCGTGGATATCCGTCAAAAGATCGCAGCCAAAAGATCGCGCGACAATAGATCGCGGTCAAAATGTCACATGATAAATGATCGCATGCGACAAATGATCGCATGCGACAAAAGATCGCGGTCAAAATGTCGCATGATAAAGATCGCATACGAAGATAACTACATTACAATTAAAGAAAAAAGTTCTATATTGAAATTAATGCTAAAGTAAACTTCGCTTCACACTTTGTCCAGACTTAGGACTGGCAGTAAAAATACTGGCGTGTTTAAAAGTGTTTTTTTCTCGTTTTGTTTGTTTTTTGTTTTTTTTTAAAAGTTTAAAAATATTAGTGAGTATAGCGACCACCTTGGTTGTCATAAATATTTATGTTATGAAATTTTGGTTTTATTTTTTTACATTTCCTCGTTTTTTATTTGTTTTCCAATTTTTTTGTTCAGTTTAAACTTACAGTTGGAAATTGTGGGCTATTCCTCTTAAATATTCAAGAGCATTATTGAATGTATACGTTTGGCTGTATCTTTATAAATTTTCTTTCGGGGAAGTTCATTTCCTGCGATGTGTTGTTATATTTTTACTGTATTATACGTTTTCTCTCTTCAAGACAGTCATCACTTTCCAAAGACTAGGATTTGCAGCGTTTAAAATCGATGGAAAGTTATTGTGCCATCCTTCTACGGCATCGATGAAGACCACCAATGTTTGCAATAAATATGTGGAATTGCTATTCAGCAGAAGGTCTACCTTGCGCAAATAATGCCGCCAGCCAAACGTATTGATTCAACAATGCTCGAATATGGAAATCGTCCGGTTCTTTATATTTAAAAGGAATAGCCCACAATTTCCAACTGCAAGTTTAAATTAAATAAACAGAATTAAAAAACAAATAAAAACGAGAACATTTGAAAAATTTTAAAAAAATTATAATATAAATATTTATGACAAAAAACGTTATCGCTATACTCACTAGTACTTTTAAACTTTAAATTGGATCCAAAAATTTAAAAAAAAAACAAAAAACAAACAAAAATGAGAAAAAAAAACTTTTCAACACGCCTGTATTTTTACTGCCAGTCAGAGTAGGTATATAGTTATTTTCATATGCGATCTTTTGTCGCATGCGATCATTTGTCGCATGCGATCATTTGTCGCATGCGATCATTTGTCGCATGTGATCATTTATTTGCCTTTTGGCTGCGATTTTTTGACGTGATACCATTATTCGTCCATACCTGCGAAATAAACTGTTGACACAGTCGTTGTTATACTTAAGATTTCATTTTTTTCAAGTCTTGTGACTGAAGAAACTATTAATAGCTTTTGGGACAAGTAAACAATGTCGCTACATTTCAGTACACGGCGTTTATGAATCACTTGGAAAGAAAAGCTAAAAAACTATTTGAACTAGAGGAAGAACTACAACAAATAAAATGAAACATTCTAGGACTTTTTGCAGTAAAATGGATAGGAGAGAAATGTATCACCCTTACATCAGTTAACATACTATTCTACAAAGGTGGCGAAAATAATCCTAAAGCAAAAATAGAATTCATTATCAACAAAAGAATTATTAATAACATCACCACATACAAAGGCATCTCAAATAAAGTTCCTTATGTAATACTAAAAATTAGAGAAAAATATCGTATAAAATTTATAGAAGTGTATGCACCCACAACGAATTATGACGAAGATGAGGTAGAAAATTTCTACGAAGACAATATCGTAAGCTATCAAAAGCTACAAACACTGACCCAACAATGCGAAAATAGGAAGAAAACAGGGAAATAACCAAACAAGGATAGGAGAGTTCGGCCTAGGAGTACGAAATGATAGAGGTATCACACTAATGAATTACCTAGAACGACAACAACTATTCGCTATGAACACGTTCTTTAAATAGAAAACATCCCGAAAATTGACTTCGATGGCTCCAAACAAAATCACGTTTAATGAAATAGATTACATTCTATCATCAAACAAACAAACAGTAAAGGATGTATCAGTAATAAATATCTTCTCTACTGGCAGTGACCACAAGCTAATGAGAACAAAACTAAGTATTAACGCAAAAACAAAAGGAACCAAACTATACAAACAAATTCTACTACAGACAATAAACTAAGAGAAACTCTAAAAATACGCTGGTAACTGCATAAAGAGACAAATTTGTCAGAAACTAGCCTAGATGAAGTGACCCAAATCGTGGCATCAACTATACTACAAGCTGGATTAAAAGTTGCAAACGGAAAGCAGGTTCGTCGTAGATACCAAAAATATGTTTGAACTTCGGCGAAAGCTGATAAATCAATGAAAAAGGGGTATAACTGAATTTCGAAAATAAACTTCGGCTAATATGGAAACCAGGAAAAAAATCAATCAGCCTGTCAGGTCATTTTGTATTTTAATTAGCCACCTAGGCTTTAGGGCAGCGTGCCCGTATGTTAAACCCTTTTAGTTACTTATTTGGCTTCATCGCCTAATTCCATAATAATAATTTTGCACATATTTGGCCTCAAGCGCAGTATTTCTCGTCATCTGGGGCACCCCTTTGTTGGTACTTTGACAGCCGTGTGTTAACGCTCGCAAGATTTTCGAACCTTCTAGAAATTACGCTGTTGGTGCGACTGCGAGGCCTCGCGCTCTCTTTGTCACCGGAACGTATTTGTTTTATTGGGCGCATCGCCATTGGCTGTCGAGAGTCACGTGGTAACGCCGTTTTGGCTCACGCCACTTCGGGCGTCGTAACGCTTCTTGCTCGGCAGTTCAACTCAGGCCATTGATCAAGGAGGTCGGTAGGAAGCTCTTGTGTGTGACGCACGTGCCGTTTTGTGAGCGCGTTTTCCTTGGCGTTGTTATTGGGGGCTACGTCCGGCCATGTCGTGAAAAGAAGTGGTTCTTTCATTCCTACAAGTTGTTGGGGACTCGCTGCAGGACGTGAATAATGCCCATACGTTTCTGTTACACCAATCCCACGTGAGTGACTACATTGAAATAATACGCCATTATTCGGCGGAGTCTTTGCCCAAGGAGATGTGCTTGCAAATGCAGGCGCTGCTGACTGCCACCCGCACTGCTCAGGAGAAGTCCAGAATAAATAGCAGGTACCATTTAAAGAGATTATGTAACTTAGTGACTCCTTTTACGCGAATGTGCCGTGTAAGCGATCGACTTTGGTCGCATTCATTCAGTAGTACATCCTTAGTTTGTAACTGTGCAAACATTGACTTTCGCTGCGTTGCTAATTTTAGGCGTTTCGAACGCTTTCTTAATATTCTATTTGGATATTGTTTTTGTGTGTAACATTTGTACGTTTTAGTTGCGATTACCTCCAGCTGGGGTCTACGTTAAGCCCTAGGTTTAGTATGGTGACCCATTCGTTGCCTGATCCTGTATAACGTCATTCAATAGACAATTGTGCAAGCGCGGGGCTTATTACTGTGTACAACCCCTGCATGCTTTACTTTTTCAGAATAAACAGCTAGTGTCACGATTAGATGTACGACGACCTCTGAGTAGTGGAGTGTGCAGGTAAGTGGAGCAGCCGCCCCCGCAGTGGCAGCACAAACCCGAACTAACGATTCAAACCTGAAATTATCGATTTTGTCATCCGAGTTCAATACTTCTCGAGTACCCTAATCAAGTAGTAACTAGCGTACTTGTTGCCTCGTCTAACCGCCCAAGCCCGGTTACCCGAGCCCATTTAAAGTCAGGTTTGGTGGCGCCCTTATAATTTTGACGTACCCTATATATATGCCACAACACGCTTGCCCAGAACGTATCGTGTGACTCACGCCCGACTCCCTGAGCGTTCCAGCCGTGGCCTTTAGTCTGTTTTTAGCAAATCTCAGGGCAAGTGTGCAGTTTTCCAGGACTGATTCCGTGGTGCGATGCTCACCTTGGATGGGTGTCGTGTATATATATATATATATATATAAAAAGAACAAAAAAATACCACAACGGCTACATAGTCATATGTATAACCATGGTGTATACTACAAAAAGAACACAGACAAATTGCCTAAAGCTCAAAGGTCTATGGAAGTACAAATGCTACACATCAAGCTTAGTGATAGAAAATCTAATCAAGGAATCCGCGAACAAACTAAAAGAATAGATATTATCGAATATGTAGGCAACCTTGCAATGGAAATGGACGAGGCACTGCGAAAGGTTAACAGACGATCGCTGGAACAGAAAAATACAAGAATGAAGACGCCAGACCGACCACAAATGAGATGGTCAAATTACATTAAACAGTTCGCGGGGATAACATGGAGAAGAGAGACGAAAACCGAACAAAATGGAAAACAATGAAGGGGGCTTTTGTACCAAAGCTAAGGCATTGCCAGTTTTTATGCTTTTATTGGAGCTGACTTGACGTCTCTGTTCTCTGATCATGAGAAATATTCAACAGTGTACTACAGTGCATACCTACCTATTTTTCAATAGTTTTCAAAGATCTCAGTAGACGTAGAATCAGAAATAAGTATATTGGAGATGTTCGTTGTTCTTGTTTTATATGAACAATCATTCTCACATTCAACAGTAAAGATATTTCAAGCGGAATATTAGTGAGGAAGTTCCTCATTAAAATGAATAATTCATCCAACTCCAGAGAAGTGTAGTTGACAAAATAACAGCAATCCGTGGAGTGTTGTTTGGATATTAGTTCAGCCATTACTCATGCAAAACATGTAATTGCTAAATCTGCAAGTGCAAACTTGTTATATGATGTGTGCAGCGCTATACCATGATTGTGAAAAAGAGTTTTTATAAATTAGAATAGCAATTTTTGAAATAGTTATGAACAACTATTTCAATCGTCGAGGATGGTAATAGTACATTGTCTGCTTCTTAGTCTAATCCACAGCATCCAAGAGTTTACCAAGTGCTATGTGGAAAAACTCCGACTGAAGTTTTTCCGCATAAAGATAGCTGATACACACAATTTTCTTAAAATTGTATTTTAATTTCTCAGTTATCTCCGTTATTATAGATTATAAATTTAGAGAAAAAGCTGTAAGAACATAAAATTTGTAGAATAAGGCCGGCTACACCTTTTATCTTCAACTTGTTTTACTTAAAACGCCTATTTCAGAAGTTATAAATCAAAAACCAGTTTGAAGCTGCCATTTTCAGCTGCCAACAGCTTGAAGCAAAATGGCGGATTTTTAGGCCCTACCTCAGAAAAAGTCCTCTTACTTATGCATAATTTGCATACCAAATTTGTGTTTTTATCGAAAAGTGCGCGATTCAAATTCCTATCCGCCCCACTATAACCAGGGTTACAGTTAAAAGGGTTTTATTATGTATTTATTATGTAAGTAACAGTTATTTGTGATTCAAGTGTGTTATATTACAAATAATGCACCAGAGAAAAGTTGAGCCCTCGAGCTTCTAGACCTTAAGCAAAGCAAACTTAATTAAATAATGTAGTACGACTGTAGAATGCATAGCCGTCCAATGGCAGCACTCTCTTCAAAGGTAACTTACTCTAATTGACATTTTTCGCTTTATTTATTAACGTTAGACCTAGCGATCTAACGCATCTTAGCTTCCTTAAAAGCTACTTAATGGCTATGCAAATTTAAAACGATATATGTGATTTTAGCTGACATCTTTAACGTTGGGTTGTAGATGTAGATGCAGTTATACGTTTGGTTGGAATTTCTCGCATTCTCCCCTTTATGAGTATGTTTTCTGATTGTTCCTCTGAAAGAGTTATTTCGTTTGGTTGGCTTTGGTAATTTGTATACTTGCATGTTTGTGAGAGAAGTGTCTACTTTGACATTTTGGTAGGTTAAATGACGTTAGTGACTTTTTGGTTAATTTATCAACTTTGGAAGCCTGCAGATTGTAAGCAGTGCTCTTGTTCCACTTGTGTAAATTTATTTGTAAGGTCATTCCCGTTATTGCAGTGTTTGACGAATTTAGTTAAATCTGAGCATAGTATCCCATGTAGTTATGGTCGATCGGCCGTGTTCTGTTGAGTTCTGCTCTATTTCGGGAATTTATCATATTGACACCATGAACGATAACGCGGATGCTTAGGAACTTTCTTACACGGTCAGCTTTTTTTAGTAATACTTCGTCCCGCTATGGTGGTAAAACATCTGATCAGTTTTCTTTTCGCCGAATTGTTAAAAAATAAATCATCGATATCTTCGACATCTTGCGTCTGGTCTTTAACGGGGATTTGTGATTCGGCCTTCATTATTTTGCCCCAATAATTTTTATCATTGGATTAAGTAAATGGAGTCTGGAACAAACAGAAATGCAGGTGGATGTATATGAAGACGGCAGCGGCTTATGTAATTTATACCTCATATATACAAAATGTACCGCAGCTGCTAAACTTGAAAGATTATAGTATTTGAAAAGAAAATTTTAAATTAATATTAGTTAATGAAGACCTACAACGCATCGCACAGAACTCCGGCAATAAATGGCAAACAGCAACAAAAGCTTCCGCTTAACAACGGGGCGTTAGCACTGGCTTTGTGAATCTGCTGCAAAACCAGTAGCACAGCTTTAAACGACTTCAGAGTCGCCTCTATAAATTCGTAACACAAGTACCTAATTGAATGAATAAACGGACACCTACTTTAAGCTCACGGATTCAGAACTCGATACGCACGCCGGTAAACATCCACAAGTAAGTGTGACGGGTAGGCAAAATCCAATAAACTTCGTTAAATTAAGCCATACAGATCTGCGATAGCGCGAGTAAACTCAGAGCATCATTTTACTCCCACACCTTACTATCAAACATCCCCAACATAAGGCAAAGGTTAACAACAAAACATTGCGTGCGATCGGCTCGAGGGACGCTAACAAAGAAAGTCAAGTGCGCATTTAACATAACCTAGTTACGCCCTAACAATGAATATTTGCTTTGTACAAGTTGAAGGTCGCCAAACGAGTTTGGTGACTCAAAAAGTAGACCACAACTGCATTAGAACGATATTAGCTAATATAACATGCAACGGACGGAAAAATTAATGTGCATTCGAAGCGTGGCGTTTTTTGATCGTAACATGGTGCTACCTCGCATACTGCGAATCAGTCTGATGAAGCGTGTTAGCAACGAAGATGTAATGAAAGGATAGGGGTAAATAAAGAGAACATCACCACAGTCGAGGCTCGAAAACATCGGATATGTGATGCAAAATCGTTTCCACCTCATCGTGCAGGGGAAGATTTACGACAAGTGTAGCCCGGACAAAAAAATCCTGTTTAAAAACCTACTCTTGTGGGATACTGTCTTCAGGACAGCCGTCGATAAGTCGATAAAGTGAAATTATGATACTATGTAACTGTGCATACCTTGTCCCTTTATAAGTTGTATGTGGCATATCTAATTTCTTACAAAGACTAATTAGCCTTTTCTAATGAAAACAGTGCTAGATACGGACTTGGATAGCTATACGTTTACCATTTGTGTGAACCCAAATTCGTCCATGGAGTATTGCTCCCTGAATGTTACCTTACCTATCATTTCATTAAAGAGTTTGCTTAATTCTCATATTTCATGTACTTCTGTTTTTTTAAATTTAACATTATGGAACTATCCACTTTTACATTGAAATTTCGCGAGTGTATAAACTCACAATAAGTAGTTTTTCAATCTTTCCAACTCTCATGTCAATAACTGCTTATCTTCAGAATTACAATTGCTGAATATATTACAATTGGACAATTTACAGAGAACTTTACAAAAAAATCGTATCAATCAAAATACCTCAATACAAATTTCAGCAATCTAAAAAAACTATTTTCGTGCATCGAGCTTCTTCGAGTAAGCAAACGGATGCAGAACGAAGTGAGAAAGAACAAAATTTACGACGCACTAATGCTGTTCATGCTCGGTTTTATTTTTCATAGAACACGCATTCATTACGTTATAATTCTTCCAGTTCTTACCTGAGCGATCCGATTATGGCTTTATGGGCAATCACTGCCTTGCCTATACCTTCTAGGTTCATCTTCTGATCATAAAATGCTCATCTGCTCCAGTGGTAATTTCTGGATGGGCTTGTTGAGGCCGTAAATGCGAAAAATAGGACTACTGAAGGTAGTTCCAGTTGCTTCCATAAATTAGCCGGGATCAAGCTGCGGACACAGTTTCCACGATCGAGATGTCGTCATGAGCTGGTGGGCACTTATTTTGAAGTCGCTTTAATATCGCATCGAACAAGCGGGAAACTGCTGATGCACCTTCTTCTCATTTATTAATTCTGTGTAGAATAGCTGCGCAAACCACAACTTGATTAATAGTTTAGTGCCCTGTCAGCAAAATAACGAACTAATTAAAAGCCCTGTCAAAATAAATTGTGTTAAACTTTGTTTACTTTTACATCATTAACTCGCTGGTAAAAACCGAACTTTTCGTTTTGTGAAATTTGGAAAATAACATTAAATAGTTGTAGGTGAAATGTTTCGAAAAGTGCGCGTAGTTGCCGAAGTTGTTTAAAAAATGCAAGAATCGTGCTTAGTGATGAATAGGACCAAAGACTATCGATTAGGAACTAATCAGGAATCTAATGGCAGAATGATTAAACAAAATTTTTCGGCTGATGACGGAGCACAATTAGCTCTGAGAAACCGCTATTCAAAGGCTATTGTTTCGTTATTGCCTCACAATGTTGGATTAATTTGTGAATGAGCTGCCTGTACGGCAAATTATTATATTATTTTACCTTCTAATAAGCCTTCATGCGCTTGGCAGGTGTCGGTAGTGAATAAATGAAGAAATCATTATTTTAGAAGAAAAATCTTTGGAATGTTGCTGATGTAGTACAGTTTACTAATAACTTTCCATTTTTGTAGTTTTGGTTGCAGTAGATCATGTGACATGCTTTTGATGAATTCATTTTCTTCATGTCTAATGGATTAATCACAACAAAAATATACAAACCAACCTAAAATATTAATAAAATAAAATATGGCTAACATGCAGCTTAATTATAATACAAATAAAAAGAATATTAAGTCTAGCAGTACGGTTTTATTATATAACATTCTATTTTATACAGTGGAATCAACAGTTTCTTCAGCAATTTTTAACTGTCCATTACTGAAACAAAGATCAGTCAGAAAGAATCATAGTAATTAATTCATTTGCATGTGAAATTGTAAACGATACCAGCTAAGTGTCCATTCGTTGATTACAAATATAACGCAAATTTGGTTGATGACAGTAATTTTGAAGTAAGTCGTTATATTAGTCAGTTTTATCTGCAAAAGTAAATATTATTAGAAAGGATAAAACGTAAGTTTCTTTCTTACATATTTGTTGTATAAAAGGGTTATTGTTGCACATTGTTGCATAATAATTGGAGGCAGGCACAATTTAACAACAAGTTAACCTAAAATATGATATGCTTAGCTAAACTGTCACAATGTTTGAAAAGTAGGAATCTGTAATTATTTGATATTTGATTTCCAAACATATGGAGAATATAAGAAAATAACAATAACAATTGTATGTGTAAAAATTTTGAATTAAAAAGACATCAGCTTTAAAGTCAAGCTAAAAATATAAAAATTCAATTATATTAAAAATAAATACTGGTATGTGCCCAGAAAAAGTGTTCTTATAAAATCGATGTGGTCATCATAAGAAGTTTGGACTGAGAAATACGAAGATATTGGTGGTATGCGTGTAGCATAACTAGTAGGAGTTGCTGACGACGGTGCAAAGCCGTCCATGTAGTAGATGCAAGTCCATCTTGTCAATGAAGATAAATTGAGCTCGAAGATAGAAAAGCCAGAATGTAAGTAAAAAGCGAAGATAATATTAAAAATACCAAATTTGAGTGAAAATATAGAAATTTAAATAACCAAAACTACTAGTAATTGAAAATTTTTAAAATTAACGAAGGTGAATTATAAATAAATTAAAGACCAGCAAAGTTAACAGTGTTTAAGCAAAAAGGTTTATGAAAGGATTTAAAAATAAACATTATTAATTAATTATTTAAAATTGAATATAATACAAAATTTCATAACGATAATTTGATTAAACCCATAAATATTTAAAAACACAGAGGTAAAACCAATAAATGTTAATTGCCACATATTTATAGTGTTGTATGTTTTATTTGTGTATATCCTAATTATGTTTCCGCAGTAACCCAACGAAATTGAGAGTTGAACAATTGATTTTGTTATAAATGCATGCTAGCTGAGGACCAATAAAGATAAGATAGAATATAACGTAATAAAACCCTGATAGCAAATTATTCAATTCAATTAAATTAAGCTAAAATCATAGCAATAAACCGTACCACTATGTCTGAAGATATATCGGGAGATAACTATTCCAAGGTATGAAATATCTATGTACGGACTGCACGCATTGTATATCGATTTTAAAGTAAGATAATTCAGTATCGATTTTGGACTATAAAAACTACAAGAGCAGTAAGATATGTCTTCATCTTAATCATTTCAGTGGTCTTGGTTATGGTCATAGTTTTAATTTATCAAAGTGAAGTTAAAGTTAGTAATCTCTGTCTTGATTGTAAGTTTTGAATCCAGTGAGTCCAATTTCTAGAAGACCTAGTTTCAATTGCGTTCAATGGATTTTGAGTTTTGATTTTTCTCTGATGCCAAAGAATTCAGTTTTTATATATCAGTAGGGCATATCTTAGCATAGACTGTAAATTTTGAATATTGTAAGTCAAATATCGAAAAGCTGTCAATAAGGCATATATCCTAGTGTTGATGTTACAAGTAATATGTACATCAATTAAATTACGTTACTATTCTGGAATTATCTTGGGTCTTCAACTATATGATGTAGGTTAACTCGCCGCTTCATCTTTGGTGTATATAGGGTTACCTATGCCTCTTCTTCAATTTTGAAATGTTCAAAATCCTTGAATTTTGAAGAATTATCCATATATAGAGAAAGCGCTTTCCTGTGTCCATTTTGAGAGGTCGATTCAGGTATTAACTCTGGTGGGTGTAGTATATTTGTCCAAAAGCTCACAATAAATGTGGATCAAATCCTTTGAGATCTTCGAAAGTTTAGTTCAGCATCTCTGTGTTGGTTGTGCAAATGAATTCGGCTGGTTAAGTCAGGATTGAATATTATTTCAAAAGCAGTATTCACATGGCTACCTTTCAACTGCAGTATGTAACGGGAGTCTTCCTCCACACTTGTTTGACACGTTTTGGCACTATTTCAGGCCTTTTTAATACTTCCCCTTTTGGCTATTTTGGGAGTTATTGTTAAAGCATCTGCAAGTGATAAGTTCTGCAAGTGGTTCAAATGACTTAACTACACTTACCCTTACCGATCACATGGATCGTGTTCAATGCGCTTTTTTCCATCTGGAAAAAAGCCCGCATAACCCGTCTTTGCCGTTTTAGTAGCTCATAATCGCTCTGGCCCTTTTAGGCTATTTGTGGCAAAGAAAAAAGTCTATGATGTTAGAATCAGCGATTTAGTGAAACACTTAATAAAATATTTCTGCTAAACCTCAGGGGAGATTTATTTCTACTCTTTACAGAATAGTTTGGCCATTAAAAAAACCACCAGTTCAAGAATTAGGCAATTGATTTTTCTAAAAGTGAATTTAAATGGGAGATGCTAGGAAAGATTCGCCAATGCTATTCAATATGTGGAGAATATGGAGTACATATTATGCGTAGAATCCTAGAAATCTAAAACTATGGGGTATCCAGAGGAAATGTTTTGAGTAATAACTTCTACTACGCAAACAGCACCGTTCTACTGGCAAACACTGCCACTAAACTAAAATACTTCATAGCAAGGCTAAAATAAGAGAGAGTAGCAGGATTTGCAAGCAGCTTATACAAGAACGTCGAGATGCGGCTCTTTAGCGCTTTACAAGCAGCCCAATCCTTCAAAAAATGTCAACATCTGTAACCTAACATTCTTTGGGATGTCGAAACGAATCAGTTAAGAGATTATCAAATTTCGATAGAACATTTTCACGTTAGTTTGGTTGCTTCTATCAGTTTGCAGTTGTATACATTCAGAATATTAAATTACTATTGTAAATTTACTTCATATTCTATATATTTAGGTGTAAGTGAGGCAAAAAGCTAAAAAAGCAAGATCATCTGTAAGCACGCTTGAAATAAGGAAAAGGTAAAATTTCCAGAAGATCAACAAGTGACCTACACCAAAATATAGCGATATTGCACTCAATAAAAAAAACAAATAATAAAAATTCCAATGTTTCCTATAATACTATATGGTGCAGAATCTTGAACAGTGATAGCAGTAGATACGAAAAAAGTTGATGTACGAAAAAATGTAATGTTGGGGAAGTATATTATGGGATGCATTGTGACATTAGCGCCTGTACAAAATTAAATTTGCACAGTAATAATGCTAGAATTTCGCACCTCCGACGCGCGTAAACTTGCAATAAGCGAAAAGGCACAAGGATCCGCGAGTCCGCATGCAGCCAAACACATCGCATCTCTTCTTAAATTCCCCCTGAAGATGGTCCAGCTAGAGAGGGCGAGAAGAGTATAATAAAAGCACGCTCGGCCTGTTGCAGGCACTTGAGTCCAGCAACCAATCCAGTCAGCTCCAACTAGAGGAGCCAACAGCTTAAAACCTCTGGGCTTAGCTAAAGCCACCTGTAGCCGTAGAAAGCTTTGCTGTCGAGCCCGAAGCCGCCGCTTATTTCTAACAAGCGAGACAGCCTCTTCGCACAGCTTCGGACTTGGTCTTCTCCTCAATTACGAGTCGTCGCAAATCCGATACCTAGACCTGCCCTAAGAAGCTTTCCAGAGCTCTAGACACCGTCCAGAACTCCAATCCTAAAACCGTTACCAATCCTTAACGTATGTGCTAGGCCTTCGGCTCCGGTACCAGTAAATACTCCTGAACCCGTTCTTAGCAGTATCATACGTCGCCAGCCCCAGTACTAGTATAAACCCCCAAAAACAGTCCTTAAACCGATTTACCATGCCGCCGGATCCGATACCAGGAAATCATCTGCATCATGACTGCTTAATACCTCAACACTACGCCGCTACAACAGCACTTCTAAACCTCCGAAGAGGCCTCTACGACTACGCATATTGTTGTTTCAAAAATTCATAGGAGGCCGACCTACTACCGTAACTAGTCAAAGGCCTCATTTACCTGGTACCGCCTTTCTGGTTCTCGGCGAGGTCCTATAGCACCGCCAGCCGACAATCGTAACTTCAGTACAAAGCCTAGCAGGGCAGTTTAAAGTGGCTCCGTGGATAATCTAGCACCTGCGCTACACCATTCACACCCGGGTAAAGCCCTAAAGGGCTTAGTTGCATATATTTAGCTACACGTGGCTCACATGGATGTAAACAAAGCTGACCGGCATCGCCATATTTAACAACCTAATTACAGAAACTGCCGCTTCAACGTGCAGCGTCTGTTGAAAGCTCTCCGTCGAAGTCACAGCCTGCGCTAAAATTCTGCGTTGGCTGAAAACCTCCAAAGCCCTCGCTGAATTAAATAATCCAACCTCTTTTAAATATTATTTATTTATATTGGAAATAATTGAAGTTGATCTTAGTTGGACAACTTGACTTGCGATATAAATACCAAGATAGATATACTATCTAAAACATTCTGAATCCATTCACTCGAGATAAATAACAAACTCTGGCTTATTGGCCACCACAAGGCAAGTAAATGCAAAAACTTAATTTAAAATTACCAGACTAGAGCAAGTATTACAAAATAAAACATAACACCATTGTTGGGGCATCCGAAATGCAGGGCCACCACGATGAACTACGGCTCTATTTACAGGGCCGTGATGACGTTACTGCAGCTCTATTTGAAGGGCCGCGATGTAGTTGATAGCAGCTTAACTGCACCTCAGAACCTCGCGATGGTCTGTTCCTAAATGCTTCGTTGTTTCTCGTTCTCGAAGCACCTTTATTGATTTTTACTACCACGAGCTGGTAGCTGTTGCCTCTCGCCTGGCACCACACAAATAAAACGATAAAAAATGCTAAACTTACTTTATTTTCGGTACTGTTTCGATACGTGTAACCACTGCTAACGCCAGGACAAGAATGACCATTTTCCAGGATGGCAGACAACAAATTGCCACCCTTCCGCTACATTGTACCAACTTAAAACTAGTGCAAACTTAAAAACTACAAATATTACTAATGGGACGAAACAACCATAACATATGGAAAGCAAGAGAAACAAATGAGTCTATCTATAAGAAAATCCAAGAGTCACGGCACCTCTCTCAAATTGCTTACTAATGCTTACTAAATTTTTTTATATAAAGGAAAGTAGATCCCCGAAGAGCTTTATTTTGTACATCCCTGTTTAAAAAGAAATGACTACTCCCTAATATGAAACTTAAGCACAAATTCACTATTACTAAAATAAATATTTTCGATTGATACATTTTTTTTTTAAATATAACAACTAACGGCTCTCTTGCCTTCAGTCATCCGTTAAACGCTGGTACTTACCAGTTCCTGTCTATAACCTGCTCGTGCGAGCTTCATTAAGCACTGAATGTTGATGTAGCCTACACTCAATAAAATATTTATTGTTATACTCCCCTGTATATCAAGATCATTATGGCAGCACTGACACTATCAGTTTCTCCCGCAAAATTTCATGTTTTTATTTCTTCGTCGTAAAACGGACTCAGGATCGCTTTACAAGCAAGCCCGATAAGCGCCCTTGTTACCCAAGGATTAACGTCTTAAATGATCGTGTTCCATGTTTCCCAAGTTAATTGATTTATTGTTAGCGTAAATAGTGGCCGTAATTAGATCGTTGTTTGTTTTCGTTATTATAGAGTTGCTTTATGGAATTCTACTAGATTTATTGCAATTATCGTGGTCGTTAGTTCATGTAAAGAAACCATATATAGACCATTATGCGTTGCTTCTAGAAAAATAATTGCGTCGTCTGTAATATTCAGCTCCCGCAGCAGTTTTTGTTGCTGCGAAAAAGAATCCGACATTGACATTATGGTTCATATACAACTAGCTGCATGAGGGAAGCACCGCAATTGCGGATTTAATTGACTTATTTAAAACGTAAAATACCAGTTCTTCTCATCTCATTCAGTTCCAGCTTTGCAGAGCTTACATGGGCACCTCTTTCATACGGTTAACACTGCGAAATTGATATTTCAAAATATACAAGGGACACCAGATTAATAATCCACCTAGCCACGAAAATAAATTGATATTACAGAAATATCATGGCATCGTAATACACTACGTTTAAATAATCATTGTGCAAAATTTCATCCATTTATAGCAGATTACTGCTTCCTTGCCTATTAGTTTGTCATTAAAGATGAGTTTAGTTGAATTAGAGAACCGAAGCGTATTAAAGTTCCTTACTTTGGAAGGCCATGGACCGAAAATTGTACATAATACGATGCTGGCAGTGTATGAATGGACCAAGCACGTATCAAATAAAATACTGGTCAAAACATCCAAAGACATCCAAGACATCCAAAAACTGTAACGAATCCTGAAATGTGCAGAAAAGGAGTCGATTGATAACAGATGTTTGAAGAAATCGCTGTTGCGTTGAGGATATCCGAACCAAGTATCCTACACATTTTGCATGTAAAGCTTGGAATGAGCAAGGTGTCAGCCAGATTGGTTCCAAGACTTTACTCCTAAACAGAAAGGGAGATTTATTCAAGGAATTTGGATTCACTAAAAAAAATCCAGACATGTACTAAATAGTGACAGGAGATGAAACCCATGTCCATTATTCGGATCCTGACACCAAGCAGGAACCAATGCAGTGGGTACATAAGGGATTGCCATCTCCAAAAATATTTCTAACACCAGCATCTGCAGCCAAACTTATGGCAACAGCTTTTTGTAACCATCAGGGAATTCTTTTAATTAATTATAATATGGAAAAAGATAAACGATCAGCGCCAGTGCCTATTCTATCACACTTGAAAAAATGCATGGTACGATACAGGAAAAGCGTCCAAATTTGTTGAAGAATGGGATTCTAATTCTTCACGACAATGGAAGAGTGAACAAGACCCGACCAATTCAACCTCTAATGCAAACACTAGAATTCCTCGAGCTAGATCATTCAGGGTATACCCCCGATACGCCCTCCTGCAACTATTCCTTTTAAGAAACTTAAAGTATCAGTATAACGCTTTTATTAGCTGCTACAGCTAAGTCTTCACTGCTCTTTGTTGTAATCGTAATATCGTCCGCGTATCGTAGCATTAAATTCTTTTTTTTTAATTGTTACGCTGATATTCACTGTTGACGTGCTTTTTATAATATAAATCTATACAGCTTTCTTATCGGAGGTAATAAGACATATCCTTGTCTGGGGTCTTTTATTACTTTAGCGACTTTCTGATTCGCTATATTGTATTACATTTTGAAGATCATCTACAAAGTGATAGGCCAAAACAATTGCAAGCGAATATTATTAATGGTTTCGAGAAAATAGTTCAAGGATAAAGGACGCCTGTGTATGCATAGTTTACTGATCTTAAAGAAGCAGATTCGGAAGAGATTTAACATAGTATTAGGAAAAGCAGTTAAGAAAGTGAGATAAATACAAAATAAAGAATCAGGCTGGTGTGATAGTTATGATAAGCTCTAAAGAATAACCAGTGAAAGTTTAACAAAATTGAGAAAGCAGCAATCGGGCTCGAGGTAAATGAAGAGAAAATAAAATGCATAATAAAAAGAAACGCAGAAGCATACTTCCTTGTGACAGCTTATGAATGGAAGATACATCAACTCAAAAAAGTAGAAAAAAAAACAAATACTAAACAAAGAGAGGGTTAACAATTGCAAATACCATTAAAGTGCAGAGCATATGCTGACATGTAAGAACTTGAGGAAAGTAATGGAAAAGTTATGACTTACTTACTTTTCAACGAAACGGGGTTGTGAATTAATTTTTATCTCTGTTCGATGGCACACGCTATTATTGGCATCTCAGATTAGTCAAAGTTCGTTGAGTGGCTTGAGTAATTAGATCGAGAAAGGCGGAAACTTATTTATTAACTAACGATTACAAATTAACTCAAAAATGTATTATTAACAACTTATGTACGCAAAGGAAATAAAGATTTCGTATTCAGCGGTCAACTACTAGATACGAGACTCTGAACGCCTGACGCCAACTACTTAAGTTGCAGCATAACGATACTCGTGAATGACTGTGGGGATCGTACCTTCGGCGATGTCACAGCTTGGATTGATAATGATAAAACTTCGTACCTTAAAATTAAATTTGTAAACAAAGCGGTTTTTAAATGACGGACAAATTATTTGCAGCGTTGAAATGTAGTGAGTTTGCTGTTATTCGTGCTTGGAAAACCAAATTGGCGGCTAAAATTTGCTCTACGTAAGTTTTTACTAACTACTTTTGAGCTGCTTGGATAAATCACGAGCCAATGTCATCGCTCCACTGGAGCCTTCAGAATTCGCAAGCGCGGGCAAAATGGGCTGCGTTTACCACATTCTTTAAATTTTAGTGTTTTCATCGGACAAGCAACCATATAAGGTGCGTTTGATACTTACTTTCTCCCTCCGGACCTTCGGAAAACAATTTAAAGTTTGAGATTTTTTTATGCTAACACCTGTTGTCCTGTGCTCTTGGATACAGGTCGGCTTGGAGCACCCAGTTTGTTCCGTGCTACAGTATGGGTGCTCGTAACGACATGGATCGATCGGAACCTAAATGCAGGCTCTGGGAATGGCTTTCATTTGGGGAATCTATTGTAGGGGTGGTATTGAGCCGGTTGCTTGAAGATTATTCACGTTTCAGCTAAGGGTAAGTTTAGAGTTGGGTTTTAAGCCGGTCGTGCGCTCGTCAGCTAAGGGTAAGTTAAAATTGGATTTAAAACGTGTCTGGCGAGAGCTCGTTTTACACAATACAACTAAACTCATGGTGTCGCTAAGAGGGCTCGCTTCGCTGGATGAGGCTGAATTTCAGGTGCTTTCGGATTGGGACTGGTCTTGTAGTGACGGGAGCTGGCATCTCTGGCTAAGTTGAGCTTTCTAGGCTTCAGGTCCTCCTGAGCCTAAGATCTAGTTGCTTCCTGGGTGTTAGACTCAATAGTGACTTTAACTGGCCGGGAATCGTCTTGTACCCGTTCGAGGGTCTCTTTACATAAAGGATAAAAAGTCGGACCAAGAGCAGAAAACAACGGTGCTAAGAGCAGGAAATAGTGAGGGTAAGTGTAGGAACTTAGCCGAGTGCGCATCGTACCACAAGTTACGCAAATCTGAGTCCCGCGTCTGTGTCCTGTAATGCGATGAGCTGAATTCTGTTGGGACAAGATGGAGCCGTGCAAATTAAAAATGTGCTTTTATATTTTAATACAATTAGCATAGACGCAAACGTGATAACTTGAAAAAACTGTTCATATTAATAATTATAGCTCTAAAGTCAGGTACGGACTGGGTGCAATGAGCGGGGCGAGCGGTTTGTACAGTTTTCTATTCAACGTCATTTAACTATTATTGGTAGATAGTTCCAATAGCACCCAAGACGTTTATACACGTGAATATTTCCTGATAACAAATGTAGGAACCAAATATAATATGTAACTATTTTTACAAGAGATCCGTCTCAATTTCGTCTACGAAAACGTACTTTGGTTCATACTGCGGCAGTGAGCACCAATTTCTACTAGTTTTGATTTGAAAAGAATCAAAGTTAATACAACAACCCGGTTGTTTTAAGTAAACTGAAAGGTCGAAATGATCAGTGCAAAAACTAGAAGAAAAATGGTGCAACTTTAAAAAAACCAGTAAAACTTCTATTAGAAAGACCACATTGATACAGAGAAGAAAACCACTAAACGAATCTGGTCTGAACTTTGAACCAAAATGTGATCAGTGTAAAGAACCGAACACACGCAGTCTTGACGTGATGAAAACACGTATATCAACACCAAGATATAGAATTACTAAGAAATCCAGATCTACTATGAAAATCAAGATACTAATTTGTGAATTCAAACCCAAGATCTGGTCTCTAGAATGTAAAGAGTGGAAACATTTTTTTCAGATAGCGATTGTGTCTTAGAACTATGGCGAATATATTGTGCTGACTTGCATAGTCATGTTGATGCTGTCTCACATGTAACTGTTAATAGCGAGAAACAAGAAGGAAATATTGAATATGAATAGGTAGTAAATGCGATCGGAGGACTAAAAAACAAGGCGGTTGGTCTAGACTCAAAAGGTTACTATAACAGATATTATAAAACAAACTACTAGATAACGTAGAGTGTAACTCAGCGGCCAAAAGATTGCACCCAGTCCATAAAGGAGCTATCCAAGAACTTCAACTATCCCCCTTATATCTCATTCAAAGAAGGTTACGCTGGATATTTTAGATTAAGGTAGATGTTAGCTGCTTATATTGACATCGAATTATATTTTAAATACCTTTTAAGTAAAGTTGAGAATTTTAATGTTCCTGTTGTACTTTGCTTTACTTACTATTCTAAGTAAAACATGTAACTATGTACAATGGAGAAATCTAATGCATCTAATCATCCCTCCTTCAAAATTTCTCCGTGAGCGAAACATCTATAGTCAGACTTAAAAATGTTCTCTCTACTCCATTTAAACCACAAGGAAGAGTCCTCTAAGATAATATGTTATTTCCAAAGTTATTTAACATTTACGGCTAAGCTACATATAATTCTATGTGCATTAGAGGATTGGGCTTTCGCTATTAAAGTTGATGGTCGTAGAATTGCTAATCTGAGATTTGCAGATGATACAATTTTGGTGGCTGCTGCTTGGTATTGGGAATATGACGGAACTCCTCCAACGAGAGGACGCAGTAAGTGAGTCTTTGGGCTTGCACATTAATATCGAGAGATCCAAAAAAAACTGTTCCTCAGCGGGCTGTGGAAATTCAACGTATGAATAATATGTTGGTGACACTGTACGTCAATGTCAAATTCGAGGTTAGCAGGTTAGGATTTGCTTCATTTTGTGTCAAAACTGACTGAAATCCTAACCTGCTAACCTCGAATTTGACATTGACGTACAGTGTCACCAACATATTATTCATACGTTGAATTTCCACAGCCCGCTGAGGAACAGTTTTTTTTTGGATCTCTCGATAGAAATAAGACTAAATTGATGTTTGTGGGTCGCCATGGAATCCTTGAACCTAGGGAAGGGAAAGGAAATAATGCAATAATGCAACGGTTAGACTGAAAATGATATGAAAATATGGATCTATTTCGAAGACAATAAAGATACGATTAATAAAGTGCCTTGTTATGTTGATTTCGCTCCGGTATAAAGTCAACGCGTCCGCTTATGAACTCATCCCGTGAGTACATGGATGCCGTTCCGACAAGCATCTTCAAGGGCCTTTCAAACCCCAGGTCAAAATATTCGAGTTTCTACTATTACGACGAACATCTTCAAAAGCCTTTCCAGCGCCAAAGCAGAATACTCGAGTTTTTGCAGCTCCGACGAACGTCTTCAAGGGTCTGTTCTCAAGCCCCACATTAGAATATTCGAATTTCTGCAGCTCCAATAAACATCTTCTAGGATCTCTCAAGCCTCACAGCCGCTACGAACATCTTCAAGGGTTTTTCGAGACGCAGGTGAAAATGATCGAGTTTCTGCCTTATCTACGAACGTGTTGAAGAGTCGCTCTAGCTTTAGATCAGAATATTCGAGTTTCTGCCGCTCCGACGAACATCTTCAAGGGTCTCTCAAGCCCCAGGTCAAAATATTGTTTGCGCAATGTATTTATCTGTGTAATTGTACATGTTCGTGATTTTATGACTAATTTAAAAGTAATTAGGTGTAGGACAAGAGAAAGACCGCAGCTTTGCCAACGTCAGCAACCTCCTTTTTGCCGAGGTCGTTCAATTTTGTATTAGAACATGTCAATTATATCTGTCGGCGAGGATTGAATCCAGTAGCACCCGTATAATAATGATTATCTACTTGCGATGTATTTAGACAGAAATATCCACGCTTTCAGAATAGAACAACCCCAGTGTCTCCCCATATCTTGCTGGATGCATTTTTTAGTTGACTGCTCATTGTAAATCCATTTTAGACTGTAACAGCTTGGTGTTCCCTTGCAGTTCTGAGATTTGTGCAATGAAGCAGAGGAACTGTGATAGAATCACCGGATATGCATTCTTGATATACGTGAACAACCAGACCTACCCAAGTGCCGATTTCAGAAGAGCTGAAAATCAGAGACCAAAACTGGAGGGTCACAAAAAATTTTGTTTTGTTCTCTACAAAATAAATACGATTGTATCCTATTGAGTTCACAATTTCCTACGTTGAAATATATTCACGATTTTTCCATTTTTAAAGATTTATATGGAGGTCATGTAATAAAATCCAAGTATCACATAATTGCTACTCAATTAAAATTGTGTCATGGCTATTTTTTAGAAAACATGCGACAACCTTGCACGTTTATTCATGACAAATGATTTTTGTACCGTTTCTAGTCTAATTACAAATGCTGCTGCGGGAATTTAAAAATTAACATAACAAAGATACATTCAACATCTGTGGTAGCACATTTAACATATTCAGCACGTGTTGATAGTATTTTAATAGGCGACAAAAACTATTTGTTTGCACGTACATACTGCAAACGCGCTTTTTCCTCGATTTTTACATCGAGCCCAGTTTCATTCCGCTACTACATGCCGCATACTTCTGCTCGGCATACCGGATATGGGTGTACATTCCGAATATCTCAAGAGATATACGCAAAAATTGACCATATAAAGCCGAGCCTAATTGCGTATTCAGGTTATATTTCACCATTTTGCGATATTCGCGCTCAATTATTCAAATCTAGGGAATCTATTAGCACAGGCTACATTTAATTATGAAGTGTACAAAGATTTGTACTAGCGGAAACGCAATAAATATTCGCTACGCTGCTGCCTCGCTTTTATTGCACGTCGGCGGCTTCTTTGCGAACAAAGGAATTTAATCTGTTGCTATAAAAATCAGTGCAGTGCGTTATTAATTCCACTAGTTCTATACTGCGCCGCAATAATTCATACATTTAACGCTAACCTTATGCGCTTTTCATTATCATTGTTGCTACAAGCACATGATTCAAAAATTATTTACTCTTTTCCTGTTGTAGACACGCACTGCTCATTCTACCCATGATAACAACAGATCTAAATCATCAAAACAACTCAGTGCTAATGTATCGATACTCACTAGACAGAAAGAAGGTAAAGATACACATGTTTCAATTCTCTAAACTGAACGGTAGAGGGAAGGAAAATCAGAAAGGATGGAAAATACTGACCCGGAATTCAGTTAAAAAAAGAATTTTGCTAACTCAGCAAAACCACCCAAAAACCTCAAAGCAAACTGCCACGTTAATTTTTACAATTGGTGTTGCGCCCTCGCCCTCACTCGTAAATATATTCTTTCCGTTATCTGCTATAGCTTCGACTTTAACGGAGTCGCTTTCTCTTCCATCGTTGGGGTAGTACTGATTCTAATATCACTCCTTGCCATCGATTTCAAAACATTGAACAGTAAAAAAGCAATCGGGTCAGATAACGTACCAAAAGATCTCCTCAAGTTTGTAGAAGAACAGCATCTGTAGGTTTTCGTTCAGATACTCAATCACGTCTTCTTCTTCTTCTTTCTCCTTCAAAGTCCTCTTATTTCCTCGTATGCCTCATGGATCTGCTTCGGCTGATGTTGATACTACTTGTTCTACTAGTCGTCCCGTGTTTGGTTTTTCGCCCTTAACTATCTTTGAAACTCTGTTTTGCGTCATTGCATCTACGTGGTCTCTACGAGGTCGCCTTTATGTTCTAGTCCATTTCCGTATGTCTTGTATTTCGCATATTTGGCGTATTGTTTCACTGTCTATTCTCTTTCTCTCTAAGGTTAAGGCTCCTCACGTCTGCGTCTGCGAAATTATTCCTCAAAAGATTGATTGTCATCAATATTCATACTGATACCGAAGAAAACGATTCCGAAGAATTGCGAGCATCACAAATAAATCAGTGTAATGAGCCATATGTTGAAGATTCTCCTTAGTACCTTACACGAGAATATATGCCATAAACTAGACAGCAACATTAATAGTACACAGTGTGGGTTCAAAAATGCGTTCAGTACCAGGGAGGCTTTGTTAGGGGTCAATGTTCGGCCCAAAGCGGGGATTTGGCCTGATTCATTGATTTTGAGAAAGTATTTCACAGACTCGTTTATAAAAAAACTAATTTACACCGTAAATGAATCAGATCTCTGCTTGCACCAAATAGCAGCTGTCAATGTAGAAAACACACAGACGTGAAACAGAGGTGCAGTCTTTCACCTTTGCTTTTTTGATGCATACTCAAACTTGGTTAAAGCTGAGGAGAGAGTCGCTGTTCAACTGATTAACAACGTGATCACAACGGTTACAAGAGATTTGCGAATCGTATAACAAGCCGGTTAACACCAAAAACCTAAGAGCATGCAAGCAATCAGAAATATCAACATTGTGGCGCCCAGTTCCAAGCTAATGGACACCAGTTAGAAAGAGTGTCAACCATCACTTATGGCGAAATTAATCTCAAAGAACACTGAGCCCAATCAAATGAGATCAAGATCAGGATCGAACTGGTACCGTCAGATGTTACGTATTCGCAATACTTTTGTAAGATGTGGACTCGTAGACCCAGACTGAAGTAGGTATTAAGCGATAAGAAATATTCGAACTTTGGTATAGCCTCTTGTCGCATGCTTTGAATCTCTTGGTCTTACCATGTCACAAATGACGTTGTTCCACAACACATTCAGAAAGAGATTATAAGATCGGTTAAGCAGCGGAAGGATATTCATCCCTACAACTGATTATGCAGAGAAGGCTTGAACGAAAAAGGGGCTAAAGGCAATGCAGTGGGAAGACAAATCTGTTCCGTGCAGCTGTCAATAAAATTACATGGACCCTTATGATTGCCAACGATAACAAGTCGTCTTTAATCTATATATTTAACTTGTGAAGCGTTTTCCTTCAACACCTATTTTGATACTTCGGCCAGGCCGATTTTGATAATTCTTTTTTAAATAAAAGTTGTCACTGTGTAGATTTGCACAAAAGTCCTAAATTTAAAATAAATTAAAGATTTTAGGAAGAAATTGACATACTGCTGCTCTCAAGTAGTTGCAGCGAGCCAGGCAGTAGCAGTGGAACAAGTAAATTTTTCAAGTCGGCCTACGGTGTTCTGCTGATTTTTGCAATGGACCACTGTGTATTCACTAATTGTTTATTTAAATTCAACGGCTTGCTGAATTGTGAGGCAAACGTCAAAATACATGTAAAGTGACAGTGAATTTATAAGATAATCGGTATTGCCCAGATGCTATAAGATTTTGTTTGAGCTTCTTATTATCTAGATTAGACGCTAGTTCGCTGCTTTTCATGTTATTGCAATAACACATATATTGTTGAAACATCGTTCGACGTTTTCCGACGCCTATTTCCATACTCCTTCATCATTCCAGTCTCTTTCGTTTAAGTAGTATTCAGTCATCGCTTTTGTAATCTCTTCTTTCCAAATTCTCTTTAGCCTTCTCCTAGCTCTTTTACTTTGTGGTACTCATTCCATTTTCTCTTCGAAGTCTTTCCCTTTCCAATCGTTGAACGTGGCCATACCATACTACAAGTATTTTGCTCTAATTATAATAATACTTGTCATTGGCACTCATACGAGATCTGCTAACTGGGAGCTGGGAGCGGTGTAATATAACAGCACGGAAATTCTTTAAGAGGCAACCCATCCTCCAATAATGTGAGAAAAGAATGTCGTATAGGGCTTACACAATAGTTAATATCGTTCCTGATGGCAACCCTTTATTTATTTATTTCCATGTTTATGCGAGTGAAGATAACCATCGGCGCACACGTTTACAAGTTGTTATTACAATTGTTGTAAATAACTCGGAATCATATCCACATGGATAACGCCAATTAACGATTCAAAAATGCATTTTATGATCTTACTACTACTTTGAAGCATGCATGCCAAAGAAAACGAAATTCAGTTCTCTACATTTCTCTTGTAAATTGGAAATGGAGAATATCTTAAAATTACAGGTGAAGAAAAGAGAGAGAAAGAAGAGAGAATACCATCTCAACTATTTGTCAAAGTTTACAGCATTACCGAAATATTTGGTAGTAAGTTTTCAACTCTTGAGAACGCACAAGTATCTGAAAATTTTCAACTACGAAGAAATCAACTCCCCAGAGTGCCGTCTGGCCCACCCCAGAAAAATAGAAGTTAAATAAATTTAAAAATTTGCTTTTTATTAACCTATTTAAACTAAGGGAGCCGTTATTGACTCCCACACGTTTTTAAATTCCTTGGTTTTATTGCCTTTTTTTGGCTTAAAACACATAGTGTAAATACCATATATTGGGCGGATGAATCTGGTCAATAATAATAAGAAATAGAAACATTATTAGTGCAAAATGCAGTTTAGTTTTCCTAATAATTAACGTTGAAAAGACTGTTTTCGTCTGAATATTTTTTAAAGTTAATTGTGCACCATTTCTGTTAGTTTTTTTAAGTTTTCTATAAAGGGCCAACTTATGTGCATAGAAAAAGACAATTGTAATTATTTCATTTGCGGGTAAGTAAATGAGTTGGAAACTTGAGTGCATCGCTAACTACTCCTTGTACACATACTTGCTATTTAGATATTTGCCTTGCCTAAAGAGTTCAGTTTATCGCTTTGAAGAGTACGATCCAGAATTTTATATTTAATAGTGTTTAATGTAGTAAACATAATTTTGTGGTGCTTAATTTTCCACAGTTTCCAGCCCAAGATACAACAAAGAGAAATGGTAATAATAATTAAGAGCATATTGATGTTGTCAAGAAAGTATTTGCCTTGACCATACGGAGAAAAAATTAAAATTGTGGCTAAAAAACGTGTAAATGGAAACCACGTGATGTTTCCCAAAAAAATCTGTTTCTCATCGATTAGTATTTTTTACCGTCAACATCATTAAGTTGCAAGAAGTAATCTATACGTTTTTTATGTTGTTTAAGAACCAAGAAATAATTTATCGATATGCTACTTAGACATATAGTATTACGAGGGTAGTACCCATAATTTCTGCTAACCAATAGATCAAGTACACCATGGAAATCAAACTTGCCATGAAACAAATGATTGTTGTTTTCTAGTTTAACAGTTCAAATTTAGTTTTGATAATTGCAACAGTTATTGTACTGTTAATTCTGAAATAAGTGTTGTGCAGCCATGATTTACCATACCTTTAAAAATACCAACTCCGAACAAAAGCTTTGGATGACTTGGTGCTGCCTTTGGTGACCAAACACTTCCGCTTCAGAGGACTCTTTATTGCTGGTTTAATGAATTTAAATTTAACCGAGTTTCAATCAGCGACAATTTTCGCGAAGGAGGGCCAATTTCAATTCGTTAAACGAACATAGACGCTGTGCGAATAATGATTCAGGAAGAAAATCGAGTCACATATAGAATTATTAAAAACATCTTGGACATCGGCACGACTGCAATAAACAAGATTTTAAATAATCATTTGGGTGTAATAAAAGTATGTTGTGGGTGGATACCGCACAGTTTAACAGAAACCCAACAACAACATGTGAAATTATAAGAAATATGATGAAGGTAGATCTAAAGAAGTTTACATCATAACTGGTGACGAACGCTGGATATATGCATCTGAACCCGAATCTAAGCGGAATTCTACAGAATGTATGTTTTCAACAGATCCTAATCCAGTTAAAGTGAACGGATCTCGAAGGGTTGGTAAGAAAATGATTGCTTGCTTCTTTTCAAAATTAGGACCTATCACAACTACCGTGCTTGAAAATAAACGCATCGTTACCGCAGAATGGCACACAATAGTATGGCTGCCAGACGTTATTCAAAAAGCTCAGTTAGTGCACCCAAGAAGTGAGATCGTTCTGCACTATGACAATGCTTCTAATCATACCACACATCAAACAATATAATGTTTAGACACTTCCGGGTTAATATTTCTATTTCCCCATACAGTCCCGACCTAGCACCTTGTGATTACTTTCTATTTCCTACATTAAAGGATAAAATGCGTGGTGTGCGATTTGGAACTCCCGAAAATGCTATGGAAAGCTTCAAAAACCTTGTTTCTCAAGTGACTCAGTAAGAGTAGAATTTGTTTTGAAAATGGGTTTTACCAAATGCGTTTGCTTGTGTGTTTGTTAATGGACAAGTTTTAGGCATGCAGAGTACCTGGTATCTTAGACACCGACTGCTACGGTCATATGGTCAAAGTCCTAAATGTAAATTATTCTCCAATGCGACTTGTCGACTAGATGCATGCGGGTTTTCTCAAATGTAAGCATGACGTCTACTTTTGTTTCGTCGTCCAAAGAAGCACCATGTTTCTTAATGTGTCGTACATGTCCAAGTTCTCTAACCTGCTTGTCAATTTTGCTAACTGTACGTTGAGATATGGGTGGTAATTCTGGAAATTTCTCCTTGAAGAGGCGAACAACTTCGGCTTGAGTACGTGTTCTATCTCCATAATCGATCATCATCAGTATAGTTATTTTATGAATTTCAGTTAAATACACCATCCTTGCAGTAAATCTAAATCGACGACGATTTTCAAATTTGCTGTCGGCTGACTTTCAAACTGACTTTGACACTACTTTGAAGATAGGCAAATTGTATTTATTAAAATTGATATTTTCGAAATTATTTTTTCCTTGTCAATTTCGAATGGGTTTTCAAAACCAGACACAGTGCTTAATTCTCCTTTGAATGCTCTTTTCAGTGATGTGCCACTTGGCATACCGTTTCATTTTAAAAAAATGTCTGTGACGTCACCGACTGAAGTCACGTGAGTCATTAATGCAACCAATAGGCCGTAAATATCCACTACAATCAAAATCGAATGACGTGTTAAAATATGGAGATATTAATTTATTCCATTGGCTGATACACACTATATATATATTCTGTTACTATTTCTATTACCTTGTCTGATACTTGTATAGGCACTGCATCGTCGCAATTTCACATTATCTTGGTTTTGTCTATATTCATTTTGAGTCCTACTTGCATGGCAGCTTGGTGTAAATCTATGACTAAATCTTGTATGTCGGCCATATTATTTGACATTAGTAGTATGTTGTCAGCAAATCTCAGATGTGATAGACATTCTTCGTTTATGTTCAAACCTTTTGTTTCCCAGTTTAGTGTTTTGAGAACGTCCTCTGGCAAGTTTGTAAACAATTTTGGGGAGATGGTGTCCCCTTGTCTAATGCCTCTTTTAAGGGTAATTGGGTTGGTTTTGTCAAATGTGTGTATTGTAACTGTAGTGTTTTCGTAATAGCTATTTATATATCTAGGGAGCAAAGGTATTCATTTCCTCCTCTGTTGGAAATTGACAGTTTTGTTTCTTAAAACTAGGGCACAAAAGCCGACTTTCTATAGAGTGAGTAGAAAAAGTTCCTTTATTAGTTGTATATATCTATGATCAATTCTACACCTATTCAATGCGTTTACCAGAGCCCATATTTCTATTGTGTCGAAAGCCTTCTCGAAATCTACGAAGGCCATGTAGAGGGGGATGTTATACTCGTATGATTTTTCCATCACCTGTTTTATAGTATGGATGTGGTCTATGGTGCTGTATCCCTGTCGGAAACTCTGTTCGGTATGATTCTGGTCAGCAGCTTATATAGATGTGACAGCAACGAAATAGGGCGGTAGTTTTTAAGTCATTCTTGTTCCCTTATTTGTATATTAGAATTCCATTCGCGGTCTTTCATTGATCCGGTGTTTTTTTGTGTCCAAACACTGATTGCACAAGTTTTCCAACCAGTTTAAGACGGATGTTCCTGCAGCTTTAATTATTTCGATTATTGTGCTGTTGGGTCCTGCGGCTTTATTATTTTTCATCTGCTTTAGAGCGGATTAATTTCGTATTTCGATATAAGTGGAATATCTTCTGTGTAATGTCGAATAAGGGCCGCTCGTCTGTCTTTGGGGCTAATATTTGGTTGCTGTATTTTGGATGAGTACAAGTCCGAGTAAAATGTTTCTATGTATCTTAAGATTGCTTCTCTGCTTTTTATTGTTTTCCCTGTTTCATCCTCTAGGTGGGTCATTTCTAAATTTCCTATTCTGGTTTTGTTCGTGAAAACTTTTGGTTCTTTATTTGCTTCTATTCTATCTTTGATAATTTTTCGATTGTACGCTGCTACATCCGTTCTTACTCTCTTCCCTATTTCTTTGTTAATTTGTTTAAGTTCTTTAGTTGTACTAGTCCTTGCTTCGTTTCTGTTTGCTATTAATTTCTTTGTTTCTTCCGTTAATTTACTGGAGTTCTTTGTTATTGGCATATTCTCGAGAGACGATATCGAACGAACAGCAGGAAAACAGTGGACGGGAACTACATTCGACAGAACAAAACGGCAACAACTGCGGGAAGCGTTTGTCCAAAAATGGAATAATGTGCGCTAATAAATGATTATGATGATGATGATGATGATATTTTAATAACTTGCTTTGGCAGTTCTTATCTTATTTGAGGGAATATTTCACTGATGTCGATAACGTTGGTAGTTTCCGAGAGGAAATTTATTCATGTAGGTATCCCAAAGTTTGCGCTTCCTTTTTATTTTGATTTTATTTATAGTCCAGTCACTATGTAATTTTTGCTTGAAAGTGAAGGGAAATTTGAAATTTCCTTTTTGGGGTATTGGTGAGGTCCATCAAAGCTTAACTTCAAGTTGTCGACCAAAATTTCCAATGTGCTATTTCCGTTAGGTATCTTGATAAATGAGTGCGTTTGATGTTTTTGTGATAAATCGGTTCCCGTTAACACTGCATAAAAATAATGTAGACATCTTTGTAAGAATTTTGAATGTTCTACAATTTATATTCTATTACTTTTTCGCATAGGACCGATATTTGTCGAGATATCGAACGCCAAAGGAGAGCGTGACAGGGTAGAGATTTTTTTTCGAGCTTCTGGGCTTGTGTCGCATTTCTCTTTCTATTTAGCGAAAAAGAAGCCATTATCAAACTTGTAGAGGTTGAAAATAGCTTCAATTTGACCTATTATAAATTGAAATGCGACTAAAATTACGACTTGTAGAGCGGGCCAAAGTTGTCAAGTTGGCGCGTAATTTTTCTTTCATTTATCGTACTATTACGGAGATCACTTAACAAACTTCATTGCATTATTGGAATCATTATATTTCATCAAGTAGATAGTATACAGCACTATATAATTGTATATTAATAATAATAATAATAATAATGAAGGTCTTTATTAAATTATTACAAAATTACACAGAAAAAATATTGACTAAAACGTAATATTGTCTTGGGCGAAGTTCAACTTGATAGAAAAACAGATCTATCCGCTGTTCTTCCACTTAACCCGGTCAAAAACAGAAAAAAAAAGAAAACAAAACAATCCAACGATCTACGCTTTGGCGCCAGGCGAAATATTACGCACAAAACAGCTATGGCGGTGTTTAGTGATACAGCAATTTACTAAGTGTGTTATTTTGACCCTAATAATTAATTCATTGATGTTTATCCATAAAATTTTGAAAAATAGCTTTTTTAAATTTTGAAGTACAATAGCCTTTTACTACATTTGGTAACGAATTATAGCATTTAGTTATTCTGTAAGAAAACGATCGCTTGAAAAATTTTGACTGATGTTGAGGTGGAGTCAGCGTTCCTTTAAATCTTATATTTAAAGCGTGTACGTCGGTTCTAAACTTTATTTTGTTGTATAAGTAGCTCGGTGATTTACTGAAAATGATCTTGTGGAAAAGACATTCAGAATGAAAGAAGCGCCTTTCTTTCGTATTAAGCCAGTTTGAATCTTTCAGTTTATAAGGAATTCTTTCTCATATTCGTATTCCAAATATGAGGCGTAAACATAATTTCTGAATTTTCTGAATTCTAGCAATATTAAAGCTACTTAAATGTGAATCATAAACAACGGGACAATAATCAAAACAGGACAAGATTAATGCATTACACAAAACGGTTTTCACATTTACATTTAAAAATTGTCGATTTTGATAAATAAGTTTCAAGGAACTATATGATTTTTGCAGACATTTTGAAATATGTTTAGTAAATTTAATAGTATTTAACATTACAAGCCAGGTAAAACAGTTTTTACTGGCGATAGGATTGGGATGACTGGCGAGCCGTTACGCGAACCTGTCATATCCTTGAGCCAGTAAAAATGGTTACCTGGTGTGTTTTGTTGGCTATTCAATTCACCTGTCATCTGTCAAAAAGTGACCAATGAAAATCCAGAATTCTGACGTTTCTTGACCAATCAAAAAAATATCAGTGGATATATCTTCCTAGAAGGTATTCAAGTGACTATTTTTAACAAATGCGATTTTTATTAGAAAAAGTCAATATTAGTGTTCTGTTACTATAGAAATTGCGTAGTTTGTTGCTAGATTTACTGAAAACTAATTTGAAAAGGTAGTTTGGTTTATTAAATAGTCCCTCGAATACCATTCTTAGTCAAAGTTAAGTAGATTATTTTTGCGGTGGTATCACTACTCATGTCCATTGCGCTTGGGATTAGGACTCGTGCTGTCGCACTCGTCCTAATCGTACCAAGCGCAATGGACATTCGTGACACCACCACAAAAATAGTCGACATAACTTTGACTACTCATGGTATTATAAGTGAATATTTTATTTGTTTCTCACTTGTAAATAACTAGAAATTTACCATTTATTCAAAATGTCAAACTAACAAGCAACTAAATTCATCAATATGACACATACTAAGGAAGACAACTCTGGCTTTGCACGCTATCATTTATCTATGAGCACGCTTGTAAAATATAACTGGCTAGCCAGTAAATTTTTTACTGGCTAGCCAGTTAAGAAACATTTTCAAGGTGAATACAGTGACTTGATAAATTGATGTTTACAAGTGAGGAACAAATAAAATCATTATCATTATTTTTAAAATCAAATAAAGGTTTACACTTCGGTTGTTTTTCGGGTTCTTCTGTTGCAGATTGACTTCGTCGAGAAGCGATCGAGGCTAGTCTTTCATTGCAATAGTTCTTGTAGCATGCTCTATGCACACTTACATTATCCACTCTTTCCAACATAGACCGATGTTCATCGTGTCCCCTCTTCACGCTCGCCGCTAAAAGAGTTTTCACAGCTTTCACTTTGGCCACTTAAACGTCTCTGATCAAATGTGTTTTACATGTGAAACAATCACCCATTGTATCTCAAGAAATAACACTTTTACAAAATATTTATTTCTAAACCGATGTTCTATAGCAGAAACGTCAAAAATAACAATTTACGTACTGGCTACTTGAACTTTAACGATTCTCATAATGCAATGAAGTTTATTATGCCATTTATGTAGTAGTACGATACATGAAATAAAAATTAAGCGCCGACTTGACAACTTTGACCCGCTCTACAAGTCGTAATTTTAGTCGCATATCAATTTATATTAGGTCAAATTGAAGCTATTTGCAACCTCTACAAGTTTGATAATGACTACTTTTTCGCTAAATAGAAAGAGAAATGAGACATAAGCCCAGAAGCTCGAAAAAAAATCTCGACCCTTTCACGCTCTCCTTTCGCGTTCGATATCTCGACAAATATGGCTCGTACGCGAAAAACTAATAGAACATAAATTGTAGAGCATTCAAAATTCTAAAAGAGATGTCTACATTATTTGTACGTAGTGTTAACGGGAACCTATTTATCGCAAAAAAATCAAACGCACTCATTTATCAAGATGGCGGAAATAGCACATAGGAAATCTTGGTCGACAACTTGAAGTTAAGCTTTGCTAGACCCCTCAAACAAAGGCCTTATTTTTGGACATAGTGACTGGACTATTATAGGTACATAATATCTGGCTAGTAGCGGTAAATATTGCACGATCGCTTTTACCGATAGGTGTACTGTATTATACTATATCAAAGGCAAACTTTACTCCAAATAAATACACAAAGGTATCTGAATTACATATCCTTAACCGAAATATTACATAGACTATAACCACGTAGGTGGGTTTAATATTTCTTACAGAAGAGGTGTTGCGTCCCGGCCATTTAGTTGAAAATTGCGCAACATGAGTTATTTAGTTCAGGGCTGTCCAACTTCAAGGGGCCCAAGGGCCACTGTAAAAAATTTGAAGGTTATGAGGGCCGCATCATAAAATGTGTCGTGTGCATCTTTGTAAGTGATTTGTAATAAATATAAAACGTGTATATTTTAATACTAATTTTTATTTATTCAAGAAGCTTAGGTTATACTACAAAACGCATTGAAACATAAAAGAGATATAAAGGGTGTTTCCTGAGGTAACCGACAAACTTACACCATATGTTCTAGAAGTGATTCTAAACAAAAAAAATCAGATTCACTTTAGGTTAATTTCTTTCCGTTCTTGAGATACTGGCAAAAGAAAATAATACATCAATTAATGTAAATGTACGTATAGAGATGTGACGTTTCACCCCCTTACTATGGGCGTCAAAGATTTACCCCTCGGGTTAAGCTCAAATCGGAGAATTGCGTTACTCAAATATATGTTTTTAGCTAATTACAATGATTAATTAAAAATAACTCTGAGTTGTACATTATTTAAAATTAACATGTTCTTCTGGAACGGTGTCAGGTTTCGAGGGTCGAGCTGCAACTCAATGCACCGGCGAGTGTTGCGGGTCCCTATTGGTAGTCTGCCGGTACGCACCCCGATTCTTCGGGTTATGGGCTGAGTAAGGCTTTTGTTCCTGCAAACTTGACCTTCCACTCAGCAGTGATTTTAAGCTGTAAATTTCCGGTGAATTTAGCGATTTTAAGGGTTACCTGGGGCGGGCGTTAGTGCCTAAATCCTGGTGCAGAGGTTGCTGGTACCTTACGACCAGGTTACCGATTTAATTATTGGTAAAATGAAGTTATGAGGAGTATTTCACTTCTCGGGGCGCTGAGATTTGCGTTTACAAATTAGACGGTCCGAAATGGCTTTTAAGCAGTTAGCCCTGCAAGACAGTACAGCGTATTAAGACAGGGTTAAAGCCTCAGGGATTCGATTTCCGAAGAAAGTTCAACAATCAAGGTAAAATTGAATCTAGCGGTTTTGATTTTGCGGAAAATTTGACCTCAGGCTGACAGTAGAACACGTCATCTCCCTTGAAGCCTGGTGTGGTAAGGGTTGGAGGCCTACTCCTTTAGACAGTTCAGCGTGTCCGACAGGAGGGCCCAGATAGAAAAGGAGAGGACAGGATCAGGACTGGTGGACTCAAAGGGTAATTCGATCCGCGGGCCGCAAAAATATTCAGGCGGGCCGCATGCGGCCCGCGGGCCACATTTTGGACAGCCCTGATTTAGTTCATTTTCTTGGGTGCAATTAATATAACGAGAAAAGAATAGGGAATATTTACTGTAAAATCGATTTTGCTTAAAATGTATTATAGTAAATTGAATAATAATCGATTGAGCACAGGAGATAAGGGTAAAAAACTAAGTACGTTAATAAATAAATAATCCAAATTTGAAGTTGGATATTTGATGCCTAGATTAGAAAGTGACTTATTAAATACTGGGGTTGATATTGCGCTACATACATATGCCAGAGTTTTGTAAAACAAAATACGGTTTTTGCTTTCAAGCTTCGTTTTCCATTAAAAAGTCGAATGAGGTACGGCTAAGGGCTCAATTTACCACTGGTAACTCCTTCACCACAGCACCCTCCTTTTTAACTAGAAACGCATATAAACACCCTGCGCCTGTATGATGTAACGATAAATTCATGGTCGGCCTTCCTGTGCTGACCGGAGTACTACGGTCATTATTTGTTAGATGGTATTGGTAGAACCACAGCTTTAACACAAGAATTGGAAGAACCTGGGGAAATTGTAGCAAAATGAGTTTGATATAAAAATTGACAAAATGCTTGGGACAAGTTAAAATGAAAAAACAAAGAGCATAAATGAAAGAAGATGGACATGTGAGCAAATTTACAGTTGATAGTAATAATCTAATTTACATTTTATATATTCTTTTTAAAGTTAAAATTAAACTTTTGTTTTAAAGTTCAAGCTATTTTTATTTCTCCTCCAATTCTATTACTAATGTATATAAAATATCAATCATAAACTACTTTATTTTCCAAACATTTTGAAATACAGTTGAAATTTTAATCTAATTTTGTAAAGTGTAATAATAATTGTAAACCATAAGATTAAAAAAAAATTATTTTAAATTTTTAAGCATTTATCAAAAATTTTCAAAAATTTGAAATTCTACAAAAACGATGCAAAATAGAGCGTTAGTTATAGAGACAAATTTTCTCTAGAATTTTAGACTGAATTAAAAAATGTAATAATATACCGGGTGTTGTATTTAAAATAAGAGTTAATTAAAAAAATAGGAAAAAAAGAAACCCATTTTAGAAGTATTCAACTGGAAAATCACCTATCTCACATCAATACACACTAAAAATGTAATAAAAATGTGAAAATCGTTAGAGCCGTTTTTGAAAAAATAAAAAAAAAACTGAAAATTCACAAGACTAAACACCCACTTCCGGTTATGCGATTTTTTTCAAAAGCTTGCTGTGGCATCTACATAGTACAAAAAACTTATATATGAAGTTTCAACGCCATACCTCTTTTCGTTTTTGAGATATTATGTTCACAGGCACGCAGACACACGCACAGACAGACCAATGAACAAAAATATGTTTTTTCCTCACACGGCAGTAAAATGTGCCATTATACTGCTTGATTGATGATGCTAAACTGTCACTTCATTGCCATGGCATCTAAAACACTTTATCTGCCGCTAACGAGATCAAATAATTTTCTTCGAATTTTGTTCACAAAGTTGTAAATAATTTGTTATAAAAACGTTTGAAGTAAAAATATTATATGTTATTCGGAGCAAAAGTATCTTTATATGGCTCGGCTGTACTTATCTGCCTGGAAAACTCGGCAAATAACCCGTCCAGTCACAGCACATAAAGTATAACTTTGCTCCTAATAACGTAATATACTATTTTGTGTTCAGGGGACTCTAAGACGTGAAGATCTGTTGAAAACTCCATTTCGAATTTTTGGGGTGAATCCAATACTTCCTTTATCATAAAAGGAAGTAAAAAGTAGATAATTAAACTCTGATACTAATTAAAAATTCATTATTTGTTTCATTTACTCGTAAAATAAACGTTTAATATTTTTCCACGTAGACTAATAACATAAGGAATATCTAGTTAATAATTAGAACTAGATCAAGACTAATATCGATATTGACTTCGCCTCGAGTGTAAGAAGATTACATAACATTCATACGCAAGTACAGCTAATACAACATGAATTTCAGATATCCAGTAATACATAAGGAGTCTTACATTGTGCAAGGAGGATTACCACGCACATAATTTCCAGAATTCGCGTTTTAGCTGTCAATTCTTACGGGTATCGCCAAACTCGTTTTTGCAAAAGTTGCGTTAATTTATCTATCATACAGCAATCACTGGAAGCTCAGCAAAGCCGATAATGGTCTTATACAGTGTCATAGACTGGCATTTAAAACCTGTAAAAGGTTTTATTGTAGCTACATGACCAGTATATCGATGATTTTGTTTTATAAAATGCAGCTGCCTCCAACACCTGGAAGTTCAGCGTAAGAGAAGAAATAATCTGGCATTCCTCGTTTGTTCAGAAGTAAACACTAGCAACATCCTTGCCGAATATTAATCACTTTCAAATTTAACATCATTAACTAATGTTATGAAATATTTGAAATTTTATTTATCTCTGACAATCTAACTGCGACATAAATTTTAAATAAACCGTGAAAACTAAGTTTCAATGTAACTTCAGGAGTTTTCTATTTTATGAATACCAAAGACCCGCGCCTCGTTATAAATTTATTTTTAACTGTCATATTACATCAAGTTATCTTAACCATTTTTTAAATTAGTATTCGCTCTTAAAAGTTGATTTTATGCGTCGCCTGTTATCAATCAAAATTTTCAGCATCAATCATAATGAAAGTTTAGATTCCGTAATAACAATATAAAACTCAAGATGCCGTTATACTAGCCAAAACCTTTCAATCCCTTCTTAAGATCGATCTGTCTTTATATCCTACATTTATTAAACTTTAATACTGTATGTACAACAGGATACTAACAATTGATCGTTGTAGGCTCGATTAGCTGCAGGTGATTTAAAATGTATGAGTAAGAATGATTGTATTTAATCCGCCAGCATGCTGACTGAAAGTCGGATGCTGCAAATTCTTCCGAAGACTCGCAATGGGATTCCTTTGCTTTCAATTCCATCCACGTCTTTGTTGTTCGCTTGTTTTGATTTCCTAGGAATTAGAAGTTAGATGAATTTTATTGGAGGTAAGCAAGCTGTATACAGTGTAACTGCTATGTTGACTAATTGTAAAATCCATGCAGTTGCTTTTAAGCCCGTTTCTTTGTGCTGAGTACCATCAATATAAAAAGAATTGCTTATCTGGCTCTTTAAAAAGCAAATTGGAACATAACAGAGAACAGCGGAGGTAAACAATAAAATTCTATGTAAACAAACTAGTCTACATTCCGTGCAAGATATTTGGCAATTTACGAAAAAACTACAGTAGAGATAAACAACTAATCACAGTAGAGAATGAATCCTAAAGTGGAAATAATGACGAAGTGCCGAAGCAGTTTCATAAGACAGTTAAAAATAATGATGAGCATAGTAAATATATATAAGCAAAATAATATAGAAAAGTGGAATATCTTCCTGCGTTATAAATATATCCACAAATATACATGAAAAAGAAAATCCCTAAATCAGTTACGGCAGAACGACAGAACACCTCAATTGAGAATGCGCGTACAAAATAATACTAATTGCGATTCAGGTCACTCTTTCGTAGTAGTAATATCACCTACTTGGGAATAAGAACAATATGCAAGAGAGGGATTTGTCAGAAGCCAATTAAATATAAGCTCCTTTTTGAAGATCAAAGTATTCAACAACTATATACAAATTGACAGAAACGAAAATCATATCTTAGACACAATACGCAATAAAAGCTGCATGATACAGGAGAACAATTTGTTGCGAACGGATAAGGGAGTAAATAAGAGATAAAGTAAAGAAAGAATGGATTTCAAACAAACCATGAGCGCTCATAATTAAGAGAAAATACATTAAGAATAGGATAACTTCAACCATCGAAAACAAACCTAGTGGCAACTAACTCATCAGTTACACAAAATCGAAAAACATTGTTACCGTTGTTATCGTTGCTCTGGTGGTAAGGGTGATAAGCAAAGGCAGCCGCCTTCTCAGCCAGAGGAGATCGTGGGTTGTATAAGGGACTCAAGACCTTCAGCTGAAAAATAAAAATATGGGCGCCAAGTAGCAGATAATCCAGCTCTTTGCTATTCGCACAGAAGTTCATACAATAAAATGCGCTACCAAACACTTTCTGAAAAGAGAGATAACGGCAAGGGCATAAATAAAATTCGCTGACCTAGGAAACGATTCAGTATAATGAGCAATAATAAAAGGGGGGGTGCTCCACAATAAACACATAACACGTAATACAGTAAATCAGCACGATATCTCAATAGGGAGATTACATCACCATAATTAAGCGTCTTATTAAGCCTCGCCAAAATATTGGCATATAATTTTAACAATCATCAAAGCGTAGTTGACATAAGGAACGCAATTCAGTTAAATAGGTTAATTGTAAATTAATTAATTAATTATAAGAAAATATGTATTCGAGAATTACAAGTTGACTTTTGACATGGTCAAATGCACTACTAAAAGAAGACGGTCGATAGCTTCATAGCTCTCACACATTTATTGCAGATTGAAATTTGGATTGATTAGTTGGATTCGACCAAATTCCCACTATGCAAGAGCAATCTTAATGTTTGCCTTAATATGCAATAACGCCTACACTGAATCCAAGATCTTATCTCCTAATATAGCGCTTTACGAACCGATAATGACTAAGGTAAGTTTTCAAAACTTTATTAAAGTGTCGCAAGCTAATAACGCAAGTAAATACTTGCAAATTCGGGCCTATCTTGAGGCGGGATTCAACCTAAATCATGTCACCAACGTTACGTGACGTTCGAGAACGGATTAAATTTTATCATGCAAATGCCGCAGAAAATTCTATAACGGAGTGTGAGACATCCGTCCGAATAACGTTTAACCTAAAAAGCTAATTAGAATGAGCTACCGCAATAGATTCTTTGCAAGGAAAGTGTGGTACAATAAAATTATATCAGCTACTTTAAATGGGTGAGGAACACGCTTAAAATAAATAATAAGAAAAGTCTAATATTTACTGGTTACATCGTAGCACAATCACAGGAACGCATTAAAATGGATCCCGAAGTTCGAGTGGCCGAAATTAGAATACAAAACAACTGACCTTGCGTTGATCTTCCCAGGCTGCAGCAAGCGTAGAAAGAGGGTCCGATGGACAGCAGGGAGACCGGCTCCGCCAAGGGTGCAGAACTAACGACCTGCAGGTAACGTGTCTAAGGGGGTTACACAGGGACTTCACCTTTGCTCTCTATTGTAGGCGAGGGGTTCCTACATGCTCGCCAAGCTCAAGGCGACAGCTAGGGGCCATCTTCGTCGATTAACCAAGGAGCAGAATCGCTCGCACGGGGCGAAATATCCGTCAGCCACGGAAGGAGCAGTCGGTATCACTCAGAACACTACCAAAAAAAAGGACATCACCGAAAACAAGGACGTTGCCCAGCAAAAGGAACGTCACCAAACAGAAAGAGCCTCAGGTGTTCTAGGCTCCATTTCGCCAAAAGGAAACATGTGCTTGCCAAAACGAAATCCAAACTAAGTTTGGGCTTGGGAAATTACCAAATAATCCCCACGGGGTCTGAATTAGCACCCTCGGAACATTCCAAACACAACCGAATTAACTTCCCGAGCTAGATGCCATTGAAATAACCCAATTAAGGTAGGTTTTAAAACGTCGATTTACAAGGCAGCTAATCTTTAGCAGCACAACATGGCGAATGGCCCAAAAAGGCTGATAAGGAAACCCAATTCGAAAATTGGAACTTGGAGGGGCTTTGAAAGAAACTTGGCGTATGCAACCCAAAAAGCTTTATGAGAGGAGTGACGTCTAATATCTAGGAGATCTTATGAATTGTAATTTTGGGAACCAACTTAGGTTAGATCAAAATATAACTTGCAGAAGGTCTGAATGCTCAGTTTTATTGTAAGCAAAAATTAGACTTAATGAAAGATCAGGAAAAAAGTTAGTTTTAACAAGAATTATGGCAATTAATTAATGAATAACTGTAAATGACTTTTGAATCGTAACAACATGTAAAGAGAGTAGCAAAGAAAGATAACGCCGGGTGGATAGACTAACGCAGCAATTATGGCAGCTTGCTTCTTCAAAACAAGATGTCTTTCACTTTTAATTAAAAGTTTATTGTTTAATTACATTAACTACTAACTGTAAAGTTAATGTTTTACCTCAATCAATAATGATTGTTTAATATTTCACTTTTATCCATTTTGACGCCGTATACTAGCAATGTGGCTTTAATTAGTCACTTGCAAAATTTGTTATTATTTATTATAAACTTTCATGGAAGCCATATTGTTATAACACATGTTAATAATTTCTGATGAAGCCATCTAAAGTGGCGAAACGTACGTAAAATATTTTATCAACTTTTACGTGTATGACGTTTTGGACCTTAAGGAACAAAATATTTTTTATACTACAATAAACTTTTTGGCTATCCATCTCCCACAACTTTATTACTAACGCAGCAAGCACAGCAAGCAGTACAAAATAATAATATAAAAAACTGTATATAATCACAAAGAAACTAACAAACCGACCCCAATATACCATTAAACCAATCAAATAAAACAGAGGAAATATGATCACATCAGAACGAAAACAAACCCGATGATGGGAAAATCTCTTTTCTTATATGCTGAACACACCCATAGAAGGGGCAACACAACCAGAAGGAATAGCACTGCCTCTTCTGAGAATTAACATAAATCTTCATACTCATCACGATTATAACAGCAATATCAAAACTGCAAGAAGGGCAAGCCACTGTCTCTGCAAGATACCAACTGAACGAAAACCCACAACACAGCGCAAAAACAATGTAACCAATACTCTACAACATCTAGAAGGAAGTAGAATACAATGTATATACGTTGATACCAAAGATGAATATGTATGTATATAATAGTTGTGCAAGATATTTAGTAATAGCATTGAAACAGTACCTTTCCTAACATCAAGACTAATAGCGTCTTCACCAACTGCCTCACAAAAGAAAAACATCGGTTGTTACGGTGCTAGCTCTTGGTTGTGTTGGCCTTCTGAAAGGAATTTGTCGATTAACGAGCTCAGTTAAGATAATTATTTATCTGTTGAATTTTAACTTATGAAGATTGGATATTTGACGTGAACAGATTCGGCTGTACCTCTCATTTCATAAAAGTAACCCTAACCAACAGCTGATGCTCGTTAAGAACTGCTTTGGGTTACCCATATCAATTTATGCATAATTTGTCGAAGTGTTGAGATTTATAGTATGGCTAGCAATTCTAGTGTCATTGCGTCACATTGTAGTGGTATTAGCCTATTTTTGTTTTCGTCGCTTAGGAATAAAAAAACAACTTGAGCAAAAGAAATAGCAAACAATTTGTCAAGATTTTCGTGGGATTTGTGTTTCGATGAATAGTATTCATTATTGTTCCCAATTCTTGTTTGTGCACAGTTTCGGGATAGCACCTATAAGGTGAAGTTATATGAACCCAGTGAGAAATATCCATGTTGGCAACTTTGTGATGCAATTTCATTCTATTCCTTAGGTATTTATAGAGTCAGCACCTGAGTAGGATTAAAGACGTTTTTCATCTCGACTAAGCCTTTTAAATATAGGACACACCTGTAAGCTAACGACATATTTATTGTAAGACCAAATTGATGGCTTTTATTGGTGGTTTTTATTTGCGGTTTGTCTGCTTATGGTGTTTGGTCTTTTTGACCTCCTCTGTGTGTCTTGGGATCATGGTCGTCTGCATTTGAGTGTATAGTTGTGGACTCGGGGTGCTGGATTTGGGTATCATTGCCGGATAGGAGCTACTACAGGTCGATAGACACGAACAGCATCACTATGTGTGGATTGATTTTTCGACTTGTCATATTTTTTTGTCCACCGCTATACATCTGTGTGCATTGCTGTTTGTTGTTGTATGTATAGAATTAGTTTAGTGTGTCGTTCTACGCGCGTCAATGTATTTTGCGCAAACCGCGCCAAAGTGCGTGTGTGCCTGCTGCATAAAAGTGGCAGAAGCGATTGGGATTTGCAGAGAAGGGAGGGTCTCAACTAGAAGCTAGAGCAGAGGGAGAAGAAAGAAGCTGGCTTGTGCTGGCCAAGGAAAGCTGCTTCGTTAGCGAGTATAAGTGAATGCCGAAAAGCACATTTTGTCAGGTGTTATATACATTTAATTTAAATATTTATATCCAGATATCTAATGGATATCATAAAGATATAACAGTTGTATGTTTAACTGGTTGGGTAGTAAGAGCAACTAGAAGGTTGTTTTTAGTAACGAAATAAGTTGAATTCAGAATCTAGGAGAAATAGTCACGTTAAGCGTTAAATTCCCATTAATTGTGAGAAAATAATGATTGCTTATTTGATATGTAGTAGAAATAAAGCATTCTCTACTATCAAATTTGACTTCAAGTCACAAATATTATTCAAGTATATAATTCAAGTTTATTTGAATCCATTTAACGTAGTATATTCTATTGTAAATATTAGAATACTACGAAGTCAGTAAAACCAGTGAAAGTGAGTGTTGTGGTATGCTATAGAACTGTCTATTCAAGTAATAGAGTTTTAAAAAGGGCTACAACGAGCTTTTAATTTGGTCGAAAACAACCAGGAGGGGTTTGCTGACTAGAATCTGTCCAATTAGGAGCTGAGGTAGAGCATTCAGGTACAAGAAATAAACATTCAGAAGGTCAGTGACAATTTCTTACAAAATAATAAGAAATTATAAAGTAACTTTGGTGCAACAAATCTTTAAACTATTGTAATTATATTTAGAAGTTAATTTTAGAAGAATTATTTTTTTAAATTTAACGTTTTCGACAATTATATTTTGAAATTTGAACATTATGGAGATAGCATAGCATTAAGAACTTTACATTTAATTCAATCAAGTTTGGAAATATTAACAATTGATTAAACTACTTTTTGACAATCTATATTTTATTCTGTAATGTCAGATCAAACTTTTATGTTTTACTAACAAACTGAACGTAGGAATTTAAGTTTATGAAGTACCTGAAACTTGTATTTGATTCATAAAATCAAATAATTATTATATTTTAAAAGGAAGTCAGTCTTTAGATATAGAGGAAGTTGTTAGTTGAAGGTTAGTCCATTCAGCTGGAAATTAGGAGTCTCATTGCTCATAAAACTAACTAGTCGTGGCTTAAACAATAATAATCACATGACATAATTTCAAATGTCAAATTGATTTAGGAGTTACGTCAATTTATACTTATCGCATTAAGAAATAAGGTAGGGTTATAAATGAACTGTAAATGATAGTATTTCTTTATAATAATTAGTAAAAGTGTATATTTCATTTGATACTACAAGTGTGGTTGATAAATATTACAATTAACACCGTAAATGAGACTTGAGATATAATATATATCACAATTGGCTTACAACGTGGAGCTTAGATATATTTCAATTGGCACCTCAAGTGGAGCTTCAAAAAGAGGGTTCCATTTCAGTGTGTCCTAGCACCAATTGCAGGCGAGGTTCTGGCATTTTTTTTTTGAGAAACTATAAAGCAGAGAAGCGTTGAAATGGAAGCCAGGTAGCTGCAGAGAGGTACCGAAGTCCTGCACACATTGCACTTTGACGATTTGGTGGACAGGAAGCCAAGAAAAACCAGCCACGTCATCAAGTGACACAATACTAGAAGCATCGCCAGGTCGACCTCTAGTAGCCCAAATCCAGGTATTGCGCACAATTTTTAGTAAAAGCTGCACAAGATTACATATTGCAATGGTTTTGTGCTCTCAACAATTCTGCTTGCCAATTGAACTAAAATGCATTAAAAGTCAAACCGAGGCACAGAATTAATCATTTTAGTTAGTGCAAGCTTAATTTACTTTTATTGAGATAATGATGGGTGCAGCTGTGTTTCACCAATTGAGGCAAAGGTAACATAAAAAGCTAGTTCAAAAGGGTTACGTTCTTGGGCTCAGATTTGGCGAGGTTTTGGAAGTGCGAATGCAGTTCGATTGTATCTGACGATGGTAGCGTTAACGTTTGCAGTATTATGTTTGTTATTGTAAAAAATGGTTTGCACAAGTACAAAATTATGAGCATTATAGTGATCAGAAAGTTAGGACCAGAATGGCAAAGTAACTGAAGCAGAAGAGAGATTTGAAATTGCCCAAGCTATTAACATTGTTCTAAGTTAGGTCCCAGAAAAGTTTAATTTTTGTTAATGAAAACACGTTCATTTGGTGCAAAGGTTGGTTTTATTTAACCACAAAAGTGTTGGGCGCAATTGAAACCAGTTTGCCAATCTTCAAGTGGTGTAATTTGTGCTGATTCGTCTTCGATAAAATCCAGGCAGGTGCGGTCCAGGTACGGGCTGGGTTCGAGAGTCGATACAGGCTGCAGCAGCTAGTTGGAGCCAAGTTTGGTGCCTTCAACACCTAGAGGAGCCCTTTACGCAGAACTTCAAGCAGAGAATCAAGTCACCAGGCCTTTAGTAGCTAAGAAAACGCGTTGGCGTCCCCTGAGAGGTGCTGCCAGCATCGGAAGGATCAGCAACCTAGGGTATTTTGCGCAATTTGCATCGTCTAAAGCCCGTTTTATTTTGCTGGGGCTTACAAGATTGGAGTTTTCGCTACGCATTGCAGAGTTCCCGATTATCCAGGGCATCTCAGAATCCAGAAATCGGAGAGGCGTAATTAGAAATTGTAGGAATTTAAGGAAAAATTGTTCATTCGTTTGCAAGCTAAAACAATTGATGTTTGCGTCACTTGTACGTCACGCTAGAACAAAAGCCGTTAGTATTGTTGCAATGCAAGAATAACTATTGCTTACCTGAGGTGTTTTGCTGATTTTGCCATTGATTTAAATTAATTATTGCGATTTATACGAGTGCACACCGTTTTTTGTTTCACGTCAAGTTTTGAGGTTAGCTACTTCAGATTTAGTTTTGGTGCGTTCATAAATAGAATCCGAGTTAAATTGGAGCTACTAAAAATTAGTTTGCACTACCCAGTATTTCTAATTTTACGAACACCCCTGAGACAGAGTATTTATGTTCACCGGACCAGCCGAATATTACTGCATATAGTTGAAATAAAACAAGGGCACAAAATCGTTCACTTTTACATTAGAATATTTGTACATTTTAATAAGTCCAAGATCGTGCACAGGCAGACCTTAAAGGTGGAATTTGTGCAAATGGAAGTGGTGACCTGGTTGCCTAATACGAATCAAGATAAACAAAAATGAAAACATTGTAGGAAATGTACTCCGACAGTAAAATTACCACGAGAAAAACTGAAGAATACATGGAAAGAAGAAATTATGACAACACAGTATTTTGCAAATCAATTCGAACACAGGACACTTTATTGCAAAAAAAGTTCTTTATCATAAAATCAATTTTAAGTGAAGGTAAGTACAATTTGCTATATTTATTTTATAACAAGAAAGTTGTTATTCTTTGACTGTTATGATATTCGGCATAGATTCGACTAATCTCTAACAATTTTCCAAGGTTCTCCCGTCGCGATACCACACCTGCATTACTACTTCGATTATTTTTTTCTTGGTGGTGCAATGCATTTTTTAGCTTTACAATTAGCTAACAAATGTGCTGAAAAAACGCGAACTGAAGATTTATAGTCGACACTTGAATCATCTTAGATATGCCGATGACATTGTGATTATAAGCAACAATATAAAATACCTGCTGGAAACTGAAAAACAAATTAGAGAAAATCGACTTGAGGATGAATCTGAATAAAACCAAAGTGATGACAAAATAATATACTAGACTGGAAGCAGATAGAAATGAAATTGAGAAAGTATAAATTAATACACATATCTTGGCAAGCACAATTGAACTGCAGAAATTACTAGAAGAATACGCGTAACTTGAGCCGCGGTGAGTAAACTCAACATGGTTCTAAAAATACAGAAACGCCCTAAAGAGGAAAGTCTTTAATAGTTGTATTTTTTCTGTTATGGCGTATGGCATAAAGACAATGACACTTACAATACAATCAGCCAACCAATTAAGAACGACACAACGGGCTATTGAAAGAGCTATGTTGAGAGTCTCTCTGAAAGGACACATTGGGAAAGAAGATATAAGAAGAAAAATAAAGGTGGACGATGTAGATAATCGATATTATTGCGGAGTTGAAGTGGATTGGGTGGGACATTTGGTTCGACAAGAGAGTGAAGGGTGGACTAAGAATATCATCCAATGGAAACCAAGAGAGCCCAAACTAATTGTGGCACCAACCAGCCCAAAACAGACTAAATGGAGAACTCAAAGGGAAACTTACATCCAGCACTGGATACAAAAGAGTTGTTAAAGAAGAAGTAAAACATATTTGCAATTAGGTGCAAATCTGCTGAACTCACAGGCCAGATTTAGCACTTCATTCTCCTCTCTTAAAAATATTTTTGCATAAACTAAATGTGTAGCATGACATGTAACCCCCTTTTTGAAGCCCCACTTAAGGTGCCAATTGAAATATACTATCTAAGCTCCACGTTGTAAGCCAATTCTGATGTATCTTATATCTCGATTTTCACTTACGGTGTTAGTTGTAATATTTATCAACCACACTTCTAGTATCAAATCAAATATACTCTTTTACTAGTTATTATAAAGAAATACTACTGATGGGGCCATAATTATATATAACAGCAATAAGATAACATGAACCACAAAATAGAATGCTTGAGTAAGAAAGAGATGACCATACAACAAAATTATTTTAGTAGGCACAATTAGTTGACATATGTCATAATTAAAGTAAGCGTCAAGCCTACTCGTATATTTGGTACTATGTTTATTTCTTTCTTACTCAAGCAGTATGTGTTATCTTCTTATTCATGTTATCTCATTGCTGTTATATATAATTGTGGCCCCATCGGTATTATCTACAGTTCATTTATATGCCTACCTTATTTCTTAATGCGATAAGTAGGAATTGACGTAACTCCTAAATCAATTTGGCATTTGAAATTATGTCATGTAATTATTATTGCTTAAGCCACTACTAGTTAGTTTTATGAGCAATGAGACTCCTAATTCCCAGGTAAATGGATTAACTTTCAACTAACAACTTCCTCTATATTTAACGACTGAAGTCCTTTTAAATATATAATAACTATTTGATTTTATGAATCAAATACAAGTTTCAGGTACTTCATAAACTTAAATTCGTACGTTCAGTTTGTTAGTAACACATAGAAGTTTGATCTGACATTACAGAATAAAATACAGATTGTCAAAAAGTAATTTAATCAATTGTTAATATTTCCAAACTTGATTGAATTAAATGTAAAGTTCTAAATGTTATTCTACCTTCAAAATGTTCAAATTTCAAAATATAATTGTCGAAAACGTTGAGTACTCAAATCACTATTGACTTTAGAAAAATAATTCTTCTAAAATTAACTTCTAAATATAATTACAATAGTTTAAAGATCTGTCGCACCAAACTTACTTTATAATTTCTTATTATTTTGTAAGAAATTGTCACTAACCTTCTGAATGTTTATTTCTTCTACCTGAATGCTCTACCTCAGCTCCTAACTTGGCATATTCTAGTCAGCAAACCCGTCCTGGTTGTTCCCGACCAAATCAAAAGCACGTTGTAGCTCTTTGAAAACTCTATTACTTGAATAGACAGTTCTACAGCATACCACAACACCCACTTTCACTGGTTTTACTGGCTTCGTAGTATTCTAATATTTACAATAGAATATACTTCGTTAAATGAATTCAAATAACCTGGAATAATATTTGTGACTTGAAGTCAAATTTGATCGTAGAGAATGCTTTATTTCTACTACATATCTAATCAGCAATTATTATTTTCTCACAATTAATGGGAATTTAACCCTTAACGTGACTATTTCTTGTAGATTCTGAATTCAAGTTGTTTTGTTACTCAAAAAACCAACAACCTTGTGGTTGCCCTTACTACCCCACCAGTTAAACATACAACTGTTATATCACATGATATCCATTAGATATCTGGATATAAATATTTAAATTAAACGTATCGTACATCCTGTATGCTGCATTACAAGCATCCAGTCCTGGCTGTTCATCATTCTTTCATTTGGCATAAGTAAACAAAGCCCCATTTACGAAAACCAACCGCAAAATATTTGTTGATAGGGTATTTGACCGTTTAGTCATTGCGTGGTACAGTTAGTTTTTCGTTATTATTTTTGATTACGGCTTGTGGTCGGTGCTTCAGCACTAAAAATGACTTTCCATTAGAGAAATAAGCGATCCTATAGTCTTTCATAGTTCATTCTACATATCTTTTGGTTCTTAACAAGTTCTGTTCCCTCATTCGATCAGTCAAGAGTGGCTTCTTTTTTGGTCGAACAGCCCTTCTTCCATATTTTAAGAGTCTTCAGCGTACCATCGGAAGTGTAGAAAAGTGAACGACTTCTACACATTTTATGGAATATTTTAATGTTGTGATACTAACTTTATAAGCATTTAAGGTAAATAAATAAGTTTAACAAAACATATAATACTTTAAGTTGAAAAACGGAATAGATAATTTATTTTTTTCTATGCTCCCGCATACGATTGAGTCATGAATTGGGATTTTTCCTTACAGTAAATCTTATTATATGCGAACTAGTTTTTCATATCACGAAGTTTCCCTTTGTTTTTCCACCTCATGTTTCTCTTCGTTTCACATCAACTAATCCATTTCCATTTTAATTACTGTCCTCCGGTTCAAACCACATTCCCTCTGTTTTATCGAAGTGTATTCACCTATTCTTTTTCTCTTTTTCGATGTAATATTCATAATAAAAATCGGATGTTGGGATACACTAAAATAATGTTACCAACACTTTACAGTAAAAATTTGCCAACTGGTATCAACACTGGCTCATATAAATGTCAGAGCTAACACAAAGGTACTACATGTATAAATGTAACATAATAACAGCGTTCATATTAGCATAATACTGACATTGAAAACCGAGCATATTTGGACGCAACCCCAGACTCGGCTAAACAAAGCTAGAAGCTGCTCTGTAAATGAAGGTACTCCACACCACCCAATTGCTTCACACCTTGAGCAGTGGAGGAAGTAAGAATTTGTATTTTTTTAAGATTGCATTTTTTCAATAATTTCGGTATGTAGATTTTCATTGACAGCTAAGTGTTTGAATGGCACTACAGGGAAACCATAATTGATCTCTATAATAACTAACTCAAACAGCGACTCTCTAAATCTAAATAAATGTTTAATAACAGTCAGGAGCACTCGTTCGCTTTGGTCCCTCAAGTGAGCTGCCCGCTTAAGGCGGTCGAGGAAGAGGGCAAGAACTGCAGAACAAAAACGGTTTCCATATCTAAATTCCAAATCGACAATCGAATGCCTCCCATTATTCCCTTTGCGGTGGTCCAGCAGCATCCATGTGTACCGTAACAATGGTCGATCGCGTTCTTAAATTGCCGCCCTTCTCGCCCCGACCTCGTCGGCCTTTGGATGGATGTGGTCGGTGCAAAAGTAGCGATTCCAGTATAATTGTCTGCAATGACGGTCTTCTGTCGCATGCTGATGGCCAGAGCGGGTGTCGGGTGCCCCATCCAGGGCTCTTGCGATGCCTTCCACGTATTCCTCTCAGGTCACTGACAGATTGTGCGCACTGTTGGTATGTGATTGCAATACTTGCGTTTTTCTCTGCGGCCTTACCGGACTCTAATGTGAATTCTATGGGCGCGCTGGCTGCCCATATGCAGGTACCATATTGGTATATCGGGAGCTTCGCAGATGGCGGTCGACATCATGAAAGCAGCCGATGGAAACGCTTTTCTTTGAGTCGAGATGATGCGGAAATAACTCTAGTTAGTTTTTCCGAAAACGGCTTTTCCACTGTCCCAATACCTACAGTGTGTATCTAAACGTTCGATTCATCCACTGCGTATGGGACTTTTTTTAATACTTTTGCGATATTATTAACTAAAGATTTATTTTGAAGATGAAAATGAGTTAGAAATCCTGTTGATCAACAGATTTTTTCCAAAGTACTTTTTATCATATTTCAATGTAGAGATGGGCGCGTGAGTGAATTTTCGCTCACGTCACGCACGGTTCACGCTTGCTTGAAACAGTCACGTTCACGCACGTTCACGCTCACGTTCACTCACGTTCACGGCGTGACACGCCACTCACGACGTGACACGCAGCTCTTATTTCAAAATTTAAATTCAGATAGAATGTTCAAATTTAAAACCAATGAAAAAACCCTAAAGAGAACTAAAAATATGTTTTGCACCTGACATAATTTACGTGATATGTTGCAATGATAATATTTGACATAAAAAGAAAAAAATGAAAATTGACTACAATAACTTCGACAAGGGATAAATACTGATTTCTCGAAAATATATTTCTTGCTGCTGTCTTCAAAGGCATTACTTTCAATACCAAAAGCTGTCATTGGAATTGACGTTTCCCTTATTGGTATGAGTACAGAAGGTATATGTTGCTAGGCAACACTTTTAATTCGTAGGTTTGAAAGTGCTTTTATTCGCAATCACATTGTAATGTGTCAATTTCATGACATGACATCAGCTGGGAACTAGATGATTACTTGCAACTAGCCAGGAAATTATTACATACCCCGAAAAATATTACATACCTGAAGAGTGGGGTGTTTCCATGGTAACAAAACATTGAATGGGTTGTTTTCATGGTAACAAAAATATTAGCTACATCAAGATATCTATTATTCAGAATTCAATTGTAGTTATTTTTAAAATTAGATGATTGCAAATAAATTAGTATACATACCACGGTGGAAAGTTTCATCCCTGTCTCGAGATAAAGTTAACCTCGACGCTACGCGTCTCGGTAAACTACCTAATCTCTCGACAGTAATGAAACACTTCCCACCTCGGTATGTAATATACTATTACGTACAAGGATCAACATTTTCAGCGTTAAGGCGAGTATACAAAAAAACATTACTTTTATTAGAATAATAAGTTCATCTACACAAGTACACAATAAATTGGTTTAAAAATAAAACGTAATTAATATTTTCGGTGTTAAGTCGAGTATACAAAACAAAACATTAGATACTTTTCTAAAAATAGGTTCATCTACACATCTAATATAATAAAACGTAATTAACATTTTCAGCGTTAGCCGAGTATAAAAAACAAACCATTAGTTTTATTAGAATAATAAGTTCATCTACACATCTACACATTAAAATGTTGATTACAAATAATATGTAATCAACATTTTCAGCGTTAAGCCGAATTCTGCGCTCTTCTAAAATTCGCCCAGCTGTAGAAAATACTCTTTCGCTTGTAGCGGAACTTGCCGATATGTAAAATTTCTCAAGTGTTTTTAACAGTGGCGTATTTACACTGTTTTTCCAAAATCCTAAAATGTCATCTACATTTCCGAATTTTAATTTAACATACTAATTTAGTTCTGTTTCGACATTATCCTAATTACATGTGTCATCATCAGAGCTATCTCTAACTGTAGAAAGATAAGATTCTGATGCTGATGTACCAGTTTTGAGTCGTGCTATGTATTTCATCATTATCATCTATAGTTTTATTTGCATTATAATCTTCTCTTTTATGTGAAGGTATGAACTTTAAGGATTTATAATTAGGGTCCAAAAATAAAGCCACATAATGTAACTCGTTTGGCACAATTTGTGATTTAATGAATTTAAAAGTTGCTGCACCTTGCAGTTTTTTATTCGTTACTAAATATTTAACGTGAAATAAACGTGAAACGTGAATCACGCTTTGGAAATTTTGACTCACGTTCACTCACGTTCACGTCACGATTTTCAAATATTAGTCACGTTCACGACGTGACACGCCGTGACACGACGTGACACGACTGTTTTCACGTCACGCGCCCATCCCTATTTCAATGTGTTACCTCCCTTTTTAAAAAATGCAAACTTAACGCTGCATAATATAAGGAATGAAAATTTAGATTCCCATTGAACTAGTGTTCTTGTCTCATATGTGACCACTGCATGTCGTTTATGGGACACCTAAAATTAATATATTGCTGTGATATCCCCTCTGTTAATTATTTAATATTAATCGCTTATAAAAATGCTCAGCTGCGTAATCTGAATTTTTACACTAAACCTATAAAAGTTATGATCCACTGGACTAAAATGTTGCTATAAACCCAGGGCTACACTTGCCTTACCTGTAATTAATTAGCGTACCTCTTAAAATACGATGTTTAAAGGCTTGGAGTACCACAAACACATATTGTTTGTTTAAGTAACACTTTTTCTATTAAACTTGCATGTGACTCAACGGTTCAAACAGAATCTTTCTTTTTCAGGATCATTGAAATTCAAACAAATTGTTTGGTTTACATAACCTAGACAACAATTTAATTTTCAAATGGGGTTTAAAAGATCAAAAAAGAACTGCTTTTCTTACTTCGGTGAAAATGTAGGTCTTAAATCATCTTTTATGTGAGTGCAACGGCATTTAACGAATCCGCAGGCTAGGCAACATGCAAAAAAGCATAGTAATAAAGCGAAAATCCTACCGTTCGGGCTTGTTTTTCTTTACGATAATGCGACAACACCAAAATGGTGCTCCCTCAACTTCCGCAGTATGACTACCACTGACGAAAATGGTGATGTCGTGTTGTTACCCTCATTTGGAGTGTTCTGTGTAGTGCACATGCTTTGTTCAAGTAGAAATCAAACCAAACACTTTTAAAAGAGCTTTTTAATATCGACGCTTTGCATCTCGTACACAATTTTACATTTTACAACACATATTTACACAACATTAATGTATACGTGTTAATATCACAGTAACTAATTTAGGAGTTACATTTTTTACGGAAAGTTTTCAAGTTAATCACAAAATTATGACAGTTTGACAGACAAAAAAAGTGATAATCTTTCAAGGTGGGTCCCTAGACTGTTTGGTTCCCACCAGGGCAAGTTAGTCACTCTTACGCCTCTTACGTATGCCAAAAATAAACCTAAATGTGAAATATCCACTCACGAATTATAAATTGCTAAAGCATTAGCAAGTAATGTAAAAAATACTTTCCAACTTGCTTTATGTTTAGGTATAGTTACTTTTGGGATTATACAGACTACGAAAGGATATTTCGTCCGCTACACACCTAAGATCAGTAACAGTAATTAATAATCTTTTGATGTACAGCCAATTTGTAAGTCGGTATATTTTATAATAATTAGATATGTCTGACTGGTTAGTTTATTTAAATTTGAATAAATTCAACTTAGGCGCTAAAACGTGTGCATCCGACAGAATACGCTAAGTTTTTGCATGTATAGTGAATTATTTGGCGAACGTTCTCCGTGGAAACGCGCTTGGAGTGCCCTAATTGCAATTGTGTCGTGAAATTTACAAACTTTGAGAATTTGCGCGATTGAATTGGACTCACGCCGAAACGGTGAATTTCAGTACGAGACGTTGAAATAACGTCTCAGCTTCTAGAAATCGGTTTGAGCAGATCCCTGCATAATACTGGGGGTTCTACTAACCAGTTGCAGACACAAGTCAACAGAGACCCTAGCTAGGAACCCCAAGACTTCCAGAAAGTGGTCCTTATCTTTAAGCTACGTAATGGGGCCTGCCACAGCTGGTGTATTGCATACCTGCACGCAATTAGTAAAGGTTGGTGATTTTTCTGTTTGAAATCGGTAAAATTAGCAAATTGTATAGCCTTGTATCAGCCATTGTGACGTCAAGTGTCGCTAGTCACTGGAGTATGGGATTACCTCGCGCCACTCGGTGAAATACGAAACCGACTTTTATGCAGTGAAATGTTCGTGTATAAGGTAGTTATTTTGGTTTTTTTTAATATTGTTTAAATATAAATGTCTATCAGTCATAATAATTCTTCTAGTTTATTTGACTGGTAAATGCGTATAGGACTTAGCAATCGCTCGTAGTTTTTATATTATTAATTAACACCCTTTGGTTTAACAATGGCCATTTATTTAAGGTGTGATCTTATTTGCTTCTTTGTATTATTTGTGTGTGCCAATTTAAAACAAGTATAACATTGTGTTACACCGATTGTGATCAGATTGGCGTTTGTTTGCGTAGAATCTTGGGTATATTTTTTCAGTGTTTCGAGCTACGTTGGGTCAACTTCCAGAGCTTTGTTGCATTGAGTATCAGCGATCATGTGTGGAAAAAAGTACAAACGCTCTTGTTATCAACTGAGCTAACTGTCAACGAAAGAGAAAAATAGTATAAATAATAAAACAGAACTACGGGCTATCCAACGTTCCATTACAACCATCAGCCTATATTAAGATTCCAACCATTTCTTTTTCCGTTTAAACAGGAGCCCTGCGCTGCATTAGATTATTTTAAATGTAACAAAATTAATATATACAATATAGATCAATTTTTAATTAACTTAAATATTAATTTTAATTTTGCACATAATATTTTCATAAATGTTATTTAATTTAATTTATCTATTCCAATGGGATAAGTAACGCATTACGTCACTCGTTTGACACTATTTCAGTTAGGTAATAAAGCGCATTACACCACTCAGTTATGTAATGGTTTTATTACGCAACTGAGTTGTGTAATGACTTCATTACGTAACTGAAATAGTGTCAAATGAATGACATAATGACATTTGCCTACTAAAATATTTTTGAAAATAACAGATCTGACATTTCTCTTAATGCACTTTTCTCAATTTTAGGCACTCGTTTGTAACTTACACACACGTATATTAATGATGCTGTTATCCTACTTGTATAGTAAATAACTATTAAGTAACGGCAAAGTTTTATAACAATTTATTAGCGTCAATAAATCAAATACTATTAAAGTACACACTTACGTCTGCTTTAAACTGTTGCTCTAGTGTTCTCTGGCAAGATAATATTTTTGCACTCTTGTTAACTAATCTAAAAAACAGGCCATCTTTGATAATCAATTAGTAAAGAACATATTTGAAAATACACATACTTTCATAATTTAAGTTACATACTGATAAACATATCTGATACCATAATGTTCGTATGACATTAAGAAATAGTGAAACATTTTCTTGTTGAGAGAACGCAGAACACAAACACTAAATTCGCCCTTCTCTTTCTATCTCTCTCTTAAATTACTAACTAGTCCTGTATTTTTCACCTTGCATTAGCAACTTATTAAAAATAGTTCAGCAGAACGAAGCAGAAAATAGACATGAAAGTAGTTACCATTTGTAGTGACTAATTTTAACTGTTCTGTAATTATCAATAATAACTATATATTTTGCACATTTATTACTACAAATTTATTTTAGATTTTCCCAAACTGAATTTTAATACTGTCTTGTGCTGTTATTTTAGACATATTGCCACTTCTTTGACTTAATAATCTGGTATTAGTTTAAAAAACAAGTTTTTGTCGATCGTATCCTTTTTATTATTCTTTCAGAAATTTTGTGTTTCTATTGCATTTTCCTACTTATTTTGGGAACATTATTTAACTGATTTTTTTGTATTAATAAAACTATTTTAACAGTACATTACATATTTTTAGGCTTGAATTTAATTAATTGTGGTATGATCTACAGAATAACCTACAAAGATAGCCATCGATAACTGTAACATTAAAATAAACCGCATATGATTTCGAATTGACCTAAATTGTGGCATTACTTTTATTTACCATAAAAATGAATTAGCTACAATACTGCTAAAATGTCCAATTAAGGTACATACACATCCAAAAGCATGTTACATAATGTCGCACGTAAGCACGAATTTCCTGGAACAGCAACAGCAAGAAACAGAAAAACTGAAACAGCTTCCAGGGTAGGCTAAAAACACCTCGCTGGAAGAACTGTATATAATACATTACACGATAATGCCAGAAGAAACTATAATTATGATGAAAGCAATGTACATGTCGAGGAGTAGTTATGCTATTTAATATGCTGCGAACATCAGAACTCGCACTAAAAACTGGAACCTGCAATAAGTTGCTGATATGAGAATATTTCACATAAATCAAGGCTCTTCTACCTACAATCGCAATTGGTGCGACTCAATTTCTTTGATGCTTTCACTTTATAACGATAATTTCGCTACCATGTTTTATTATTTCTAAGGTGATCAAACTTAAGGCAATGCTTTTTTTACATCTGGACAAAGTTATTTATATTTTAGTAGAATAATTTTTAAATTAACATTTCAATATTTGGAAATCACTGAAGTTTAGAAAATTACACAACTAGGACTACAAAATTGTGTTTCTGTATCTTTCAGAAGCGCGTAATCTTTCTCAGCCTTTTCAAATTTTGCTGTAATTATTTGTTAAAGCAAAAAAGTTTTGAACCCATTCACGGACATAAATATTAAGCGGCAGCCACTCAAGTCCAGTTTGTATATACAAAATCATCCTTCAGCAGTGATCATAAATAAATATGTATTGTTTTATCAGCATCCTACAACTCTGATCCAAATATGGGGAACAATCGCCAATACAGCAAGAGTGATCTTAAAAGCAAATTGACTTCCTTATAACATTCAAGATTGATAACACACATCGCGGCCGCATTGTGAATAACGCATAGGCCTGAACCGAGGTAATGTTTTATTTAATATACGAGCGCCATATTGCACTCGCCTTTCTCTAATAGACGCCAATACTGCACGTTTGTCTAACAACTCCATTTTTCTCCTGCTTTTTTCCAATTAAACTGCTGCAGCTTAATTAGCTAGCTCTAAGAAGACTTACTCCATTAATTACGAACAGCTTGAGAATGATCTTGCTTTTATTCATTCTGTCTATAACTTTAAAAATAGAAGTTACACTTTTCTATGGATATAACTAAATTAATATAAACAGACGATTTTTGTATATACTTGACGTATGCAATAATATGAAAATAGTTGATAAAGTTCCTTTCAGATGATATTACAAGAAAAGAAAATCTTGGATTTTTTATTTCATATTAATGCTATCCAAAACATTAGAAATCGATAATACGAATTCTTCAAGTTTATTATATAGCAAAAGGAGCTTTCTGTAGAAGTACCTTATGTGTATACTAATGTGACATGAGATATTCTCCCTAAAACAACTTACAGAGGACACAAGCGTAAGAGAATTACGCTTGCTCTTTATAGATCTTGGTAAGACATGTAATGCTCGTAATAAGCTGCATCTCAAGAAACAGTACCACAAGATACTCTCTCATAAAAAATAATAGAGAATTGTGTTACTACAACAAAAGTACTCGCATAGAGATATATTTTTTGAACCACTTTTAAAATATAAGCAGAATATGCATTACCTGAAGAGAACCAAAAATGATGAAGATTAATGATAGCAAAAGCGGGCACGAAGAATGTCGATATCTATGACTGCTCATTGTGTAGAAAAAACCAAAGATTGCCCAATTCCGAAACATTGTATAAAAGGTGACACGATTCGCTGGCGGCCTCGTGTGTGCGAGGGCGTGGCTGGCGTCAATAATGGCGGTTTTTGACCATTTACCCAAGTAGCTCAGTGGTAGGGGTGTTGGCGAAGAGCAGACGTGGCCGAATAGAGCGCAGATGGCTGACTTTGTGGTTTTCTTATATTATCGGTGACTGCAGTCCTCAAGCGTAGAGACACTGGGCCACTGACAGAAAACGTGGTTTCGCCTGTTAGCGAAGATACAATCGGTGTCTGGAGTAACGAATCTGGATGGCGCGCGCAGAGGCGAGCGCTGAGCCTTAGATCCCAAGGGGCATAGCGGGTGGCTATCACGACGGTGCTCCTTGGGGGCAGAGCGACCTCTCGCAGAAAGCGGCGAACGCCGGGCTCGGGGGCAAAACGAGTCACCTCCCACAACTGCTAGAGTTCATTCTCCTCGTCGGGCCCTAGATAGAGCTCCAGGTCCAGATCCAGTTTTCAAGGGCAGCAGGTGATCTAGGCTCGTTAGTGGCATGACGGGGAACTGTCCTGGGGGTGTGAGCTTCTAATGCGAGGAAGCCGGTGGGGGTGTTCCCGAGGTCAGGAATGCGAGAGCCGCATCTATGAGTTGCTTCGTCCGCGCGGTCAAAACGATAAATCTTCCCAGATATAACTTGCACTATTCTTGTGGTACCTAACTTTAATCAGAATGATGGGGTAATTGTATATGTTAAAAATAGCTATCAAGATAGTGTAAAGATAATCTATTTACGTTGTGGTATTTCTTTCAGACACCTCAAATGTGTAATGCATTCAATCATTTTAATTATCTTTTAGATGACTTGAGATTTGTTATTGCGTGATTTAGAAATTCAACAGGTCGAAATTTTAGCTGGGGATATCAATATCGGCATTCTTGCAGATATTGATATAATTGCCGCTGAATATTTAAATTTATTAAATGGTTTTGGGTCCCTAGTTTAAATAGATAAGCCCACAAGTGTAACAGTGACCACAAAACCGTATCTTGGTAATTTCTTCATCAAATACAATTATACGGTCATAAGAAATATCTATCGAGTAGGGATTAAATAAAAAATAACTGATCAATACCTAACAGAGATGCATTGAATAAACGTGTATTAACGATTCCTCAAAATATTAAATTAGAAAATAGATATAAAAAGTATAGAAATAAATTAACAAATTTAATTAAAAATAACAGGGAAATAACTCTTTTTATTTTTTTTTGGTACTCAGCCAACAGCCGTTAGGCCAATTATAGGCGTCACTGTACATTTTATGGGGACTTTCAACCCCACTAACGACTGTTATGATGTTATTATAACATCCGGGATCAACTATTTCCGTGACAGCCGTATCACGAGGCGCCGAGAGAAGCATCCATGAAACTCCCATCCAAGTTCTGACCAGAAAGAGCGTTGCTTAACTCTACTGATCGAACGTGGACGCTTGTTCAAGCTACACCACCCGGGACCATACATTATAAATGTAAACTAAAAGAAACTCATACTAATCTAAGAGCGACATGGAAAATTATTAATGAGGTAACACGTCCACAGACAAAAAAAATATTATAAATACAATTACTCATAATGGGAAATGGAATATGCGATACTAAAAATCTATGTAACCATTTTAATTTTTTTTTCATAATTTAGTTTTGGAAATATTGTTACGGTATTAAAAGAACTTTACGACACCCACCCAAGGTGAGCATCGCACCACTGAATCAGTCCTGTAAAACTGGCACACTTGCCCTGAAATTGGTTCGAAATAGGCTAATAGGCCACGGCTGGAACGCTCAGGGAGTCGGGCGTGAGTCACACGATACGTTCTGGGCAAGCGTGCGGTGGCATAGTATATACAGGGTAGGTCGAAATTATGAGGGCGCCACCAAGCCTGTCTTAACCCGGCTAACCGGGCCTGGACGGTTAGACGGGAGCGAAGCATGCACAAATACTCCGCCGATAGGATTACTCAAGAGTTGCAAGGTCAAATAACAATTTCGGGATTGCCTTAAGCAAGGATTATAATTAGGTGTCAATCCGACCACGACTGCGCAGCTGTCTCACTCACCTGCACGCTCACAGCTTCCTCGTTCCGTCGTACAATAATCCGTACAATAAAGGGGCGTCTATCTGTAACAGAACATGCACAAGCCGAAACAAACAATAGTTCCCTTAACTAACCACTCATATATTGAACTTCGGGTTACAATGGGGCAGCAGAATGCGTCGCCCTAGATCTATACTTAACCTATAATTAAGGGCACCAGCTGGCACGCGCGCTCTAAACTTAACGACAGATGTTGCACATTAGTGAACAGCAATGAGCAGTAATAGGTAGTAATGAGTACAAATATGCACGTTGCCTTATGCGGAGGGCAGCGAAGATTTACGTTAACACTCGCGGCATGAACAGTCTGCAAGTCTGAATGAATACACTAGCGCAGTAATGAGTAGTAATGAGTACAAATATGCACGTTGCCTTATGCGGAGGGCAGCGAAGATTTACATTAACACTCGCGGCATGAACAGTCTGCAAGTCTGAATGAATACACTAGCGCAGTAATGAGTAGTAATGAGTACAAATATGCACGTTGCCTTATGCGGAGGGCAGCGAAGATTTACGTTAACACTCGCGTTCACAGCGGTAATCAGGTTAAAGGCACATACCTTAATGCGTAGGCGGCGAGGGAGCCTGGTACAGTTGAGTTGCGACGAGCTGCAATCGTAGGTGGCAGGTACCTTCGGTGTTACAACGGCGAAAGGGGGTGAATGCACAACCGCCTCAATGGCGACGGGAGACGCGTCAGGACGCGTACAACGGGACGACGAAAAGAAAGGGGCCACTTTCGTTCTGCTGAACCAAATCCTCGTAGGTCGAGATGAAGGGGGCACGACCCCTCACTTACAGTAGCAGGAACTGGGCTCCAAAAACACCCACGTTACGCCGAAGACCACTCGACAAACTCCGACTCACAACCACCACACAAGCGCTCTCTGCAACGGGCTCCGGACGACTGCCACTTAGGGCGGAACCGTATGTCACATACGTGCTGGAGCAGCACTTCGACGGGAAAAAGGCTGACGCCCCCGCCAAGGGCGGAAGCGCCGCACGAACTCACACACACTATCCGACCTCTTATACGATCAACGGCTCTCGGCTCAATCCCCAGAGGGAAGCGTTGGCAAAAGGTCACCTTGGCCGCGTCCCCCACGTGACTAAACCACAGCGAATCGCAAGGCGATAAAATGAAACAAGCCAATGCGGGCCACGCTGGTATCACGCCACCACAGCGTGCTATTCGGAATTCGGAAAAACGCCATCAGAGGAGAGCTCCAACCGACGACAAATACTGCTTTTGGGGCTAAATATGTGCGAAATCGTGATTCTGGAATTAGGCGATGGAGCCAAATAAAGAGCTAAAAGGGCTTAGCATACGGGCACGCTGCTCTAAAGCCTAGGCGGCTATTTAAAATACCAAAATGACCTAACTAACGGCGTGAAATGCAATTAAGCATCTGAAACAGCAAAATGACTTAACACTCCCCTTACTTGAAAGAGAGTTCCCAGAAGTCTCTTATAAAACAACGAGGCATTTTGGCTGCGGCGCCACGAGCACTCAAACGGCCGGACACGCTGGTACGATAGCTGTACCCCCAAAGGAATTACGCACACCGGCCACCAGATAGGGTACGACAGGAGGGAAGAGAGAAGAGGAAGAAGAAAGACTGGATACGCCAGTGGAAATACGAAAATTGGGTAGGACCTGGCGGTTCGCTGATGGCTAGTACACACTCCCCGGACCACGGAAGACGGGCGACAAGAAAACTGGCTGTGCCAAAAGGAGTGGCGCTCCGCCAGGGGTCCACAAAACGATTCGTGTCTGGCTCCCTCGGGGAACCAAACGGGCAAAGACTAAACAGGCTGAGGACAGTCTCGCCGATCCGGCTCGACTGCCCCTCCCAAAATAGGAGTGCCACCACAACGGTTCGCAAAACCACGTCGATAATCGACCACCAAAACGACAAAACAACAAACAAAAAAAAAACATATAACCGACCAGACCCGAAACGGGTGTGGCACGCACTGCGGCGGCGGCCACGAAACGCCGACTGGACCTTAACACCGGGTCCATGACGGTCGCCTAACAGTGCGGTTTTGGAAGGTGGAAAGAGAAAGAGAACAACGGGGTTGGGTAGTTGTCGCCGGGACGCGGTAGATAGTAATGACAAAGGGAAAAGAAAGGTAAAGATAGAGCATAGAGAAGGAGGGTTTGGGGTTCCAAATTGAAACCGTGAAAATATCTAATAAAAAAAAACGCGCGGTTAGCGCTCGTCAAAATCGGGTCAATAGAACGTCTTACTCCCATGCACACTTCCGACCAACCGTTCCAAAAGAACATGGGGAGGGGTATAGAAATGGAAGTCTAAAGTCCCACCCAAGGGTTACCTGAAGAGGGCACGCTGCGCGTCACGAGATCGGCGCATTGTGTGGATCCCACAACTGGTATGAGTACCCAAGAGAAGAGGATGAACCACCAAAAAAAAAGGGAAATGGTTGTGACAGAAACTGTCAAAAATAGTCATAATCAGCGATAGGAAAAACTCAGTCCACCGAAATCCTCAATCGATGCCGATGCCGGAGCCAAGTCGACTATTAAACCGCAAAGCGCGAGCTCGAAAATGACTCCAACACCGAACACCAAAAGAAAATCACGAAGAACCAAGTCTCCAAGTGTGTAGGCGTTCGATGACGCATGCCCAATAAATCCTTTTCAGAACTCCATGCGGCCCAAAGGGACTACCTTACTACGACAGGGTCCGCACGAAACAAAATGACCAGAAACACGCTCTCTTTATGTAATCCCACATAGGTGGTTGAAAATGGCGACGGCCAACGGTACGGTAAAAGAGCGCTAGGCCACGAAAACAACAGGGCATCACTACAAAAAAAAGTCAAAAATCTTTAAATACTTAATACTTGAATACCAACGGAACCTCGCGCGGACAGCATGCGCATTACTGCCACACAAAGCTCAGAAGCTTCAACGAAACTGTTCACAAAGAACACGACACTTGACAACATGACGTCATCAGACAAAAAGGGTACGGTAAATGACAACAAAACGTCAACAAGTACGAAGCATTCCGACCAGCGGTAAAGACTCGTTAAATGCTAACGGAAAGTGTACAAAACACTACTATGACTGTTAGGGGTGTCCACGAAGAAGTCGGTAAACCAGGTTGGGCGGTACGTGATAATAATGAGAATGAGATAAAGGCCAAACGAAAATAACTACGTCAAACCAACTAAGAAGATGGCCTGAGGGACGTAATAACCGCACGAGCGAATCTCCACAAGCACACCAACAACACACCAAAACTTATCAACAAACCAAAACGCAGTGATGAAGCTGAAAATGAATTCCAACCTGCTCACCAAAAATCAACGCGGCACAACACCAAACGATAGCAAAAGAAAAATTGTCAAAATCGGTAATCATCAACGTCAAAATCGATAAACCTCGCTAACGTGAACGTCAAAATCGATAAACGTCAGTTCGGTACAACAAAAGTGTCAACTTAGCCCAAGGCTAAACAATGTAAACGACAGGGAATCGAAACTCCCACTAAGCCTTCGAAAAGAATTAAAAAAAAATAAGGTCGGTACCTTCACTCAACAACATCTGGTACTAAATCCAACTAATACGGGATAAAATCTGCACTAAATGCAACGAGAGATCTCGGTAGTATAAACTGGCTAAGAAAAACAAGAAACGACGGTAAAAATGACGGAAAAGATACTCAAAATATAAAAAGACATGGAAAAACACAAAAAGGAAACTCAAAAAGGCGATAAACAACAAGAAAACACAAAACTACAAATAGAAAATAAGAAAAGACAAGAAAAAACATATAGAAAACAAGAAAAGAAACGTAAAGACAAATGACAACTAAGAAAAAAAACATATACACGGTCAAGAAAACTAATGAAAATAAACTAAGAACAGGAAAAGACAAGAAAAGACATATAGAAAACAGAAGAAAACAGGAAAAGACAAATAGAAAACAAGAAAAGAAGCTCGGCAAAATACTTCACTAAGAAAAAAAACGGTTTACCAGTCCATACCACTACGAAATGACGAAAAAAAAAACATTTGTGACAACAATATAAATAATAACAGACAACAATGAACATCAACGTCCCACGTTGTCTCGCCAAAATTAAGACACACAACGAAGGGGCTTAACGAGAAGACGAATATCAGAAAAAAACAAGCCCACACGTTGGGATAGCCAAAATTAAGGCACAACGGGTGGCTTGACGACAAAACCAAACAGACAAAACCCCACGTTAGGGAACCAAAATTAAGACGCACAACGAAGGGGCTTGACGAGAAGACGAATATCAGAAAAGAACAGGCCCCACGTTGGGAAGCCAAAATTAGCCTGTTACGGTATTAAAAGAACTTTACGACACCCACCCAAGGTGAGCATCGCACCACTGAATCAGTCCTGGAAAACTGGCACACTTGCCCTGAAATTGGTTCGAAATAGGCTAATAGGCCACGGCTGGAACGCTCAGGGAGTCGGGCGTGAGTCACACGATACGTTCTGGGCAAGCGTGCGGTGGCATAGTATATACAGGGTAGGTCGAAATTATGAGGGCGCCACCAAGCCTGTCTTAACCCGGCTAACCGGGCCTGGACGGTTAGACGGGAGCGAAGCATGCACAAATACTCCGCCGATAGGATTACTCAAGAGTTGCAAGGTCAAATAACAATTTCGGGATTGCCTTAAGCAAGGATTATAATTAGGTGTCAATCCGACCACGACTGCGCAGCTGTCTCACTCACCTGCACGCTCACAGCTTCCTCGTTCCGTCGTACAATAATCCGTACAATAAAGGGGCGTCTATCTGTAACAGAACATGCACAAGCCGAAACAAACAATAGTTCCCTTAACTAACCACTCATATATTGAACTTCGGGTTACAATGGGGCAGCAGAATGCGTCGCCCTAGATCTATACTTAACCTATAATTAAGGGCACCAGCTGGCACGCGCGCTCTAAACTTAACGACAGATGTTGCACATTAGTGAACAGCAATGAGCAGTAATAGGTAGTAATGAGTACAAATATGCACGTTGCCTTATGCGGAGGGCAGCGAAGATTTACATTAACACTCGCGGCATGAACAGTCTGCAAGTCTGAATGAATACACTAGCGCAGTAATGAGTAGTAATGAGTACAAATATGCACGTTGCCTTATGCGGAGGGCAGCGAAGATTTACATTAACACTCGCGGCATGAACAGTCTGCAAGTCTGAATGAATACACTAGCGCAGTAATGAGTAGTAATGAGTACAAATATGCACGTTGCCTTATGCGGAGGGCAGCGAAGATTTACGTTAACACTCGCGTTCACAGCGGTAATCAGGTTAAAGGCACATACCTTAATGCGTAGGCGGCGAGGGAGCCTGGTACAGTTGAGTTGCGACGAGCTGCAATCGTAGGTGGCAGGTACCTTCGGTGTTACAACGGCGAAAGGGGGTGAATGCACAACCGCCTCAATGGCGACGGGAGACGCGTCAGGACGCGTACAACGGGACGACGAAAAGAAAGGGGCCACTTTCGTTCTGCTGAACCAAATCCTCGTAGGTCGAGATGAAGGGGGCACGACCCCTCACTTACAGTAGCAGGAACTGGGCTCCAAAAACACCCACGTTACGCCGAAGACCACTCGACAAACTCCGACTCACAACCACCACACAAGCGCTCTCTGCAACGGGCTCCGGACGACTGCCACTTAGGGCGGAACCGTATGTCACATACGTGCTGGAGCAGCACTTCGACGGGAAAAAGGCTGACGCCCCCGCCAAGGGCGGAAGCGCCGCACGAACTCACACACACTATCCGACCTCTTATACGATCGACGGCTCTCGGCTCAATCCCCAGAGGGAAGCGTTGGCAAAAGGTCACCTTGGCCGCGTCCCCCACGTGACTAAACCACAGCGAATCGCAAGGCGATAAAATGAAACAAGCCAATGCGGGCCACGCTGGTATCACGCCACCACAGCGTGCTATTCGGAATTCGGAAAAACGCCATCAGAGGAGAGCTCCAACCGACGACAAATACTGCTTTTGGGGCTAAATATGTGCGAAATCGTGATTCTGGAATTAGGCGATGGAGCCAAATAAAGAGCTAAAAGGGCTTAGCATACGGGCACGCTGCTCTAAAGCCTAGGCGGCTATTTAAAATACCAAAATGACCTAACTAACGGCGTGAAATGCAATTAAGCATCTGAAACAGCAAAATGACTTAACAATATATAAAAATATTAATATTACAAACGTTCGTAAACTCCCAGACTATGATAACCCTAACGCAATCTATCTTACTCTTGCAACTGAAATTGAAGTATTAAAACATATCAACTCTCTAAATAATTCTGGAGTGGCAGAAAATGATGAAACAGTTTGGTGAAAAACTTGATTCTTACATAGTAATTCCCCTAAAACACATAATTCATCTTTGTTGGTAAATGGTAAATATCCTGAAATTTATAAAACTATCATAATAATACCAATTTACAAAAGTGGAGATAAATCGCTAACTACGAATTATCGTCTAATTTCTCTTACAAGCAGTGTAGGAGAAATAATTGAAAAAACCATTAAGCTATGAATAGGTAATTAATTTCTTGAACACATTTAGAGTGCTTTCACAGAAATATTTTGGGCTTAGGGATAAGCTGAGTACTAATGGTGCCATATTTGAACTTACCAAGAATTTACATCAATTTCTGGATAACAATAAAGAAGCTTTCAAATGCGTTTTATACTGTTAACCATCTCACCCTCTGTATAAAAATTATATAACATTGGAATTAGATGTCCCACAAATAGCTTTATTGAATCATATTTGTCAAGCAGGAGACAAATTGTGAGCGTGAATAATGTTAAAAGTAATGTACTTGATGTCAAAATAGGCGTACCCCAAGGAACAGTCCTGGGCCCAATTTTGTTTCTTGTCTACATAAACGATTTAGAACCTAGACTGTAATATAATTATTTGCTGATAATATAGCAATTGTTTTTGGAGCAAATACATGGGATGAGGTGGCTAGTAAAGTAGAAAATTACATGGCAATTATTAAGCAAAAACTTGACCTTGATAGCTTATCTAAATAAAACAAAATTTGTATCCTTCTCTTTAACCCCAGCACCTGAGATTAAAGTTGGTGAAATAAAGATACATTCCTTAACATGTATTGAAAAGAACCGACCTAATTGCCAACGTTTCCATTATATTTTCGCTATTGATAAAATAAAATATTTAAGATTATTTTTTAAACAGTCCTATCAGCCAATAGTAATGAAAAAAATTCAAATCGACCAATAGCATCAAAATTACACTGACTATTTGCTAGTAGCATCAAAATTACACTGACTATTTGCTAGTAGCAAATTACAGCCACTATTTTTTCACAAACCATTCAAATCGTTCTTCTAATGTACCACAACTACTTAAAAGTGGAGTAGGTGAGCAGCAGTTGTTAAAAATAAAACAGGACACTCATCTGGAAGCTCCATCAAACCCTATCTACAACTTGAACTGTTTAAAAAATAATAAGCCGAATTACATTCGTGATAATTCTTTTTATAATTATAACTAGATTAGCACTCGCCTTTGTTGCTATTAAGAAATCTCACGTGTGGACAAATATTCGTGAATCTAGTTAAAATTATCAAAAAATTATCACCACTTATATAATTACTGTTGAATATATATTGACTCTAATCTAAAATGGAAATGTCATGTTGATGAACTAGTTGCAAAATTAAGGAAAACTATTGTTAAGTCATTTTGCTGTTTCAGATGCTTAATTGCATTTCACGCCGTTAGTTAGGTCATTTTGGTATTTTAAATAGCCGCCTAGGCTTTGGAGCAGCGTGCCCGTATGCTAAGCCCTTTTGGCTCTTTATTTGGCTCCATCGCCTAATTCCAGAATCACGATTTCGCACATATTTAGCCCCAAAAGCAGTATTTGTCGTCGGTTGGAGCTCTCCTCTGATGGCGTTTTTCCGAATTCCGAATAGCACGCTGTGGTGGCGTGATACCAGCGTGGCCCGCATTGGCTTGTTTCATTTTATCGCCTTACGATTCGCTGTGGTTTAGTCACGTGGGGGACGCGGCCAAGGTGACCTTTTGCCGGCGCTCCCTCTTGGCAGTCGTCCGGAGCCCGTTGCAGAGAGCGCTTGTGTGGTGGTTGTGAGTCGGAGTTTGTCGAGTGGTCTTCGGCGTAACGTGGGTGTTTTTGGAGCCCAGTTCCTGCTACTGTAAGTGAGGGGTCGTGCCCCCTTCATCTCGACCTACGAGGATTTGGTTCAGCAGAACGAAAGTGGCCCCTTTCTTTTCGTCGTCCCGTTGTACGCGTCTTGACGCGTCTCCCGTCGCCATTGAGGCGGTTGTGCATTCACCCCCTTTCGCCGTTATAACACCGAAGGTACCTGCCACCTACGATTGCAGCTCGTCGCAACTCAACTGTACCAGGCTCCCTCGCCGCCTACGCATTAAGGTATGTGCCTTTAACCTGATTACCGCTGTGAACGCGAGTGTTAATGTAAATCTTCGCTGCCCTCCGCATAAGGCAACGTGCATATTTGTACTCATTACTACCTATTACTGCTCATTGCTGTTCACTAATGTGCAACATCTGTCGTTAAGTTTAGAGCGCGCGTGCCAGCTGGTGCCCTTAATTATAGGTTAAGTTTAGATACAGGGCGACGCACTCTGCTGCCCATTGTAACCCGAAGTTCAATATATGATTGTGATACGAGCGTCGGCAGAAATTAAAAATTAGTTTGTCACCCGGCAGGCCAGCTCTCGTATCGATGATAAATAATGGGCCATAAATTGACCCAAATAGCCTAGAAACGAACGAAGGGTCCTGTCCTAGAACCGCGCCTTTTTTATGACAGCGGCCGTTGTTCGGCTTTCAGGCTACCGAGATTTTTAAAAAGAAACGGGCCAAGAGGACAATTTCAGGCCTTTGCATAAATCAGTCTGTAGCCAAGAAAAACCAGGGCGGAAGCCATAAATCCCGAAAAAACTCAAGCCGTTATCCGTCACTCACTTGCATTTGTAAAAACGTCAGAGCAAGTACTCGAAAAACGCATGGGACGGGGCAACGACAATTAAACTACATAATGAAAGCATCAAAAGTGTCCAAGCCTTCACCGAGGCCATGATTTACGAAGCTGGGTAACAGATCCTTCGCTGCTCTACCAAAAATCATAAATTAACGCGCTGGCCTGAAACGGCCGCTGGATTGCCGAAGCAAACTGCTACAATTCACGGGCAAAAAGAACCCTTACAGGCGATCGGGCAAACAATTATATATGCAGGAACGGCAACGTTTATTCTAATTGTTGGTGCCGCGGAAATTGAACTAGCCAGTGTTGCGTATAAAAAAATTGCGCAAAACTACAAGGAAGACGAAGAACTGCGGCACTGCCCCAATTAACGGCGCGCGGAGGGAAATAATTTATCTCAATCACGTCGGGTTTAGATTCCAAATTCAAATGTATTTTCGAGCAATATAAAATTAAATGAACCCAAACGCAGCACAGTAATTCGACAGCGAGTTATATTTATCTCAATCACGTCGGGTTTAGATTCCAAATTCAAATGTATTTTCGAGCAATATAAAATTAAATGAACCCAAACGCAGCACAGTAATTCGACAGCGAGTTATATTTATCTCAATCACGTCGGGTTTAGATTCCAAATTCAAATGTATTTTCGAGCAATATAAAATTAAATGAACCCAAACGCAGCACAGTAATTCGACAGCGAGTTATATTTATCTCAATCACGTCGGGTTTAGATTCAAAATTCGAATGTATTTTAATAAAACCAGGCCGTGCAATATAATGGGGCTAGAATCAAGCCGCTAATCGCGCGCTAGTTAAAACGAGTGGCCGCACCATAATCTGATCATAGTGAAATCTCTATTCGGGCAATACAGTACGATTAAGATACTGCTCGAGCGCGCTAATTAAATTGCAGCGCTGGAATCGGAGCACCGTGATATTTTAATAAAACCAGGCCGTGTCTAGTATCAAAATTTAAGTTTTTTTTCTGGCAAGACGATGCCACTAAAATCAAATCGCTAATTAGACGCGCCGGGTAATTATCATCCCGTCTTGCCCAAGCGCCTAAATGAATGTCCCCCCAGAAATCGGTCTTCACGCCACGGGCCAATAAGCATCGAGGGAGGCAGCTACCCCGGGGTTCAGGCCCTTTAAATAGAGAAACCCTGGCCTTAGGAACTCACTCTGCCTCGGCAGGTCGAACAAGCAGCCATCCTAGGATCAACAGCCACCTCCAGGAGTTCCAGCCAACCTCGAAGGAAGCTGCCTAGCTTGGACTGCCGCTCACGGACTAGCCGCCTCTCTGGACTTTGCTGCTCCCAGACTAGCTGCCTATTTGGACTCTGGCGATTCAGGAAAGCTGCCCCTTCTGGACTCTGCCGTTCACGGAGCTCTCGCCCACGCTGGACTTAGAGCATATCACCTTCGTTGGACTTAGCACCGCCGTCTCCGCTGGACTCAGCCGCCTGCCGTCTTCGAGGAACTTGGACGTCGAGCCACTTCAGCCGCCGCCCCCGAGAGGAAGACAAGCGCCCGCTCCTGCAGCCCCAGCCGCTTCTAGGACGCTGCGCCCTTCAGCCGCCGCCTTCGAAGGATCTCACCAGCCGGACGTCGAGCCACTTCAGCCGCCGCCCCCGAAAAGAAGACAAGCGCCCGTTCCTGCCGCCCCCGCCTCTTCTAGGACGCCGCGCCCTTCAGCTACCGCCTCCGAAGGATTCCACCAGCCGGACGCTGAGCCACTTCCGCCGCCGCCCCCAAGAGGACGATCATCGCCCGTACCTGCCGCCTACGCGTTTCCAGGACGTCGAGCCACGTCAGCCGCCGCCCCCAAGAGGACGATCATCGCCCGCACCTACTGTCTACGCATCCCTAGGACGTCGAGCCACTTCAGCCTCCGCCCCCGAGAGGACGAACAACGCCCGCGCCTACCGCCTACGCGTTCCCAGGGCGCCGAGCCACTTCATCCGCCGTCCCCGAGAAGAAGATAAGCGCCCGCTCCTGCAGCCCTCGCCGCTCTTAGGACGCTACGCCCTTCAGCCGCCGCCTCCGGAGAAACCCCACAGCAACTGACGACGGACGCCAATCCGCCATCTTCCTTTTCTGGGTTATATGTATATATTCTTTAGTTTTAAGTTAATCTGTACCAAAATAATAACTATAATAAATTGTTCTCCGATTAATCAACTGTTTAGCAGAGGGTAACTCCTCCTTTCCTCCTTCGACTGCCGCCATTTTTACCACCGCCCCGTTGAGTGAGTTGGAGGTGTGTTAATTGACGCCCGGAACGTGAGGCCAGCCTTTGGAAGGGACCAGAGGGAAGTCACGCCCACAATGGTGAAGTCGAGAACGAAGAGGAACACTGAGGAAACCCCGAGTCGAAACAGCGAGGATCCGCCTCCCAGAGCGCACCCAAGCGCAAGTATGGAGAGCACCGAGCTTTTCAACAGCGAGCCGCTGTTCCAATGCGGACAGAGGACGCCACGGCCCAACAACAGTCCAACCAGGGATGCCGAACTGCTACCCTTGAGGACACACCACGAGGTGAGTCTGGCCGCCTCCGCCGCCGCAACAAACACGCAGCAAACAGCAGAACCACTTCTGGGAGTGGACAACAACACCCAGTGGCGCCCAGCACAACAACCAAACATTGCAACAAGTCACCTCACCTTCTCGGAAGAACAATTCCAGGCACTGATCAGCAAGCTGTCAGCACCAAAGAAAGTAGATCCGCCGCCCACCTTCAAAGGGGAAGATTTGGACCACCCACAAGACTTCCTGGACGAGTGCGCCCGGTACCGCGCGCAGAGCGAATGCTCAGCCGCTGAGTTGCTCAAGGTAGCAACTAACGCCCTACAAGGGAAAGCAAGCCAGTGGTGGCGGCCGTACGCCTCGCTACCCTTAGCCTGGACAGAGTTCGTGGACAGGTTCAAGCGAAGGTTTGACAGTCCGGAGATTCGAGCCTCGCTCACCACGCAGCTATACGGCCAGAAACAGGGAGGACGTGAAAACGCCGAGATCTTCCTACTGCGAAAGCTGCAGTTGGTTCGGCGTTTGGAAATCCAGCAGTCCCCAGCATCCATGATTCCGATAATGGTGGAGCTACTGAAACCAGCTCTGCGCCCCTACTTAAGGCTCGCTCCGCCAATCACCGTGGACGACCTATTGGACAAGGTGTCAGCCGTCGAAAAGGACTTGGAGGACCACGCGCCGCCCCCGGTCCGCGAGATCCGAACTCGGGGATATCCAGAGCCCAGCCTGCCCCGCTGCCATTTCTGCCCAGGCCGTCATTATAACAGGGACTGCCCCCAGCAACGCGACGCGGGCCCGGCACGAAACCTTGCCCCACCTCGCCAGGCTCCACCACCAGAGGACACCTCAGCGCCTCGCCCCCAAGCCGGCCCGTCGGGAAACGAAGAGAGGCTCGGACGCCTGAACAGCGAAACCTCGCCTGCGGCCCGAGCCAATGTTACCTATTAAGCACAACCACTAGTCATAACCTTCCTCGCATCGCGGTGAGGATAGGGCCACAACAGCAGAAGGCCTGCGCACTGGTGGACTCCGCCGCCACCCACAACTTTATTCATGCAGACTGGGTACAGAGAAAGCATCTCCAACCCCATCCCTACCCCACGGCTAAGATGGCCCAGGAAAACGCCACGATGGCGCTACTAGGAGAAACCCAGGTACAGCTCCACTTAGGGCAAGAAAAGTACCCTCTTCAGTGCGTCGTGGCGAAGGATCTAAGAGAGGATCTTATCCTCGGGCTACCATGGTTAATGAAACAAGGGGTTACTTGGGATTTTACGCGCCGCTGCCTGCATCATGGCAGACACCAGAGAGCCACCACCTACTGCCTCGATTCCAGCCCCAGCCAACGTTTCTCCACCGCAAGCCTAGAACCCGATAAACCTACGAACCATTCCCTTCCGGAACGGGAAGGTCGACTTTACGAAGCTACGAAAGACCTCCCCGAGATACAGAGTCCGCCCTATCGTTTCCCGAAGGAAAAGCAAGGAACTATCGTCGAGCACAAGGAGAAAAGGCTAACCAAAGGGTTAATCGAGCACCGACTCGGTACAAACTACGAGCTACCTAAACGGCCTCCGCCCCGCCAACCCGAGAAGAAGAAGAAGGAGCCACAACTAGAGCAACACCCACCTCAGCCCCAGTCCGACCAGGAACAGGAGCCTCAGAAGGTGGAAAAGAAGCTCGCAGTTTCCGCCTCCGAATACCAGGTCGCCACCGTCGCGAATCAGCCAGTGGAAGTCGCCCACAAACCAGCCCACGTTGCTGAAGCATCAGCACCGGAAACCCTTTCGGCCACAGAATTGGGAAAACCAGCAGAGAACGCCGAGATGCCAGTAGTAAGAGAAAAACTCCCCAATCGCTCATGGGACGTCATCAGCCGGCGGCCACCGCCACACGACTTTCATCAGCACACCAGGGCAACGCGCCCACCCACGATGAGAAGTCCAACAAGGGATCCCCGCCACAGACCATCCCAGAGCCCCAACACTTCGCAACCGGAAGAAGCAGAGCTACGAATACCCCCAGCGTACGCACGGTTTGGCAAGGAGCTACACCGACCTGGGGAGTGGCAGCTACGACCTCCAGACTACACGCCGACCAACTACGCCCTTCCCCTGGCCTAGCCGTTAACTAGGCGCGGCTCGAGAACATCGGAGAAAGGGGGGATTGATACGAGCGTCGGCAGAAATTAAAAATTAGTTTGTCACCCGGCAGGCCAGCTCTCGTATCGATGATAAATAATGGGCCATAAATTGACCCAAATAGCCTAGAAACGAACGAAGGGTCCTGTCCTAGAACCGCGCCTTTTTTATGACAGCGGCCGTTGTTCGGCTTTCAGGCTACCGAGATTTTTAAAAAGAAACGGGCCAAGAGGACAATTTCAGGCCTTTGCATAAATCAGTCTGTAGCCAAGAAAAACCAGGGCGGAAGCCATAAATCCCGAAAAAACTCAAGCCGTTATCCGTCACTCACTTGCATTTGTAAAAACGTCAGAGCAAGTACTCGAAAAACGCATGGGACGGGGCAACGACAATTAAACTACATAATGAAAGCATCAAAAGTGTCCAAGCCTTCACCGAGGCCATGATTTACGAAGCTGGGTAACAGATCCTTCGCTGCTCTACCAAAAATCATAAATTAACGCGCTGGCCTGAAACGGCCGCTGGATTGCCGAAGCAAACTGCTACAATTCACGGGCAAAAAGAACCCTTACAGGCGATCGGGCAAACAATTATATATGCAGGAACGGCAACGTTTATTCTAATTGTTGGTGCCGCGGAAATTGAACTAGCCAGTGTTGCGTATAAAAAAATTGCGCAAAACTACAAGGAAGACGAAGAACTGCGGCACTGCCCCAATTAACGGCGCGCGGAGGGAAATAATTTATCTCAATCACGTCGGGTTTAGATTCCAAATTCAAATGTATTTTCGAGCAATATAAAATTAAATGAACCCAAACGCAGCACAGTAATTCGACAGCGAGTTATATTTATCTCAATCACGTCGGGTTTAGATTCCAAATTCAAATGTATTTTCGAGCAATATAAAATTAAATGAACCCAAACGCAGCACAGTAATTCGACAGCGAGTTATATTTATCTCAATCACGTCGGGTTTAGATTCCAAATTCAAATGTATTTTCGAGCAATATAAAATTAAATGAACCCAAACGCAGCACAGTAATTCGACAGCGAGTTATATTTATCTCAATCACGTCGGGTTTAGATTCAAAATTCGAATGTATTTTAATAAAACCAGGCCGTGCAATATAATGGGGCTAGAATCAAGCCGCTAATCGCGCGCTAGTTAAAACGAGTGGCCGCACCATAATCTGATCATAGTGAAATCTCTATTCGGGCAATACAGTACGATTAAGATACTGCTCGAGCGCGCTAATTAAATTGCAGCGCTGGAATCGGAGCACCGTGATATTTTAATAAAACCAGGCCGTGTCTAGTATCAAAATTTAAGTTTTTTTTCTGGCAAGACGATGCCACTAAAATCAAATCGCTAATTAGACGCGCCGGGTAATTATCATCCCGTCTTGCCCAAGCGCCTAAATGAATGTCCCCCCAGAAATCGGTCTTCACGCCACGGGCCAATAAGCATCGAGGGAGGCAGCTACCCCGGGGTTCAGGCCCTTTAAATAGAGAAACCCTGGCCTTAGGAACACACTCTGCCTCGGCGGGTCGAACAAGCAGCCATCCAAGGATCAACAGCCACCTCCAGGAGTTCCAGCCAACCTCGAAGGAAGCTGCCTAGCTTGGACTGCCGCTCACGGACTAGCCGCCTCTCTGGACTTTGCTGCTCCCAGACTAGCTGCCTATTTGGACTCTGGCGATTCAGGAAAGCTGCCCCTTCTGGACTCTGCCGTTCACGGAGCTCTCGCCCACGCTGGACTTAGAGCATATCACCTTCGTTGGACTTAGCACCGCCGTCTCCGCTGGACTCAGCCGCCTGCCGTCTTCGAGGAACTTGGACGTCGAGCCACTTCAGCCGCCGCCCCCGAGAGGAAGACAAGCGCCCGCTCCTGCAGCCCCAGCCGCTTCTAGGACGCTGCGCCCTTCAGCCGCCGCCTTCGAAGGATCTCTCCAGCCGGACGTCGAGCCACTTCAGCCGCCGCCCCCGAAAAGAAGACAAGCGCCCGTTCCTGCCGCCCCCGCCTCTTCTAGGACGCCGCGCCCTTCAGCTACCGCCTCCGAAGGATTCCACCAGCCGGACGCTGAGCCACTTCCGCCGCCGCCCCCAAGAGGACGATCATCGCCCGTACCTGCCGCCTACACGTTTCCAGGACGTCGAGCCACGTCAGCCGCCGCCCCCAAGAGGACGATTATCGCCCGCACCTACTGTCTACGCATCCCTAGGACGTCGAGCCACTTCAGCCTCCGCCCCCGAGAGGACGAACAACGCCCGCGCCTACCGCCTACGCGTTCCCAGGGCGCCGAGCCACTTCATCCGCCGTCCCCGAGAAGAAGATAAGCGCCCGCTCCTGCAGCCCTCGCCGCTCTTAGGACGCTACGCCCTTCAGCCGCCGCCTCCGGAGAAACCCCACAGCAACTGACGACGGACGCCAATCCGCCATCTTCCTTTTCTGGGTTATATGTATATATTCTTTAGTTTTAAGTTAATCTGTACCAAAATAATAACTATAATAAATTGTTCTCCGATTAATCAACTGTTTAGCAGAGGGTAACTCCTCCTTTCCTCCTTCGACTGCCGCCATTTTTACCACCGCCCCGTTGAGCTAGTTGGAGGTGTGTTAATTGGTTAGTTAAGGGAACTATTGTTTGTTTCGGCTTGTGCATGTTCTGTTACAGTTAGACGCCCCTTTATTGTACGGATTATTGTACGACGGAACGAGGAAGCTGTGAGCGTGCAGGTGAGTGAGACAGCTGCGCAGTCGTGGGCGGATTGACACCTAATTATAATCCTTGCTTAAGGCAATCCCGAAATTGTTATTTGACCTTGCAACTCTTGAGTAATCCTATCGGCGGAGTATTTGTGCATGCTTCGCTCCCGTCTAACCGTCCAGGCCCGGTTAGCCGGGTTAAGACAGGCTTGGTGGCGCCCTCATAATTTCGACATACCCTGTATATACTATGCCACCGCACGCTTGCCCAGAACGTATCGTGTGACTCACGCCCGACTCCCTGAGCGTTCCAGCCGTGGCCTATTAGCCTATTTCGAACCGATTTCAGGGCAAGTGTGCCAGTTTTCCAGGACTGATTCAGTGGTGCAATGCTCACCTTGGGTGGGTGTCGTAAAGTTCTTTTAATACCGTAACAGGCTAATTTTGGCTTCCCAACGTGTGGGCCTGTTCTTTTCTGATATTCGTCTTCTCGTCAAGCCCCTTCGTTGTACGTCTTAATTTTGGTTCCCTAACGTGGGGTTTTGTCTGTTTGGTTTTGTCGTCAAGCCACCCGTTGTGCCTTAATTTTGGCTATTCCAACGTTTGGAGCCTATTGGTGCACGACAACGCTCGACCTCATTTTGGGGTTTTCTTTTTTTGCGCTGTGTGTCTTAATTTTGGCGGCCCAATTGTGGCTTGTTGCTGTTATTGGACTGGAGTAGTCTCGTTAAGCCCATCCGTGTGTCTTAATTCTGACGCTTTAACGTCTGAGACCTTGTTGCGTGACAACGCGCGACCCCATTTCGGATTTTTTCTTTTTTTTTTCTTTTCTTTTGCTCGATTTCGGGCGCAGTACTGTCTGTGACCATTGTTGGTTGGTAGTAGGCTCGTTAAGCCATTCGTTGACCGCCTAGTTTTGGAATTTGCTCTTTTTCGCTTATGTTCGGTCTCTTCGCAAAGGATATGGACAGATAGTCCCGTTAAGCCATCGGTCGAGTGAAAGGTAACAAACCACTTTTTCCCGATTTCTCCCGTCTTGTCCGTCTACGATTTGGTTCGGATATCTGACGTAATTGACTTACCAAACACGTGCTAACGTTTTTCTTTTTATACGACGTATAATACAAGTCGTTCCTTTCCCGGTTGTAAACATGGTGCTAAAGCTACATATTGAACGCCTGCTTCGCGCGGAGGCTGAATACGAGTTGAGAATCAGAGGCCGTGATGCTTCCGGCGCGGTTACCTTGTTGCGCTCCCGGTTACGCGACGTATTGAGAGAGGAGGGACGCGCAGATATGGATACGCGACCGCCGTACCCGTATACGTTCGAGGAGGATCTCACGGCCGTGACAACATTGATTGGCGAATTAGAAGAAAAGATTCAGGTATATTTAGCTAACCCGACTAAAGAAGTAGCGGCTACGATCGAAACGAAATTTTATCACGGAATGAGCCGTCTGACGAATAGTTCAGCTACAACGGAGGAAGAGCGAGCGCTCAAACAAAAAGCGTTCGCGGAATTATCACTCATACGTTCAACCTACGAACTTAACCAAGTAAAGCTAGGGTCGTCTACGACTACGGCTGAGGAAGAAAGCGCCGTAACGCTGCCATCGACGTCCGGTGTCGCACCTACCATTACCGTCGCGACGACGACTACGACTACGACGGCGGCAACTATGTCGACTCCGAGTTTTGTTGCGCCGATGTCACGTACGATCTCATTTAAGGCAACCCCTGTTTCGAAATGGAACATACAATTCTCAGGTGACCCGAAAGGTCTGTCGGTCAACGCTTTCATCGAGCGTGTTAGCGAACTCAGAGTGGCCAGAAACCTTACCGAAGAAGAGTTGTTTATGCAGGCCATCGATTTGTTTTCGGGCAACGCATTGCTATGGTATCGCGCGAATAGAGCGACCCCTAACACGTGGCAACAGTTAGTCGATTTATTGCGTCTAGAGTTTCAGCCTGCGAATTATGATGAACGGTTGTTGGACGAAATTAGACGTCGCACGCAAGGCCCTACGGAAAGTATGGGCATTTATATCGCTATCATGCGCACAATGTTTTCGCGCCTGACCGAAGCGGTTCCCGAAGAGAAACAGTTGCGTATTTTGTTGCATAATATTTCACCTTTATACCAAACCCAGTTGGGATTGACGGAAGTCCGGTCGATCGACGAGCTAGCGCTATACGGACGGAAGATTGAGGAACGGCGCTATGCCATTGAAACTTACGTGCCACCTTCTAGAAAGAAGTCTGACTTAGAAACAGACTTGGCATACGTCGAGGTCGCGCCTATCGCGGAAACGTGCCCAGTTGATATTGTCGAAACGCGTGACGTTAATACTCCCGAGAGGAGGAATCGAGAACCGGCACCCAAGTCAAGCATACGGTGTTGGAACTGTAACGAACCAGGCCATAGAGCCAGTAGGTGTCCGCGACCCCGCGGCAAGAAATTCTGTTACCGTTGCGGCAAACCTGAAGTGACCGTAAACACTTGTCCTCGTTGTCGAGCAAGAGATAAGGGACAGGGAAACGACCCCGCGAGACACTGAACGGTCGAGCAGTGTCCTCGCGCGTGTTTAGCAATTCGACTAAATTTATGAAGGGACTTATCGAGGAGCGCGAGACCAAATTTAAAAAAAATAAAGTCATTCTCGATTACGTATTAGAAAGGTCATCTGATGACCGTCGACCGCATGTGACTGTTGAAATCATGGGTTTCGAGTTGTTAGCTTTGTTGGACTCAGGAGCGAATCGAACGATCTTAGGAGCTAAGGGTTGGGACGTGTTGCGTACTGTAGGCCTGCGCATAAATAAGAAGCTGAGACCCGTTTGCTCAGTGGCTAATGGACAGACCGTGACCAGTCTAGGTACCCTGCACTTACCTATTCGTTTAAATAACAGAGTGGTAGCTATCGATGTTTTGATAGTTCCGGAGGTTCCGCACACCCTGATCCTGGGGATAGACTTTTGGAAGTCAGTGGGAATAGTCCCAGACGTGTTTCGAGGGGAGTGGGAATTCTCAAAACCCGGCGTAGCGGCCATTGATACTCCTACCGGCAATTTGCAGTCTATGTTCGACCTGAACTCGGATCAACGAGCCCAATTAGACACTCTCGTAAACCGACATTTTACTATCGCTAAACCCGAACTCGGCTGCGCCAAGTACGTTCAACATAAAATCACTACTAAGGCGGCACCGGTTAAACAAAGGTACTATCCGGTTTCTCCCGCAATGCAGGCGCATATCGATGCTGAGTTGGACAGTATGCTTAAATCAGGCGTTGTGGAACGTTCTCGTTCAGCCTGGTCGAGCCCGATTTTACTAGTTAAAAAGAAAGATGGAACCTATCGTTTCTGCGTTGACTTTCGTAAATTGAATAGCGTCACCGAGAAGGACGCCTACCCGATACCTTACGTGTCTTCGATTTTGGATCGCTTACGCGATGCCCGGTTCATGACGTCGCTTGATATCAAATCCGCGTACTGGCAAATTGAAATGGAAGAGAAATCTAAGGAACTAACGGCCTTCACAGTACCCGGGCGCGGTTTGTTTCAATTTACTCGCATGCCCTTTGGGCTTCATAACGCGCCAGCGACTTGGCAACGTTTCGTCGACCATGTGTTGGGTCCCGAATTGGAACCTTACGTCTTTGTCTATTTAGATGACGTGATTATTTGTACCCCGACTTTCGAAAAGCACGTCGAGATTCTAGACGAAGTGTTGCAGCGACTAAACGACGCTGGTTTAACACTGGGTCGTGATAAATGCCATTTTTGCCAACCGGAACTACGATACCTGGGCTATGTCGTTAACGCCCAAGGGCTTTTAGTCGACCCCGATAAAGTTTCGGCGATTCTTAACTTGCCGCGACCTAGAAACGTTTCGGAGATACGGCGAGTTGTCGGCATGGCATCGTGGTATCGGCGTTTCATACCAAGCTTCTCAGCCATTATTGCTCCGCTGACGTCGTTATTGAAAAAGTTTCAGAAGTTCGAGTGGACCGAGTCATGCGAAGTCGCATTTACAACCATCAAAAATTGCCTAGTTTCGGCACCCATTTTGTCGTGTCCCGATTTTTCTCTCCCGTTTATCGTACAGACGGACGCTTCCAATGTTGGTATCGGCGCCGTGCTGACTCAGACCGTTGATGGCCAAGAACAGGTCATCTGTTACATTAGTCGGACTCTTACGAAGCCTGAGCGTAACTTTTCGGTTACGGAACGCGAATGTTTGGCCGTCCTGTGGGCCATAGAGAAGTTACGTCCATATTTAGAAGGCACTCACTTCACAGTCGTTACTGACCATCATTCACTTATCTGGCTAAATAATCTTAAGGAACCCACCGGGAGACTCGCCCGTTGGGCTGTTCGTATCCAACAATACGACTTCACGATCAAACACCGGAAGGGAAAAGACCACGTCGTTCCGGATGCGCTGTCCCGTGCTATACCCGAAATAGATGTAGTCTCAGTTGTCGGTTCTGGAGAACCCGAAGCCGGTGCTCAGGCGCCGAACGACAGTCGAACTGACCGTTGGTATAGGCGCATGTGTACACGCGTCGTAGAAAGACCATTCAAGTATTCGGCGTGGAAACTATCGCGAGGGAAATTGTTTAAACATGTTAACGTAAAATACCCCGAATTGGACGAAGGCACGAGTTGGAAAGAGGTGGTTCCGAAGCCTCAACGCGCCGAAATTCTCCGCAAAAACCATGACGAACCTACCGCAGGCCATTTGGGCATTTACAAGACCTACGGCCGTATCGCTCAGCAGTATTACTGGCCTAAACTTAAGGCGGATGTGACCCGTTACGTTAATCGTTGCGCGACGTGCCTAGCGCAAAAACCCGAACAAAAACGCCCGGCCGGCTTGATGTGTCGTCACCCCGTGGTGGATAAGCCGTGGCAAATGATATCTATCGACATTGTAGGGCCGTTGCCCCGTTCAAAGAAAGGCTACGTATATATTCTGTCCGTGGCTGACTACTTTACCAAATTTACCCTTTTCTTCCCGTTGCGTACCGCCACCGCGACCGCGGTGACTCAGAAAATTGAGAACGATGTTTTCTTGCTCTTTGGAGCACCTCAGTACGTCTTGGTTGACAACGGCGTACAGTTTCGCAGTAGAGAATTCCGACAGCTTACCGATACGTATAAATCACGAATCATCTTTAACGCGCATTATCATGCGCAGGCCAACCCCGTCGAACGCGTTAATCGAGTATTAAAAACTATGCTAGCGTCGTACGTGAAAGACAACCACCGGGAGTGGGATAAATATTTGTCGAAAGTCGCTTGCGCAGTGCGTACCGCAGTACACGAAGTCACCGGCATGACCCCATATTTCGCCAATTTCGGCAGAGAGATACAGTTAGAGGGGACGCGCGCCAATAACCCCGAGGAGGTGGATGTTTCGGAACAAATACGAGTAGAGAGTCGCGAAGACTTGTTACGACGGACTCCCGCGTTAAGGTCGGTATATGAAGACATAGTCAAGCGACTAGACGTGGCGTACAAAGCCTCCAAGGCGACTTACGATTTGCGAAGGCGCCCGGCTCAATTTGCCGTTGGCGATACCGTCTGGCGACGAAATTACGTACTTTCCGATGCGGCGAAATATTTTAACGCCAAGTTGGCTCCAAAATTTATAGGGCCGTTTTATGTCAGTCGGCAAGTTTCGCTGGCCACTTACGAGCTGTCCCACGGACGTTTAGCCTTCTAACGCCCGTTTTCCCTAACCCCCCTCCCTTTTTCTTTGTAGGCCTTGACGGCCATACCGCCGGCCTAGAGCCGTATCTTCAGTAGTACCTACCTTTCCCCGAGCTTCCTTGTTGTGGGAACCCCACAATGCGCCGATCCCGTGACGCGCAACGTGCCCTCTTCAGGCGGCTTGCGGGACAGGTTACGAGGGACTTATCCTTTCCCCCCCCCCCCCATGTTCTTTTGGAACGGTTGGTCGGAAGTGTGCATGGGAGTAAGACGTTCTATTGACCCGATTTTGACGAGCGCTAACCGCGCGTTTTTTTTTATTATTAGATATTTTCACGGTTTCAATTTGGAACCCCAAACCCTCCTTCTCTATGCTCTATCTTTACCTTTCTTTTTCCCTTGTCATTACTATCTACCGCGTCCCGGCGACAACTACCCAACCCCGTTGTTCTCTTTCTCTTTCCACCTTCCAAAACCGCACTGTTAGGCGACCGTCATGGACCCGGTGTTAAGGTCCAGTCGGCGTTTCGTGGCCGCCGCCGCAGTGCGTGCCACACCCGTTTCGGGTCTGGTCGGTTATATGTTTTTTTTTTGTTTGTTGTTTTGTCGTTTTGGTGGTCGATTATCGACGTGGTTTTGCGAACCGTTGTGGTGGCACTCCTATTTTGGGAGGGGCAGTCGAGCCGGATCGGCGAGACTGTCCTCAACCTGCCTAGTCTTTGCCCGTTTGGTTCCCCGAGGGAGCCAGACACGAATCGTTTTGTGGACCCCTGGCGGAGCGCCACTCCTTTTGGGACAGCCAGTTTTCTTGTCGCCCGTCTTCCGTGGTCCGGGGAGTGTGTACTAGCCATCAGCGAACCGCCAGGTCCTACCCAATTTTCGTATTTCCACTGGCGTATCCAGTCTTTCTTCTTCCTCTTCTCTCTTCCCTCCTGTCGTACCCTATCTGGTGGCCGGTGTGCGTAATTCCTTTGGGGGTACAGCTATCGTATCAGCGTTTCCGGCCGTTTGAGTGCTCGTGGCGCCGCAGCCAAAATGCCTCGTTGTTTTATAAGAGACTTCGGGGAACTCTCTTTCAAGTAAGGGGAGTGTTAAGTCATTTTGCTGTTTCAGATGCTTAATTGCATTTCACGCCGTTAGTTACGTTATTTTGGTATTTTGAATAGCCGCCTAAGCTTAGAGCAGCGTGCCCGTATGCTAAGCCCTTTTAGCTCTTTATTTGGCTCCATCGCCTAATTCCAGAATCACAATTTCGCACATATTTAGCCCCAAAAGCAGTATTTGTCGTCGGTTGGAGCTCTCCTCTGATGGCGTTTTTCTGAATTCTGAATAGCACGCTGTGGCGGCGTGATACCAGCGTGGCCCGCATTGGTTGGTTTCATTTCACCGCCTTGCGATTCGCTGTGGTTTAGTCACGTGGGGGAGGCGGCGAAGGTGACCTTTTGCCGACGCTTCCCTCTTGGCAGTCGTCCGGAGCCCATTGCAGAGAGCGCTTGTGTGGTGGTTGTGAGTCGGAATTTGTCGAGTGGTCTTCGGCGTAACGTGGGTGTTTTTGGAGCCCAGTTCCTGCTACTGTTAGTGAGGGGTCGTGCCCCCTTCATCTCGACCTACGAGGATTTGGTTCAGCAGAACGAGTGAGGCCCCCATTCTTTTCGTCGTCCCGTTGTACGCGTCCTGACGCGTCTCCCGTCGCCATTGAGGCGGTTATGCATTCACCCCCTTTCGCCGTTGTAACACCGAAGGTACCTGCCACCTACGATTGCAGCTAGTCGCAACTCAACTGTACCAGGCTCCCTCGCCGCCTACGCATTAAGGTATGTGCCTTTAACCTGATTACCGCTGTGAACGCGAGTGTTACTCATTACTACTCATTACTGCGCTAGTGTATTCATTCAGACTTGCAGACTGTTCATGCCGTGAAGGCTAATGTAAATCGTCGCTGCCCTTGCATATAGCAAAGTGTATCTTTGTACCTACTCATTACTACGCTAGTGTATTCATTCAGACTTGCAGACTGTTCATGCCGTGAAGGCTAATGTAAATCGTCGCTGCCCTTGCATAAGGCAACGTGTATCTTTGTACCTACTCATTACTACGCTAGTGTATTCATTCAGACTTGCAGACTGTTCATGCCGTGAAGGCTAATGTAAATCGTCGCTGCCCTTGCATAAGGCAACGTGTATCTTTGTACCTACTCATTACTACGCTAGTGTATTCATTCAGACTTGCAGACTGTTCATGCCGTGAAGGCTAATGTAAATCGTCGCTGCCCTTGCATAAGGCAACGTGTATCTTTGTACCTACTCGTTACTACCTATTATTGCTGTTCACTAATGTTCAACATCTGTCGTTAAGTTTAGAGCGCGCGTGCCAGCTGGTGCCCTTAATTATAGATTAAGGTTAGATACAGGGCGACGCATTCTGCCCCCCCATTGTAACCCGAAGTGAAATATATGATTGGTTAGTTAAGGGAACTATTGTTTGTTTCGGCTTGTGCATGTTCTGTTACAGATAGACGCCCCTTTATTGTACGGATTATTGTACGACGGAACGAGGAAGCTGTGAGCGTGCAGGTGAGTGAGACAGCTGCGTAGTCGTGGTCGGATTGACACCTAATCGCAATCCTTGCTTAAGGCAATCCCGAAATTGCTATTTGACCTTGCAACTCTTGAGTAATCTTATTGGCGGAGTATTTTTGCATGCTTCGCTCCCGTCTAACCGTCCAGGCCCGGTTAGCCGGGTTAAGACAGGCTTGGTGGCGCCCTCATAATTTCGACATACCCTGTATATATTATGCCACAACGCGCTTGCCCAGAACGTATCGTGTGACTCACGCCCGACTCCCTGAGCGTTCCAGCCGTGGCCTATTAGCCTATTTCGAACCGATTTCAGGGCAAGTGTGTCAGGTTTTCAGGACTGATTCCGTGGTGCGATGCTCACCTTGGGTGGGTGTCGTAAAGTCCTTTTAATACCGTAACAGAAGTTATGGCTCGTTGAAGAAGATTTTTTTTTTGCAACAACTTGGTTCGAAGTAATCAACGTTAATTAACAAAAAACCGATGCATTTTTCGGGAAAAACTTATAGAACATTTTTTGTAGTGATTGAAAAGACCTTTAAAATTAGCACTGTTAAAAGTCGATTGCATTATAACTAAGCGAGTTACAATGCAAAAACGGTGGGTCACTCGAATTTTTGAAAAAAAAATGAGCGATAAAACCCCAGCCATTCCACCAGAATTGATATTGACCATTATCCCTTTACAAATTACTTTATTTTAGTATTACTTATGTAATCCAAAAGTTTGGGCGGGTTAGAATGCGTACTTTTCGAAAAAAAATATGATAAAAACGGAAAACGTATTTTTCAAATTTCTTAAAAAAATACCTTATTTTGAAAATAATTAAAACTAAAGAAAAAACCGTAAAAAATAATATAGTACAAAAATGTGTATTTTTTCTTAACGAACATTTTGCTTTTTTTATTTCTGTAGGAAAAAAAATAACGAAGATATAAATGTTAGAAGTTTAGATTATGGTGCGCGGACCACCCCTCCCGGACCCTTCAACACTTTACTTTTTGAATATGCAAAGTCGGAGCATGTCGAAAAAGTTTTGGATTACATGAGTAATACTAAAATAAAGTAATTTGTAAAGGGATAATGGTCAATATCAATTCTGGTGGAATGGCTGGGGTTTTATCGCTCATTTTTTTTTCAAAAATTCGAGTGACCCACCGTTTTTGCATCGTAACTCGCTTAGTTATAATGCAATCGACTTTTAACAGTGCTCATTTTAAAGGTCTTTTTAATCACTACAAAAAATGTTCTATAAGTTTTTCCCGAAAAATGCATCGGTTTTTCGTTAATTAACGTTGATTACTTCGAACCAAGTTGTTGCAAAGTCTTCTTCAACGAGCCATAACTTCTTTTATTTTGGACTTAGAGCATTCATAAAAAAACCAATGTCTTTGCTGTTTTCTAAGCTACATTTTTTGTTATTACAACTTATTTGATAGAACGCAAAGTTTTCGACTTATTCGCGAAAACCGTCCAAAAAAATGCATTTTTATCACGAAAAATCTAAGTTTTCAATCGCGAATAGCTCGAAAAATATCGATCTATCGAGAAAACTATATAGAACATTTTTTACTTATAATTTGTCCCTCTATCTATTTCCGGAGTTATTTTTAGTGAACAATTTCCACCCCCGAGAAGAGGTGGCATCCACTCTCAGGGTAAAAGCACACATCGGCGCTATGTCACTTTTGCTCCTTGAGCCATCCCCTAACCACTCACCAAATTTCACGTCAATCGGTCAAGGTTCAAAGAATTCTGAGGTAATAGCATATTTTTACCTTCAACGACTGGACTACTGGCGTGGGAGCTGCCTTAATTATGCCAACAGGACACCAAACCTTTAAACTTCACCCCGACTGCAGTGTCTACACGGGGGAAGCCTACGCTATTAAACAAGCACTGCAATATGTTCGACGTACCGAAAACACCGATTTCATCATATGTACCGACTCCTTTAGTACGCTACAGTCACTGAATACCACATACACAAACAACCCAATACTACAACGCATAAAGGAATTACATTTAGATATCTCTAACTCCAATAAAAATCTCGTTATTATGTGGGTACCATCACATATTGGCATCATTGGCAATGAAACAGCTGATAAAGCAGCGCGAGAAGCAACCACATCTTATACAAACATCAATTTTTTGTTGCATAATGATTTCAAGCGTTCCATGAAAGTTAAACTCCAAAAAATACAGCAAACGGTATGGACTAATACAACAAACAACAAACTCAGAGAAATTAAGACCACCATAGATCCATGGCCATCGTCTCAATGCTTAAACAGAAGATCAAACATAGTGTTAACGCGTTTAAGAATAGGTCACACCAAACTTACACACGCCCACATCTTTAACAAAGAAGACAAACCCAAGTGTGAAACCTGCAACACATTTCTCACAGTCAAGCACATCATCGTGAGTTGTATCAAATACACCGCATACAGGAACAAACACCATATCCGAAACAACTTAACGGAAGCTCTAAGTAACGACCCTTACGAAGAGAAGAAAATTATCGCCTTCCTGAAAGACATCCAACTGTATGAGTCAATATAGTAAATAGTCTTAGTTCATCTTTCATTACATGTTTTGTATTACCGTACCGAGCGCTAATAGCCTGCGATGCTGATGCGCTCTAATCTTAATAAATTAAAAAAAAATAAATAAAAAATTGTTTAATGTAAACCCAACATGGCAAATACGATATTACTTAAAAAAAAATAAAGCTATCAATTTTTCTCTCAATTCTAAAAATCCTTACGTAAACCCAAGATGTCAAATAAGAATTTGCATTTAAAGCTAAAGCTATTTATTCAAAATTTTAACGTAAACCACAGATGTTGCAGTACAAAAGAATGCTATCATCTTTTTAATCAATTTCACATTAACAAAGGAAAATAAATTATGGAAAGCTTTTTCAAAAATTCTCGTTTTTTTTAAATCTTATGACTACTTCGTAACAGATGTTAAATTATTTATATACAATGTAAACAACTGAAGAAGACAATTTAATTGTCGAAATATATTGTTCAACTGTACAATTCTATTTTCGTTATGTCAAGAGGATGTCAACACTACTAGCTGCTTTTACCTTGAAACTTTGAAAAGATGAAAGTAATAATTTGCACATAGGTTAGGCTTTACACTTGACAAAAATAGGACCCAACAGTTACAAGATAATGTAGTAAAAGAGTCAAATGATTTCAACTATAAGTCTGTTTAGTTAAATACAGCCGCGCGTCGCACACGTACGAGTGGGGCTGAATG
>OW679199.1:44683242-45057921 GCA_940337035.1 Agriotes lineatus
ACTAAAACCGTAATAAAATTGAACTATGGGCAATCAATAAAGAATGTTTAGTTACATATTTCGAAGAAACATTACATGGTTATAAATTTAAAGCTGACAACAACAAAACAGTGGAGAAAGTAACTTCTTGTCAGCATGCAAGGCTAATAGTCGTTCAATTGAAAGAATATTAGTGTTTAGAAGTGTTTTTTAGTCAGACGATAAAGCTAGAATGAAGTTGAGAGATAAAAAGCAATCGTATCTGTAGAAATAAATTTCAAAAATAAATACAGAAGTTTAGTTTTGTATATTAGAGCGTCAATAGAGAGAGTTTGTCTCTAGAAAATTAACGATTCTGAAAAGTGTCGCTGCACTTAAATGTGCAAATATTGAATTAATACTCTGAACTTTTTTTTGGTACAGTTATTTAATTTATAATTTGAAATTATTTTTTGTTTGCTACTCTAATTTTGTATGTTAGCGTGATATTTATCTCAGTAGAATATGATGTCATCTAGATTAACATAAAATAATCGCTTAGATTTTCCAAATCTCATCAAATTTTCTTTTTCTGTAGTAATTTAGTTAAACAGAAACCATATCTTTTTGTTATCATTTTTAGTGCTGAAGCTCCCTTTAAATGCAATTTTAGATTCACACCATAGCAACCTTGGTTATTTTGCTGAGTACTGTTTCTTCACCCTATGTTATTGGCATGTCCAAAGTGCACTAATAAGAATGATTCTGTACCCAAGCAGCTTAACTCGATAAATAACGGATACACTAAAAAATAAGTCAAATAATCCCTTCAATGAGCAAATCGATCGTTCTGGACACATGCCATATTGTAAAAAACACTTTTCAAGCGCGAATAAGCAGAACTTAGTATTCAAGAATAATATAAAACCAATGTTGTTTATGGATATTTTTTTTAGACAAAAAGATTAGATTAAAACAACAATTTAAATTATAAATTAACTTTTCATTTCAAAGCAAGTAACTCTAGGATTTATATAATTATAAAGAAAGAGTCGCAATTAAAACCGGCAATGATAAAGATAATTAGTGTTATTATTTATGATTCCACGCAGTAAGGCACATCATATTATGCAGCACTTCTCCATAAAATGCCGGAGCAGTTTTATATGGCAAAACATGCATATGGTGGATTAAAGTCGCCAGATATTATCTATGATTTAGTTGTAGCGTACAAGTGCGTACGTGTTAATATTAATTATTATTAAGTGCGCACTAAGTCCCCGACTATGCGCATTAGTTTACTAATTAATTGCGGCTTTAATGTGCCTAAGATCATAAGAAATTAGATGATACTGGTTTTGTAAACTGGAATACACACTAGAGCACATAAATTACGAGTCGTTTCCAACGCCATTATCGTAATTGTGTCTATAAATAATATCCTAGTTTTGCAATCTAATCATTTTCCAAAACGGCTACAATTAGAATAATAGAAAATCAAGTCTAAGGAAATATTTTGAAAGTTCAAAGAGTTTGTAGTTGTACTTTATAACCTGAAACCCATACAGAACAATTGGTTGAGGAGTCTTTGCTAAGTAGAAATGGCTGAAGCAACTAAAAACAGAAACAAATCTTAAAATATATACAGGGGGATTCAAATTTTTATCGCCTAACTTTTAACATCGTGTTCTATAGTTATAATTTGTAAACAAGTATATGCAAATATTTATATATATATGTAAATATAGTTATTTAAAAAAAATGAATATGAATAATTGTTTTTCGTATGATTTTTGAGGCTTTCACGGCTATTGTCATTAAGTAACAAACGACTTCCGGGATTGGACCGTGTGATGATTGAGATCGAAGAACTCAACGTTTCGCCCACTTTCGTAAGGGGCTTCATCTGGACGAAAAAGGCAAACGAGCACGGTAACTCAACGTGTGAACCACGTCAGAGGCAAAACTCGACTGACTATCGGAAGAAGAAGGCGAGAATTTATAGGCAAGCGGCGTCGCGATTCAGCAAATGCCGTCGCGGTTCAGTGGCGGAGGGCGGGGCTTAGGAATTAGCACTTTCCACATAGAAGGAAGGGGAAAGCCATCGTCCCGTTTGAGATTATTAGGGTGTTGCAAATCTCAATGGCTTCGCGAATCTTTCTGCTAAAGAAGAATGGGGATTTGCAGATGATGAAAGTTTCATCAAAAAGGATCTTATGACCAGTATCGCGTTGATGTTCGGCGATGGCCGATGATGAAACGAGACCTGACTTGAGACAGCGCTGGTGCTCAGAGATACGAGTTTTTACTGAACGACCTGTTTCGCCATGTATACAGCATTACAAGAGCAAGGGACTCTATAAACACCTTTAGATGACATAGTGTTTAATTTATCTTTAGATGAAGGAAGAATCTGTGAGATTTTGCTCGGGGGTTTGAATACTGTTTTAATGTTTTGTTTTCGAATAAACTTTCCTATGCGGTCGGTGACTTGGTGGATATAGGGAAGAAAGACTATTGCTGCAGGAGGATCGGGTTTTGGAGGTTTGGGTGGCCGTGGATGAAGATGGCGATTGATGGCAGACTGTATATCGCTAGCACGGTAACCGTTATTCCTAAGAGCTTTCCGAATTCGGAATGAGTCATTGTTCCAGAACTTCGAGAAACGGCCTTGGACCCAGAACTTCGAGAAACGGCCTTGGACCCAGAACTTCGAGAAGCAGCCGGGCCGCTGCGGATATATAAGTCACGGCCGAGGTCAATACACGTCACCGTTGCCGGAATGGTCTCGACGCTTTCAGGAGGGAATTATCCGGCAATATAAATATGCGTTCGCAGGAATAGAGGGCAGTTCTCCAGCAGTTCTCATCAGATTCGAAGCGCGTAGTATAAATGAACCCGTGTATATAACCATATAAATCCTTAATGTTTAAGTCGTGAATAAATGGCCACATAAATTAATTGATGTTTAATCCAGCGCATATAAATAAATAGTGTATCGTTGTTAGAAATAGTTCGTAGTTTAAGTAATTCGTGTGTTTGTAAATAATAATAATTACTCGTTGTAAATAAATGTTTAATGCAAGAAGCGTCGTATAATTTTTAAATAGCCCGAACGTAAAAACGTAACAATAGCAACATGTATCACTGAAAAACAGGATTCTCAGAAAAAAAAATCTAGCGTGTCTTTTTAAAAGAGATTATTTTTCGAATACAAACGTAAAAGAAGTAAAAAAAGATAACATACTAGATCTAGATCGTACATGATTTAGATAAATTTTAATCATACAAGAAAATAATAGTAAACAGTTCGTCTTTTAAGGATTATCATTACATTTAAGTTTTTTTATGCCTACCACAGTAATAGTATTTACATTACTAGCATGGTAAGATGGTTTTTACTGGCGGACAGAAGGATACAACTAGCGAGCCAGTCACCTTCTGGAGCCAGTAAAACCCGTAACCTTACGTGTATTGTTGAATATTTGATTTGTTCCTCATTTGTAAATAACTCGAAATGTACCATTTATTCACAATGTCAAACTGAGAAGCAACTAAATTCATCAATATGACACATACTAAGAAAGACAACTATTTGTACGCTATCATTTATCTATGAGCACGCTCGTAAAATTTTACTGGCTAGCCAGTAAAAAATTTACAGGCTAGCCAGTTAAGAGACATTTTCAAGGTGATTACAGTGACTTGATAAATTGATGTTTACAAGTGAGGAACAAATAAAATGTTTTTCGAGTACCTAGTACGTTAGCACTTAAAATTTTAAATTCATTTTCACTTTCACACAGTTTTAGGTATCTCCGCTACGTCAGTGAACAACTATTTTATATCAATTTTAAAATTTTGATTGTTTATTTTTAAAATAGCGTATTGAAGATCTGAAAATGATAAAAATTCGATTTTCTAATGTATTTTTGCAACAATACTATGCCAACCACCTTCCCAAAAGTCGTACCACGTTTCTATACACTGCCACTGTGTGGATATTTGATAGAATATCTATTCCTACTTATTCTTAATTTTACTTGGTTTCAAAATTATAAAAACACCTTTCTGAACTCAGTTATAGTATTGTATAATTAAAGTGCAGTTGTTGCATTCTATCCTACTCTTTTTAATAAGTTTTAAAGCTACCAATATTATTATTAGAAGACTGCGTATAAATCTGACTTCCAGGTGAAATTGTACCAGCATCTTTATTTCTTTTTAACGATTTTTTAATCTGACTTGAACGTTTTTCTATACCTAAGGAGTAACTTCATACATATACACAATTTGTCGATGTTCTTGCGATACCACGCTTTAAAAATATCCAAGGTGTACCTACATGCCTCTAATAACTGCATTTTTTATTAGTCTTTTTGATGCTTGTAAAGGTAATGGTTCAGGTATTGAATCTACAAGGGATGTACAGAATTTGTTGTCCCTAGCATAGATGACTTTGGAATATGTTGCCCCTAGTAGCCGCACTTGTTTTGTTATTTTATTGACAAACAAACTGGCAAATTTGATTAGTCGAACTTTAATAGTTTCAAAGTTGTACAAGTTGAAATTAGTGATTGCACGAAGATTTTAGGAAATGGAAAAAAGTGATCTTCATGCTGTCATCAAGTACCTACAAAAGAAAGATTGAACACCTAAAGAAATTCATACAGATATGGTTGGTGTGCTTGGAGATTCTGCTCCTTCCTATCAAGTAGTAAAAAATTGGTCTCGAGCTTTCAAATGTGGCAGAACAACCTGCGAACATGCAAAAGGTGCTGGTCGGCCGCATTCTGCGTGTACTCAAGAAAACATTCACAATGCCGAAGGAATTTTACTTGTAGATTTTTTGGAACTTCGTGATTGGATTAAAGAAAAAGGTATAGGAAAACTGTCACACGGAATTCTCTTTCACCAAGACAACGCCCCAGTTCATAAGAGCCTTATTTCTATGAATGAAATTCATGATACTAGGTTTGAAGTTATGGAGCATCCATCCTATTCCCCTGACTTAGCTCCCGGTGATTTGTATTTATTTCCAAAGCTAAAAGAAAGTCTTTGGGGAACAAAATTTGAATGCGATGACGCTGTTATGGCAGCAGTGCAGGACCTCTTATGTGATCAAGACTCCGAGTTTTGCAAGAAAGGTGTTGCTATGCTTGCACATAGGTGGAAAAAGAGTCTTCACGTTCAATGCGATTATGTTGAAAAATAATGTTGTATTCTATGCTAGGGACAATAGATACTGTACATCCCTCGTATGTATATTGTTGTGCACCTTGCTGCAAAACTTAGCAGTGTGTTATTTACTGAATGGTTGATTGTAGGTAAAAAACCTATATATCATTTTTTTAAAGAATTCCCTATCTTTCATTTTTTTACAACTATAAAAGTCATACGGCTCATAGGAAGCGAGATATTTGCGAAAAACTTACACTCACCGGCACGAAAAACGGAGCACTTGCATTTTTTGATTAGATTTAAAATTGTATCCCTTTGTGCTGTTTTATTATTACATTTATTATTATACATTTATTATACATGTTATAATGTTAAATGTATAATAAATGTATAATTATAAATGTAATAATAAAACATCACAAAGGGATACAATTTTCAATCTAATCAAAAAATGCAAGTGCTCCTTTTTCGTGCCGGTTCTGTAACCTTTGACCTTGAATAACTGAAAACGCAAGCGCGATATCGATGGGGACTTTTCAGACATTTATAATGTCAAAATAAAGGTGTATGCAAAATTTCAGCTCACTGCTGCTTTTCCCCCCTAAAATAACTGGACTATCGGTATAGCAGACAGAAAAATTAGAGTATATTTTAAGAAATGGATAGGATTTGAAGTCAGAGTGAGACTAGGGGACCAATAATTTAAATTAGAAAAAAATCTAAAATCTGGGTATTGGCTTGTCAAAAAGAATTTTAGATTGAAAAAAGCCACAAGGACATTTCATTCGAAAATAGGGCTCCATCATCATCTCTTAAATTTTTAACTAAACTAATTTAGAAATATCAGTTGATTTTTCTAGGTTAGGTCGTGCGTTTTAATTATAAAAATACTAATTTTACTATATGAATTCTGTATTTATTTCCGTATATTGCATGTAATGTATTCAAAACAAACAGGTATTCAAAAATAAATCCAACATAAACAATTAAATTGTAACATAACAAAATGGAGCACAAACAAAATAAAAACAAAGAAACTAGACACTTTTAAAATTATTAAAGGAATAAAAGTGTTTGCCCTGTATCTGTCGGTTACCCTCTATCTGTTGTACCAAAAGTGTACCAATTAAGTTATAAGCAAAATATTATTTTTCTCTAACAAATTTGAGATAAAGCATAAATAGAAAACATATAAAAAAAATCACCTTCAATTTCCTTAAATAAGTATATGTAAATAAAAATAATACTTACCTACTATATTTAGGAAGATACAAATCTGGTGTGATACACTCACACAACTTCCTTTACAGTGATCTTATAATTAGCCAAAAATTTGATTTTTAATTTTTTTCAATTCTACAAAAACGGTACAAAATAGAGCGTTACTTCAAGAGATAAATTTTCTCTGAAATTTTAAGCTGAATTCAAAAATGTAATAATATACCGGGTGTTCTATTTAAAATAGGAGTTAATAAAAAAAAATAGAAAAGAAAACAAAAGAAACCCATTTTAGAAGTATTAAACTGGAAATTCATGTATCTCATATCAATACACATTAAAAATTTAATAAAAAGGTAAAGTTTTCAAAAAATCGTTAGAGCCGTTTTTGAAAAAACAAAAAAAACTGAACAATTACGAGGGTAAACACCTACTTCCGGTTATGCAATTTTCTTCAAAAGCTTGCTGTCACATCTACATAGTACACAAAACTTATATATGAAGTTTCAAAGTCATAGCTCTTTTTATTTTTGAGATATTCTGTTCACAGACAGACCAATGAACAAAAACATTCGTTTTGGGTTCAGGGGACTCCAAAACGTGAAGATCTGTTGAAAACACAATTTAAAATTTTTGGGGTGAATCCAATACTTCCTTTATCATAAAAAGAAGTAAAAATACATAAAAAAATATAAAAATTGCACTTTCAAAATTAATTCAATCATCCTCATCTTCATTTTCATGATCTTTTTCGCTATATTTACTTACACTGCTAATTTGATGTATAAAAAATCATTTTCTTTTATTTCTTTATAAAATTGTAAACATAAAATATCGTTATAATTAATTATAAAAGACGGTCTAAATGTACCAAGCAGTGGAAATTTTCCACTTATTTCTTTCTTTTGGTCCACTATCCGCTGATCATACTGTCCATGACAATACGATCTACGTTGGCATTTTGAAAGATATTGCAAAGAGAATTGACAAACTTGCAATAATTCTGGATGAAACCCAACAGTATTTGTTTTAAAATATTTTATTGATTTGAAACAGAATATCATTTCTTTAATTGTGAATTGTTCTACAAATACCTTTACATGGTATTCAAAAGCTATTATATTTTTACCAAGTTTTTGTTGATAATTTAAATTTAAAATAATTGAAACTTGAAACAATACAATTTGAGTACATATAAAAATGGATAAAGAACAAAAGAATTGTGTTAAAAACCAGAACATGTTCTTTTTTAAAGAGACCTGTTTCTCTAACCAACAGTTCTGAAATTAAAGCAGAAAAAGGCAGAATTTAAGATGTTCTCTCTGTATGTGTTGGTTTAAAATATGCCTATTTTCATCAATGGTAAAGATCTAAGCTATTTGCAGGATCTGGAGATCTGAAGAAATCTTGGAAGAGGTTTTTTTCAAGATTACAATACTACCTTCCCTTGAGGCATAAAAAGTAAAAAGTATTATTTTGTAGCCAATAGAAACATATTATAATTAAACACATGCCAATAGGTAATTAAAATAACAATCTTTATATATACCTATATATATATATATATAATTCTTCTGTACGTCTGTATGTGACTGAACTCCTCTTAAACGGCTGAACCGATTTTGATGAAATTTTGTGTGTGTTTGAGTGGGTCCCTGGATGGTTTAGATTCACAATTGGGCCTGGTAGGTGGCGCTGCAATCGGGTTCTAGGAATTTTAATTTTTTTTTTGACAAATTTTTTTTTTTATTTTTAAAGATTTCTCGCATATCAGAACATATAACCCCAAAATTTCACCCCCCACCACCCCCCAATATTTTTTAAAACGAAAAATTTCGAAAATTCGAAAATCGAAAAAACCCGTCTGTCGGGTCCCCCAAAATTTCATCCCCCCACCACCACAAAATATTTTTTTAAATGAAAATCTTTATATATATAATTCTTCTGTACATGTGTATGTGACTGAACTCCTCCTAAACGGCTGGACCGATTTTGATGAAATTTTGTATGTGTGTTTGAGTGGGCCCCTGGATGGTTTAGATTCACAATTGGACCCGGTATGTGGCGCTGCAATCGGGTTCTAAGATTTTTTTTTTGACGATTAATTTTAAATTTGTTTTAAGATTTCTCACATATCAGAACATATAACCCTAAAATTTCACCCCCCCCCCCACCCACCCCCAATATTTTTAAAAATGAAAAAAATCGAGAATTCGAATATCGAAAAATGTTTGCTGAACCCTCTAATAGCAGGCAAACCAACGTTCGGGCAGGACAACGTCTGTCGGGTCCGCTACCCCTTAGTAGTCCAGTCGTTGAAGGTTTTCCGCTCCGAATTCTTTGAACCTTGACCGATTGACGTAAAATTTGGTGAGTGGTTAGGGGATGGCCCAAGGAGCAAAAGTGACATAGCGCCGATGTGCGCTTTTACTCTAAGAGTGGATGCCACTTCTTCTCGGGACAAATTCTAAGTAAAAAATGTTCTTTATAGTTTTTTCGATAGATTGATATTTTTCGAGCTATTCGCGATTGAAAACTTAGATTTTTCGTAAAAAAAATTCATGTTTTTAGACGGTTTTTCGCGAATAAGTCGAAAACGAAAAGTTGTAATAATCAAAAATTAAGCTTAAAAAACAGCAAAGATATTGGTTTTTAATGAATGCTCTAGGTCCAAAATAAAAGAAGTTATGGCTCGTTGAAGATTTTTTTTGCAACAACTTGGTTCGAAGTAGTCAACGTTAATTAACGAAAAACCGATGCATTTTTCGGGAAAAACGTATAGAACATTTTTTGTAGTGATTGAAAAGACCTTTAAAATGAGCATTGTTAAAAGTCAATTGCATTATAACTAAGCGAGTTACGATGCAAAAACGGTGGACCACTCGATTTTTTGAAAAAAAAATGAGCGATAAAACCCCAACCATTCCACCAGAATTGATATTGACGATTATCCCTTTACAAATTATTATTTTAGTATTACTTATGTAATCCAAAAGTTTGGGCGGGTTAGAATGCGTATTTTTCGAAAAAAATATGATAAAAATGGAAAACGTATTTTTCAACTTTCTTAAAAAAATACCTTATTTTGAAAATAACTAAAACTAAAGAAAAAGCGTAAAAAATAATATAGAACAAAAATGTGGATTTTTTCTTAACGAACATTTTGGTTTTTGTTTTATTTCTGTAGGAAAAAATAACGGAGATATAAATGTTAGAAGTTTGCATTATAATGCGCAGACCACACCTCCCGAGCCCTTCAACCCTTTACTTTTTGAATATACAAAGTCTGAGCATGTCGAAAAACTTTTGGATTACATAAGTAATACTAAAATAAAGTAATTTGTAAAGGGATAATGGTCAATATCAATTATGGTGGAATGCCTGAGGTTTTATCGCTCATTCTTTTTTCAAAAATTCGACTGGCCCACCGTTTTTGCATCGTAACTCGCTTAGTTATAATACAATCGACTTTTAACAATGCTCATTTTAAATGTCTTTTCAATCACTACAAAAAAAGTTCTATAAGTTTTTCCCGAAAAATGCATCGGTTTTTCGTTAATTAACGTTGATTACTTCGAACCAAGTTGTTGCAAAAAAATCTTCTTCAACGAGCCATAACTTCTTGTATTTTGGACCTATAGCATTCATAAAAAAACAATTTCTTTGCTGTTTTCTAAGCGTCATTTTTGGTTATTGCAACTTATTTGATAGAACGCGTTTTCGACTTATTCGCAAAAACCGTCCAAAAACATGCATTTTTATCACGAAAAATCTAAGTTTTTAATCGCGAATAGCTCGAAAAATATCGATCTATCGAAAAAACTATATAATCATTTTTTACTTAAAATTTGTCCTTCTATCCATTTCCGGGGTTATTTTGAGTGAACACATTTCCACCCCCGAGAAGGGGTGGCATCCACTCTCAGGGTAAAAGCGCACATCGGCGCTATGTCACTTTTGCTCCTTGAGCCATCCCCTAACCACTCACCAAATTTCACGTCAATCGGTCAAGGTTCAAAGAATTCTGAGGTAATAGCATATTTTTACCTTCAACGACTGGACTATTCGGGGGTGAAATGGGGTAAATAAGCCTAAAAATCGATATAGGTGTCGTTATTGAGGTTTTTTGGGACTATGGACATGACATAACATTAAAATTCTATAGTGGTGAAACAGGGTTTCAGAGACAAAATTTTTGGGCAGAACGACGCCGGGTCAGCTAGTATATATATATATATATATATATATACAAATAAGTACATATTATTATGCGTGATAATGCTACCTATAGGAACTTTAAGTCTAATTTATTAGTATTCATTTTAGATACAAATGTTTCGTCTTTCTATGTCGCAGATTCTGAAATATGTGTTTCAAATGAGTCTGTGAGAGACCTCTCTATAGATATTAAGGCTTAATTAGACAGTCTGTCTTTGACACAATCGACCTTCTTAAGTGAGCGCAATTCTCATTATTATAATTAGCACTATTTAGAATAAAGTCGTTAATATTAGATTATTTGAATGTTCTTCTATTTAGTGGGTTTTTTACTTCTCTCGTCTAAAAGACAAAGGAATCATTGTAATCGCGAAAACATCGAATCCCAGCGACTGCATTTTTTTTAATTTGCGAATTGATGTAATTTGCGCGAGGAAAGTTCCGTGTAGATCCTTTTCAGATTTTTTATTAATACGAAGTGACATTTTGGCATGCCCCCCTAGGCGGAGGACTACTCTACCTAAAAGTTACCAAAAAATTGTTTTTTGTAAACCACCTTTCTAGTGTAAAATGGTAGATCTGGTTGTAATGCTATACAGGGTGCTCGACATTTGCAAATTTAATCATTTCCATTTTTTTCCAAATGGAACGCCGGCGTATATTTGTGTATTTTTTAAAACCCCTTTTAATGAGCTTTTTTTTGATATGTTACTTTATGCCTCTAAATTTAAGGGATTATACCACTCCCTCTAACATCAACCAATGAAAAACGGCAAAATGCATAGTTACACATGTACTAACTTTTGATAATGTACATTGCAACTGACAATCACATACCTTCCTGATTAATAGGTGATAATCACACGCCTCCACAAACATCACGTTACCTGCTGTCAGTACAATTGTCATAACAACCACATTAACTGTACCTTTAATATTTAAAATACACTATTCAAACGTTGTTTATTGACTCGTGATATAATCTAGCCGAATGCAACTCGTGTCTTCTTGATTATCAAATCATTTCTGTTTCCACTCGATATATTGTTTTAGGCAGTCACGCTCGTCCTTCGGACTCGCGTAATTGCCAAGCAATATATCTCGTGTAAACAGAAATTATTATTTGATAATCAAGAACCCACTAGTTGCATTATATATGAAAATTTCAGATATGCGTGTTTGAACATAAAAAAACAATTTAAGCCCCTTAAGATGCTTTATTTCAAGGGACAACAAACGCCATTAAAATTACAATTTAAACACTTGATTTCTACAAACAAAACACAAAACCAAGTTTAGAAAACAAAAATGCAGCCAGCACTGAAACCAGAAATAACAAATGCAGAAAAACGAAAAAAAGCAGCAGAAAATTTTCCTCATTTATTTATAATACTTACTATAAAAATGAGAGAAAGCAACTAATCCATTTCTTGCATTGCAATTTGTATTTGCAAATACGGAATGTAATAAATTTACTACATAAAATTCATAGCAGTTAACAAACCACTTATATTACTAAAAAATGAAGTAGACACTAGCAAAACGGAAACACCAACTTAGCATACACACACACGTACGTATACAGTGTGTTTGATTTTAGCCAGCCACAGCAGATATCCCAGCTATTGTTAGAGATATGCCAATATGTTATAGAAGAAAAGTCGTTCTACATTTAATTTTCTATTGTCTGCCATATAAAAAAAACAATTGAACATGAAATGTGTTAGATGAAGCAAATATATTCAAATTTTTAAATTTAATTATCACCTATTTCGTGCTACTTAAGAAGAAAATAGCAATACGTAGGAATTTACTCGGTTATTTGGCACTAAAGCTATAGTAATTGTTTTCACAACTCACCTCTCAATTCGCCTAAGCGTGCAGTTGTTACTTAATTATCGATTTATGTTTTTAATTAATATGGCATGTGATATATCGCTGTAAAGAAATTTTTTCACAGTTTTAGAATATGTAATAAAATTGAGTATATTTCATTTAAAATTTTGAATGTATTTAATGCATCTACCCAATTGTTTTTTTTTGCTATGGTAGATAATAGAGAATTAAATGTAGAACAACTTTTCTTCTATAACATTTTGTCATATCTTTTAACAATAGCCCAGATTTCTGCTGTGGCAGCTAAAATCGAACAAACTGTATAATATTTAGCCCCTTTTACTATTACATGTCAAGGACTACTTAGGTATGTCTGGAAATCACACTGAGTAACAATGAAACGGAGGTTCAAAAGTTATATTGAAACAGGTTAAACAAAAAGTTGGTTTTAATAACGATGATGATGTACTGCTGTGGAAAGTCAAGAAATAAGTATAAGAAGTGTCTGTACTGATGTGTACATACAATATGCATTGGCCCAATTCGAGTGAATTTTTCCAACAAAAGCTCTTAATTTTCCCCTGATCGATGATAAAATTTCCACCCCGCATCCTGAACATAGAAAACGCATTAACAAGAGCAGATCCAAAATTTAAATGCTCATTGTGCTGCACCTTTAATTAAGAGCAAGATCGCTATCTTATCTCGTCTCGAAAACCAATTATCGCGGTCACAGATAACCAGGCTGCGATCCTTTACCAACTGCTGCAGGCTATAGGAAGCGATCACCCACGCAGACTTGCAAAATTATTAAATTATTCCTCTTCTGAGCCGCTTGCTTGAAGTTTTTAAAAACTGCTCGATTCCGTTACCATAGCGAACGCTTGACCATACAATGGATGAATTCCTGTGACACCTTCCAGCGATTGTTTTCGTGTTCCAGCAAAGGCGTTTTCTGTCTCCTATTGTATTTAAACCTTCAGGCCGTTCGAGACATCATTTCCTTTATGAATTAATGCATTAGCTGCTAAATCGCGTCGGTTCGCTCACAGGAATGCCTCGAGGGCTGTGGCATTAGCGGTATCCGTTTTGAATTTAGGAAATCCGTTCCCGGTCCCAGCGTTGTGGCTACACCCAAACACTACACCGCATCTTCGATTCTGATATATCGCTATTTTTAGAAGATTTTACGGTTTGATATCGGCATGGGCGCTTTATATGTATGTCAGGGTATTATACAAATGCTGCTGATATCAATGTCTGATATAAGATATTAAAGCTGAGTGCAAGGTAAAACGCGTTCTAAATTATTCTAATAATATAATTCTCCCATTAGATATACCTGGCATATTACTACAATCTTTTAATATTATTTCATTAGTTAATTTTTTCAAAGATTATTGAAAGTAGCAGATATATGCGATAAAATGGATTTAGTGTGGATGGGAACCCCGGTACCAAAATGGAGTCATTAAAAAAATAAGTTTTTCCCCAATAACCATTGTGATAAACTTTGTTTAGTCATAGTATAAATCACATAATTTAGTATTTTCCACGTGATTTTGATTTTTCTACCATTATATAGGTGGAGTGGGTTAAATCAGAACAGGCATTACACTTAAATTAAAAAATTAAAAATTTTATTTTAAAAAAACGGTGACATTTAAAATATCACTTACGTGTATTCAACTATTTATTTTTAAAATTGTGACATTTTAATTTTATTTCATGCAAATACATTAATTTCAGCCCATGGATGACCCTTTTTGGTATTCTTTATGGATTTTTTTTAAACTCCATTATATCTGAAATTGCAAATTAAAGTCGACGAGGAACAGACTTCTGAATGTTTACATTTTTTCCTTGTCTGAAACAATTGTTTTATATATAATTTGTTGGTTATTTTACTATTTTTCAAGTTGATGGCCTCATCATTCTCGTGCAATTTAAATTATTAATTCTGATAAAAATTTTAATTGTAATTGAATTTACTGACTTATCGTATGTTAAATATTTATAAACATGAAATTGATCGCGCATACTCGTAATAATAAGGTAGAAGAATAATTTTTTCAGTAGTTTTCCATCAATACCAATACAGTGTGTTCAAGATAGAAGGTTTTATTACACATTTTAATTTGAAGTTGAATCTGTTTGAGTTTTAATTTTCAAAGTTAATTTAAATTATACAATAATAATAATAATAATAATAATAATACTTTATTAGGGGATAGGTTCAACTGATCATTCTTCTTCCACCAATCCCCGATTCCATCTACATAAATGAGACAAAATAAGAACTCAATAATTAATTGTACGTAATTAAGTCCTAAAACCTATGTGACCAGCTTCTGTTTATTTTTAAAATGATATAAGTCAATTTGATTCTAACCTACACCAGAAGGTTTCAAATGGTGCTGTGAATGTTATGGTCCGGATGCTACAGCAAAAACTGCCTCATGCGCTGTCTAGGATTCCCAGTTCTCATTAGTTGGTCTATTAAGAATGGGGGGGAGTAGATTATATAGCTTTGGCTACACATATGAGAAGCTACTTTTAAATGCAATACTGAAGTGAGACGGGATCTGAAGTTTGTTCTTACATCTAAACTCGGGCCGATGCAAATCCCATCTGAAAGAGAACTTATTGAATAAGTAGGAAGGCTGTTGATATATTAGTAGATTATCATTTTACAATAATGAGAAATTTTATTCGACGACATCGAAAGCCAGCATAGTAATGACAAGTACTGCGAAGTATGATCTCGGGGTGTCAATCCATAGATAAGCCAAATTCATGAACTTTGTTGATTTTTTTGTGAAACCTTTCCTGAAATTCAAGTGCCATAAAGTATGTTTCAGAAGTTGAAATGAGCTAGTACGAGCCATTCTACAATTTATTGTTTAAGTTTTTTGCTAGAAAACGTCGACTGCTATAAAGTGTTTTGAGAGAAGAATAAACTCTCTTTATTGCACGGTTGACATGCTTCTCGAATTTTAAGTCTGGGTCCAAAACTAAACCTAGGTTTTTGTAGATGTCCACGAATATTCGATAGTTGTACCATTTAAATAAATCTTGGGTGTAGAATAAGCAGTTCCAGTCGTTAAGCGGTTTCTACTACCAATCAGCATTAAGTTGGACTTTTTATTGTTGATCGCTAAGCAATTGGGTACTACATAAAGATTGGAAATAGGTATTTATACGCATATTGATTTTCCTGCCTTTCCTCTTATTTCAAAGGGTAGTTCTACCACTATAATTGGTTACGTAAATAGCCATGCAACCAATGCCATTGCTACAGCACACTGTTAATCACGTCGGCACTTCTAATTTAAAAATAATCAAATATATACAATTACACAAATAAAGAAACAACCAAAATAACGCTACGGGACTGCCGATAGATTAAGCTGGATTAAGAGCAATCCTAACTTCGCAAACCCTTTTATACAATGCTGCCCATTATCTGTTCTACGGGAGTATGGTAATTTGAGATTTACCCAGACAGTGAACAGCCACCGATTCGACATTTTAAGAATATAAGATCTTTATCATTAAATTTGATATATGAAAGCAAAAATATTAAATTTTATCTATAAACTACTAATTTTTAAACTTTTAAATGTTTTTAGTGTGCTTCCAAAACTCAGTTTACAGTTTAACATTTTATTCTAAATATAATTGTTTTTCAAAGTTCTGCAAAAGTTAAATACAGGTTACGCTTAGAATTTATTATTTTTATTCATAATCTTTACATGGTGTAACTTAATTAAATGAAATATTGCAGAGTTGTAATTCTTAGCCCATTTTATGAGAAAACGTTAATATAAACAAGTGCCAAAAATTCTTCATCTGCGATATACCTACTAGGGGTTAAAATTTTATAAAAGATATAGTTCTTTCCATATCAGTGCAGCTAACCAAACTCGGTACACAATACAGTTGAATGAGACCCCTTAAAATGTCATATGATCGATCTCTGGATTTAACCAGCGGCGAAAGTATAGCTAATCAGTATCATAAATTTAACAAAAAAATAATAACACCTTGTAGAAAAGTAAAGCGATCTCATTTTAAGTAAACCATTTAATTCTAGATATAAGGTGTCTCGTCGATTTTTTTGCTCATCAAATTTGATCTATCTAAATTTAAAACAAATACTTGTTAAAATGCTTGCTTAATGTGGTACCAATTATATTTGCTATTCTCTAATACACCACCCTTAAACGAGAGATGGCACACCCCTAGCTAGCTCTAACTCTCGGAAGAATAATGGTCTGAGTAAGAACTAGGCATCGATCCTTAGGATTATAAAATAATCTTCACAAAGTTAACAATTTCGGCGCCGGTCGTTAAACACAACATAAACCAAATCTAGCTAATAAATCAAATCACCACCTAGTCTAGTGGTACAAAATAGTGTGATATGAAACAATATTGAAATCTGGATGCAATGCAACCATGCAGCTAATTTTATGAAACGTAGCTCACTTCAACCAACATAAAACTGTATACATTGGAATTACTGTAACCCGAGTGCCCAGGGACACACTGTGAGAAGTTTTTTACAGGGTACATACACAATTTCAGCTATCTCTATGTGAAAACGCCATGATAAAATAAAGGTGACCATAAATGATTGTGATTTTTTATTCTTAGATTGGAATTGTTTATGTTGGTGGCACTGAAAGTCTTGTCAAAGTCAAGGTTAGGTTTTGCGTCAGTTTTGACAAAAACTGACGCAAAACCTAACCTGCTAACCTCGAATTTGACATAGACTTACAGGTTGGAAGATATTTCTAAAACTATGAGAGTTACGTAAATATTGTGTATATAGAAGTTGTAAGTGCGAAGGTGGTGCACATTACTAAAATAGTTTTGATTGTACAGGGTGGCCCAAAAAAGTGTGGCGAATCAAACTTACTTTAAAATGAAATGTCCTACAGTTAGGTAACTTGAAAGTTTTGCAATGAAATACTAATAATTTTATATCAAATTGTATGGGTCTAATGTCACTTGTTTTGGAGATTCATATCAACGATTTTATGAAAAAATGCTGAATTTCAGGCGGCTGCTGTAAGAGAATTTTAATTGAATGGAGAAAAACGTTACCAAAAATGTATGCTTTTCGTGAACTACCTTTTCAGTGGAAAATGATGGTTCTGGGTATTACTAATATGCTGAACATTAGCAAATTTAATAATTTCGTTTTTTTTCAAATGTAAGACCCTGTTGAATTTTTGGAAAGCGCTGTTAATGAGCTTTTATGATATGTTACTTTGTACCTCTAAATTTAACTGGTTTTCATTTTAAAAAACGATTGAGCCACTTAACATGCTTCAGTTCAAGAAAAACCAACAAAAAACTCCTTGTTTTATATACCAATAGACAAGCCAAGTATATTTATCCAAATAACTGATACCAAAATGTATTTTAATTACTTTCACATGTAGTTTTTTGCGAGAAAGGAAATACGCACGTTTTTCGGGCAACGTAAAGGTTCCCCAATTCTCTTTTCTTTAAATTAGAGAGACTCCCAAGAAGTCTATCAGTGCTGTCAAAATAAGCTCTGATGTCGTTTGACCAACTTTCAATCTCCCCATTATGAGCGGGAATAGAAGTGCATCCAGTTTCAGTTTCTGTGGAATTTGTTAACAAATCATCTGCTTTCTCTGGATTTTGAATTTCTAACGTCTGATTGACATGAAGGGCAGTGGTTTTTGGTTTTTGTATAAAGGCGTCTAATGTGCGTTGTTTTTTTAGAAGGTGGCGCCATTCTAAAAAATTAAACAAAACAAAGACAAAAAATTTGCAATAACAATTTATAAAATCAGTTAGGAAATGCCTTATTTTGTGTAACGCTTGTGATCTCTGTATAAATGTCAATTACTTGAAAATCAAGTATGTACGTTTTCTTTTTCACGCGAAATGTTATAAAATAGGCATTGTTTTACATACGAGTAGTTACCTCTAAAATTGAAATTTTGCAGGCGTTCGAAATTATAAACTTTGACTAACTAGTTGTACAATTTAAAACAAACAACGAAAACATTACCTATATTATTAGCAAAATTTAAAAATACACCGATAACTATGCACCAGGTGCAATTTATTCTTTTGTCTAGTGGAGACTGGTATACACTAGCCAGGTCACAAAACCGACATCGACGAGCGATGGTAATCGGCCTCACATGCTTTTCGAAAGGACGCCGCAGAAATAAAATTACGGCTAGAAAATAGCCTACTAGATTAAGCTATTCAAATCCCACAGGAGGCTGGAATTTGTCCGCAAGCACAGCCGCCCTCCACAAACGCTTACAATCGAAGCACGCACTCACCAAGGATCTTTTTCCAGTTATTATCGAAGGTTGTGCGTTTTTCCGGAAAAACCAAATTCTTTCGCGCTGCGCCCCGCCCGGCCAAAAGAGGAGCGCGCGGGGCAATAATATTAGAGATGCGAGCTGCAATCCCAAAAGTAACGCATAAATTAAATGGGTCGTTACACTAACATTTGTAAAAAACTAGAACACATAACAATTAATCAGATAAACTAGAGGTAACTAGTTCAGTCCAGTAGCGTAGATTTTGAAAATAAATTATTTAAACAACATATAAACTTATGGCTTTGCTTTTTTTCGTGGGAGAATGTTTTTTCTTCAAATTTCCGTAAAATTTTGCAACTACAATTATGACAAATAATTTTTCGATTACACAGTCAGCTTTTGATTTATATTGACGTAAAGCTTTTCGCGATTTCTTAAAACATGTAACAATTTGTAATTTGTTATTAAACAAAAATGGTAGAATTCGACTATTAGATAATAATACGATAAAAATCGAATACCCAGTTTTGGTTTCTATGTTATATTAAATATAACCTGTATATAAATACCCAAATGTGTTCCTGATGAAACAAAAATCCTGGAGAGGAGTTTTATTTAAAATAAACTAGATATAAAATGTAATGATAAGCTAACCAATGTTAAATTACGAATTTGACAATATAAAAGAGTAAAGGACATCAACTTTCGACGCCAACCTGCACACAGCATTATTTATAAATATAAATATCCATACCACGGGTGTGCTATGCGCCTCTGCTAGTAATAACCATAAACCACTTCTAGTCCAGCCGACCCATTAATACAAATCAATCTGGTCGACCTGCCATTTACAGTGCATGGGGCAGTTAAAAATTTAAATTTACATAATTAAAACATCAGTATAATGTACACTTGACAAATTACAAATGGATAGTATAATACCGCTACGCGTAGACATTAATTCCAGATGTATAACCATAAGTCAATCCTGACGGACAGACGGTTGATATACAAATCAATCACAAAAGTCTGGCGACGTTGATTTAATCTGTAGCAGTTGTACTGTTTTCTCCGGCGATGGAGAAAACAGGAAGACATTTTGCTCGTACTTTGTTTAGGTTTTATTTCTGCATAACTTTAAAATTGCAACGACCTTTTATACCCTTTCATGCCAATCGTGCAGATATGTGCGAAAACAAATTAGGATTAAATTTTAAACCACTTCATTAAATATGTCAGTTCAAACGAAAGAGTATTCTAAAAGAGTAACATTAAGGTGCGTCTCAACATTTTTGGAGCTCCCAACTCAATTAATAACAAATTACTTAAACGTGCTCGGCATGAGAAAAGCCGAAGATTAATCCTCAGTTCAAGATCGCAGGTGTTAGAAACATGTACGATGATAAATCATAAAGCAAGATCCCAAATTTATTATTTCCATAGTTTATGCCAATACATCGCAGTTTTGTTCAAAACAATGTTGCTAAAACAGAATTTGCCATAAAGACGATTTTTTATGGAAATATGCAACTTTTCCTGCACTCGAAGCCGTTAACTAAATTAAATCGATAAATATAAGATGGAATCATGTCAATCGCGCCGAAAAATACAGTCAATACAGAGATAACTTTTATTTTTCACCACTGCAAAATTTTACAAGGCGACAAGTATTATACAATAACAGTTCTTGATCCAACACCTCGCAGTTATAAGGCTATTACTAGATCGATTTTAGACCACTAAAGTAGCCCATAACGGCCTAGTTAGATCAAAACCATATCTAGCTGTATCAAATTCGAGATTTACAGGTTAAGTTTTGCGTCAGTCTGTGTCAAATAACAAACAAAACCTAACCTACCAACCTGGAATTTGACATAGACTAACAATACACTTCAGTACTGCCAAACGTATAGCACGAATCACAGGCGACTCTAATTATACATTTATTTGACCTCTCGATACTTCCCAATTTGTCACTATGACTTTTCACAGCTATCAATACAAAATTTATGTTTTTTAGGTATTTACTGAGATGCTGGATGAAAGTTTCTAGTGTGTGTTATTACAAATAGTTCACTCGAGAAAAGACTCCTCTCGGCCTAACGGCATCGAGAACTCAACTTTTCTTTCGTGGGTTATTTGTAATATAACACACTTGTATACCATAAATAACTATTAATCAACTTAATTTCCTAATATTTTCGCTAGAAAAGAAGCTATTTTAGTGAAATATATTCCATAATAACGACTAAAAGGAATGTAAATAGTAATTTGTGCAACTAATTTTGAAAGTCGTACATTTTTTCAAGAATTTGCAGTTTGCATGAATAAAAAAAAAGGACATTCAAAACGTGTTGTACACGTAGTTGTTTGCATAGTGATCTTTTGTTACTCGAAATTTAGTCGAAAAGGATTTCGGAATTTACAACTGTCAAATTGACATTTGAATAGAATAGTTTAAAAAAGTGTACTTTTTTCCACGATTTTGCTTTAAAAAAAGTGGTACTTTCAATACGATTTTTCGTTTAATAAATAGACGACTTTCATGATCACTATGCAAAAAAACATGTTTAATTAGAATGGCTTATTTCACACTATGTACTACAATAAATAATCAGGCTCTAACACTTTTAGAAGAAACGAATGAAAAGATGAGTTATACAGGGTATTTCAGAAATAAGTACTGAAAATTGGAAGGGTGGTAGGTTATGGTAAAATAATTAAAATAAAGTTAAATACAATTTTTCTCTAAACCTCCTCCGTGGAGTTTTACAAGGTGATAAAGGGACGTCAAACAATACACACATGGAACTGCGGTTGGTGACGATTTATTACAAAGTTCAATACCTCTAATTTCGACAAATTACTCTAAACATTTTGCTACCTGCACCAATATGTTATTTATCCCATAGGAGAATGGTACAAAAAATCAAAAAATCTCGATGCCTTTTTCATCTTAGTACATATATGTTTAACCAAAAATAATTGAAAACCAAGATTCGATCAGGACTAATAAACCTAAAAATGGCAATGCTGTAAATTCTCACACTCCACCTTTACTGAAAACAGCACAGCCAGAGCTGCTCAAAAACTACAAGAAACGAAAGTACTCAATTTCTTAAAAACTAGAAATATTTTCTACAATTAATAAATTTAGAAAAGAAAGAAAAGTGTATCATTAGAATAAATCAGGATTTGAAGACAAAGAAAAAGCAAAGAGGGAGGAGGGGGATAATAGCCCCTGATAGGTTGAAAAGAAAAGAAAAAGATTACTGGTAGTAGAAATGCAACTGATAAATTAACAAAATGATTATTAATGAAGATACAAAAAAATTTTAAAAAATATTTATTTATCAGATTCGTTCAAAAAGGGTTAAGCAAGCAAGCGAGAACTACAACAGTTATGGTAGAATTAAATGTCGAGCAGCGAAGCAAAATCAATAATGAGGAAAGAATTATCGAACGAAAAGGTACTATACTTCATTTAACAAACATATAGAAAATTTAAATTACTTGAAGGAGCTTTTTTAAAAACCTGTTTTGCATGTTACAAATTAAAAATTCGAGAGACTTCAAAAATTGATTAAGTTCAACTAAATTGGGCTGTGGACAACCAACTTACCCACAGTTAGAATATTGCACAAATTTAGCGCACATTTGTGGAAAGGGCTTCTACTCTTATCTGTTGATTAAACGTAGTACAGTAATCTAATCTAATGCTGTTCGGTGGAAAGACAGAAAGAGCTTTAGTAGCAGATAAAATTAAATTGTATCTGGACAACAACCTACTCCTCTTGAAGGATGAGGTAAAGAGTCTTGGTGTTGTGCTTGGTGCTAGCTTAAGATTTAAGACTCACATTAATTCCTGCATAGGGAGACCATACTCGAGCTTAAAGCTGATATACTCAAGTAGGCAATTTTTAAATAAAACTGTAAAAACAATGTTGTGCGACTTACTTGTGTTATCGCAATTCAACTATGCAGATGCTTTATATACTCATTGTATTGATTCAAAAGATTTTAAAAGAATTCAATTAGTATAAAATAACTTTTTGCGTTTGATACACGGCATTAGGAAATATGAACATATCTCACACAAATTAAAAGAAACGGGATGGCTTAACATGTACAGTCGAAGAAAATTGCATACTGCTGTATTATATTATAAAATAATAGCAAAAAGATCACCTAAATATTTAACAAGGAAAATTACATACCGTACAGATGTTCATAATTTAAACTTACGACATAGGGGACTATTAACGATACCCCATCATAGAACCTCTTTATTTGAAAGATGTTTTACATATAATATTTGCATGGCTTACAATAATTTCCCTGAAAATATCAGAAATACATCTGTAACTAACTTTAAGAATTCATATAAGCAGTTGTTATTTGAACAGGATGGATAGATAGCGTCACTAAATTTACACATTCTTCTTTTTCTTTTTACACATTTGCTGTTAGGCATAATTACAGGAATATTATTAGGCATTACAACTTTGGGGGTAGTAGAAGATCAGTCACGCACTTGTTGCAGTGACTGAACTACTCCCTTTTCCGCTTCTTGGATTTATATTTAAATTATGTATTTGTTTTTCTTTGTATTTTATGGCGAAGTTGAATAAACATTATTATTATTATTATTATAAAATTCAAACATATACAGGGTTGTGAAAAGCTAGGTAATTATATCAGTACTGCTTTCTTCCTCAGGGTACATAAAGTAATTTCTTTTCGAATACGCCACTCCATTCTCTTAGAATCGGTCAAATAAAACTTACTTCTTTAGCAAGAATGTGACAACGCTGTTCTAGTAAATATACTGTGTATTGGGTTGTTGCTATGAAACATGGATAAAGTGCAACAAAATTTGTAATGTTGTAAAATCTAACGTTAACGTTTTTCTTGTATATTTCAGAAAAATTAACTTGAAATATTTTGCATATAAATAGAACATTTTGTTTTCAGGGCAATTTAGGAAGTATTTTTGGATCATGTACTTATTTCTACCTCAAATATAAAAAATGTAACGCCAACTGCTAAATTTAAAGGACAACAACTTTGTATTTGAACTGAACAATTTCAATTGATATTGAAATTTGCTACTACTTGTTGAAGGCCCACAACGTATGGCATAAATAATCCGCTAGTTTTTCACCGCTCTATATAACGGGTGTCCTAAAACTCTCGTTATCAAGCAGTCATTGACATTAAAGTACATTATAGTATATTATGTAACAAGTTTTATAAACGTCACTTTAGTCTCGAGTGTTTAATAAACGAGTGTCTAGACGAGTTTATATAATGTGTTACATACTATACTTTTTCTGTGACCACAAATTTAGACAATATAACATCATATTAATTCATTAAGATTTTGAATATTATGTTAGGTTAAATTAAGCTTGACAAACGTCTAAGTTGACTGTTGACAACTAACTGATTTTAGCTTTGGCTGTGGCTAATAAAGCAAATACTGTTTGAACCTAACTTCACCCCATGACTAAAACATCGTTGCCAACTTCAGCCCGTGACTAAGATGCTCTTTAATCACAGGTTATGAAGGCATGATTAAAAGGTCCCTTAGCGACGTGTATGTTAGTATGATAATAGTATATTATGTATCAAGTTTTATAAACGTCATTTTAGTTACGAGTTTTATTAATCACGAGCAAAGCGCAGCGGAGCGAGTGTTTAATAAAATGAGTGACTAATAAGTTTATAAAACGAGTTGCATACTATACTTTTTCTACGACCACAAATTTAGAGAATATAACATCTTATTATTTCATTAAAATTTTGACATTTATTATATTAGGTTAAATTATGCTTGACAAACGTCAAGTGACGGTTGAAAACTAACTTGATTTTAGTTTTAGCTGTGGCTAATAAAGCAAATACTATTTAAACCTAACTTCACTCCATGACTAAAACATCGTTGCCAACTTCAGCTCATGACTAAGAGGCTCTTTAGTCATAGGTTATGAAGGCATGATTAAAAGGTCACTTAGCGACGTGTTTGTTAGTATGTTAAATGGCATTTTAGTTACAGGAGTAGAAAAATGCAATTTTAGTTACAGGAGTAGAAAAAGTAACGTATAGTTGCGTGCACGTTTTTAATTTCAATGCGTGCTCGATAACGAAAGTTTTTGGACACCCGTTAAAAATATACAAGAGTTGAACACAGTACAACCAAAAAGTCAATAATAGATCATAGCGAAACGCTAATGATAAGTACGTAAATCAAATTCTGGATTACAAGCAAAACTGTAGAGAGGTAAAAGATGTAAAAATAATTGACAGTGATCACTACTTACTAAAGATGGAATTTAAAATATTAAAACAGAAAAATTGAGAAGAAAGAAAGTAAATGAAAAAATTAAACGTTATAGACTTATCGAATACAAGTATACAGGGTGAGTTTTTTTTTTCATTATCACTATAGGGATCTCGGAAACCGTGAAAGATAGAAGGTTGTTTAAATGGAGAAAAAATTGCAGTTTTATGAGCTTATTCGAGATGTGCTTTTGTTTCTTTGAAAAAATCCAAGGCCTACTAGATACAAGCAAAATATTAAAATTACTTAATTTCTTAAAGTCGGTCTCGCGCCGTTATTATTGAAAATAGAAAAAAAATAATAAGAATAAAAGTTTTAGCTATTTTGACGGTGTTTATCTTACAGTTATTAATTTTCTTCTAGCTTTCATAGTTTTTGAGTTATAACATTAAGTTACATTTTTTAAAAATAGCAATCATAGTTGGCTCAGAGTTTTCTAAAAAGAGCATATCTCGTTTACTAAATGGAGAAAGAATTGCAGTTTTATGAGCTTATTCAAAGTATGCTTTTGTTTCTTAAAAAAAATCCAAGGCCTACTAGATACAAGCAAAATATTAAAATTACTTAATTTCTTAAAGTCGGTCTAGCGCCGTTATTATTGAAAATAGAAAAAATAATAAGAATAACAGTTTTAGCTAATTTTAGGGTGTTTATCTTACACTTAGTAGTTTCCTTCTAGCTTTCACAGTTTTTGTTTTCGTAATTTCATTATAACGAAAATTATTGTAAAAGAATTATTTGTCAAAATAGGTATAACAAACCTTATGTCATTTTAAGCGGAAAAGTGAGCTCTTTTAGAAATGTCTAAGCCAACTAAGATTGCTATTTAAAAAAAAAATCACTTAATGTTATAACTCAAAAACTATGAAAACTAGAAGAAAACTAATAAGTGTAAGATAAACACCGTAAAAATAGCTACAACTTTTATTCTTATTATTTTTTTTCTATTTTCAATAATAACGGCGCTAGACCGACTTTAAGAAATTAAGTAATTTTAATATTTTGCTTGTATCTAGTAGGCCTTGGATTTTTTCAAAGAAACAAAAGTACATCTCGAATAAGTTCATAAAACTGCAATTCTTTCTCCATTTAACCAACCTTCTATCTTTCACGGTTTTCGAGATCCCTATAGTGATAATGAAAAAAAACTCACCCTGTATATACAAGAAATATCAAAATATAATAAACAAAAATATAAAGTTCAGAAAGGAAAAAGGTATATAGAAGAGATTCAAAGATAACATGCTATATAGTAGGTACGCTAAAAGAGAACTGTAGAACAACAAAACTAACAAACGCAAATATAAAAATATAAGAATGGTGGACTAAAGAACTTCAAAAATGTACTAAGGAGAAAAAAACATGAAAAAGATACTTAAACACAAAAAGACAAGAAGAATACGATAGATATAAAGAAAATACGAACTAAGTATAGATAGCAATAAAAGAAGCTAAAATTGCATGGGTAAAAGACACACACAAATTGAAAGGTACTTTTAAAGACAATCAGAAACTGTTTTATAAAACAACTAAGAACGAAAGAAGAATATAATAAGATAAATATAACAGATACGGGTACAAAGATAAAATCATGGAAAGGTGGAGCCAAACTGAAAAATACGTATACAAAAATAATAAAATGGAGACAGATTATATAAATGCTAGCAAAAAATATAAGAATTTAAAGAAATATAAAGTGTTACAAGCATACAAATTTTAATTAGGGAAAGCCCAGGAAAAAGACAATATCACGCCAGACCTGATAAAATACAAGGGAGAAGGACGTACAAAAGAAGTAGGGTAGATAGGACTCTTTTACGATCCCGGTGGAAGACTGTGATACCAGATGATTCGTCGGCTAATTCTCTCAAAATCAAAAGACTACATGGGTACAATTTCCGGCCACTCTACCTCAATGGATACGGTCTTCAGTTCATTGTAAGTACTAATGCTAATTACAAAGCGAACACGGGCGCCAACGAATCTTTAAATAACGACAAGTGTATCCAGTCATCACAGAGAATTCGTAAACGTAGACAAGACGGTGTAATAATATCAATATATAATAATCACAAATAATAAATTGCATAAAGGGCCAGTACATTGACTATTCTATAAACATACGCAAACATCACGTGCACCCCAAACACATAAACCCAAATAGTATGGCGAGTAGTTTAACATTTATACTATTCTAAATTGTACAATTACAGACTAAGTTAAGTACAACCACAACAGATTAAAAATGTAGCGGAGACTAAACTGCACTCTGCGGATGAAAAGCATTAATAGTACGAGTTTAACCATTCAAATGGGCCCTGAAGGACAGCGTTAACCGTACAGCAATTAACAGCAAGAGTTTGAAAGAAAATGAAAAACTCACGGGATTCTGAGGGAATTCAGGCAGGCCCCATTCTCTTAGTACCGGAGGAACCATGTCCCATCCTTAGTTATATTCCTTCCCGTCTACCCTAAATCCCCTCATAGAGGACATCTTCCAACGCGGCTGCCAGCGTGAAAACTCCTAAACATAGCGAGTTTTAAAACAACCGGAAGTTAGCTCCACGTGAGTACATTGAATGTCAATTCCCACATCTTGAAAAAGGTCTGCTTCAAAGATTTTGGGGCAGGCATATTGCTATTACCATCTAAGACTAAGAGATCAGGCAAATTTACCAAGCAGAAAAACACATAAAATTAGAAATTGTAATGTACAATGCACGAACACTACTATCTAAAGAAAAAATCACTGAACTGGAAATTGAGATAGAAAAAATCAAATGGAATGTTATCGGAATTGGCTAAGGCAAAAAGCGCGGTGAGAGTTTAACAATATTGAAATCTGAACACTGCTCTTACCATGCAGGCGAAGAAGACAAATCCGAAGGACGAATTGTTTAACTACAAATTCCCCGGTGATGGTAATCGCAACTTTCATTGAAGGGATATATCTCAAAATTACAATTATCAGAGGCAAGCTTTTTTTAAATCTCTAAGGTAATAAGCATAAATACGGAGCAATTAAAAATATATTTATTTCCAGAAAAATGTACCGAAATTAATTATCTTAAGACAAGGTACAAACATAAGTAATTGAGGCGAACAGCGAACGGCATTAACAGCATAAGTATGTAATATTTAAATTAAAATATAAGTTTTACCCACAAATAAAGAAAGCGCAAAGTATGCAGCAAATAGACATATAAATGATTAATACATTAATACAATAAATGGTAAATACAACATAAAGAGGAAAACTTCAAATCTTTTAATTGCAGCAAAATAGCTAAGTTAGAATATTAGCTTGTAGCTTGTCGGTTGAATCTAGCGTCGATCAAGGAAACTGATGTGGCTTTAATCTCGCATAAGTGCTGACTATCAACGTAGGCAAATCATGCGGACTACGAAAAAAAGTCAAAGAGGGGCCATTGTTGCAACCAAATCCATAAACTGGAAAATCCAGTTAATCAAGTCCATAAATACGAAAATACTAAAATCCACAATTCATCTAAAAAGAAAAACCTTCAGGTGTAAATACGAAAGATCTCCAGAGGCGGTGGTAAGTTATAAAAATCAAAAACTGATGTCTCCATAGAAATCCACCGATATGGTGTATTTCCCAGGCTTCACAACTAATCAACGATAAAAATGAGAAAAAATAAAAAAGAGAGCCGCAAATCTCCAAAATTTATTTTAAAGGCAAGACGCGAGTCTCTGAAAGTTTCAGAAGCTGTTTAACAGAAAGAGAGAAGAAAACATATAAGCTGCCTCACCACCACAGCGGGACGAGATAACCTAGAAAATTTGAACGCAAAAAAAGTTTCTACGCGACTGCGCTAGAACTCACAGCGGTAATCTGATAATATCGCGAAATAGAGTAGAAAATATGCCAAAATCCAAAAGAAAACGCGTGAAAAGCCAAGACTGTACGGGATATCACGCGCAGATTCGGCTAAATATGCCAAACAATGCAATAGCGGGAGTAAACTGTCAACTACTATTATACCCGCGGGGACACGAAATATAGCCCCTTTACAATCTACTGCAGTCTTCCAAACTTGCTAAATAAACTAAAAATCACTAAAGTCATTAACCTTCAAAACTTCAACTTCGTTTACCAAACAGGTAAGTATGCAAATTGCCACAGCGAGTTAATCTAAATATCGCCTTTAGAAGAGCTAACAAAACTAGAAGATACCATATAACTCGAGCAAGGAGGCTGCGATAAATTCAAAAACGTATAACTGCAATTTGCAACACAACGTTAACAGTGGCAGATAAAACAAACTATATCCTTTTAAATTTACCTAGCAATTAAGTAGATTTTAGCAAAAACTAAAGTAGCGTAGAGCACTAAGGTTAACGTTAGTAAATAAACAAAAAATTTATGGTAACCTTAAAATGAACGCAACAAGCTGGACTTTTTGATAGTTGATAGTTGATAAAGTAAATGTTCTTGCTCCTACTTCAATATATACCTAAGTTAACGCTTGGGCAACTTGCGAATACCGACAGAGAAAAGGTTCTTTGCACAATTTCCATCATCTCCTCATTCGTCTTGAATTTATTGCCTACCATATACTCTTAAGGGGTCTAAAAGGTGATACTTGTAAGGTGATAAGTCTGAACTATAAGGTGGATGGGGCAACACCTTACATGCTAATTTATTTTGGCTTGGGTTAAGGGTGCAAGATGTAGACGGACATTATCATGGAGAAGGATATCAGTAGTTCTAGTCGTTCGCTCCCGCAACCCCTCTGACTGTAATGACTGCATTTAGTCTTCCCGTTGATAATAAATCTATCAAAATTGCAGCATGAATATGATTTGATAAATAATAAGTGTCCAATGTGTTTTAAGGCGCAATTTTTATAAATGTTTGACTAAACTTTTTAGAATTAATCTTGAAGCTATCTAGTGATTGGATTTATAGATTAGGTTCAAATACCATTACGACAATGAATGTTTAGAAAATGAAGGAAAATAGGACTTTGAAACAAGCGAACTGTTTTCTCCTGCAATGGTAATTTATTCGGGCAATAATTTTTTGTCCAACATTTTATACCAACGATTTCTAAACAAAGGACCCTAGTAATGCATGTCATTGATGAAATGGTTACAATCAACTGTCTTTAGAATAGGGAAAGTTAGTTGTATAATGTACCTCAACATACTCCATAAACGCACGTTATGCAAAAAATAAAATTAATGCTTTTCATTTATCATTCTGCCGTGTACTTCTCTGAATGCTGCCTTTCTATAATGTCAGTCTCTTGGGAATAGGCAATTACTATTCCACATCATCTACGGTAAAACCACATATCTTACACCTATGGGAATTTGTGTCAATTGCACTTCAGCCTTATAAATTTCCATTTTGGTCAATTATTGCGCAACATTAATAATTTATTTTTCTTGCAAGAGCAGATGGGTTATACACTTTGCACTCGATGAGCTTCAACTTGTGACCTTAAATATTCGATCCTTTTTCTTCTCCTTAATCCTGGCTAGATTATGATAGTTATAATTTAGCTGACACTTTTTATTTTGAAAACATTTACATCGGCTAACAAGTAACAGTGACAGTTTACATTTCAATGAATGAGCATGCGGCGTGGGCGTGAAATAACTTCCTTGGTCGCTCTTTAATGTATTTATTTATTCTGCGAGCCGTTCGTAGGAGGACGTCCTACCTTGAAACACTTTCTAATTTTTTCCATTTGTAATCCGAACTGGATTTTAATCAGGCTGCAGCCCAGCATTCGCGCCGCATAAAACTAGTAAATTAAAGCAAACACTTAGTGCCACCCGCAAATATTAGTAAATAAGGGCCCGTCCACAGAATATGGAAACTCGGGAGATGTAGCGTGGGTCGAGGCCAGATAGTACGTAAATTTATAGAGATGTTTTCCATGTAATTATGATTCGAAGCGTGTAATATTGTTTGAGTTTCATTGTTTATAAATTTAAATTAATGTCATTGTTCCATTAAGACAATGCTGTAATGTAGGTTTTAGACGCCTCGACGTTAAAAATTTGCTTTAAAGATAAATAAATGACTGAAAGAAATAGCTGCCGAGATTAAAGAAACTTCTTTTTGTGGATTAGTTTATAGTAAACTTCCATTGTTGTCGGTTCTAAAGTAGTGGTTTTCGTTTTAGTGAATTACTACACCCGACATCTTTAATTATTTGTTGTATGTATTTCATCTTTGGCGTGGTATCTTCTTTTCTATACCTAAATCCATATGTTTTCTTTCTTTTTTATTCTTAATATCACTTTTTGATTTGAGTCGTAGTCGGATGTGGACCTCTTCAATTTTGCATTTCAATTCTTGTTTTTGTATTGATACTATCTGTCAGTTTGCCACCATGAATATATCTGTATCATTATCCACTCCTGCATCTGCTCAACATGTCCAGGCCACTTTAGTATTATTAATTTTATGTGATCTATGTTTGGGTTCTGAGTTTTCAAAGTTATATCTCGTTCTTTATTCTTCTCAGTATTTTCCTCTCAAGTCGGATAAAGTTTTTATCTGTTTGATTGGTCATGACGTCACAATTATGTAGCAACTGACCTTGTCATTATTTTAATGCTCTACTTTTGGCCTCTCTACATTAATAAACTCAATTTCCTGCCATTATTTTTTGTTGTAGGGTTTGTGTCATATATCATTCTTGTCGTTTGAACGATATTCTAGATAATAGAATTCCCTTATTTGCCTTATTAGTTTGATGGACGTACTGTTACAGGCTAAATCGGCATTTACGACACAGAAACTAGGCCGCACGTGGCGGTTGTTTTAATCGGTAACTTCAAAAAGGAAATTTGATGATACACAAGCAAAATTCGCCCTATCTACGTTACAACAGTCCCTGCCACAGGAAGTTTGCCAGCTTCTCGTCGAGTTAGGGCGATATGTTGTTCAATTAGTTATTGATTGTTGGAAAAATAGAGGGGGGGGCGCCACAGGCTTTTAGTAATCTTTTAAAACTGCTCCTTGAAAGCCTGAAATGAGGAACAATAGTTTGGTTTAATAACAGCGGTGTGCGTCGTCCAGTCTCGTCCATCCACGAACCTACCTTGTTATTAATTTCCTGTAGGCTGCTAGCCCTTCTTACACAAATAAAATATAAAAGATACAATGGAGCGTCGCATGCAAACACCATAAAAAGAAAGCAAAAATTAAGTAAATCTAATTATATTGAATTTAAATATCAGCAGGTATAACACAAGCTGAACGGTATGAGAAAGAGAATTCTTATACCTATATGCAATTATAAAGGGTTCACACGTTGCTAAAAGATTACAGTTAATGATTCCAATTCTTTAAGCATAAATTACTTAAACAGAACTAAAATTTAAAACAGACTACCTAATTATAATATGTTTTCTTCAGGAAGCGCCACTGCAAGTCTATGTGGTCGTAACTATAGCACCAAAATTAGCAAACAATAACACACTATCTTGATTAGAATACTAGCGGCTGTTGGCTAACCTGCTGGTCAAGTCGGGAGCTGGTTAAGATAGCCTAACGATATAACTTCCACAAATAGGGATTCAAGCAGTGGAGTGATTCTCAAGAAGGGCTGCGAGTAACACATCCTCAAAAATAAGAAATAAGTGAGGTAGATATTACGACGACGACTTGGTCACAGGTTTCCCTTTAAACTGGGCATTAAGCCTTCGAATTTATTCCACACAAAGCGTTTAGAAACGACGAACTTTTGACAAGAAGAGTCACGAGCAATTATCTCCGTTCCACCCTTAAAAAGATTATCCCCCTACATCGAAATTAAGATCACTCGGCCTGACAAGCACTGTAAAATAATGCACGCTCTTCGTCTCCAGCCATATCTCTCCTACGTATGTGCTAGGTTAGTGGGTAAAGGTTGCACCACATTGCGCAGGAAAACCGACGCTCAAAAACGCAGGTAGCCCCCAGACAGGCTTCAGCTTGTTTTCCAAGGAGCGCCTCACTGTCGCCATGAAAGCCGTTAAGCTAAAATTGTGTATATCGGTAAGCACACATTCTAAAACGTTATCCGGGACGACTTCTATTGTTAAGCAGCGAAACAGGAACTATAAAATAAGACTAGCGTTTGCAGAACCCTGCAATACTATTACGAAGAAGCGGAAGATGTCGTTAGTTATTTCGTAAATGGCTGAATTTTACGAAGAGCGCTAGAATTTAAAATGTATCCTGCTTTTACATTTATAGAAAATAGCAATGTGCTTATTGAGGGTAAAAAGTTTTAATTGAGACTTGCAATGACAAACAAAATAAAGATAACCGAGCAGGACCTACAACAAAATGCAAGGCAAAATCGTGAATTAAGAAAGGAATTAATGCGATGAAATGACAACATATCGTGGATTAAAACACCCGGGAAAACCATTGTGGTGTTCTGCAGCCACGCGGAGGCATAACATTTTTTTCGGCGCGTCACAATGTACAATATCAACCAAAAATAAAAATTGCATACACCGAACTACAAGCTTTCCACGCCCTACAAGTTCGATAATAAACCATTTTCCCGTACGAGTTGCACATTTCGAGAAAAATACGAAAAACCGTTAGTTGCACTTTCATTTTCAACTATATATATATATATATATATATATATATATAGCGGTTTGTTTACAACTTTTAAGTCATCTACCGCATCTCAGTTTCCACATTTTTCTATCAGCATAATCGTCTTCTTCCAAATTTCTTTTTTGCATAGCTTCCCTTATACCATATTCAACTTTATATCACAAAAAATAAAAAAATATATTAGTCCTAGGGAAAAAGTTAATCGAACATAAATTGTAGCAAATTGTACGCCCTTTAAAGAGCAGTATTAAATTTTAATATGGCATTAATAGAATTCGAGATATTTGAATAAAATGCTTTTTACAAAATTGCGGCGAACGCTATTTGCGTAATCTTCCGACAACTCACCACTACACTCGCAGATGGTCCCCCTAACAAACCACAAAAGGTCACTGACGGCGGGTGACTGTCGAGCATTGTAAACATACCAACTGAAATTTTAATACCAGAGAACAAAGCAGTCGAAGGAACCCTTGGTTTGCCAAATAGCGCAATGGCGGCCATATTGTTTCAAAATTGGCATCGCTTAACGGAACATGGAGATTCATTAGATGCGACTAATTTTTCGGTTATATTTACGGAAACACATCAGCGAACCATTCTTTTGAGTAATTTACTTAGTTTTAATAACTCAACCACAACCTCTAACAATCCAACTCAAATACTTAGAAACCGTCGAAATAATCGCCGGCGATTACTGTAGGTACGTATACGTCAATAGAAGGGTAAGAAGCGTATTTTGTAAATAAACATATTAATGTACACTCCATTGTGACACGCCTAGTTGTAAAATAAAGATTAAAATTATTTAAAAAAGATTAACTCTTGAGACTGTAACGGGATAGTTCATGTCACCTTGGTATTTAATAATCACCTGGCTAGATGAAACCAAACTGTATTTCTTATATTGTAATATTTAAGTTAACACAAATCGTGTATTTAAAACTTGCAATGAATGCTCCGCGCGCTTGAACAGGGAAGTGTAAGTCAGCTGAATACTGACCCAGTGTGCCATTATTAGAACTGCATTGGAAAGAGCGACGCCGCAGCTTGGTGAAACTTCGCGCTTCGGAGACAGCGGGGAGTCAGTCGCTTGCTAATAGGCGACCGGTGCGTTACTGCCAAACACAAGGGACGCCACGCGAAGCATTGTGCTATTGTGAATATATGTGTTAACCTGCGTTAAGAGCAGTCGACGCCTCGAGGTATCGGTAATTCTTCATAGCCGGAAGCCGCTATTGTAGCTTCAAAGGAACAGTCGATCTGGTTAATGTACGACATCATTTGGAGCAACTATAACGCAAGGTTAATTCTTATAATTACATTTTACGAGTGAATATACAGCCCAGGAAAGTTGGGGAAAAGCAATCAGTTGCTATTGCAACAAATTGTGCAATAGGCTCAACGACCAATTACGCGCCCAAAAGCGACGGACGCCTACTTGCTGAATCAGCACCTCCGTACAAAGCGCTTGCATTATCCTGTTGACACATCCGTCGGCTGATTTCAAGCGATCGAAGACAGGGCCGCATCGAGTGAAATTTGTGCGCGAGAGTACGCCTCGTTTGCATGATTTCTTTTTGGACGCACGGACAATCACACTTTCATTTAAGGTGTATTGAAGCAGGTAGTTTCGGCATTAAGCTCGTGGACATTTCTTAGCTAATGTTGATAGCGTACAACATTTTTATATTACCAGTATATTCTTTTTGTGTATTTTCATGCATGTATGTTGTTCAAGGTATATGTATTTTTATGTAAACTGGTTTTATTTCTGGCGGGACTTGCATGTATGATTACAGAATTATAGGTGATCACAAGCAGGCCGGAACGAGCAATATAAACATTTCGCTTAGCAGCACTGAAATAAGAGCGGGTCTTGTGCTTCTACGACTGGGCTAACTAGCAAACAAAGGGCAATTCAAATGAATAGTAAAGTAGAGTATAGAGAAAAAATACCATTACAAGACATATTACCTAAATTTCATTAAACTATGTTTATTAATTGCAATTATTTTTGCAGTTTCAAAAACATATAAAATGTTCAAACTCCTTCTTACAGTTATTGGGTTTTCTTTTATCCACAACAAAGTATCGGACAACGAGTTTTTACGTTTCATATCTTAAGACAATTAAAATATCTTATCCACTTCTAGCACACAATTAATCTTTAAAATCTCTTTCTGAGCATTTTGCCACACTAGAAAAATATTAAAAAAGAACACTTTTATTTTTTATAGAATTTTGCATGTTATTCAACTTACCGTGTAGTTTGATAGGTATCGGTGTTTTTTAACATCTTTGTGAGTTTACGGTTATGTTACGGCGAGTTGATCTGTTGCTTGCTCTTTGAAGAAATCATAAAGCTCCCATTCAAGGATGAGAATAAATTCTAGTTTGCATTTATAAAACTAAAACAATATTCTTTAGCTATTAAGTATCACAGATTGTCCTTGGGTCCACGCTCATTTACGAAATCCGCGTATGCGTGTCTCACAATTTATCCCAATTATGGCCTTGGGGCATTCTCAAAATTCGTTGAAACCACCATTGGTAGTCAGTAATTAGTTTTAGTTTAATTCCCTCATTAAAGTTGTCGGCGTGCGGCTGTTCCCACACTGCATGGTGACGGTTTTGTTTTATGAACTTGTCCTTTCAGATTACACTCCGGGGGCATTCAGCGTTTGAATTTATGTTACCGTAACTTCGGTTCGCTGGGTGGCTGCTTCTTGCATACATTATTGTATTAATTAATATATAAGTTATTACGTTTGGCCCGCCAGCGCATTCAGATTGTATTACTGGCGTTTGATAGGACTTAATCAACGAGAAAATCTAAGGCCGCGTTTTAATTATTTCGTGCCGCAGCACGCAAGCTACCATACACCAATTGGTGGTTGCTATTCCAATTATGCATAAAAAAGGACAACCGTCTTTATCAATTATCTCTTCTTGGTAGACTTACTAAACTGTGGCGCCACTGAATCTTAATATTTTTTTCCGATTAATTCTACATTTTTTTAATATCTATATTTTTATTCACTTGGCATACATTATAGCGCCACAATCAATCATGAAAAATGTTAATTTTTGAAAATTAGAAGATAATATCGAAGTTCTTTAAATAAAAAAATTAAGTAAATACTGGTTGATCTTGTTTTTGTTGATAGGGCTTTATCTATCAGGAAGAAAACCGAATGGCCAATCCTATCATGTTTAACCATAACCATAAACCCTCTTCCACTGCTCATGTTTCCATTGATTTAAAGTGGTTGGCATAATCTGTAGAGGCATGAATAGTGGTATATTCGAGGCCCGTCTCAATGAAGTTGGCCCCACTATCTAAAGCATGTTTTCTTAAACGAATTATCTATATAAAAAAGAAATGAAGGAAAGCATTGCCATTTTTTAGTGACCTAAAAGCTTTTTATTAACTTTTGCAAAAAAAATCACAATTCGATTTACAGACAAAGAAAAATGGCGTGTTTTGGTCTTATGACAAATTTTAAGAATTGAGGCAAATTTTCAAAATTACAGTTACAGTTACGGCTTAAACTGCCTCAATACGTCCCACCACGGTGTTAACTAAGTTATGGTATGCACAAGGTGTGAAGCTGTTTCAAATTTCTTGCAGACGATCGAGCAACTCTGCCACCCTTTTCACAAATTGGCCCGCAGTTTTCTCTTCATAACTGTTGGATGTCCATTTTAAAAGTGAAATAACATTTTCCGACATCCTACCTTTTACGTTTCTACTCGTATGGCTTACAGCACCATTTTGTTGAAAGGTACAATCAACTCCAATCGATCGCAATTCTTCAAATGCAGCCTTCAGATAAATTTGAAAGATGTTGATCAATGTTTACTATTCCTTCCACAACGTGCAGTTTACTTATTCCTCTTGCTGACATGAATCCCCAGATCATCAGAGAAGCAGAAAATAATTGTTTAAGACAGTTTTTGGTTCTTACTTGCTTCTCGTAATGAAGATTTGATGTTACAAATATGTTGTTTTTTAATACTTCAAATCATACGCAATATAATTAATACCTGCTTGTTGAAAGATGTCTTTCCAATACAGTGGAAAAGTGCTACTATACATCAAATTGTAAAAATTAATACACCTTAAGAATTCAAAGATTTAAGGACAATTGGAATTCTTCCAGTCTTATTTAAGGTCTTGGAAAAAAATCATGAACAGCCAAATCAGAACTTACTTGCAAGACAACAGTCACGCTTTCGAAAAAAATATAGTTGTACAACGGCATCATTAAAAGTTACCGATGACATATTAGAAGCTACTGATAGTGGAAATCCGACAGTATTGGTCTTGTTAGAATGAATCACAATTGTATCACTATAATTTTTGTGAAACGGCACTTAAAATACTTGAATCTTACTTTAAAAAAACGAAACAATGTGTAACTAGATATCTAATACTCGATATATTAAACAAGGCATACCACAAGGTTCAATCTTGGGTACTCTGCTTTATACCATCTACTCTTCTAACTTATGTAGTTCTACTTTGAAACACTGTCACTACCATTAATAGGCTGATGATACCCATATTTATTCATTCTGCGCCGATATGTCAGGCTGCTTTACTTTACCATAAAATTATTGCCCTATAAACTCGTCCGTATCTCTATAATAAAATCAACCACCGCACCAATGTCCATAATTTAAATTTGAGACATAGGGGTTTATTAACTAATCCATTGCACTCCACTGAACTTGACAAACGGTCTTATACGTACAACATTGCAAAAATAAACCCTTTTGCTCTTTTAAGAATATCGTCATGGTTTCAGAACAAATCTATTCAATAATTTCAAGTGAGTAGTTGAACCAATTTGAGACAGGGCACGTTCTATTCGGTGTTGCTTTCCAATGAAGTCTTACCGAATAAAACCGATTTAGAACACCAAAACAAGTCGAAATTTTTGTATTTTTGTTTGCTCGCCAAACATCAAAACAGGGTTGTATTAGAGAAATACTCAACAATATGGGAAACTGCGCCAGTGCTGTTTTAGGTCAACAGGTGGAGTAAACATCCTTTCGACAGAATAAGAAGTTTTTCTGGATTCCGGAAAACTGGTCTAGCTAGGTTGAACTTACCTTGATTCCTAAAAATGCTTTACTTGAAAACAGCACTGTTTGTTTCCAGCTTTACACCCAGTAAATAATACCTTCAATAAAGAACAGTTAAAATATCAAAACTACGCAATGTTAGCCGTAGGTCAAGATACAAAAGTGCACTAAATTCTACTGGACCAGAAACTGCTACGATTAGTTGTGCATACGATAACGCAGTCCACAACTTGCAATATTTAATGACCTTTAACAACTCTGCATCTGCGCGGATTGCGCACTGAATATAAAGGCACAACAAAGCCTAAACTATTCGCTGGGAGCTTCGATGTAATGTAACCGATGTAACTGATCAGTATTTATGTCACGCACAAATTCAAACAGCACAAATTCATAAATCATAATACTAAAACGCTAGAAACAGGCACTGTTCGACGAATTCCTTTCCAATGGCGGTTCCCGCGCCAGTCAATAGCGTGGCAAAATATTATTCGTGCGGGAAGAAGTGAATCCAACAGGAGGTGGGAGAGAGTCGATGTGATGGTGACAAAAAATGAAATAATTCAAAAGTGAAGTGCTTCACAGAATTATCTCAAGATAAGACACTTCGACAATGGCCCACAAGTCCCATTTTGTTAATCCGGCAACGCCGAAGAGGCGTTTTCAAGTTTCGAGAATTCAAGACCTTGCATGCTGTCTAGCACAACAAGCTTTCTCTGGGAACAAGAAGGTCAAACCTCGCTCTTGCACACCGACCGCAGATATATCACGGCGCGTTAACCTAATGATTTCAAACAACAAGTAGTAGGTAATGGCTCGCACTTACCCGATTATGAAAACTTGCTTTGTAGAGCTCAAGTGTGTTATTTACACTTTTTGTTAGTATTACGGTTAAAAGTTTGCGGTGAGGGAGCTATTGAACGATAACCTTATATTCGTGAAAATGAAATTTCAGGCCGAAGTGAAAGTCAGAACAAGATAATAAAACAACAAAGTAAGAAATACCTATTGCCGACTAAAGAAACATGTTAGTGGATAATCGGGGAAAGAACTTTGAACAGTAAGAAAATTATATAAAAATCGAAACATGAAATGTATTTAAGAGGTTCTTTGGGAAGGGAAATGGAATTAGTTGATGAAGAACAGAAAGCACGTTTACATAAAACCTATTAGCAACTGAAACAAAGCAAAGGAATAAGAGACAGTAATTCTAGAAGAAGATGATATATTAATTTACTATAGGGGCGCGAAATAAAATAAAATAGCAAGGGCCTAAGTGACCTGCCTAATAAGATAATAGGAAAAGATCTACAAGAACAAACCAGTAGATGGGAGTTTGTATCAGATAGGCTACTGAATCTATGTATCGAAATGGGTGTAAAAAAATTGAAAATTCTCCAAATGAAAATGAAACGGAAGAGACGAAAAATAAATATTAAAAACTATTTCAAGAAACGATAGAGGACTCAGAAGAAAATAACTACTTCTATGTAATTTTTACGCAAGAGTAGGAAATAATCATAGACGATATAACAATGTAATGGGAGCATTTGGCGAGAAAACATTAAACAATAATGGAAAAGGACTACCTGAATGTTGCCAAATAATGGTTTAATGATCATGAACACTTTCTTGGAACATAAAGAGTTACGAACAATAATAAAAAGCAAACCAAGTAAAAATGAAAACTTTGTAATCGACTACATAATATTGCAAAGAAAATAGAAATGAAGTAAAAATAGTGAGTTAGAACCAGGTATGAAATAGGCGCGATCGCCACCTAGAAATTATGCAGAGATGAAAAAATAAAGCAAAAAACGCGCAGACGCTAGAGAAATCTGCTATGTTAATTTAAATTAGGGACAATATTCTAGTTCCGGTTGTGGTCGTGGCCTGTTAATGCACGACACACTCTCACCCTGCAGTTTCGCTCTCAACCTGAAGCAGGAAGGCTGCTCGGGGGTCTAACGCATAGAGGACCGCGCGGCTCGCCACCCGAGGTACTAAGGATAAGGGAAAACTGAAAGTAGACAAGGAGGTCAGATGTGTGTTACTAAACCAATTCCAATTACGTAATTTTACATGATGGTTAAAGTTATACTAATTTCTATGCCGTAGAAGTTTATGGTTCATGGCGATAGGTAAACAACAATTGTTTAACAAAGAAAATAACTTAAGAAGTGAGTTCAAGCTACCGTAAACTGTTAAATAATAAGTTTAAAGAGTGAGTTTAAGATACCATCGACTATTGAAAAATAGGCTTTAACGGTAAGTTGAAGCTACCATAAATTGCTAAAACTTAGGAAGTAAGTACAAGCTACCAGAAATTATTGGAAAATAAGCTTGAAATGTAGTTCAAGCTACCATAAAGAGCTGAAAAATAAACGTAAACGCTTCTAACCATTCGAGGGTATCGTTGTCGATAATTAAGTCGCATCGGACTCCAACGATCGATGGAATTAAGACTCATTGTTTGCATTCCCGTAACACTTGAATACGTGACCCTTAAGGTTGAAAACGCGTTGGAAAGAATATCTGATTAATAGAAACACTGAAGACTAGGCACATGAGAACCAAATACCACCTTTAAAATTAAGATTAGTAATACAAAGACGGCAGCCGGAATCTGTTTGAAATCAATATTGGAAGAAAATTAAAGAACACCAAAAAATGTTTTAGAGGGTTTTGAGAATATTGAGAATAAGTAAAAAAGGACAATTGAAATTCATAGAAGACAAACATGGCAAACTGTTAAAGAACGAGAAAGTCATACTTAAAATATGTAATGAATTGCTGGAAGGTAATCGGAGACAAGTTAAGAAATTGACATCAAATATGCACCACACAGAAAGCAGCATATAAAATTACAATGAAAGAACTGAAAAAAGACCTTAAGTGAAACTAAATTCAGAAAATCAACTGGATGGGATAGTATAGCACCGAAAATGTTGAGAAACATATGAATAGAATGAATACAGATTGCAGATACTAAATGGCGCGTGGCCGTGCTTAACCGTTAGAAAAGCACCTCTTCGATGTAAACTGGAAAGGGAAGATAATCGAAGAGGTCATTTAGTAAGAAATAACTAATGTTAGAGATCTTAACGTTGAAGTAGAAAAACAAGCATTTAAGGCTGCAAGACTTTCTGGGATGCCTGAATGATACCATTTGGAATAATAAATACCTATGCACTGACACAAAAGTAAGAAAAACAAAAGCGTGGTCAAACCAGTAATTACCTATGCAGCAGAGACTAGACCGAATACCACAAGAACTAGACAAATAGTGGAAAACTGTACGAAAAACAAGAAGACGCCATGTGAAAAACACCGACGTAAGGAATCAGTGTAACATACAAGCCATAAATGATTGGACCAAGACAAGAAAGCTGGAATGGCGACACCACATATCCAGAATGAGCAATGACAGACTTGTATAAGTCGCAAGAGGCAGTTTCTCAAGTGGAAAACGAAGCCATGGGCGTCATCGCATGCGCTGGAGCGATAACCTGAAAAAAACCGGCTGAAGCCTATACAAAAATAGAAGAAAAGAAGAGTGAAAAATAATAATATCTGAGATTAATTTCAAACGGGGCTTGGAATGAGACAGGGGGATCATTAAGCCCTTATTTGTTTCTGATACTACTAGATGCAGTTCTAAAGCAACATGGACGAGCAAATCAGCATGAACCGACGGAGATATAGCAAGATGCAACCAGTTGACGCTAATTTACTAGCATTTGCGGATAACATGATGATCATAGCCAAATCAGACAGAGATCTACAACGAAACCGGGAAATTTGAAACAGTTATCAAACAATATAGACGACAAATCAGCAGAAACAGCTGGGGATATAGGAAGATATAGCGAGTTGATACTAATTTACTAGTATTTGCGGATAATTTGGTGATCGTAACCAAATCAGACCTGTTTATTTGTTTATAGTCAACAATTTTTGCTGCTTGATATTAGTTTAATATATTAACTAATTAATTTTGGAATTTATTCGACTTGTGCAATTGTTTGTTAAGGTAGTATATGAGTGTAATTGGAACTTCACGCCCGTTGTGTTAAGCGAAAGCGTTTGTTTTTTTACGAGAAGTTTATTTTAAGTACTATAATGCGCTTTGTTGTACAAAGGCCATTGTGATAAGCGTTAAGTCCGCCAATTGAACTTAAGGAGTGCCTCAGGAGGTTGAACCGCGTACTTTTTTTAACATTAGCCTTCTGGATTGTTTCGCATTCATGGAACCCAACATCATGTGTGTATCTTCCTAAATTTAAAACTGCAATAACTATCTTTAATCTACATTTAATCCATTACGCTGTACTTAAATTTTACTTCTAATATTTTCTTTCATACAAACTACTCATACCGGCTCGTTTTCTTTTAGATTAGGTAAGATAGAAACCGTATACAGTAGTGGAGTTTGTGTAGGCTGCTAATTACATTGAGTTTATTGTTGTCACTGACGGCAACTAGCGCCCATGTTGTTTTTACTGAGTAGCTATGAGAATCATGCTTTTTATAATCCTTACTCATGACCACATAATCGCCGAGAATTCGAGTTAGCCTTGACAGTTAACCTTACAAAAGTTGTATGAGATGGGAGAAGGAAATATCCAGACAGGGTAAATGGAATTTATAAATGTATAGTAAGAAAGGTGAAGGGGTAAAGTAAGAAATACGATAGTCGCTAAACAGAAACTCAACTGATTGGTTGGATGGAAAAAAAAACAACAAAAGTAATCTAAGAAACCAACATTTTGTGATACACAAAAAGGAGGCAGAACATGAAAGTCTTGCAACAAAGCCGTCATAAACATTTTATGCGAAAAGGGTATAGGTTGACATGCAGCGAAGTGGTTGGAACTGGACAGGAAGGTCTGCATAAATTTCATTTTTAACATTGATATTGCTTAAGGGGTAACAAGAGGAACCACTACAAAAGTACATCTACCAATGTATTCAGAATATCGTCATTAGTCCCTTTAGACATAGGATCGTTGAGAAACTCAACATACAGTCCAGTTAAGAAATCTGCAAAAACATAGGCAACTGAGAGTTTGCAGTAAACAGACATAACAGAAAATTATATTTTGTTACTATAGTGAAAGCAATTATTTCAATTTGTGTTTTGGAGAACAAACAATTGCAGTAAATTACATTAAGAAACAGCCAAAACCTAAGCAAGTGCTCCAAACCCTATAAACAATAACGATGAACATGGTGTATATAATAATAATGGTTTTAATAACCACAAACCATAATTTAATTTAAGTATTCACTTTATAACAAGTGGCACTGAATCTAACAAAATAACGAGATGTGGCTGCAAGGCAAGGTGATTGTCCTGTGCTTCCAGACTTGGAGGTAGACGATGAGACAGATCAAGGGGTTATCTGTAGTGGGTGACTGTGCCCCCGCGACCTCTTTTGGTCAAGTCGTGGGAGATTCAAGTCACTCCACTGCTTACTCACAAAGCATTCGTAAAAATCGATGCATTTTACTGCATTTGTAGAATCCACTGACACGACTTTCTAGAACTGGTCAGAAAAGTGTCATTGCAAGACAATTCCACGGTGGCTAAGTTCCAAAAAGCCACCAACCCAACTGGACGCTTTGTGGCCGTAAAAATAAAATTCGGATTATGCTAATGGGATCAAACCTAACCTGCCAGCGAGTGCAATTGTCCACGAAGCTCATGAAGATGTTCTCGGACCAGCGAGTGGGCGGCTGTCACCAATGCGCTGCGGGGGAGTCGTTGGTCCTCGCACCCACACAGGGCAGTTTTGGACACTATTCTTAAGCAGGACGGGTTGTCAGATGCAAGTATGCGGCCAAAATAACCATTTCGAGTTCGGCTAAATAAATGAGTCAGAGCAGTTGTACGCAGTTTCCAGTTTATAAATAAAACACACCGTAGCCTAATTCCATATACAGAACCTTTTAGAAAACATGGGCCGCCGTTTAGATGCAGGTTCTTTAAGTAGTTTAAGTAACTCTTTCGCTACCACTTTAACTTTTACAGATGAGTAATTGTATTATTTTAAATATACGAGGGGAGATTATTATGTTATCTACCTAGCTATGAAAACAATGAGTTAGAGAACAAACAACATTTTATTTTTCAACGTAAGAACCTTGAACCCTAACACACTTATTCTAACGTTTTTCCTATAACGCTATGCCTTTGAAAACTCCACAGCGTTTTCCAAGTCGTCATTGGATTCAAAGAGACCCCCTCTCAAGTGTTTTTTGAGTTTTGGAAAGAGATACTAATCACTGCGGGCGAGGTCGGGATGTGGATGTTGTAATTCCTCATAGTTGCATTCATTGACTACTGCTTGAACAATTTGTGCTTTATGCACTTTGCAATTGTCGTGCAAAAGCGGTTTTCTGGGTATGATTCTGGGGTCTTTTTTCGCGTATAGCCGCTTTCAAGTTCTTAATTGTGTCTTTGTAGACATTCCCCGTTATTGTAGTCCCTTTTGTCATGTACTTATTTAAGAGAATCCCCTCCGCGTCGCAGAAAACTGTGGCCATCACTGTTTTCGCAGAAAATTGCGTCTTTGACTTCTTGGGTGGAGGAGAACCCTTATGAATCCATTGCATGGACTCTTGTTTCGTAGGAGGGTCCCAGTGGTGTACCCAGGTCTCATCCCCAGTTACAATTCTATAGAAGAGGTTTTCATCTTAGGATAAAGCGCCGTCAAATTCTCCTCGCAAATTTGTCGTCTGCAAAGTTTTTATTTATGACTGAGCAGCTTGGGAATTCATCGTGCCCATCATTCCCAAATCTTCGTGTAGAATTTTAAAAACACTCGTTTCTGATATTCCTATTTCTCTAGCAATAACGGAAACTTTTACTCGGTGGTCAGTCAGCACCAAATCTTCAACTTTGTTGATGATTTCTTCAATTCGTGCTTCCAAAGGTCTTCCACATTTTGGGTCATCATGAATGGAATCCTTACGCCATTTAAACTGCTTGCACCAATATTTGACTTGGAAATAGGACGGACTATTTTCTCCATACACTGCCACCAGTCTCTCATGAATATTCTTCGGGCCACTGCCTTCTTTCGATAGAAATTTTATGACGCTTCTGTGTTCAAGTTTCAAATCACTCATGTTCACTTGACATAAAAATGGCAAATGGTAAGCAATTGCCACCAAACTTCATTATGACACTATAAAATGTCACAGAAACTTGACATAAGAAAGATGTCCCGATAGCATATTGTTTTCATAGCTAGGTAGATAACATAAAAACTCTGCTCGTAGTTTAATGATATTGAAAAACAGATCAGTAGGAAGAATTACCAACAATAAAATTAAGAACAAGAACGACAACGGAACAGTAAATCAAGAAATACTAAGATTGGCAGGTTTTTTTATGCAGACGTATATGAGCAAAAACAAATGGAAAGGGAAAAAACCAAAACGCAAAAAGAATACTCCCAAAGCTTTCAAAGAAAAGGAAAAAAAATAGTAAATACTCCCAAATGATTGGAATAGATCGTTAGTAAATATATTTAAAACAGAGGAAAAAAGGAAAAATATAGACTCATATCCCTGCTGCCACAAACTTAAAGGCAAAGAAACTGTTAATGAAAATGATAATAAACAAACTAGATAACAAGTTAGAATCTTATCAACCGTAAACCAATAGATTTCAAAAAAAAGGTTGAATATTAACTAACGTATACTTAAAAATTAGTAGATTGCAACCTTCAGGTTAAAGTAATTAAGAAAAACGTTCGACAGTCTCAAACGCTTGACCTATGGGCAATGGGGGAAAGCTTTGCAAAACGGTAGAACCACAGATATTTCTATGCAACATATACAATCAACATCCGAACATGGAACAATGGTAGTGCAGTTGCATGAAAACGTACAAGAAATTCTAATCAAACATGAAGTAGAACAAGAAAACAAATTCTTGATAACATCCTGCTGTTTAATCATGTTAAACATTTATCTTATTTTATTTAATATTCTTAAACAATTTAATTTAAAAAGATTTAAGAATGTGCCGTAAAAGTCAACATTCTTGATCAATACGAGCACTGGAGTACCTACTAATATTACAACACACCATTCAGAAAATTCCATCCACCATTGCGTCGTTTAATAATAATTTGTAAAATAAACCATTTTGTTTCACATTTCCTTTTAATAATTACGTCATCAAGTATTATTAGATTACTAAATGTTTGTTGATATTTCTTTAGGAGAAATACGTAAAAAATCGTATATAAAAAATTAGATCAATTAATAACTGCAGTATTATCTTCACGATTACTGCTCAATCACTTCTGCAAGGGTATTCTTTTTAATCCATAATCACTAAGTATCTAAAGCTGAAGACCGACATGGTCTGCTATTAACGTACACCACAAACCAAGTCTCTGATACTTGAAATCTAGATCGGTACACCTGCACAGACATTGAGTTTAACTAAAACCATAATGGAAAAACTAGCAACGGTTCAAAGAGGCATGGACAGATTAACATTGAATATAAAATAAAAGAGAATATATAAATCCGTTAGGAAACTAAGATAATAGATATGAAAGGACACGAGCATCACTGACATAGAGATGGTCATACAAAGTTATAACTAGTCGATCGCTGGAACAACGAATTTCAACAGTGAAGATCCTGGACAGTAAAGAGAAGTAAACAGAGGCCGCCACCAACTAGATGGAGTAGCAATTTTATAAAAGACGAAACAGGAATGGATTACAAAAATTACAAAACAAAGAAAAAAATACAAGGTTAGGAGCAATACGTCCAACTGGCATTCTTATGGGACCATACATATTTTTCGTTGATACCAAACTAAATAAACCGTTTTGCTATAAAATTGCGCTAAAATAATAAATACTTATAAATTAAGTGAGTTAAGTGAATACATTCAACTCACGTGGTTTATATAATATGTTATCCAATTTTGACGCGATAGTACTAATAATAGTGACGCATTTAATTTTGACAAAGTAGAAACTAATCAATTGCCAGTCTGTGGCAGCCGTGGCTGCTTATTTGACAAAAATTATTATAAAATCCACTAATGAATTTATTTTAAAAAGTGCACCCTTCCATATAAACAACTTCTTTTAAAGGCATTTTAAAACGTCAATACTCGATAAAATAAGAGTTTCTTTGTCTATAAACCAACTACGAAAAAAATGTTCCATAGTGGTATATTGTACATATATTTACAATTGATGTTCACTTCTATTTTTTCTGTTTGGAACAATTGTGGTATCTCCTTCTGGTGATCGATCCGACAGACAGTGTCCTATATTCATAATAAACCTGCAAGTAGTAGACGGTGCTCAATATCGTCGTTCTCGGATTAATTTTACACGTTTCTTGATAACTATTACAGACTCGTTACACGTGGAAACTCCTTTACGACATGCAACAGACTGAAACATGCACGCGGCTCGCTACAGTAGGTAATGGGCGCGGTCTTACTCTGAAAACACACGAGATTTCGTATAAAAGCCAATTCGGTAGAGACGTAGAATATGGTTATTATTATATGTTAGACGCCACTGAATTGTTTACTCACAGATGCTTGGGGGGAGCTTCCATCTCAGAAGAAGTCGTCCCACGAGGAGTTGGGAGAATATGGAGTTTTATTTGCTGGATTAACTCTGCATCTGCTTAAACATTTATAAAACCTGTAAACGCGACTGTATTTTACTTTACAATAAAAAATATAGAATGTAACTTAATATGAAAAAAATGCTGAGTGGATAGCGTTGGGCCGCCCGTGAGCAACTACGGTTACTGGGAATTCCGTGTGAAGTCGCAGTGATATATTCTAAAGGCACGTAATTTTGATAGACTAACCGCAATCAACTAGACAGGTTCAAATGATGTTTAGCCTTCCCAGAGGGGAAACAACTCAAACCTTGTATTCGTTAGGCGAACAATTACTAATAACACCTTCATTAACAGCATAAATGTAAATTACAAAAAAAAACACGTCATACATATTGTATCTACGATGAACATACCTACTGCAGATAAAATAACTGGGAGGGTTAATATGTTTCGGTGTGAATGTGTTTCTAACTTAATTGTCAGTTTGTTTAGACGTTGCTATAAATCACAATTGATATAGTAAAATTAATTGTTTAAAGTAATGGAGTAATGCTAAATCTCTATCAAGGGTTCTCCCAGTTTTTTGTCTTGGATAGTATTTATACATTAAATGGGGCAATTGCAGTATAATGGAATTCGACAGCAGATCTGGTCCTCTCTCCGGTGATCGGAAATTTTAGCTAAGCGTTAAGTCGACAAAAGAATTCAGGGAACGCCTGATTTGATCCAATAAAATTCGATCTTTGGGGTCCGACGGTAATTCAAATAGTGAGAGCTGTATCCCAATGGTTTAAGCGCTACAGAAGTTAATGCTTAATCCAATAACAACCCATATTTCTTTACGACAAACAATTTAATTTCCATCTGCTTGCGCATTACAATTCGGGAGTACATAAGCCGACATTAACCAGAAAGGTACCTGGGGTTCGTTTTGTTTCTCACAACCTTCTCCAGAAATAATTAGACACGCCAGCGAGCACGGGGCGTACGTAAAAGAGGCTCACTTCATGAGACCAATGCAAAACTGGCGGCGGCGTGGCGGCTGCACTGTACGAAAAATACTTATCCTTACTTCTTGAGAGGGAATGCTATGGCGGCGCTAAAAGCACCAAAAAACCTAAACAGTTAATATTAAGTTCGTTGTTAGAAATTATCAAGCTATTAGCCATGTTTGTCATGGTTAGATCATAGAACACCTATACCTTCTTCTACCATTTCAACAACTTATCAGTAACAATACCACGAGATGACTGTGAATTATCAAAAATACTTTTACTTTCTCACGAAACAGGTTGCTTAGAAACACTTCGAGCCGAAGGAGAGTGGTGTTTCTACGAAGCAACCCATAACAACAAATTTTTAATGTTTGTTTCCATTCTTATTTTTTACCATGTTTCATTTTAACAAAATTTCTTATCTGTTAACACCAAACGAAATACGAACAGGTAATTAAGAGGGGTAACCCAGTCTTAACATTCGAGCATATTTTTACCACTCGAGCAAGCGCAGCGAAGCGAGAGTGGTAATTTATGTGAGAAATGTTAAGACGGTTTCCCCTCGAAATGCTTTCATTAGTTTATTGTTCATTGAGGCAATAATTTTGAATCAATAATAATTACTAAAAACTGCTAAATCGAAATCGGACTACCATGAATATGTGTGATGTTGCTATAGTGCATGCATGTTAAATGAGTGGATGCATGTTAAATGTACCTTAACATTCGAGGACGCGATCATGTTAAACACTGTTTAACATTTCAATAAACAATAAAACAAATTACTCAATAATTTTTATTTTAAATATATTTCCCATTGATAACCTTATAAAAAGGTTACCTGAAGCTTTAGTGGAAGTTGCGGGACATGTATATTCAAAATTTTAGTTTCTAAACTTTCCCTTGCAAGGAAAGTTCTGCGTAAAGCCCTGATTTTTTTATTTTCGATATTTTTATCATTAGTTTTATCTACTTTTGAAATATAGTCATATGAATTGCTATCCTCATACGGTTAAATACATGACTCATCAAGGTGTTACAAGTTGATAGTTTATGTCATCTGAAAATAACCATATCGATAATATTACCAGCGCGACACATGTTTTATAAACTACAGATTATGCTAATTTCCAATAGATACCAAATCTATATATTTAAAATGTAAAGCGATAATTTCCATAAAGTTTTTTTTTAAATAAAAGTTGTTACCATTGGCAGAAAAGTCGTAAATTGCAAATAAACGACTAAGTGCTATAAAAAACAAACATATTGTAGCGGGCAAGTAATAATAATAATAGTAGCAAGTAAATGTAATAGTAATAGAGCAAGGAAGTCTACAAAGTCGGCTTGCGTTGTTCTGCCGTTTTTTGCAATGGACCGCTGTATCAGCCATAAGCCCAAAGCAGTAAATTTGTATACAATTGTTTAAAATTTTTATTACTTTGTCGCTCTTGCTGTACATCAAGTTTACAAAAATGCAAAGATTATTTTCATTAGAATACAATCACCTATGTGGTGGGCTAAAAAGCTAGTACATAATAAAATTTGCTAATGACTTCATTAAATTATCAGAGGTTATGTTCGCAAATCTCTTAAAAGTAGTAATCAATATTACGGAGAATGTACCGGCTAATGCTATAGTTACCAGAGTAACATACTAGACTAACCATTTTAATGTCTTTTGATGACGAAAAGACCAAAGATAATGATAAAACTACTTGTTAGGAGGCTTATACCAGTAGTTATTGTCTCTGGTCTAGTTTAATATTTTTATTTATCTTACTTGCTATGTAAAAAATGTGATTTTTTTAGATGTTTATCTGTATATGTGTAACGGGAACTTGACCTTGCTCTGCTGACTTTTTGTGTTTGATGTAACCTTTTAATATACAGCGTATTTGTATGTATTCTCTTTATTGTTTGTTAGTAGATTTTGGTAATGTGTGTAAACTTAAGATATGTGATTTATATCAAATAGTGTTATCCACAATCAGCCATCGCATCCCGGAGCTGTGTGAATTTCCTAAACCAGCGTGTGCGCCGTAGTTTTTTGTTCTGTTTGCTTATTAAATAAAACTGCGTAGTAGACACTATGGATAAATGCGTGGCAAAAAAGGTTGTCTGCGTGTGGTTTAATTATTATTATTAGCATAAAAGCGTAGTAAAATCAGCTCTGTGCTTTGTGGTTTACTCCTTAATTATAGTACTTACTAATTAGTATTCAGCTATCTGGCAATAAAAGAAGGCAAAATTTTTAAAAAGAAGAAAAAAGTGGTGACATTACAATTTAGTGCCTAAACATAGGAATACGAAACTACGAGTTACATAATATGGAATTATATTGTTAGTAATAAAAATGCGATTGCCAAATAGTGTTAAATTACTATAAAAGGCTCAAAATTGTTAAAATTATTATGAAATATTAGTTATTATCAAATGGTATAATACTAATAAATACGATGACATTGTAGATTAATGTAAGTATTCATTGCAAATATAATGTAAACAAATGATGTTTTCCAAACTTCTAGTTCCAAGCTTTTACAGTTGTACCAAAATGAATTCTTGTTTTATTGCTACCTGGTGTATAGTCCTAAATATTTTTATAGTCCAGCGTAAATACTTAAAATCAAATACTTAAATAAAGTAATACTGTCATAATCAATTTTTTTCCAGGGGAAAGTTACATTTGTACAAGTTCTTCTCTTCTGCCAGTTTTTACACCATTGCGCATTGTTAGAGAACGGTTATCTGACAATATTGGATACCTATTGCACAATAAGTGTAATTGCAAGCAGCTTTTGCAATAAAAATATGTTTAATTGCGTATAGCACTAGAATAATTCCAAAATTTTGTCATATATTCATAAAAATAGATAAGAAATTGCATTTTTATTGCAAAGTTCGACTAATATTAAAACTGAAATTTAGAAAAAAGATTGATTGTTGTCGACAAGAAATATCAGAGTGAATCGCATAAATTTCAAGACGCTCAGATTCGATGATCCGGGACACAAGCACACCGAATAAGTACAAGAATTAATTACGCATGTTATTAATTAATTAAAATGCCAGCAATTATTAATTGTGTGTGTTTTTGTGTAATGTAATGTCACAACCGTTCGGTTATGTTGGTGGTCTTTAAATTTTTGGAACGTCGCTATGCAGGCTACACGACGGCTCGAAATTCCTGAAATTTTCTGTTATTTTGTATTTGTACATATCTCGGCTTTGTAATTAATTCCGGAGGTACAGACGGATTCATTATATTTGCACTTCATGGGAACCGTATGGAGATTCGCCGCGCATAAGATTAGCCGAATGAGTTACGCGCGGTAAATATTCAAACATCTAATAAAGTATAAAACGTGTAAAATTAGCGCGGCGGCTCAAAGCCATTTGTCCGCTCATTCGCGTATTTCGATTTATGCAACGAATTCGCTGCATATGGAACACAATGGCAAATTGTTGCATCCAGCAGCATCAGGTGTTCGTTCCTAATACCAGCAACACATCCGCCACTGCTATATTTAAATGCGTTCCTGTTATGCGGATAAAATGCAGTATTTACGGACACGGGAAAATAATAAGCCGGGTTAATGCAGTTGTAAAGTAGCGTAGAGGAGAATGTGTGGTGAAAATTTAATGTTTAACTTTATGATCACACTTACAATAAACCATTTAATTTGTTTTGCTAATAGTAGACGCCCACTTCCTTACTGTATGCTAATGGTGGAATAGTTGTCCACCATGCGCTTTTTAACATTCCGCTCTCTATGTGTATCGCCACATTATTTACTTCAGTTATTTTGCCTTTTCAGTTCATACGCGAGCAATTTTATCTTCCACGCACCGCGCTATACGAGGGACTGTTAATATTTATAGTTCATTCAAATTCAAGATAGAGCAAAATCTGCAACCCAAGTTACAAATATCAGCGGTCAGTTGATTACTAATTTGATTTACGAAGTGACGCAAAACCTAACCTGCTAACCTCGAATTTGATTTTGACACTCATCAAGACAGCAACAAAGCCATATCTCTCTGATCTAAATTTTAATAAAATCATATTAGTAATCAACTTACTGCTGATATTTGTAATTTGGGTTGCAGATTTTGCTCTATCTTGAATTTGAATGAACTATATTTCTTCTTCTTCTCTCTCTTAATTTAAGCTGAGAACTTTTTATTAACTAATCGGGATGTAGTTCTATGAACCTTAACCTTTTCAGGTGTTACTACCACCATGGGTGTTTGCATGGTAGCAGGAGAACGCAAAATGAAACCATTGTCCGAGCGTGAGGTTCAAACTGTAACGCTCAGCTACCCGCTCTCTATTTAAATGATATTTAGTTAAAGTTGGATATTTAGAGAGCGTACCGTGCGAGTGACAATACATAGGGGAAACACAACGACCCCTACGAGTGATATTATCGGAACACCGCAAAGATATTTGAAAGGGCGAAACCATCAAATCCAAGATCGCAGAACCCGTCTAGAACGAAGACCACCACATACAGTGGGATAACGCATCAATTGTAGCTAAAGAGGAAAACAGGTTCAGTATGAAGCTGAAAGAAGCTACATGCATAGCATTGGCAGAAGAACCGATTAGCCAGGCTAGCGGAGAAATAAAGCCCATTTGGATGCCACTACTGCGCAGAGAATTAGAACAATAGTCTACTGCGCATACAGCGGTAACATATAGATAAGTTTATAACTAAAATATACGGCCGCGCTGGTGGCCTAGTGATAAGACACTTGTAATCACAGCGATCAGTGGTCCCGGGTTCAAACCCCGGGGTTGGCACGAGTGTACGTGAAACATACGTACAAAAATCAGTCCTTCTCAGAACTAATCAAGAGTTCATTCACCTGAGGACGGAAGAAGATCAGAAACTCCTGAAACGGCATGTGATAAACACCCGAGACAGTGGAAAAAGTCCGATAAAACATCTCATAATAGACCACTGTCAAAAGTGACATCATTCAGAGAACATCTTGGATATTTAGCATGATTTGAAGTAATTGCCATCACCATAGTATGAAACAATTTTTTGGCTTTGCCTAATTGTTTCGCCATTTATCCAATTATTTCAGGCTTAACCTGTATATTTTTCTTTGAATTATAAATCCTTTGCATTTCAAATTCTTCAGTTTTCCAAAGCAGCTTATTTTGTACCTGGATCGAGTTCCTTTCGTTTACGCGATGCCCTTTCTGACCCGCGCTATCTCTTATCACAGGTCGTTGTAGTGCGAGCTTTCCTTTGGAAACGAAATTTTCGTCCGAGTACTTGCTGTTCTCACCTGAGCCCGCCGTCACCGGCGCGGCTGAGGTTTGCTTTTAATTAAGTCAAATTACGTGCGCTCAATTAATTTAATGAGCAGTGTGTTTCCTAGGGCTGACAATGATCAGGTACGATGGCGCTTTTCTGTCTTATTATCTCCATAGTAATTACATTTTTTCTTAGCTTTTTATTAACAGTTTCATCCACGAGTTTATCACGAAGGCCAAGTTATTAGCCTAATCGAATTTTCGACACTTGCTGGCGTTCTGGTATTTGCTGCCATTTGACGGTGCTTCCGCTGCAATCACCGGTGCATCCACGGCGATTTCAACAATGTGTGTAGCCGTTCACGTCCAGCATATGTTTCGAGGTTAGTTAGTGCTACTCTGGATTAAATATCAACTTACCTTCAATACCAGGAATTCCCATCTGTGCATTTTAAACCCGTCAGTATTTGGAATTTAAATTCATACTTTTTTCAATGATTAACATGTAATGTTCAATTTCATACATGCTCTTGTTCTTACATTTAAATTCTTATGTCTATATTTAATTATGCTCAGTATTTAAAGCTACAATTTTGATGTGTATTGACCCTCTGTAAAAGATACAGTCACGCTTTTTTATTTCAATAGCCTAAACAGAAGGAATTATTAAATGAATGAGGTATGCATATCCCATGAATAATTTGAATTCACAGTTATTAGAATAACCCGAAAAGGGTTTTTTTAATTTTATGCGTGTCGCAACCTTCAGTTAACGTACACGACTTTGTTATCACATTATTTGCATTTTAATTACCCTGATTATTTATTACTGACATTTCAAGACTTTTTATTACTTATTAATTAAACGCTAGTCACCTGTAGTTTATTTTTCTATTATTCGAAAGCGTTTGATTTCTGGCGCCCATTTCCTTTCCCTTTTTTTTAAGACATTCCAGGGTACACAGCTGATGATTTGAACCTACGATCCAAGGCCGCCGAAATTCAGTTAGCTCGGCCATCGCGGTAAGTAAAGAGTTTTCAGAGCTGCCGTGGTGTATAAACTGTAGGGGGGTTGATCTGCGATTTTTCCTTACTACCATTGCTTAATTTTATTAATTAATTGCAGGTCGACTTCTTTATTGTTTCAAGTAACAGAGTCCGACTTAATTGTGAAAAGACTTGTTAAGATCGTTTGAACATTTGAAGTTTCACCTCTAAGAAGGGAGAAGGGATTAGCTAACCTGAGATCTCACGTTCTTTCTCTTCATGTATATCTTTATGAATAAAGAATGGTGACCTAAAAGAAGCCAAGCTTCATAAAGTGTAAACAATTTATTTTAAATGTTGTCGATTTTCGCCAACTCTTACCATGTTTGCAACCCTTTAGCTTTTCTGGATTATTGTCTTCCCGTCTGAAAATTGTTACAATCCAATCAATTTAAGGCACCGCAACAAATCAAAAGGGCATCAGGTAGCTCAGTGGAGGGAGAAGAGGTGATTCTATATCTTTGTTTGTTCGCCGAACGCCAAAGGGCTCAGAACAATCCAAAAAAAAACTAGAATTGAAGTGGGTAGCTATCCAACAGGACAAGGATTTTTCCTAGCTTCAGGAAAACTGACTGAGCTGGTTCCAAACTTACCTTAATTTAAAAAAAAAACGTTGGTTGTTTCCAACGTTACACACAGTAGATGACATGTTAAGTAACGAAACAGCTAAGATATAAAAACATTTATTTATCTCAACTGTGCGGACCTAGAAGGCCCAAGTTACAGAAGTATCTGGAAGAAGTCGGCGCAAAAACACTTAATGCGTCAACAGGGAGGTGATCCATCACGCTAATAGTGGAGGTGTCTTGATACGAAGCAATAAAACACAGCAGTCTTCTCCACGTACACTTATTAAAAAGGCGACACGTTTCGAAACCAGACTGGTTTCATCTTCAGGAGAAAATGATCATTAGTAATAATAAAACCACGTGTTCCAATTGTAGGTTAAAATAAAATTGAGATTATGTTGAAGCGCTGAAGGCGGAGTAGCAATAAAGATCGTTATACTGGTTACTACGTCAAATGTATAAATTAAAATTAAAACAAGTAAAATAGATCCATCCTCTGAAGGAGTTGGCACTAAGAACTTAATGCGTGTTATTAGCTGAACCTGGCCGGTGACACTGGCGTACAAGACAAAGCAACATACCTTGCGTTTGATGACGCAGTCTACAGTTTACAATTTTTAATAAACGCTAACAGTCCTATAGCTGCGCAGAATTCGCATTGAATAAAATAAGACAAATACGAAGCCTAAACATTCGCAGTAGACTAATTTGATGTAAAAAAAGGTCAACTTGGTGGAAATTACGGAATTATTGTTCCATATTATAATTGCTGATTCCAAAACTGATGCTTGCAATGGTACCCATAATTTCTTTATGTTTCAAGTTGGCTCTTGCCATTCTTTCATTTCTTGTACTTTTAGTTTTTCTTTTGCACTATTCTGATATTCAGTTCGTTCTTAAGGCATCAAGTTTGCTACTTTCATTTTTTTTTTGAGGTGCGGATTTTATGTTTCCGGTTGCGTCGAAATAGCTTATGGTCTGAATCGATTTCTGCCCCCTTTATAATTTTTAATCAAGTATGGCGAGTCCGTCTAACGATGAGGAGAAATGGTATAGAGTGAGACAGTTGGAGACATACTTTATTGTACTTTCAACATTTCACTTATATATATTATCTTATGGTTGAGAAGGCTATTTCAAATTAACATTTCTTTCTCTTTGCAGAAATATATATAATGTTGTTTCCACTGCTTCAGTAGTTACTTTTTTATATTATTTTCCTCTCGGGCAATATGCACATATATTTACGTTTTTTTATCTAGTGTTTGTTTTTCCAGTACACCCAAGTATTCTGTTGGCATATATTGCAATGACCACTCCGTTGCAGGACAAAATAAAAAAATAATTTACATAAATACAAGTGGTTTTAATAAAGAATTTAAATATGCTTTCTATTTCAGGGCTTATTAAAATTTGTGTTATTGGCAATTAGTTTAAATAAAATGCTCCAATCTCCAATCAAAGGGTTAAGTTGTAACACCCAGTATAATTTTTACTGTTGAGTATAACTTATAAACTTGTATGGCAAATGCTCGACCTTCTTGCAAATGACAGCTTAACCTTTAAATTGACGGCCCAAAACAGATATTGTTTGTTCGTACAAAATAGGGTTGAATTAAAAACACCAATAACCTCTGCACGGATTCTTGCAACTGGAACCTATTTCTACACCTCGTAAGGTATCTCCTCCAAGTGCTGCACAACTTTGAAGGTGTTTCAAATTCCCCTTGCTGGTCAAATCTACCTCGAAATGTTGGCTTCGTAGGCTGAATACGTGTCCAAGGGACGCCACGGCGATTACACAAATCTGGAACTCTTCTGGCTTCCTATTTTTGGACGTCTCCTCTTCACAATGCATAAAAAATTTCAGCTGGTCGATGGCCCAAACCGCTCGAAAACCAGGCTCGAAATTGGATTCACCTAGACAAACTTTGCAGACACCTCTTTCTTTACTGGGACTTAATTAACACGATGAAACTTTATACAAAAGCACTCTGCAGACTGGTGATCAAATAAAACCAAATTTAGAGCCACACAAATAACATTTAGTAGTGAAAATAATACAAGTTCTATGAGCCACTCTTGCACACAGCTACCTTTTTTATGGCTTCCGTAGTCAACAACCACAAAAGCACATCTCATATCTTAGCAACTAATACAACTGTTTTCAGTTTTTATACAATTATTTTCCTTAGAAACTAAAATTGTTTTTGTGTAAAAGTCAAATCGAAGTACTTTTAACCTCAGAATTCTCTGCGTTTTCACTATTCGTTTTAATTGCACTATTTTTACGAGTTAATTAGCACTACACTATTGTTTTTTCCTCTATCGTACATTACCATATCATGCTCTTTGCATTTTATTCTTTCTTGCACCGCTTTTCCTATCCTTCAGCTGCCTTACCGATTATTGGCCTCATAAAATTTAACTCTTAACCCTTCATATAATTTTTGTAGCGCCCTAAACATCTCTGTATCATATTAAATTCACAATCTTATATTGACATTACAAAATCACATCTATCAGTCACATAATTTAAGGTGCGTTTGCCACAACGAACATCAATTATGAATATTTAACGTAACCCCTTCGATACTGTTTTATCTAATGCTAACCTCTGTCAATCAAATTAGTTAGTTACTACTAATCATTTCTTGTGCATTTCTTAATGTATAACAATGACTTTATGTTGCAATAAACAAAATTCGAATTATGTGCCTATTTGAATCTGTATTTCATTTTTGTGTCTTAGTTATGCAACCAAAATTACTGTGAGCATTAACCCATTGCAATATCTGTACAAATATGATCTTTTCTTTCATATTCATATCTGTTTCCATTATTTCTGAGCTAATACCTTCGCATTCTATAATTATGTATATGTCCAGGCCAGAATTATAATATTTATTCCTTCTTCGATATCGTTTCAGTGGATAACCCTGAATAAATCATGTATCCCTTCTTCAGTGTTAGTTCCCTCATTCCTTTCTTATTTACTTTTGACATACACAATACAGCTACGTCTTATAATTTCTTCCATTAATTCTACTTGCCGTCTACTTAGCCCTCTGATATTCCATATTCCCACTCTTGTATTTGTTTCTCTATGTTCAGTATAGAATCCCACTACAATCATTTTTTCGTAACATTTTAAGTAAACTGATTATGTTTTGTTCTTTTTTTTTTAATTTAATATCTAACGTATACCGGAAGTTGTTTGAAAACTGTGGCATTTCCTGGCTTTATGCAAATACCTGCAATGTTCTAACTGGGTCTATATCCTAAAGTAATTGAGAAGAAATCTATATAGTATAGCCTTTTGATAGACCCTGTACAAAGCATTCATTTAGTAGTCGTTTTGTTGCAAATACGCCCATAAACACTAGTGTGACAATGGAGGTCATAAACGTACTTAGTTACACATAAGTAGCGTCGATCCTTCACAAATGAATGTTGCTATTTATCATCCCATGCTCTTGCCTCGGTTCAATCTTCATGGGTTTAATAATCCATAAATGAGATCGTTATGATACAGTAACGTCGTTTGGATTCCATATCAAATTTACAGATCGTAAAGTGACTGATGTATGGGTGGGTTGATTGAGCGTATAAATCTATTATCTTGAGCATTAGATTCCGTCCGCATACCGGACTCGCCAGTTGAACTAACAGCTGCAGATTTCCATGTTTAATTATTGCCAATTTTGTGGTTCATTTGTGCTGTTAACACCTTCAACTTCGTTAAGCCATGTCATTAACACAATTCATCGGCGAAACGTTTCGTGCGTTTCAAGAAATAGCGCCATATACGCTCTGTGTGATTTAAGAAAGTTATGTTGCGTTATCGTTTTCAACACGCGCGAGATGTTATTGGAGTTGACATGGCCTTATGCGTTCCATCTTATAAATATTAATATACACATAAACTTAAGATTATGCGTTTACTACTGCTGCATTGCTTAGCAATGATGGTAAAACAACCAGTTAGAAACTAAGTGCCTAGTGGTAACCATTTTTCTTAATTTGATGTCTGTCAGTTAGTACATCGAGCACCGTTTAAACTAAATTTTAAAATCGGTCTTATTAGTACATATGAGCATTTATTACAGAAACTGACGAACCATTTTTTCTTTTTGCATAACGTCACAACATTTATAACAGGTGTTAGACGGGAGTTTATGTGTGTTATACTAAAATTCAATTTCCCTTACTTTTGAAATGTGTCAAGGTGGTGGATGAAACTCACCCAGGACCACAAAGCGGCAACGGGGTGCAAACAGTGCAGGTTCGAGCATTCCTTGGCCCAGTGGCGGAGGCAGGCAGTTAAATGTAAAAGAACATAAACTTACTGACCTGTAAATCTCATCGATAATAATAATTGTACTCACCGGGGGTGGCCGCCTCCTGGCCGCTCCGTCCTCCTGGCACTGGCATCACAATGCTGAGCCTTACATCAGTCAGCCTCAACCGTTTGGCACCTCATCGCCGCCTTTACTGGTTGAGTTAGCTGTCGGTACTTTTCGCTAATACTGCCCAATAGTAATCCACTAGATTAACTATTGTTACAACCCGTACAGAGTCGGTAATAACTCGTAATATACTGACCTTTCACAGTACAGTAATTACCGTAAATCCTGCTAGGCTACTGCCCATTATGGAACTACGTGCTTCCGCGGGCTTGTTATCATTACGGAACTACGTGCTTCCGATTGTGGAACTACGTGCTTCCACGGACCACTGTGCGGACTTCGTGCTCGTGCAGGGTCCAACCCTTTGATTATCAAATAATCGACTAGCACAAGCAAGAACCTCTGACGTTTATCATCTGCTGTAATTGCCAAAAATCTACCAAACATCATTCATCTAACTACGATAGTACGTACATTCTACTCTAGTTAAATTAATTTACTACCTAATAATACGCCTAGCTACGCTCGCAGCTTCGCCTCGCCTTATTGCAACTTATCACAATATAATTACTTGTTTCGCATATAATCGCTTACGCCAAGAAATAATTACGCAAAACAGCACACTTTCACTCACACGTCGCGCCTCTGTCGCCACCCCAAACGTTCTGTCTTGTTTCTAATTTCAGAGCCCAATACATTCGTCAAGATTATATTACATTCCAGGGCTCAAAACATGCCAGGAATGGCAAATGTAATAATTAGGACTTAAAAATAATGCGCTGCAAATCATCAAAATGTTTCATCCCTAACACAGGTGTGACTAAAATATATGGACATAAACACAGGCTGCTGGTCTCAACATAAAAGTATTTGCTGCACCTTTTGACTTTTTAAAGTTGACCTGATTAGAGTTGCCAGCCAGATAGTCGTCAGGTCGAAATTCCATGACCTTACAATTATTGTTAATTTTTAATTAAATTGGCGCAAATTTTGTAACCGTAAGTAAAAAAATAAACAACAAATATATAATTTGAGAAGATTACCTACAGGCGTATGCTTTTTAGAAATGTACGAAAAAATGGGCCAGAGATGATAATAAGGTTTTAATGGTTTTTTATATAAAAGATTACGACATTCGCACATGTAATTTTACCAACAATAACAATCATTCCATGACTGCAGTAAATAGAGGTACAATAAATCAGCATAGAGAACATAATGTCTACGAGATAGCTAAATTAAATTCAGCCAAGATGATGATTAATATTCCTTTAGTAGTCGCCACTCCACCACAGCCATTACAGATGGATTTTCATGAAAATATACAGAAATGTTCTATAAAGCTTTCCAACGATGGCAACAGACTTTGGTTTCACTACGCTGCAGCGTTCGATGTCAAGAAGCCCAAATACCCCAAAAATTTCGAAAAATGATACCCCATAGTCAGTATCTACCCAAAAATTCCAGGGAGTACAAATTTTATTTCAGTGCGGAGCTTAAGGGATATGAAAATTTGAGTTGTGTAAGGTCTATTGATCGCAGAAATACTAATTATGTGCTCAATAAATAAAAGAGTTTGTTTTCTTACCTGATTATGAAATATTGAGTTCGATTATGTGTATATCAATTTCTTTGTGAAGAACTTTTAATTGAAAAGGCATATTAATTAATTTAAAGTTATGTTGAGGGCGAGTTTGTGTGGTTTGCATTTAACCTAATTCAAATTAACAAAATTGTCATATGACCAATTTTTGTAAAGACCCAACCTGTTGAGATAGTTTTGGATGTTCCCAGAGCTAGTCATTCTAATAATAAATTTACGATTAAATTTATAAAAAGGGCATGATATCTGGCTGATTAGTTAAACAATAAATAACGAGTCAAATAGCCGGATTTTTGGGTAGGTAACTAATAAAATTACAAAAGAATAAAAAATTAATTTGTGTTAGGCATAAATCTTTAATCGTTTTTTTATCTTGTTTTGTTACTTGGTCGTAGTTGTATATTTTCCCTCGATATCAGAAGCTTCTCTGATTATTATTTTTGTTTTGTTGTTAATCCCGTGGAGAATTTTAAAAAAACGTTATTTCTTATTCGTTGCCCATCTTTGTGCGTGGTTCCATGAGCAACAATTTTATTTTACAGTACCTAGGCTGATAACCCGTTTCCCCAACCCTTCTCTTTTATCTGGGCTTGGGACTGGCAATAACATCGATGAGCTACTCAATCCACCCATTAGATGTCGCAGGCGTAGTTCAATAATGATGAAAGATCTTATTAATAGCAATCACTGCAATGAAGTTAATCTACCTACACTCAGTTCATGGTTACATTAAACTTAGTGTAAAGGAGAAAGGTGCTTCATGACCAATATCAGTACGAAGGCTTTCCTTCATTTAACATCATATTAAATTGTTTTCCTCAAACGTTTAGTACAGGTACTTTGGATATACATATAGTTAATTAATAATAATAGGTCGATGTCTTTCAAAATCTTGAACGATCACTGCACCACGCGGAAGCTCATCATTCAGTGAAGGTCTACGTCTAATATTGTAGGTAAGTCAATTAAAACTGTTAAAGTATAGGACATACGTATTGGTTTCATGATCTAAACTTGATTATGTAGATGAATTTAATTTAACAACTGCGAACATTTTCAGTGCCTGCTCCATTATCAAAATCCCTTCATTTCTTTCCTATTCAAAACGAAACATTTTCGGGAGGTTGAATTATTGCCCCAAAATGAAAGAAACAAACCATGGGACAACACACTAAATTTGCATGTCAGTAAAGGATGCACGCTCGCTATTTACTTACCTACAAAAAGCCGCCCAAGTACAGCGAATACACCCAGAAACGGCGTTTAATTAAAACATTACAAAACGGAAAATAACATATCAAAAAGGCCGCATAATGTAGTTATATGAGCGCTCTAAATCCGACACTGAATAAATTATCATTAACAAGTGAGATGCTGTAGACTTTTGCTTTATTTCTTAACTCATGTTAGATTATTTTAAAAAGATTTCAGCAGTCGGCGCTTGATTTATACGACCACTTACGCCATTTTTAAGCGCACTCGCATAATTTATCTCGAAGTATCACTGATATCGTTGTTAATATTAAAGTTAATGTTAATACTGATTTATGGGATCTCTATTGAATATTCATTCTGCATGAGCATATTCTTTGCGCATATTTTTTCGGTAATTGACTTTTATTTTGAAGAGGGGCAATTGTGGCGCAATAAATTTTGGTAGCTTTTATTTTTAATCGTCCTTTAATTAATTTTGAAAAACCCCACCCTGGATGCGATAGTTTCGCACTATCGCAATTTGCAGCGTCCCAGTTCTAAGTATTTAGCATTATCAAATACAGGGGAGATTACGGCTCTTCACCACCAATTACGCCTTTAACCCTCTCCGAACGTGAGAAACATTATTCCTGATCGAAATTAAGCACAAATATTTGAGCTGGCTACAATGGGTGCAATTGATACCGGCGGTGGCATGTTTGCCGTTTTATCCCCGCACTAAAGATAGTTGCCTCCTGGTAAACAGTCTGCATAAAAATTTGGACACCTGTTGAAAGTCGAACGTGAGAAATTCGAACAAAGGGCCTCTTATTTTCACCGCTTTCAAATCTTCGTGAATAACACCAAGGGATCTGGCCGTGTTTGACATGTATTTACCCGCTACCATTTCTGATAACTAGACCCTTCCAAGAGACCTATCATTGGCACCCAGTATGTTTTTTCACGCTACTTTTATCGTTATCGCTTTATCAGGTATTGGTCTGTTTAATTGGTTTGGTGTCAATTCTATTTTATTCGCTAATTTATCCATGGGTTCTACTGATATATTTACGTGTCATCACTTGGTGAACATTCAATTTACAGAAATCTTTCAATCCGTTTCCAAATAATAGACAAAGTACGGATCGTTCTTTGTACAGACCCCTGGAATTCTTTAAGATTAATGCTATCACACGTAAAACACAACAACTAAAGGGATATTCTTCTACTCGTTAAATCATATAAATAAGAACTGTTAGTAGACATAGTCATGGGCGACTTCAACGCCAAGATTGGAAAAGGAAAAGAACTGGACTTGGTAGGAAACTATGGACTGGGAAAAAGAAACGAACGCGGATCAAGATTATTAGAATTTTGTCAAGAAAATAATTTAGTTATACTCAACACCTGGTTTGAACTGCCAAATCGGAGACTTTACACATGGACGTCTCCACAAGACAACCAAGAGAGAGTAGTCAGAAATCAGATAGATTATATCCTGATAAACAAAAGATTTAGAAACAGAATCCTGAATGTTAAAACATACCCAGGTGCGGATATCCAATCGGACCATAATCCACTAGTAGCGAAAATTAGAATCAAACTAAAACAAACGATAAAACCAAAGCTAAAGAAAAGAATAGAGTGGGGAAAATTAAAGGACAATGAACTACAAAATCAATTTACCAAAGCAATAGAAGACGAACTAAGGCATCTGCAACCATTGGAACCATATGCAGAAAACCAAAAAGATAACATGGAAAACCGTGTCCAGAACAGATGGAATGTCATAAAGGAAAGTTTAATTAAAGTAGGAAAGAACATTATAGGAAACAAAACAAAAGAAAAAAGAAGTGAATGGATAACAGAAGACATACTACGACTGATGAACAAACGAAGGGAAGAGAAAAGCAAAAACGTGGATAAATATAAAGAACTCGACAAGTTAATACAGATTAAAGTAAAAGAAGCGAAAGAAAATTGGCTAGAACAAAAATGTAAACATATTGAAGATCTGCAAGAGCGACACGATGACTACAATCTACATCAAGCTATAAAAGAACTAGCAGGAAACTATAAAAGAAAGAAGCCGATGAATATCGTAAATAGCCAGAATAAAATAGTTACAGACATGGAAGAAAAAAAGGATATATGGAAAAGTTACATAAAGCAACTATTTAAAGACAACCGGAACAATAGGTACCCAACGGTAGCTTCAGAAGAAGGCCCATATATCCTTAAATCAGAAGTATTACACGCAATTAAAATGACAAAAGTTGGCAAGGCAACGGGAGAGGACGATATTTCAACCGAATACCTAAAATACATGGGAGACATAGCAATAGATAAGCTAACAGATCTATTCAACTGTATATATACGTCCGGAAGTATTCCAGGAGAATGGCTACGTTCCACTTTCATAACGATACCTAAAAAACCAAAAGCACGGAAATGTGAAGATTTCAGAACTATTAGCCTAATGTCACACACCTTAAAAGTATTCCTGAGAATCATATACTATAGAATAAAAGTCAAATGTGAGAAATACCTCAGCAATTCTCAGTTTGGATTTAGACAAGGTCTAGGAACAAGAGAAGCCATGCTTGCCATGGTGGTGCTGGTGGAAAGATGCTTAGAGGTCCGCAAAGAAGTATATGCCTGCTATATTGATTATGAGAAGGCGTTTGATCAAGTCCAACACGAAAAACTAATAACACAACTGCATAAAAATTGGTTTGGACGGAAAAGATCTAAAAATAATCAGAAACTTATACTGGAATCAAAAATCCACAGTACGAATAGAAGACGAGGTAACTGAAGAAATAGAGATTACAAGGGGTGTCCGGCAAGGATGCGTACTATCTCCCTTGCTTTTCAACGTATATTCGGAGTGTATTATACAAACTGCATTAGAGAACCGTCCAGAGGGAATTAAAATAAACGGAGTAACTTTTAATAACATACGGTACGCGGATGACACTATAATCCTGACGGACAATAAAATGGACTTACAAATCCTAATGGACAGGCTGAACATAAAAAGCAATAACATGGGATTAAAAATGAATACAAAGAAAACAAAATGTATGTTATTTACCAAGGCAGACAACGCAAACATTACTCTAGAAATTGACGACAAAACAATCGAGAACGTAAACAGCTACATATATCTGGGACGTAATATAAACAATAAAATGGACCACCTGCAAGAAGTTAAGAGAAGAATCGAAATTGCTAGAACGGGGTTCTATAAAATGAAGAACGTTCTCTGCAACTTGAAGCTATCGATGAAATTGAGAAAGAGAGTATTAAAATGTTATATATGGTCTACACTACTATATCGCTGTGAAACCTGGACAGTCAAAAAGGACATTGAACAACGTGTGCAAGCATTCGAATTATGGTTATATCGTAGAATGCTAAGACTCCCATGGACTGCTAAAATTACAAACGAAGAAATACTTAACAGAATAGGCACAAGACCACAAATAGTACAAATAATTAAAAAACGAAAAACACAGTACTTCGGACATATTATGAGGCACAGCAGATATGACATATTGCGAGTGGCCTTGGAGGGCAAGGTTGATGGAAAACGAGGACAGGGAAGAAAAAAGAAATCGTGGTTCAGGAACATCAAGGAATGGACCAATCACAATACACATACAATATTCCATACGACTCAAGACAGACATAGATTTGCCATAATGGTTGCCGACATCACATGATACGGCACTGGAAGAAGAAGTAGACAAGGAGCAGCATAACAACTCATCGTATTGGTAAATATCATTGTTATTCCTTATATTAATGGATTTTATCCCTATCATGACTTCTACATTATGATTGTGTTTTTAAAAAATAAAAAAAACTTTCAAGAACATCGGTTTCGTTCGCTACCATGTCCTCGTATCAATCACAATTGTTCGTAGAGACAACGGATCTTTTTTTACAAAATAGGGTTAGTGGAAGCGGTGGCAATACACTTATAGACAATGTCCTTCAGTAACATGTCTTATGACTCACATGACAACATGTAGTACCTTTTATCATATTCTTATGTGATTCTGATTATGTTTAAGCAAATGTTGAGAGAGTCGTGACTAATTACTTTGAAGAAGTATAATTATCCAATCCATATAGTTATGGATTTCTGCTCTCTTAGTATATACGTGAATGCAATAAAACACATACCATCACCAGGGAAATCAAACGTGTATAAATGATTCTAAGAGCAAAATCAATAAAATTAAACAAAATAATTAAGTTAATAGCATAATTATATCGTTATTGTTTGAGTTTTTTTTATTACTTTTGTAAGAACATCTTTGTATTTGTTGAACAAAATGTTTACTTTGTGTATTTTCTATAACTAGTTGAATTTTCTTTCTTCTTAACAAACTAGTATTCTGACTAATGTGTATCTTAATACAATTTTAATGCATACGAAACCATTATTTTAAATTTCAGGGTTCAATGTAGAAAGAAGCCGGGTAGCGCAGTTGGGAAAGCTCTAGGCTTGCATTACGCGAGTCTTCGGATCGAATCCCGCGAGAGCCGGAATTTTTCCGCAGCCTTGGCAATTGGAATCGGGCTCGACCATTCACAGTTGGGTACCAAATTAACTATACTCTACTCAGAACCACGAACCTAAGAGATAGAGTAACAAGGTCAACACACGCCTCATGCAATGGTTGCTTCGCAAGCACAAACGGCGCACTCCAACTTTGTAACCCGAATCCGGGTCAAGTTCAGCATTGTACCGCCAGACGCAAGCGTATAAAGCACCAGCTTCTACACGGAAAGGTAAAATGATTTTCGATTTGTTTCTCGCGAGGGCATACGAAAAATCTTTAAAGCACCACAAAAAACTCATTACGTAATACAATGATTATGAACTATTAAAAGCAGATAAATCAATGATTGCCGTTAATTAATGATAAATCCCCGAATAGATAGTGATAATAAGGAAATCGAGGACTTGAAATAAATGTTGATTAAATGAAGTGTTGATATTACAAAAGAAATAAAACAAAATAAAGAAGAGTAACAAAAAATATGAAACATATAAGTAATTAAGACACGTTAAATCACACTCAACAGAGAAAAACATTCTCGAAAAATAGACGGGACAAAAAAATAAGTCTAATAAGAAGATGAACGCGGGAAAAGACCTGTTATTAAAATATATCATAAAAAACAATTGAAAAAATGGAAGTAAATATAATGAAAAGAACGTAATAAAAAGTTGAAATTTGAAAAGGATAACATTAAAATAAAATATTTCAGCTATTAAAGGATCTGAAAAGAGAAATGAGATAAACATAATCCACAAAATAAATATTTGTTAAATGCTGTCTAACACAGAATGAAAGATTTGTATGGGATATGGTCAGGGAGAGTCAGGAAAGAAACTAGAAAAAAGGGAAATCATTGTAAGAACAGAGTAAGACAGAGAAACTGATTTAAAAAAAAGCAAATTAAAAATAAATATACAAAAGCCGATAACAACGTCTATAAATGTACAAATAAAAAGAAAAGCATAAATTAAAAAAAAGAAAGAATGTAAAGTGGAATGATAAAAATCTACTAAAATAAAATTGTATAAATTGTATGAACAATATTAAGTGACACGAATAGAAGCACGTTGACGGGAAATTTACGAAGAAGCATATTGATAATTTTTTTATTGAGAGGAAGTTACGGAACACCAATACCTTATGAGAATTTCATTTAGCGAAGGAGTAAAACAGTTGTTAATGTGACGGAAACGAATTAACGAAAGCATTATTGTGGCAGAAATAAATTCTGACAAGAACAACAACGCTATGCAACTACTAATTTTTGACTATTAGAAATTAAAGAGAAAAGCCAGAAAACTGCCGAGTCATCCGCTTAATGAATAGTACGCTCAAACTGTTAACATTACATTAGGAATAACATTACGCGACAGAGAAAGACACACAAACATCCGCGAAAGATGCAATATACAGGACATGTAAGTGCTCAACACAAAGAAAACAACAATGGAACAACCATGTCAAAAGAATGGAAGACCACCGCCTGGACAAAATTGTTAAAAATGGTAAACCCCAAGGAAAACGAGGTCTAGGAAGACCACCGAAACGATGGATGCAGAGGTGGTTGTCATCAACAACAGAATGATCATCTGGTATTAACAGGTAAACCGATATACAGAATGAGAAGAAGTAGAACTGTTAACGGCAATAATAAAAGATAAGATAGAAAGAATAAAAATGGATGAAGAACAACAAGGTTTTAGAAAAACCGCAACACTATTGACGCTACTTTTGTTGTGCGACAAATAGAAGAGTCCATCGAATACAACAAGCCTGCAACCATAACAGAAACGGAATAAGAGGCAGACAAACAGGAGCATTTCTAGTCACGCGAAGAAGAAGAAGACGGAATTAAAGAAATGTATTTATAATTTATAACCGAGGATTTCAATGATGAAATATGAGTAGCCAATGAAAACGTAAAATATACCTAACCATATATACTATATCAGTAAAATAAACGAAACTAGAGAGTTAGATATACAGTTTTGTTTCGCTTGAAGCTGATGGGAACAATTTTTAAACAGTATGGAAAATATCACCCGCTAAAACCAACGGAAACCTCTGAAATTTTATAACGAAACCTCATGTATTAGTTTTTCTAAATTCCCATAGAATGTTCATAGTGAACATTCTCAATATAAGTAAGTTATAGGATTGGTTGCTTCACTGTAGATCAGGGGTTCTTTACTTATGGGTCGCAACCAAAACTTAGTTTGAAGTCGTTTTCGGAGTGGGTTTCTGTAGCTTCAGGAAAAAATAACATAAATTTAAAATTTTACTTAAAATACTCACTTATTTTAAAATTGTTTTTAAAACTATGTTTTTGCGGACAATAGTGAAAACATGATAATGTGTGCAGATTGAGGAGTACTGGTAGCAATTGCTTTTTGTGAACAAGGAAGAAGCGTTGTGTGCTAGAATAATTTATGCACTTAGTACTGTTTAACTTCAAAATAAATCCATAGATTGTGTAAGTTGCTCGATTGGAATAAGTTTAGACCAGTGTTTCCCAAACTGTGGGTCGCGACCCCCTGGGGAGTCGCGGTGAGGTACTAGGGGGGTCGCCGGGAATTTCCAAAATAAGACAAAAACACTTTATTGAATCATATATTTTTATTTTAATAACGTAAGTAAAAATTAACAATTAGTTATCAAATGAAACATAAAACTAAGTATTAATATATGTCCGTAAAAATGAAAGAGATAAATAGTGTAAAATATTTACTCACTACCACTACCGCAATCACCACAACGCCCTGCTTGGAACTGAAGTCTCATTGCACTTCGCTGCTTATATAAAGCCACACCGAGGCTTCGAAAATAAGGTCACTAAGGTACCGCCATTCCATTCCAAGATTTTGTTCCGCCAAATTAAAAGAGACAGAACATTGTAAGAAAGTGAGTGTGAGAGTGAGGCAATTGATAGCTTTTCCCCAAATTAAAAGAGACAAAAGATATATTTTGCGCAGATATGATTTAGTAACCTTATTCGAGAACGTTCCAGAGTGCCATCTAGTACGGAAGTAGCTAGTAGCGTTTTCGCCAATACCGTGGAAAAGTATCGCGATTTACCTACAATGTGCAGTCGATATTTTATCATTTATTTTTATTGTAAATGGTATTCCGGCAGAAGAACTACTAGTTACTAGTGGGACAGATCGCAATTAAAATAACTGTGGACTTTAATTTTTAATTTATTTAATTTAAACTTAAACAGTAGGGTAAAATAAAATTTGACAATCAGTTACTTGTAATTTAGTTAGGCTATTTTTATCGCTATTTTGGTTTGAGTGATGAGTAGGGGAAAGTAGGTGTTCCGAACAAATGTTTTAACAAAAAGGGGTCGCGCTTTGGATAAGTTTGGGAAACACTGGTTTAGACTATTTAAATGTGGAAACTCTGAAGGAAGACGTCTGTTGGGAATAGCATTTATCCTAATAAAGAAAACCAGCAAGGTTGACATTGTCTTCCAATCAATAATGACAGAATAAACAGGGTCCGAATCAAAATGAATAAATTTAACCTGATTATAATAAACTGAGGAGAAAATCGAGAAAGAAAAAGAAGAATACTATGATCTACTTAAACAACAAGTAAACAGAACTCCAAAACACGATATAATGCTTATACCGGGTGGTTGGTCATACCTCTGAACATAGGCAATTTACATGGCTTATCAAGGTTATGCATATTCCTACTCACCATTTTTATTAAAGAGAATAATTTTCCGCGTCGTTTAGTATTAAAAACTTATTGGATAATGTTACTTGTGCATAAATATATTAATTTTTAAATTTAGATATACCCCTCACTTACATTTGGAAGTAAATAAATTTTAAAATCAATATTTTTATGCACAATTAACGCTATCTAATAAGTTTTTAATACTAAACGACGCGGAAAATTATTCTCTTTCATTTAGTACCACTACCTCTTTTTTCATAAAAATGGTGAGCAGGAATATGCATAACCATGATAAGCCATGTAAATTGCCTATATTCAGATGTAAGACCAACCACCCGGTAAATGAAGATATTAATGCTAAAGTAGGCAGAAAGGAAGTGCTCAAGCCGACAATTCATAAATATAGCTTATATTTAACAAGTAGCAATAACGGGCAGAGACTGGTAAATGTTCTAACAGTCAAAGAACTAGTAATTACAGCAAGTACCTCTTTTCCCCTCAAAGACATGGATGTCACTCGATGGAGTTTTGATCATGTATTGTTAAAAAATAGTAGCTTACGTACAAGTCCGGAAAGAGTATCTTTACAGGACGCGTAGGAAAATTTTAGGCCGAAGGCGAAGCCTGAAAGCCCACAAGTCCTGTAAAGAGCATTTCTGGATGAGTTACGTAAATTTTTTAGGCATCTGTGTTTCTTCTTAATTTTACCTAAATATTGAAACATTACTATAGCAAACACGCATTATACCTTAGTAAAACTCACGAGATATTTGTAGTTCATTCCTTAGAAACTACAGTCAACAGATATTGTAAATCAATCAAAACGCCATTTTTTCACAATATTCCTGTAAAGAAAACGTTTCCAAAATCGTCCTGTAAAGAAATACTTTCCGGTCTAAAAGTTGTACAGTAATGCAGGATTTCCAGGACGGGTGCAAAAAAAAATAATTAGTGTCCTATATGTAAGAAGTTATAGAGGTGCAGAATGCAATTCAGATCAATATTTGAAAAAGCTAAAACTAAGAGAAAGAGTTAAGAAACGAAAAAACATTTTAAAATACCAACTGATAGATGGGATCAAGAGAAACTAAAAGATCAGGAAATAGCACATACATTTCAAGAAACGAAAGACAAAGAACAACGGAAGAGGAAGACACTGTAGATCAGAAATGGTCAAAACTTAAATATTACTAGAAAAAAAGAAACAAATGGAAACAGGAATCTGTTTTTGGATATGCCAACAAATAGAAGAAAATAATACTATAAAGCAGCAAGAAAAAAACGAGCAACAAGAATGTGCAGAAAATGGCAAAGAGAATACGATAAGAACGTACCAGACAATATATTATATGCACTCTATATAAAAGTAAGCGGATCAGAAAATACTAGCAGACTGTAAATAAGATTAAAAGTGGCTACCAGCCCAGAATAATAGCAGTTAGGAAAAAATAAGAGAAACTAATCTGTGACGAGGCACCTGGATCAGATACAGATAAGCCGAAATGATAAACGAAGGAAGAAAAATACTACACAAAAGCATTCATGCACTACTAAAGAAAATATGGAATGAAGAACAGATACCACAAGAATGGAAAGTTAGCATGGTGGCCTGACATACAAAAAAGAGACAATCTGAAGTGTAGTAACTATCGAGGGATTGGTCTGATTTTAATGCCACGGACAAGATCATGGCAACATTTTTTCATGAACCTTTAGAACCACATTACAAAAACATAATTAACCAAAGCCAACCAAATAAGTTAATAAGTATGATTTAATCCACTTCTGATAATAGTATACAAAAACAAACATCGAAACCTGCAGAAAAAACACAGAATTGCGGCATGGTAACAGTCTATCTCCGTACTATTTAATCTAGCCAGCGAAAAATAATGCAAAGTATTGAAATTGATTCAAATAAGACAATATACAACAAATCTAAGCCAATGCTTATTTATGGAGATGTCATTAACATATTAGGAAGAATAATAGTAATCGCTAAAGAACTATTCATTGAGCTAGAACAACAAGGCCAAAATATAGGGCTTGAGATAAATGAAGACAACACTAAAATGATAGCAATCACAAAAAACAAGCCAAGTGTAAGACAAAACTTACCAATAGAAAACTCTAACACAACTTAAAACATCTTAGAGTGAAAGTGACAGACGACACAATGAGGAGACAACGGAGCTTTTTATGAATGCAGTGGAATTTTGAGTAACAGAGATATAGATACGAATATCAAAATAATGATATATAAAACGTTAATAAGACCGACATTTGAAGGAAATGGGCAGAGCATGCTTATATAATTGGTAACTTTACTTTGATTTCGTACGTTTGCATTTGCGTTGTGCCAACGCCTCCGATGAGCACCCTTTAGACCTCATCGAAAATTTATTTGCCCTATTTGTAATTTGTGATAACTTAGTTTGTCCACTGAACGCGATTGCAATTGTATTTATACACTTATTTGGTTATCGTGTTTTGACTCCGCTAGCCAGATGATGCTGAAAGATATGTGGTGCTTAGACTAGTACTACTATTTTAGATCATATAACCATATTACTGACTATTATATATTTTATTGTTGATATGTTTCAGTTACTGCAAACTGAGTTATGGCCTGATTATGCTATTTATTGCAGTTCAGATTGTTGTGATTTTGATTAAACTTCGAGTTTATGAGTCCCCTTTTGTAATGGTAACTGGATTTAAGCTTTTGTAACAAACCCATGCTGTTACACTGTTAGTTGGCCGGCATACTTTTTATTCCTACGTAATTAAACCATAATCATCTTTTTATTTGCCATATCAATCGTAATGACCATCGTTAACCAACTTTGATGTACAGTCAACATTGGCTTGAACTTGTTAGCTTATACAAATTACATTTTTGACAGTACGGGTAATAAGAGTTTTTCTTAGTTTTGCTTTATAAAATGCTGTCAGCTGACACATTTGTTTATAGATCGTATTAAACGTTTAATAATAGACGAAGCGTCATGTGCATAACCTCCACTGACTATCAAGAAGCTTTTGAAGTATGGGGTACTCTTCAAAATAAATGGTTGCCATTAAAAATAACAAATCTAATTACATACACGATTTGAATTGTTATGAAGGTGCAGTTCCATCCAAACTACCTATAATTGTTTAGATGTTCGAATGGTATTACATATAATAGACGTTACCACTGCAGCTGATAACAGTAATTAGATTTTTACACTTATATGTCACGATGCATTTCACATATTGCAAAATACATCTGCATGTCTCTGCAGCGGTTTGCTTTTATGCCGAACTTAAATTTGTCCAGGAACAAAATCCTGCCCATCGCTTAAACAAATTCGTTGGGGTGCAGTTGGTATTGGCACGTATTTAACGTGTAAACTAAAATAAATCAGGTTTACAAAACAGCTTTCTGGCGAATCGTTCAGGTGAGTGCACTTCCTCCTTGTCTTCATAACGTAACTGCAACTCAGGTGACAGATAGCGCTACTTACGTAGCGAAAATGTGCTCGGACTAGGGCTTACACGTGCAGGGTTACTTTAATTACTAAAGTAATGAGATTGGAGTGAAGTTACAACGAACAATCAGTCCGAACAGACATTACTGGAGTAATTTAATTCCGCTGATGACTTGCGGTCGGTTTGGTTCAGACAATTTGCACGTGCAACTCCCTAGACGTGCAGAATTACTGCAGGTAATGCGGTGGACATTGGTTTCGCAGGATGTTTTATAAAATGAGATGTTTATTTAAATTGTCACGAACTTTTCACAACATGTTTTCGCCCATTCCTTTGCATCATTATCGCCATTTGCTTGAACAAAAACGATAATCCGGTACATACTTAGAAGCAATTCCATAATATACTTCTTCAGTTCAAAAAAAAAACTCATTTAGGGTAGGCCTTGGAAAGAAAGATAGAAAATCTAGTTATGTCTTAACTTAAGTCCGTAGGTGAATGTCAAATTGCACTTTGTTTATGAAAACATCTGTCACTGTGACAGGTATAAGTTTACACTGCATTAAGTTTACTTGTATCAAGCAAAAAGGAGAATAAGATGGCATTTACACAACAACGAGTGTATTAATCGTAACACTCAATAACAATTGTTTTTATTTAGTATTTTGTATATTTTTAGGAAAATAGTTCAAGATGAAGATGTAATTTAGTTCTCTCTGACTTATGGTAGTTCATTTGCTTCAATGGGGATGTATCAAATTATTGCCAACTTCTTTTTGATCATGGCTAGCTGTGAATAGTTTTTTTTAACACACGATATAATATTTAGTTCGTAATAGTCAGTATAAGGAGTTGTTTAGAAGTAAAATTATATATAACTACATCAACAAACAAAAAAGTGTTATTAAGAAAAGCGCACACCATTCAAGATGAAAAGGGTCACTACTTGATGCAAGTGACAAACTTTCAAGTGCTACCAACACCGTTAACAGACGCAGACGCCTAGTAACTAGCCACAATACTTATCAGTTTCCTAGTTAGTTAGTTCACTGCATCAAGTTTAATTGTTCCTTCCGAATGCTGGTGTCTCATTAAAAGTTATTGCTGGGCCAAAGAACTGCAACATTCACTTTTAAGCCTTCCCCTTATCTGTGTAAACTAACGGTAGTTTGGCTTCCTAAGCCACATGTAAATAAAATTCCCATAGCGATTGAAACTGATACTGGAGTGGGCGGTGAGGGCGACACTGATAGGTAAATAACATGATTTATAAAATGCGATAGCGCCTTGGTCAATACTCAGACATCGTGGGAATTCGAGTATGTAGGTAAATATTCCCTACTTTCACTGCGTCAGCATTTTCCTATTTTTTATGATATTTCTTGTCATCTAAAACTATTCCATTATATAGATTAGGTGTTTAATAAATTCTATATTAAAACTATATCTCTCTACTAGAATTTAAAACTCTTAGATTACTTAAAAGATAAAATAATTTCACAACTAACGATTGCAACGATAGTTTCTTGTTTTAAAACTGAAAAAACAAGATTACTTAGTCAAACATAAATTAATAGAACACAAAAATAAAAGAAACGGAAAAATAAATATGCCAAGTTTTACCCAGAAACTAACTAAAGCAACGAGAAACATGAAACCTGTAGCTTTGATGCAACATCCCACAGAAAAAGGTAAAGAAGAGTTCTAGGCTAGAAGCAATCAGATATAGAACAATTAACACAATGTAAGAATTGAAGAGAGAGAAATGCAAAGCATAGAATTTATTGCAAGGTTTTTCAGAGAGAAGAAAACATTCAACAAAGATATTTGTTTCTTTATGAATAAATTGGGTCTCTAGTTTTTCTAGAGAAACTACAGCATAAACACAGACAAGAACATACAAAAGTATTTGTAAGAACATATCGTATTCAGTCCGTGTCGCAAGGAACTAGAAGAAGAACAGAATAAAATCTCTTGGGATGTCATAAGTAAGATATATCTAAAGCAGGATTTCTAATGAGCAAAACGATAGCATCATATATCACAGATTATAGAAGTATGTACGGCTCAAATTGTTTTTTTATGCTGTAGCTCTTTTTATCGTTTTTTCAAGGCAACTATAGCTGAAGTGTCTCCTTCGACGTAAATATTTTCAAACGCCGGCGACTAGACTAGGTTGCATATTATCATTTTTGTTAATATTTGCAAAATTTTCGAAATCTTGGTACCGCGTAGAATGTAATTATAATTCACTTCGTAATCCTAAGGCTTTTATGATAAGCATGGCATACTCGAATTACGTTTAAAGATATAGCTTTTTGGAGTGCCCAAGGAAACTTCTTTAATTAGGGTTATCTTCACTTTTCAAATTCGAACGAATAATCAATTCTTTTATTTGCTTATGTAACCCGTATTCTATTTTACAGGATAATTTTGTTGTAAAAACGTATTTTTGATAATCTAAGAGTTTAACTTTTAAATTCGTCTTCTTCTTCTTCTTATAGGCGATGTCGCGCCCAGCATTCACCTCACTCTTTATATTCCAATTCTTTGTATCTTGTGCAGCTGCTATCCATGTCAAATCTGCAACTTTCTTGATGTCATCATACTGTAACGTTAGCCCCCGCGTCAAATTTACCTAAGGCACAAATAGTGTGTTAGAAATTTTAATGGCGCTAATTCCTGTTACGTACAATCTTTACCCGCATCTCCATAAAGTTCGGATTTGCAATAACGTGATCTCTGCCGCTATGCGCGGACGTAGCGTAAACTGGTACCCTGCGCAGTTTCTCTCCAACCCCCTCTAAAACGCCACCGATAACGAGGGCACCGAAGAGTATAAAAGCAACATCCGCCATCACTTGAGTCTTCCGACTTGAGTCCCCGGACTTCCCCTCTTCTAATACCTTCCCGACCTAGTTCACATGTAACGGAGTTCCGAATCGCTGAACTTCTACCTGAAATTTTTTTTACCTGAAATCCCTTCTGTAACGGAGTTTTCGAATCGCTGTGCCTTATTCCTAATACCGTCCCGACCGCGTTTACATGTAACGGAGGCCCGAATCGGCAAACGCTTTCCTTAAAACTCGTAAAATCAGTGCACCCTCTATCTTCATTTAAACTAAATATTTCTACAGAGCTAGCATACCTGCATTCGAAGCGTTGTTAAGTCAATTATCCCCACGAACATCCGAAGGCAAAGCGCACAAAAACAGCCCGGTTTATGTTCTGAGTCCCAAATTTGCATACCAGGGAACCACAACGACCTGCACGGCTTAATACACTGCCAGTGAAAACCATTAGGCATGTATTCATTCTATTTAACGATATTTTCCAGATCGCAAAACATAAACAACCGCCATTTCCCGGCACGGATATAATCTGTCTCAAACCTATCGTTCGGCGCTGAGGGGCGCTGCATATACACGCCAGCACGAGTCCATGTAGGTCATGGACTCGTGTTCGAGGCAGTAACCGACAGAACATAGGTGCTATTATGGTGGCGAACCGATCAGGGACCCGAAACGCGAGAGACCAGAAGAAACTGTATTTTTATATTAATGTACATAAAATTTTCTTAAATTAAGACTTATTTTATATATATAGCCAAACATATTATACAGTTTATTCCTACATTGTATTTTCCTTGCAATTATGCATTTGAGTACAACGAACCCACAAGCATCTGAGCATACCCAATAAATATTTTGAGAATAAGGTGATCAAGTAAATTTAAAATTACCAGAAGTTACGTAGAATTACAATACCAGCGCTTAATTGGTCTACCCCTGCATCTTCCCACTGTCTATGGTCTCCAGCTTATGATTGTATTGTTCCACCTGTGGTCCTTTAATCTTGAGACCTGGCCAGGATAGTCCCGTTTCATCTGTGTAATTCTCTCTATAATATCGGTAACCTTTGTTTTTTCTCCGACTCCTTTATTTCGTTTGCGGTCCCTTAGTGAAATGGCCGCCATCGCTCTTTCCATTGCTTTTTGTGTTTTTTGTAATTTCTCCACTGTATGTCTTAGGAGAGTCCACCTTTGTACTCCATATGTTATAACTGGTAGTACGTATTCGTCGAATATTCTTGTCCTAAGGTGTAGTGGAATCGTTTTATTGTTTACAATGTGGGAGAGTTTTCCGAACGCCACCCCGCCTAATCGCCTTCTTCTTTCGATTTCAGCGTCCTTGTTTCGTTTACCTATTTCAGTGTGTTGTTCTAGGTATATATAGTTTTTGAAATTTTTTATATCCTTGCCATTTATTGTAATGTGTAGGTTTTTGGGACTCATTTTTCCAAGTTTATTTTTAGGCCTATGCTACCTAATTCTTTTTCTAGTTCTATTAACATTTTTCTCAGATCTTCTTCCGTTTCACCGATTAGTACTATGTCGTCGGCGAATCTCAAATTAGAGTCTTTCACTGATATTGACTCCTACATTTGCCCATGTTAATTTTTTAAAGATCCCTTCCAAAGCTAAAGTGGATAGTTTGGGCGATATTGTCTCGGACTGTCGTATTCCTCTTTTAATATATATTTTCTGTGAGTCTTGATGCAGTCTGATGGTCAATGTCGCTCGTTGATATATTTTTTCAGTAGATCGGTGGTCTATACGTGCTTTGTCCAGTTCTTCCATGATTGCCTAATGCTTTATGGAGTCAAATGCTTTCTCATAATCAACAAACGCCAAGAGTAGTGAAAGGTTTTATTCTGTTGATTTCTCTATTAGCATCTTTACCGTTAATACGTGATCTCATGAAATATAGCCTTTTCGGTATGTTGCTTGTTCTACAGGTTATTCTCTATTCGATTTGATGTTATTCATTTAAATAGCTTGTATATCTGAGATGGCAGACTTATTAGTCTGTAGTTTTTCAGTAATTTTCTGTCGCCCTTTTTGAATAACATTATTATAATTGCGTTATTCCAATTTTCAGATAAAGCTTGTTGTTCTAAGCAGCAGTTAAATAGTGCTTCAATTTCGGTATTACTACTGCCTGTGCTTCTTTGATAATTTCGCCCAGAATGTTATCTTACCCAGGCGCTTTATTATTTTTAGTGATTTTATAGCAAAGATAATTTCTTCATCATTTATTTCGGGGATCTCATCTGATCCTACAATAACTACTTTGAGATCTGTGTTTACTAATCATTGCTCTTGCCTCTTTTCGAGATTGTCTGTATTGATCTGTGACATATTGCCCTGTTTGCTATGTCGTGCTCATTTCTATTTTCTTTTCTTGCTTTGTCTAAATCTTCGTATACCAGCTCTACTTCGTGATCGTCGTGAGTTGATGTTGGCACATAAACGTGTATAAGTTTGATCGTCCGTTTGTCTGATATTTTGATAGTCATATATGCCATTCTATCTGATATATTTCTTACGCAATCTAGAACGGGGTAATACCTTTTTGTTAATGAGAAAACCAACTCCTTTTTTGGCTGTCCGTATTATGACCCATATGCCATATGAAACAAAGCCGTTCCAGATTTCAATATAAATAGACCTTTCATTTTTCTTCTAACTTTGGGTAGGCCAATTATGTCCTAATTTATTTTAGTTGCTTCATTCTCTAAGTCGTAGAGCTGATCGTCGCTTTTTAAAGTTCTGCAGTTCAGTCACTATGTACAAAAATAAAGCCTTTGCTGAAAGTGAACCGAAACTTGAAATTCTTTTTTTTTGTGTTGGAGGGGGGGGGGTCCAGCAAAGCTTAACTTCAAGTTGTTGACCCAGATTTCCTATGTGCTATTTTCGTCATATTAAAAAAAAGGTGCATTTGATTTTTTTGCGATAACTCAGTTTTGAGTTAACGATACGTGAAAATAAAGCAGACCTTTTATTTAGAGCTTTTTGTGTTCTATAATTTATGTTCAATTACTTTTCCACGCACGAGCGCTATTAGTCGAGACATTTTTTCGCGTTTCTTCGCTTGTATGTATTTCGTTTTTCGACCTATTTAGCGGAATAGTAGTTATTATAAAACTTGTAGAGCTTGAAAATACCTGCAATTTGACCTATTATAAATTAAAATGCGAATAAAATTACGACTTGTAGAGCGGACCAAAGTTGTCAAGTCTGTGCGTAATTTTGATTTCATGTATCGTACTATTACATAAATGACATAATCAACGTCATTACATTATTAGAATCATTATATTTCATAGAACATCTTAGAGGACGAACAACTTGAAATTCAACTTTGCTGGACCCCAACATTCCAAAAAAAAGTTTAAAATTTCGGTGCTTGGGATTTTTGACTATTAAACATTGTTCAAAGTACTACCTACACTTATAATCCGAGCCTCAAGTTCATATGCGACTTTTTCAGGATATAAAAATTTATTTTATTTCATTTTGGAACCATAATCTTGTTTATTGGCCCTCGATAGAGGGCGTAAAATGGCTTTTATAGCACTAGGGCGTATAAAGTTGCTAAGCAGTATAACAAGCACCAACAATATAGTATAGCAACACCAACAATCTGCATAGGAACCATAGCACACTAAAGATGCACAGCGCCAACACTACGACGACGCAGTAGTCTGTAGCCAAAATACTGAAACCTTGAATTTTTTTAATTTTGAGGACTAAAATGAAATAAAACGTTGTATGTACCACGTGCCTAATCACGATTATAGCTCTCGGGAAATTTAAAGCTCTCCGCTTCGCGTCACGCTTTCAACATTACCTCGTGCTGTAATCTATTGATTATGCCCTTAATACATAAATAACTATTATGTTTTCTGAATTGTAAAAATGTTGAAAACTACGATTTACAAAAAAATAGGTATTTACACTGGCGAAACTTAGCTTCACTTTTGTACACAAAACTGATAAAGTTTATCTTCATCATCATCAGTGTCAGGAATTAAACCTTTTGGTTTGTTCCGATCTTACAGATTAAAGCTGGTCTTTTCAGCGTCTTTCTGGTCATCCGTGGTTTCTTCATCCGCCCGTAGGCTGGTAATAAAGCAGCTGTTTCGGTATACAGGAGTCATCCGTCCTATAGAGATGTTCGTGCCAATTGGTTCTGTATTGTTTTTTTTTTAATTTAGATTGGAGATACTTAATTTTTTTCTAATTTTCCCATTGTGTTTATGGTCCAATATTCTTCTTGCTTGGCTCTTAGTAATTGTTCAATTTTCGCATTTGTATAGTAACACGGGAACAGCCATAACCTTATAAAACTTAAGACGTGTTTTTCTCCTTGTGTTTTTTGATATATTTTTATTGTTCCACACATGTAGATGAGTTTCGCTATTTTGCTGTTGATGTCTCTTTGTTCTCTATTCTTGAAAATGTATCAGCTTAGTCTTTGGAGTAGAGATTTCTAAATTATATATTTTTGATGTTTTGTATAGTTTATGAAAAGAATGGGCACCTTCCAAATGTTTTGCTGGCGTAGAATGTTACGGATCGCATGGACTGCGCATAGAACCAAGCGTCGGTTTTACAGGAAATAAAAGCCAAACAAACGCCTCCAAACATCGTTTGCACAGAGTGCCAGTAGAACTGATAACCTAGAGAAAACTATTGTTCAAGGAAAACCACATGGCAAAAGACGGAGAGGAAGATCCTTTAAACGATGGCTTGATATCACCCGGGCGGTATTAGACGAACCACCTTCAGTTTTCATGGGTTGAAAGGCTGAATGCGTAATGAAGCACAACACACCAATCACGATGAAATGATGAGGGAAAAAAGATTCACAATTATCATTCCAAATAATTAAAGTAATTAGAAAAGGGTAGACCTTGGAAAGAAAGATAGAAAATCTAGTCATGTCTTACCTTAAGTCTGTAGGTGAATGTCAGATTGCAATTTGTTTATGAACACAACTGTCACTGTGACAGGTAAAAGTTTACACTTCGTTAAGTTTAATTGTATCAAACAAAAGAGGAAAATAAGATGGCATGTACACAACAACAACGAGTGTAAAAATCATAACGATAAATGGATTGTTTTTGTTAAGTATTTCGTATATTTTTAGGAAAATATTTCAAGGTCAAGATGTAATTTAGTTCTCTCTGACTTGGTAGTTCACTTGCATCAATGAGCCTATCTCAAGTTACGGCAAAATGAAACCATTTTTCGGCTTTGCTCGAATGTTTTCTCCATACACCTATTACTTGAGGACTAACCTGTATATTGTTTTCGAATAATATTCAAATTGTATTTCGAATTATTTTAATTTATTAGTTCGCTAATTGCGTACCGATTCTGGAAAGCCCCACAAACATTCACTGACTTATCTCTAATGCCCAGCTTGCAGCGGTTCTCGCTTCGATTGTCCGCACGCGGAGGCATTATATTTTCGTACCTCAAACAAGCCACTTGCTTGCGAAGATTTTTCTTCGTGCTAATTACGCCACGACGATTGTGTTTGAAAGCTGATAATTTGATTCAGTTACGATGAGTTTTTCTGTCTGTTATCCTCGTATTAATTGCATGTCTTTAGCTTTGACCTGGAATACACAAATTGCACTTAGGATTAACAATTTTCACCGGATGATTCTAAACTTGGGGTCCAGTTTCCTGTCCTAATTCGAAACGAACACCTGCTATTTTCTGCATCGCTCCTGCTTCTGCACCGAGGGCCAACACACCCAAGTTGCGTAAGGCTGATTCCTTGCTGTATGCGGGTTACCAGTTATAGCAGCTCCCGGCTAGCGTTTATACCCTAAACTTATTATGAATTACATAAATTACATTTGGTGATTACCAGATTATTATGCCTTTAATAAATTCTGATTACTTGTAGTTAATTATATTATTCGAAATCATCTTATTTCAAGCCCCCATATTTTTTTGAAAACTTTGCAGGGTGCACAGCTGGTGGTTTGAACCCACGACCTTATCGCCGAATTTGAGCTAGTTCACCCTGCGCGTTAAGTGGAGCTTCCGTGCAGTACGTACTTTAAGGAAGTTAATCTGCGATTTTTACTACCATTGATTATTTTATCTAATTAATCGCAGGTCAGCTTTTTTATCGTAACAAAACTTCATCACGGCATGCTGCGAATGAGTTTTTTTAACACACGATAGTATTATAGGCGCTTTCAGCACCACAATCGACGAAACACAAGAAGATGACGCTAAAAATAATTAAAAAGTCGAAAATCGCATTAATTAGCACAATAAAGGCTACATTCCATGATTACTTCTTACGAAAAAGAACAACAAAAATGGACATAAATTTTGGTAACAAAGATTAAATCAAAAATAAAAAGAACAATTAAATACGTCACAGTACAAAACACGTTCACTACAGGGCTTAAGCATTGTATCGTTAAAACAACAATTTCTATAAACTATAAACTAGAACAATTAAACATGATAACTAAAAAAGTGTTCATTGGCGGATATTTAATCAAAAAGGAATGGGAAACGCCTGTAAAATAATAACAAAGACTCTGTTGGCTCTGTTAACAGCGGAAATGAAAGTGGACAAAAACAAAATAAAAAGAGGAAAAATTAATCACATCAAGAAGATACTAAAACGGGCCCTATTACGACAGGGAAAAAGAAGCACAATTAATAAAACCATACGAAAGAATGTAGAAGGACTTACAATAAATCTAACGAGCAAAAGATAAAAAAGGTATTTGAAAATAATAGAAGAATGCAATACCTAAATCACACATCGGGAAGAGTAGAAATAATTAAACCTGTGGAAGAAGAAGGCAATGAACACAGAGGTGTACATGTATAATGTAGTAAATGCTGCCGAAAAATTCTATAAGAATTTATACGACCCAAATTAAATTTTAAGCATAAAAATTGTACTATATAAAGGGTATAAAAAAAATCTAAAGAATTGCCATCCCATCTTGCTGCTGTCCCAACTGTACAAGCTGTTTATCAACATCATTATAAATCACTAACCATAAAATTTGGTAATTACAAGACAGAATTCCGTGGAGGCTTTTAAGTACACTTATAGAAAAATGCAGTGAATATAATATGTCTTTATATGTAAGGTGTCATTACCAGAAACCGTTTGATATTGTTACGTTTTTACCGTTCGGGCTATTTAAAAATTATACGACGCTTCTTGTAGTAAACATTTATTTACTCCATTAATTACGACTATTTACAAATACAAGAATTATCAAGGCAGAACACAAATTACTTAAACTACGAACTATTTCTAACGATGATACACTATTTATTTATATGCGCTGGATTAAACATCAACTAATTTATGTGGCTATTTATTCACGACTTAAACATTAAGGATTTATATGGTTATATTTATTTGTTATTTATTTCACTAGGGTTATATACACACGGTTCGTTTATATCACGCGCGCTTCGAGTCTGATGAGCACTGTTTGCCTTCCAGCTGCGCTGGCTTATATATTCGCGGAATAATTCCTTCTGGAAGCTTCGCGGGCTTGCTGGATTTTTCCGGCAACGCTGGCGTGCCACGTACAAGGTCGTTTCTGGAATGTTCGGGAAGGCTGACTCACGCCGTCTCATGCAGCTGGCTCCAAGGTCGTTCTGCAATGCTGGCGCACGGGACGCTGAGTCATATTTCTGGGGCGACGTCCTAGCCCCAGGATCGTTACACTATGGTGGAAATGTGGAATATAGAAAAATCACTAAACAACTACCGAATAGACTACACACAACAGCTATGAGCATGCGCAGATAATAATCCGGTTAGAGGAAATACAAAGGCGATATCAATTAGAAGAGGCGTCAGACCAAAGTTATTTGCACTTGCTGTTTAGCATGTCTAGACTGTTAATATGAAAAAATGGAAATCCACATAAATGGGATAAAATTAAACCACCTCAGATTCGCTCAGGTCCCGATTGCCAGCTCGTATGAAGAATTATGCAAACAATGCTACAACTAGCAGATACGTCCAAAAACATCGGCTTGCAATGAATACTGATAAGACAAAAATCATAATAAACTCAGAAAACCAATACCGTGTGATCACTTTGAACATCTGTAGTTATTTTTGTTATTAACATTTTTATTTCATACTGATGTCAAAAATTACATTTTTCGGACTATTTATGGTACAAAAAATGGAACATTAAAGTCTTAGTACTTTAAAGTAAAATATTAAAGTTCAAGTACTTTAACACTTATTTATGGTACAAAAAATCGAACATTAAAGCCCTAGTACTTTAAAGTAAAATATTAAAGTTCAATGCTTTAAAATTATACGTCAGTTGTTGACATGAAATTTGAAATGATTTACAACTTTTTATTTAAAATTCATTAAACTTGCAGTATGAAATAAACCGTTGTATTCACCACGAACGAAAAGTGTTTTTAAAGGTCCTCGCAAGTAGTTCCGCCCTCGGCTGACGCCTCGGCCGTAAACAACTTTCTCGTCCTTTAAAATTTCACTTTTCGTTCTATATAAATAAACTACTATTATGTATTCAACAGAAATGTTTGTATTTGTTAAAATTCCATTACTAATATAACCTTAAACCGTCAGATGTAAAATGCTATTGTAACCGGCTGCCAACATAATTTTAAAAGAAACAATTTAACAGCCCTCTAGAGGATAAATATTTTCGATCATACGGTATACTAGTGAAGGAACAAGTGAAGGAAAACGGGAGAACGAATAACATCTAACAAGATGATGCTGTAAAACAGATAAAACTGCATGGACAGCTGGGAGATTAAAATATATTAAAAAACAAAAAATCTCACACTACCGAAGGACTGGAGTAAAGACTGTTACAACCTAAAATGGATTTACGACAAGTATCCAATCCAAAAGTACCCCCAGTTAGCTGCAGAAGGATACGGGCGCAGGTTTCCACTGAAAGCGTGAATGTTTTGTTTTTAAATACGTGGCAAGTATGTAATTATTATACGGGTGCCCCTAGATTTGACCTTCTCTAACAGATATAATTTACATTCTCTCTAAAAGAGGGGTCGTTGGAGTTGGAAAAGCTTCAGACTTACCTTGCCTCTATTTGTTAACATTTAACTCATTCCTAAGATCACCTGCATGCAGTTTACAAACACTGTACGAACAATGAAGTATATTGAATTCGCACAAGAGGGTAACAGAGTAAAATATCCAGCCGTATTCATCACTATTTGCTATGCAATTTATCATTATTGGAGGAAAATTACCCTAAGATGACGTCACGGAAGGTTGACCTGGGGTCGGGAGACCTTTGACAATGTTCATCGGGTAGTAGAAACTTCAATATTCTGGTTGAGACTTGAGAGACCCCTGAAGATGTGTGTCGGAGCGGCAGAAACCCGAATATTCTGACCTGGGGCTCAAGAGAGCCGCTTTGCGTGTGCGATAAATCGAGTTCCAAATCATTCATTTGCTCTAGGCGATACGCAGGGACCGAGAGACGAAGCGGACGGTGTCGTGCAATTATAAGCTGAAATGTCAAGCCGAACTAAAACATATCTCGTTCCAACTCCAACTCAAACGGTATCATTGCCACAGAATGGAAATATACAAAAGATGTAACTGTCATAAATAGCTACCACTTAAATACAATGGAAGTTACCCAACACACACAGAAGGACGGTAATGGAAAAGAATTTCCATGTCCAGATATCAGCTATCATATGTCAACCTAGACATTCTACAGCTCAGAAGGTGTTTATCAGGAAAGATTTCTAAGCCCGTCACATGCTAACCCAGGTACTCTACAGCTCAGAATTTAGGTTTTATGAAAGGGCTTCTCGACTAATAGATACTCTAGGCAGTTTTACCAATATAGGTTCTAGGAAAAGATCTGAACTGGTAGGTAGAATATGTCTAGCGAGACGTCGTTTTGCAGGATGAAATAGCCCACGTGTTCTTTTCGAGGACTGCACTGTATGCCGGTGCCCTAGAATTTTGTCCCACTTTGCAGGCTTCGGGCTGATTGAGCCTTGCTGGGCCTTAAGCCCTGTGGGCTTAGGACTGCTCCCGGCTGAAGCTCAACTCAAGTGAAGTCAACTGGCCGGGCGTCGTCCTCTTATACCCGTTTAAAGGGCTCTACCTGGTAGATAAAGTGGGCCAGAAGTTGAAACTAGTGAGTACGACCTGCACTCAGCGCGCGTTGCGTTACGAGTAGCACAAATTTGAATCCCCCACATGTATCCTGTAATCCGATCAACTGGATTCTGTTGGTACAAGACAGCGGCGTGCAAATTAAAGAAGTGTTGTGACACTTTTTTTCAGTTAAATTTCTCATTTCGTATTTGTAATAGCTTGTACTCTCTGTATGTTTTAGAGTTTTTAGGTAGGAATTCCTTGTCGCCTTGTTTTGTACTTCTTTTGCAGTTTCCTTGATTCCGTTTCTTTCTATATTCTTTTTGTCTCGTACAAATGCATTTTGACAATTTCCGTTGCTTCTGGTTCTTAGCATTCTTTCTCTAATTTCATTTTTTTAAATATATTTGTAGACAATTTTAAGAGAAACTTAAAATATAATCAGAAAACGTATATAAGATATAGAACACATGGCCTCATTAAAGTGGTGATGAGCCGGACGTACAGTGACACACTATAGAATATAGAAGTACATAATTGGAAGCTATGCGCAGAGACAAAAAACATGTAAGTACATAAACAAAATTGGTAGGTGACTTAAAAAACATTATGTGGAATCGGATGATGATCAATTACAGATAAATATGAAACCTGGAAACAAAGACAAAAGAAAACAATACTAATATAGGTTTCGAAGTCTGTACCACAACAATAATGACTAGAAACTAGTTTTATGTTCATTAAATTCAAAAGTAATAGAACTTTCTTAATTATTAGCTGACGATTATTTGTTCCGCCAAGCTTACTTTTACCTAAGATAGTTCCTACATTTATTCCATGAACAAAATTGGTTCTAAAACTGCACCTTGAGGAACTCCACCACAATAGATTCATAACTCTCCTTCAATTACTAACATAGAGAGTGCAACTATTCCTATTTCAACTATATTATAGCAGTAAGGTTTCTGAAGACGTTGAAAACAACTTGATTGCGATGATAATAGCAGCTACCGTCGACAGGGCTTAATATCTAAATCAATAGCCGTAGGTGAGTAATAAAATCAGAAAAACAGCGGATAAATAACATTTCGGCAAGGCATCCCGAACATGGCCACCTGTAGGGCTGTCGTCGGTGAACTACAGCCTACCTGACCCCCCATATTTTAGCATCAATTTGCTAACAAAAGACATGCAGAGCCCATAGCTCTCCCCACAGTGGCTGCAGAAATATCGTTCGTCCTTCTCATTAGCCCGTGGCATAACTCGTCCGCGACTTTTACGACTAATGTGCGGCCGAAAAATGTCGTAAATATTCTATGAAAATCACTTCTGTTCCGCTGAACAAGCTGTAAACGCGAGGAAGTCGCGAATCTAAAGCTAGTGGTTAAAATTATTACCTTGGAATTAGAAGCGATGTTGAGTTGGTGTTAGTTTTACAATATATGGATGTTGCCGGCATTCGCAAGCAACTTTAATATTTTTTGTCTCAAATGTTTCCTTATAGTATCATTGGATAGCCATTGCTTTTGTAAGCACCGATTCGCGCCAATCTTCTCGTTAAATACTGGACATTCTACAAGAAAATCTAATTTATGAGTTTCTAATTGAAGCGCGTTTTAAACGTTGCCCCATTACAAACAGATCTACGTTTAGAAGCACAAAGGAGCCGAAGCATTTACTATTGCAAACGATTCACTGTCTGATGAATTGGAGAAGATGCCATTAACAGTGTAATTAAAGCAACCAAAGCAAAAACAATGAATAAATCAAAAACTACTTCATTTTTTTGTAGTTAGCTCTTAACACAACTTTTTTTTAATGTCGTTGCTCCTTTGTCCCCATAATGCAAATCTGTTTTTAATTAAAACCTATCCTGTTATTTGCTGCGCTCCATTAACTGTTTTTGTATTTAAAAAAATGCATTATTTTACGTCCTTTAAATTAGTTTAAAGCAACACCAAAATACTAGAATTTGGTAAAGCATCAAAATGAATAATTTCGAATCCACTTCTAATTTTTCCACGTAATAGTATATTTCCGTATTGTTGATGGTTCTTTGATGGTCAGTATTCTACTCCATTCTAGACTTTTCTCTTCATTTCCAGGTAATTTTTGCTTTCCATGTTGTCGAAAATTTGTTTGATGTAGCTTAGTAGGCAACAACAACTGTATAAAAACATTATTTTGAGCACCAACGTTCATCACCAACCATCCATTGTTACGTTTAATTAGCGTAACTCTTTTTAGCCTTATTTTAGATCGCCCCGCTTCTTTTATGCGTTTTGGACACACCTGTCTGAACGCCGTAATTCTGGAATCGTTGACCTCGGATTATCGATCCGTTGTCATACGTAGTACATACTAGTACTAACAGCATTCAATTGTTTTACCCGCTCCTGCAACGATGTTTCTCGTCCCGCCTTCTCTTCTGCTGACGTCTTCTACTTAATCGCACATGTATAGCTCATATGAACTCTTGTCATAGTTTAGGGCTAGTTTATAGTAACTTAAGGGCAAGAATAGTGTCCCAGCTAACTAGCGCTAACGCGAATTTGTATGGTTGATTCATCAAAGATATTTGGGTCTTAATTACTCATCGCATTTAATTGGGGATTTTTCTGACGTCGTGATGTAAGTCTTAGACCTGTAAGCTGAAGGTATGTGTGCAATTTCTCTGTGTCGTTTCTCTTTATAATTAGGCATTTATATTTCGTGGATTTCAAAGCCCACTTGGAGTTGTTAAAGTGTGAGCAGCTAGTAAAATCGCATCCAGACGTGCCTCGGAGAGCACGTTAAGTAGTCAATCTCAGTTATCATTCCGGTAACAGTCGTTAGGTTGCGCGGAACCTGAAAACTCTGTCTTCCTACCACAAACCATACGATACAAAAACAAACAGTGCGTAGCTGAATTTGTAACCATTGCTGAGTTCTTCCGTTTGTCTCTGATTGCGGCCCCGCTTCGGTTTTCCAAGAGTCCGTGATTGCGGCCCCGCTTTGATTTCGTCGAGATTATAATAATTGTCTGCTGCATTTTGCTTCGTGAACGCCGCCTTGCGGTTCTAGGAGCATCAACTCACGATCTCGTGTCGAGCAAGGTAAAGAGAATTTTCATAATTGTTCCCGCTCTGTAAACTCGAATATACCGACTTCTTTGGAATCACTTTAGAGTTAGCCAGAAATCACCCGTATATTGGAACACTTTGTACTCTTACGTATGTGGTGGCATGCTATAAGTTGCTTATCTGCAACATCACCGTAAAGCTGTAATTAGCATACTTTGGTTGCTTTCTTGCGCCAACATCGCGAACTGGTACATTAGTGCCCCATATTGCGCTTGTTTGCTACTTTCTTGTAATTCGCATACCTTATTGTGCCTATTTGCCACTCTTTTATAATTTGTCATTCGTTAAAATAGAATTTGTAGCCACAATAGATTGCACCCCGTTTGCACCTTTCGACCCATAATATAATGTGGCTCCTGGAAGTTATACAAGTGCTGATCCCGAAATTATATAACACCCTGTATTCTCTGTACTATCGTTAACTAATATAAAGCTTGTTTATGCTTAATATTTTATGTATGGCTAATGCAAGCTATTGAGATATTGTTTCTTTTGAAGCCTGTCTCAGGTCGCAACGAACCGGCTACGCCTGGTAGCTTGGTGAGTTTAAGAGTTTTCGCAAGCTTATGGATTTATCGGTTAGTAACTTTTAATACCTTTTACTATTAATAGAAGATTAAGAACCTCACGCTGTCTTTACTGTAGCTAGTCGGCCCTCCTATATATCCATGTAGCCTGAACGATCGTTTGGTATATTTGAAGATGGCGAGAGTCATTGAAAAACTTTGGCTTGGGGCTAAGTCTTGTTTAGTATTTGCTGTTGGTAGTACCATTATAAAAAAGTAAATAAATAAATGGCAAAAATTGCCATTTGCATGTTCACAACAAGCCCTTGCTCTTTGAAGTATGTTTCTTTGCACGTTTTGCAGCATCTGCGGATCAATAAAAGCAAATGCTTGCTTGATACTTATTTATAGTTCCTGTTGAGTAGAAACTTGTGTTCAATATACTTTTTTCTTGACACACTCCTAGAGCAAGAAGTATAGGGAATTTATGTCAAAGAACCTAGGAAGCCATGCTGTTCCAATCCACCTTCCTCGATCTTCTTATGTTGGCCCTATTATTCTTTCACCTTATATCCCAACTCATACATTAATGCTGAGACGCTTGACGGTTACTGTCAAATTTAGAATGGGCCCGTTGGTGCCAATTATGAGTATGAAAACCCCAGTTTCGAGGACGTCTGAGATCACTTAAACCCATTTTATTTTATCTGCCGCTGCTCTGAACAGGTCGATGGACGTCATTTTACACCACTCTCTGGGATTGTTCAATTATGAGATGCGTCTTCTTCTTTAGGTAATCAGCTACCTTTGGTTGACCTACCTTCTTAAATGTTCAAGAAACGCATTTCTTTTGGATATTATATGGAAATTACTTGCACAGTTAGTTATTTTATAATCAAATTACGAAGGCTTTATATGCTGACATGTCAACAAAGTGTTTCAAACAGCATTATACATACATTTTTTAGGAACCCCACCATTTGGGCGTCAAATTATAATGCTGCTGTTTGGGGCAGAGCCATTTTTATAAATTAATTTTGCACTGTCTTATTGCCAGCTAGCTCAATAACAATAAGATCTCAACCAGTACTTCTGCTAAGCTGAATATATATCTTCTTCAATCTACTCAACTGAAAAGCCAATTTACTTACATACCAATCAACGGCAATAGCTATATTTATTGTAAAATACAACGCTAACTAATAACAAACCTAAATAATAAAACAGTAAGCAAATTGTTGTTTTACCCAGCATTTATATAAGCAACAATGTCAATCTACACACTGTTTCTACTTCGCATTTATTTGACTAATGATTAATTCACTTTCTGACAGCTGTTTCTATGACAAGTGTATACTACTAGTCTATTGCGCAGACGTCACAGCTCTGAAAACCCAACAATAATATTAAATCACTCCGCATATATGATCAGGCGCAGAGCACACCGAACAGAAGAAAGCATTCACATACACTCTTACTCACTCGGATTCTTCAATAGCTGCTCTTAAATAACCAAATACGGTATTAAATCACCCACCTGCAGTGTTGACTAACGATGCCAGTTGCGCAATACCTAAATTTGCTGACCATCAAATTGCCAAATTTCAATATCTGTAGGACTTCGGCAACTTTGTACGCTCCAACCGAAGTAGAAGTGTCGCATAATGAACACATATTTATAAATTGAAATGCTAGCTTAAAACGTAGTCAAATTTGATGGATTATTGGTACGATTTTACAGCTTAGATTGGCCGACAAGTAGCTACTGGATAAAGCAATACTGATGCCAATATCGTGTTCAGCTGTGGAGTACAGCTGCACTAAAATCTTACAAAATATTCTAAAGTAGTCATGCACACCATCGTTAGACCCAAAAAGCGAAAAGTCAAATAAAGGAGATGAACGATGTATGAAGGGGTAAAGCTAAAGACGATAACTTGAAAAATGAAATGAAATAAAGTTGAAATATTTAGTGTTAGTGAAACTAGGTGGATGAGACCTGGAAAATGACAATCAGACAGCAAAACTGATAACTTTGATCAAAAGTGGAGCAACTATCATCGTTGATAACATGATTCATAAAGCCGTAATAGACTGTAGGAAAACAGCAGACATAACACAAAAAGCACAAAGTTAATTGTGAGAGACTACAATTCCAAAATAGGCAAAGGAAGAAGTATTGATATAATAGGAGAATACGGGATAGAAAATAGAAATGAACGAGAATAGTTAATTCGATTTTGCCAAGAAGAAGGGTTAACACAGACACAGTGTAAATTGCCCGCAAGAAGACTTTACACATGGAGATCCCCTTAAGACAATGACAAAACAATAGTAAAAAATCACCGGAACTTTATCTTGATTAACAAACACTTGAGAAACAACATGACAAGCTCAAAAACATGTCTTGGTGTAGAGACGCATTAAAATCACAATCTATTAATGGATAGCATAAGAGTGAAGTTACTAACATTACAAAATTGTCTCCGTAATTTAAGACTGAATTTAGGAAGAAGAATTAAGGCATAATAACGATAGTGAACTTGTAACAGAAGAAAAGTGAAGTGAAATAAAAGAGACTATTGGAAATATTTAAAAAGAATTTTTAGCGCCTTAGAAAAAAGAAGGTAAGAAGGAATGGGTGACAGCGCAGATTCTAGACTTACTAGAAGAACAAAGAAAATTTAAGAATAAAGATGAGGTAACATGCCGACAGATAAGATAGAAAAATAAAAGAGGCAAGAAAAATTATAGAATTCCGCTTCATTTGGTTCTGTCTTCTTCTATCCTTCCCCAATTCATAATAATCTCCATGCTTCTTAAGTTCTGCTGCACTTCATTTTGCCATCTTGTTCTGGGTCTTCTTCTTGATCGTCCCTCGATGGTTTAAATTTGTTATCTTCTCGATTACTTCTTTTTTTGCTGCACATTACGTGTCTTCGCCATTTGACTTTCTCTGCTTTAATAACATCACGATATCTTTGCCCTCTACCGCCTCCATAATTTCATGACTCATTTTGTGTGTACCTTCTTCTTCATTCAGTTTCTTAGGTTCTAATATTTTCCTTTCAAATAATCTATTTTTGTGAAGCATAGCACTTGTTTTGTGTAGGTTACCACTGGCCTTGTTATGATCCTAAAGTACGTTTTTTCCCTATACAAATTTTGAAGGTCAAAGAATTTAGGGTTTATGTTGGCATTACTTGGATTCGTTTAACAAAATATGTTGGTAAAATTTGCTTTAGTAACATTTTAGAACTAAAAATTGGTGGGAAATTTAAAATCTGGCATTAAAGGAGTTTTGTTTCTAGGTAATCTTTCGTAAACTTCTTCTTCTGGCATGTTAGGCTGCAGATCCAACAGTTCCTCTCCACACATCAGAAATGCTTTTTTTACATTTAATTTTAAAAGATTCCGTTTTTTACGCGTATTTATTTTCAAAAAAGAAAAGCTGACAATTTAATTTTAAATGTCAAAATGACACAAGTCATTTGCAGAAAATTTTCTAATAATTGTAAAAAAGCAGTTTTGCCAATTTTATCTTGACCTTGAAAATGTTTAGAGGAAAAAACATACTTTATATATTATGAGCTTTATCCTTATGTCGATTTGATTACTTTCTTGTATTTTCCGGTTGCTACACTGCGCTTACTTCTTTTAAAATTTTCTGTGTATTTTGTTATCTATTTTTCCATCATGACATTAAACCATTGTGTCTACCTTCTTCTACATAGTTTTTCTGCTGCATTCTTATTTCTTTATATTGGTATAGACTTTCCTAATTATTTATGTTTAGCCATCTCATTGGTTCTCTTTTTTGCTTATAACACTACCTGCAGTTCTTTGTCGTGTCATTCTTTATTGTGTTTTCTTTCTGCTTAACGTATTTACTTTTTTCCAGCTTCTAAAATGCTGTCTTTAATGCTTTTCGATTCTTCTTCGATACTGTTGCTTAATTTTTCTATTTGATTATTTTTTTTACGTTTTACTTGTATTGTCGTTTTAAAACTAGGCGAGACACTAGATTTTAGAATATAGGATAATTTATTGTCCTTGGGTGGCCATTACTGAAATCTAGTTATAAATTTAGTTCCACTTTGAAATGTCATACTGTTTAGGGTGGAGCTTATAGTGAACTGCATGTTTTAATTATGTGTGGCTTAGACAGTTACAGTATAATTCTTTGGGATGCAGGAATATAAAAGGATGCTGTGCTAACGGCCTTATGCAGTCTCACGTAAGGAGGGTAGTAAATACTTGAATCCGTTAGACAGAGGTTCGTGAACACAAGAAAATATTCAACTGTATTAGTTTATTGACTAGAAAATTTCTTATATATACCCTTAATTTATGATATAAATTCTATAGGCTAAGCACTTTGATCTAATTTAAATTGCAATTCTACCTAACGTTGTAAACTGGCGGAAATTTTGAATTTCAATTTCAAGTCCCAACGAAGGGTGCTTTCTAAACAAAATTCGATAAATTTAATTTCAAACTGGTTGCCTTGGGTAAAGCTCAGATGCCGCGGTTCCTTTTACTCAAATGTATAAAATACCAGAATAACACAGTGTAGAAATAAATCGTATAATGGTTTTTAACTAAATACAAAATAATCCTCGATTAAGGAAAAATAATATTATGTACATAAAACTTTGTAAAACAACATTCTTTCAGCGTGCTAGTCCTGCGTTCAGTTATTTTCGGACGCTCGGCAACCCAAACAGCACTTTGGTTTGGCCCAGTTGTTGCCCCTGGATCCTCTTACAGAAATCTCAGTGCTTGTATGTTCAGATGAGGTAGCTCCAATGTACGTGAACTGGTAACGATAGATCTGAAACAGACCGTATTTGCGTCGGCAAAGATAGCGTTTGTTATTGATAGTTCACGGCGTACAAATTCAAAAAAGAGTTTTTACAATGTCTATGATGTTCACGGCGAGTGCATTAAGCCGGGCTGGACGTGGTGCTTCCTTTGCGAATAAGTTTAGGCCTCCAAGAGTGATATAAATTGGAAATGTCTACCTTACGCAAAAGTCGGCTTTTGACAGCTCTAATCGCCGAGCAACCGCTGGAGGTTTTGCGGGCGGTCTGGACAGCAGGCGGGACAATTTTTCTGAGTCGTGGTACCTGGATTAGACCGGTGGTCTGGAGGTTTCTCCGAGTATGCGGGTAGGGCGTTCTCGAGGTTAAGTTTATTAAACGGTTATTATAACAATAGTCTGGCAGGTCAGCTAGTGCGAGAATTAAACGGGGTTTTTAGCAAGATGGAAACCAAATGCTCCGGTGCTGGTCAGATCAAGAAAGTGTCTAGCAAGATGGCAACCGAATCCACCGGTGCTAGCCAGGTCAGGAAGTTGGCAAGCAAGATGGGAACCACCGGTGCTACTCAGGTAAAGGAGCAGGGCAAGGGGGCTTAGAGCATGTAGTTAGGATCGGGGAAGTAAGGTTCTCAAGTCTCAAGTGAAGTTAACTAGATGTAGATTCTTCTTTTATACTCTTCGAACACCTCGAAATCGGGGCATTTCTGGAGAGGGTTGGAGAAGGAACTGCGTGGCGTACCGGTTTATGCTACGTCCTCGTATAGCGGCTAGAATTACCTTATTCAAAACCGTACGTTATGAAGATGTGAGCAACATTCAAATTTTTAGCATACTATTTGTGCCTTAGGTAAATTTGATGCGGGGGCTAACGTTACAACGTGTTACATTTCATAACAAACGGCAATATTAGCAGCAGCAACTTCAGCATAATTGCAGTAGATTCTAGGTGAGTCAAGAAGCGCTGACTGCTGGTAATATAATTTGAATTATTTGTGTTGCAAATGCTGCGTTATGAAATATAACTTCCAATTAATTATCAAAAAACTTAAAATTATATTTGGTTTCTAAACACACACAGTAATCAACGCATTAAATAATTGTAGGTTATGTCACATTGTCATTATTTTGTTGAAATTGGTGTCATCTTATTTTTATAGTATTGTAATTAGAACTACGTAAATGCAATATATCTATCAAACTAAATCGTACCTAGTGTTAACAGATTTATATTTCAGAATAACAAAAAATCCGTATTGGAAAATGTTTACAAAACATCAATATTATGCCAGGAGGAACTTAATAAATTATTACAAAACCGAAGACTTTGAATATTTATGTTGTTTTGCTTTAAAAACTTGTCAATTTTAAATATTTTGTAGAAATTATTTAGATTGGTTTTAACTAGATTCCTAAGTTGTTTTTTTCGTTTTCATCAAAATAAATGTTGTTTCTATACCGTCAGGCCTGGAGTTTTCTATTTGAATTAGTAGTTGATCTTTTCTCCAATAACACTGAGTGGTAAGGAGTATTATCTATAACGATAACACATTTACCCCCAGTACTAACACCTGTTACATACGTTTTGGGAAAAATTATGGCAATATATTATTTAAATTTAAGAAACATTTATTAAGTAAACATAAGACAACAATAACTAATCTTAGCAGGTTAAGTTTTACGTCAGTCTGTGTCAAACAACAAACAAAACCTAACTTTTTAATCTCGAATTTGACATAGACTGACAATACACTTCAGTACTGCCAAACGTATAACACATATCAAGGCCTGCTCAGAATCATTTTTTTTATCTCATTGTACGTGCCAAATTGGTTAAATCTATTGTGTTGGAATTCCCTGAAAATTAAATATCTACATCTATCTCTTTTTTCGGTATTCTTGTTTGTATTTCATAAAATAAAACAAGATGAGTTGGTGCAAGCCGCTTATCAATACCTCGGCACGCTGTTGGCATGGAATGGTTATATACATGATCTTGCCATGTGTGCGACGACTTCAGCTAAAGATAATTCGTAAAGAAAACGATAACTAATTATTGCAAAACCTAGGTAGAGCAAATCGGTTTAAAATTTAGTTAGCGATTTATCAATACCATTAGCGAAGAATAAAAATGGCGCAGGCAGTGCCGATAATACAGCAGTTCAAATTTAAAGTTGAGAAGAGATAAAAATTTGCATCCGTATCTTTAGATAATTTAAAACCAAAATCTTTATCAGACTGAGATTCGAACTCGCGACTTCAAACTCGACAGTACACGAGTGTTCATACTATACCAATCTGATAGTGTAATTAGGTTACGCTTAACATCTAGTACTGGTAACACAAATACAAATCGAAAAAAACGTATAACAACAAAATTTGCTTTAATATTTTACACAAAATGGCGAAAACGTTATCCTGATAGGTTATGTCGTTCTCGAGTTAACCTGTTTACAGCATCCTGAATGACATACGCTAAAAGCCCAAGAAGCATAAAAATATAATTTATTTAATATTTGTCATTACATTTTAAACAAGGTAAGTTGGGAGTCCCGAGAACGATCTTTTACAAGTTTATGTAGCATTATAGAAATATTTGGAGTAGCACTATAAAACTACAATGACCTTGAACCCCCAAAAAGTCTCGTCTGTTGCGCATTAGGGTCGGTTATGAGCCGTGTGCATAGTGTTGCCGCGAGACGAAATTTTGCCCATCTCGATCTCAAACTCGAAAATTCTCGAACGTCGATTCTCGAAGATTATACAGTGTGTTTCACTTTACATGGAAGCACCCCTGTATTTTCTTTGTTTTTGTATGAATCGATTTAAATTTTTTACCAGTTGTACAACTCACCAAGAGGCATATATTCATGTCCTTGAGCGCAAATGACGGTTTTGGCCTTGCCTACTACGATCAAGAACATGGGTCGTATTGTCAATATTTTGCATCGCGTTAGAGTTACAGCAAAAAGTTATTAAGCAAAGTTGTTTAGAATCAAAAGAATACCCCAAATACCGATTTTCGTTTAATAATTCAAATTTTTAATTTTTATCCATAAATTTGTCAAAGTCCCAAATTTCAACTTTTAATTTGGTATCAAATGGTGCCATGGAGAAACAACATCTTTATTATTGTTGAAAACGTCATTTGCTTTTAATAATGGCTGAATTACGTTTAACTGTAGCTGAGAAAGTAGAAATAATTCGAATTAATGGTGAAAATGCAAGATCCAATAGAGAAGCAGCTAGAATATTTAATGGAAGACATCCAGGGTGTGCACCTATTTATCCTGGAACTGTTTCAACTTTTTAATTTAACTGGAAATGTCGTTAACCCCAGACCAAGAAGAATAGTTCGAGAGCATTCCTCGGAGGCAATGATTTTGGCGGTTTATGACGCTAATCCTCCTGAGATATGGCATTAAATGTAACTATTGCACCATCGAAAATTTGCCGCTGCTTGCATCGTTAGAAACTAAGTGCCAGGAAAAAAAGTGCACGCCCTGGATGCCTTCCATTAAATATTCTAGCTACTTCTCTATTGGATCTTGCATTTTTACCAGTAATTCTAATTATTTCTGCTTTCTCAGCTACAGCTAAACGTAATTCAGCCATTATTAAAAGCTAATGACGTTTGCAGCAATAATAGAAATGTTGTTTCTCTATGGCACCATTTGATACCAAATTAAAAGTTGAAATTTCTGACTTGGACAAATTTATGGATAAAAATTAAAAATTCGAATTATTTAACGAAAATCGGTATTTGGGGTATTCTTTTGATTCTAAACAACTTTGCTTAATAACTTTTCGCTGTAACTCTAACGCGATGCAAAATATTGACAATACGACCCAAGTTCTTGATTGTAGTAGCCAAGGCCAAAAACGTCATTTGCACCCAAGGACATGAATAGATGCCTCTTGGTGGGTTGTACAACTGGTAAAAAATTCAAATCTTTTCATACAAAAACAAAGAAAATACAGGGGTGCTTCCATGTAAAGTGAAACACACTGTATATAATCCATTCACGATGTTTCCTCCTCCCAGTAATGTGTGATATGTTTTTATTACTTGCATGCATGAATTGTGATAGAAGTCAATCTATAACAAGAAAAACCATGACTTTTTTACAACTGCAATATTGACATTGTTGCAATTTTAATGTCAAAATGCTGAAAATTGAGCTTCTGATTGTTCTCCAATCACTGATATCCACTATTGCTGCTTTCGTTTCTTTACTTTTACCCATTTTGTAGTGATGATAACTACTTTGACTCTTAACTTTTCTTGAATTAGTTTGTCCGCACTTTTTTATTATTACACTATAACACTGTGTGGGGACATTTCTAGTTTGTATCAACGTACAGCAATTTAGCGTTATTTTCTGGATTCCGAGTTACGATTCTGCCTGTATATAAGTGTCTCGAATTCTGTGCATGCATTCAGTTGTTTTCTATTGCACTCATCTGTGTTAGCGATCTAGTCTGCGCTCCCGCCGCGCACGTGTTCCGTATAATAAGAATAAGAGACCGTTTCCGTGTGTTCGAGAGAGCGAGTACGGAGTTTAGCCCCCGCCACCATTCGATGCGAGCTATTTTAGCGAGCTTTTTGGACAGACTTGACCCGGCGTTGCAAGGAGCAAGAAGTGATTTTAAAGTTGTCGTTCCGCTGGGCGGCCCTTCGGACTTCACGTCGACGAGGTTTACGTTTGTTTATTGCGTGATTACCGGCTAACGTTCTATTACCTTGATGTGTATGTGTACCGTGTGTTTTATACCGAGTATTTCAACTTCCGTCGCTTCAATGCAAGTATTGTGCGTCTCGCATTTTATGGACGTATTGAACTGCACGTCATGTAGCTTTGGCTATGGGGCGAACATAACGTGATTGTTTACCGATTTAAGTTTTTTGTTTATAGTGGAGTGGCACCTTAACACCTCGTTTGACGGATTATCCATGAAAACTTATCATCAGCTTATCATGTAACGAGAAGCTCCCGTGTCGTTTCATGCCGTTCTGCCAATTTACCGTGCGGGTTTCGATTTCGCCTTCAGTAGTAGATTTTTCCATGGTTTTATCCAGTTGGCCAGCAGCATCCCGATGATTTGGTGCATTCCCGTTAGGCGTCTTCTGCAGTGTCTGGAAAGCGACCGTGTGCAGTAGCATAGGACATCGATTATAGCTAAGCCAAGCTTCTGAAAGGTATCGTAATATTGTAGTTAGTAGCTTTACAGTGCGGATTTCAAGTGTACCGAGTGTTTTGCCGAAGTGTCAGACAATTTGCGTGACGTTGCAGTCATTGTTACATTCATTTTGTATGCCTTTGCGTTTGCTATACCTTTTATAGTTGTTTACCTGTCAGTTTAGTTCATTATCGGTAGATTATATGATCCTATTCAACTTTATGTAGTAGCATTTGAAATATGTGTCGCAATTGTACCATGTTTAATTGAATACCGCCTTTTATTGCTGTTAATTGAACCAGTGTTTCGAGTAATTGAATGTTCATATCATTCACCATTCATTCCAGTATTTAATGTCACGTTTACCGCATATTTAATAGATTTTATGTACTAAACTTTTGCATTTTTAAATATTTTTGTTAATACATTTCATGTTTGTTTAACTGTGGTTTTCTTCTGATATTATTAATACGATTTGTGATGTATTTTACTGTTGTAAAAGGAGTCTGGCCAGCTGTTCAAATGGTTCTTCGAAAAGTAGGCCTGATGATGTTGTACTTGGCTCGCTGACCAGGACACTGCCAGGGTTCTAGTTGAAAGGTGAATCCATTATGCTTCCACTTTTCCTCGGTGGGTTCACCTATGTATTTTTCCCTAGTTTAGAATCGTGGTGGCGCCTTCTCAATTAAGATCTGTTTTTCGTTTATTAGGCCGTTAACCTGTGTGATCTCGTGTTGGACCACCCCTTGTTCCACTGAAGTTAATCGGCAACTCTTTTATAACGGGCTGGGGCAGCGGTCCTATGTAGTACATTCCCGATTTTGAGTTAGCTTACGCGCTAGTCGTTTAGCTTTGTTTGGGCTTGTCGTAAATATTGATTCGTACCGTTACAAACTGGAACGTTGTCGTAATTATTGTTTTTGCCTGTTACAAACTGGCAGCCCACCGTGGTGTCATGTTTGGTATGTTGTTAAGGCGGTTTTATCCCGTTACAACTGTAACACAATTTATTTATAATTTAATATAAATTCCGTATCTAACGCGATAAAAAAACATAATAATAGTGTTGTCTCTTTACTAATGTAAGGTTTAGCTAGATTGTCCGTCTAGAAACGCTCGGTATTTAATGAAAGTAACAGAGCTAATATTACGCTGCAATCCAATATTATATCTTGTCAATGCGTTTACTTCATCTTCTGTTATATGCAGTACATTTCATATTTTTTTCAACCATATAGCCCTCACATGATCTCAACCTTTTCGATATATGCTATTCTTCCTAAATTTTGTAGGAAGCAGAGAATAGTTTGTCTACCAAGCCACTGAACTTTTTGGGGTTTATTTGCCTTGGCCTTGCGGATCTCGGCAACTAAATCCACATTCGTGATAAAAAGGAACTTCAGTGCCAAGGGGTACATTATGTTTCTTTAAATCGAAAAATCGCGAAATTACTTTTTAACCAAATTTTGAAGGTTATGTTGACGTGGGTTGACGTTTACCTAACGCCACGCCGCCTACAAAAAGTCGTAAAACAATGGATTACTTCACTGCCGATTTCTCGTACTCGTATTTTAATGACGATTTCGATGTTCTTTACTGCCGATTTCAAAAAAAGATATTAATATCTACGTTAATTCTAAGGTAACAACCTTAACCTTTGGTTCAGACTTCAGTTTTCAAATCATATTTTTCTTTCATTTCAAATAAAACTTAGCTAATTATTTCCATGTATACTGTTGCTGAACTAGTATTTTCTTGTCTTGTGCTAAATGCAACATTTGTAGTTGATACTCCTCGCTTTCTTCTTAATATGCTCGCTCTCACTTGTCCTAACACATTCGATGTCGTCCCAACCTAAAAAGTTATGTTTTAGATATTATTAGTTACATAATATAAAGTTGTAATTTATTATTGCCCTCTTAGCAATTAAGGCTTGTAATTTTTCGTCGCAATTCTTTCCTTGTATGTTTATTTTAAATAATGATTTCGTTTTATCTTGTATGTTAAGAATAGCATGTTCCTTATTTCATATTGTAACGATCCTGGGGCTGGGGCGTCGCCCCAGAAATATGACTCAGCGTCCCGTGCGAGAGCATTGCAGAATGACCTTGGAGCCAGCTGCATGAGACGGCGTGAGTCAGCCTTCCCGAACATTCCAGAAACGACCTTGCGCGTGACACGTCAGAGGTGACAGACAGGTCGAGCGAACTCGAGACGTTTTCCAGAAGGAACTATCTGGCAATATAAATATACACGCCGCAGGAATAAGAAATCAGTTCTCATCAGTTCGAATTCGGCAGCGAAGCGCGTAGAGCTCCCATATAAATGAACCGTGTGTATATAAACCCAGTGAAATAAATAACAGATAAATAACCATATCAATCGTTAGTGTTTAAGTCGTAAATAGCCAAATAAATAATTGATGTTTAATCCAGCGCATATAAATAAATAAATGTATCGTTGTTAGAAATAGTGCCTGTAGTTCATTAGTTTAAGTAATTTGTGTTCTGCCTTGTTAATTCGTGTGTTTGTAAATAATAATAATTAATAGTTGTAAATAAATGTTTAATACAAGAAGCATTGAATATTTTTTTTAAATAGCCGGAACGTAAAAACGTAACAATATATTTCTTTATATTATAACTGGTCCTTCGCGCCTTCTTTTTTTTCTTCCTCGTGTCGTAATACTTGTTCAATTTATTCTCGTATCTTCAAATGTATTTCATTTATACTAGGTAGTCTTCAAAAGTGTTGTATTAGTCAGGCGAAGGTATTACTAGGTAATTACACAATATAAAATTATCGTTTTGATATTATTGCTTTTTTTCAGCGAAGCCTTTGAGTTTTAAATCCCTTAGATTATTCCTTGAAGTAAAAATATGTATTTTTATTAATGTCTCTTGGGAGCCGTTACAGTGTTCTAAAATTGGACTGTCTCATTTCCTTCCTCTAGGCATATGTGCGATGGTCTATTCATTTGAGCTCATCTTCGTCCTACAAACGGGCTTATGTAACCTTTGATATCTCACAGATCTGGGGTAAAGTATTGGTACTTTTTATTGTGTTATATTGACAAATGTTTAAATACAGTAAGAGCGCAACCAGGTGGGAATGAGTTCAAATCTGGGAGTATCCGAGAATTTTCTCCGAGCGACAATGCGGAATTCATTAGTTAAGCTAGCTTCAAGTTAGGTTTAGGGTTGTTGAGTGTGTGGTACGTTTTAATGCGGGGGAGCGTAATGTAAGTCGAGTGCGACCCATTACCTCCGTTGCACTTTCCACTCGATGCAAATGGTCTTCGACACCGAAATGTAAACGAGGCTAAAGATAAAATGAATGAATGGATTTAGTTGAGCTCAATGCTTCATTGCGTATGTCGGGTGGTGACTTGCTTGATGCAACGTAGGGTTTTTAATATCACGTCTTAAATGTTAAATTATTTTAGAATGTACTGAAGTTTTTTGTAAAGCAAGAAATACACATTGATCCTCACTTTAACTCTAAAATCATTATGAAAGCATATAATTTAACACTAAAATCTTAATGCTGCGTCGCAAAATTCACTACCAGGTACTTATAAGATTTTGATGTTTTCTTATTCTTCTCAAACATTAGTCAATTTATATTTGTGTCGATAATTAATGTAGTTGAGTATTCTAAAACTTTTACATTATAAGATCCCCATACTCGTTATGTTTACCCAATAGTTACAACAGTTTTAAACAACCTACAAAATATTTCTTTAACTTTTAACAGATCCCAGTAACATTTCATGGTGTTAAACAGAATTTCTCCGCCGAGGTAATTATTGCTTTAATAAATACTCTTTAGTCATAGATTCCATAGCATGCCATGTAGAAATTTACAAGAAATTTAAACTTACTGGTGACACCTATCGAGCAATAGTAAAAATTAATGATTGAAGATACAAACCATATCTGCGTTTAAAGGTTCCTATTTTAAAACTACACTGACTTTGTAATGTAACCTACAAAACCGAATGTCAAAATTCAAAAGTTATTTATAAACAAAGAAATGCAAGGTAAAAATCTGGGCCAAATTCGACGTTTAATACTACGCACTGAAACTCTCCAACGATGTCAATAATCAACACAGCCATTACAAAACGGCCATACAAATTAATCGAGATTCCTTTGAACAAATTTCAAGACGAAGCCGTCCCTCACCATAAGGCAGTTTTTGAATCTCACAACAACACTGTGCAAAAGGTAAGTGTTGAAATGACACAGCAGTTTGCATTCGAATGATATTTTCTTTAGCTAATCAGCCTGAACAATGTCCACCAACTCGACCGAGAAATAAAAGACAAGAAGCGAATCATTCGCCAGTTGAAAGATCTTATGTACGAGCTTGACACCCTCCGAGCACAAGTAGAAGACTGTGATTTAGCCAGGTTTGATTCCAAGACATATTCTCTAAGAAAAGCGATTCTAGAGTTGTTGAGTCGATATGCCGGTAAGTTATTTTCTTTAAATCTAAAAAAAATTTACAAATTTAAATACTCAGCACTGGAAACGCAAGCAACGAAAATCATTCAAACCATTAACGAAGAAAATGAACATGATAAAAATCAAAACCCTACACATGGAGCATCACAGATACAAATACAGGATGACTTGGCAGAACTAAAACTTGAAGAGAGGGAGCAAAAGTTAGAACAAGTTGAAGCTTTGACTAGGGACATAGAAGACGTCCACGAAATTTTTACGGATTTGCATCACATGGTGGGAGAGCAGAAAGAACATGTTGACATTGTAGAAACAAACGTAGAAGTTGCAAGTGAGAACGTTCATAGCGGATTGAGACACCTTATTCAGGCTTCGAAGTAATTTTAAATGTATTATTGTTGTGCCTAAATTAATTCCATGCTTTGCAGGCTGAAAAAAGCTTCATACCCAATCGCTGGTGCCTTTATTGGAACTGTAATCGGAGGACCGATAGGCTCTGTTGCAGGGCTAAAAATTGGTGGTCTTGCTGCGATTGGATGCGGTTTTATAGGCTATGTCAGTGGTAGATTTATTAAAAAAGTAGACCAGAATCAAATTTCCAGTGAGGACACTGAGTTAACAAATACTGCAGAAATTGATGCTTGTGATGCAGTTACGAGTGCAAGTGAAAAGAAAGATATTTGACGTTTAATTTTATCTCTATTTAAACGTAAAGTTACTTCATAATTGTATAGGGAATTTTATGTGAATTGTGTTCATATTTTAATTTTTATTGTATTTCTTAATGACTGATATGAAACGGATGAGATCTTTCCATTTTGGAAATACATAGATATTAAACGTTAGGTAGGGAATAAGCAACTTGTAATGATCTTTTTATACTATACCTTTTCAACTTCAAATTGGGACTAATCAATTTCAAAATGGGAATAAACAATTTCAAAATGAAATAAACAATTTCAATTTGAGAATAAACAACTTCAAATTGGGACTAATCAACTTCAAATTGAGAAAAGCTTTTTGTTAACGGTAGTCTCTGGAAAATGACAATTACATGGTTGTGACAGGACGGAACTAATTATTGTTAGTTGTTGCTGGTGTTCCGTCCTGTCACAACCATGTAATTGTCATTTTGCAAAGACTACCGTTAACAAAAGGTTTTTCTCAATTTGAAGTTGATTAGTCCCAATTTCAAGTTGTTTATTCTCAAATTGAAATTGTTTATTTTATTTTGAAATTGTTTAATCCCATTTTGAAATTGATTAGTCCCAATTTGAAGTTGAAAAGGGTCTCTGTCAACTTTTCTATATTTCCAGTTAAAAGCATCACATATTGTAAATAAATAACGGTTATAAAATTACACATGTAAAAGCTGTGCTCCAAATAAATATCTACCGATACATTAATAAATCCAGTACTAAGTTCATTTCCAGTTTATGGAGTTTTTTATTATTAATTCGCAATGTAAAATATTAAGGTGAATTGATCCTCCGCTTTCGAAAATTCTGATGGCAAATTTTTGTATCTAGTTTTGGGACGAGTCGTAACAATTTTGAACGACGATTAGCAGATAATAATTAGTGGTATTTTAGTTTTTTATTACATGATAATTTCCCACATATCCCTTGACATGTCAAGTGACATCGATATTTGACGTATTTGTACGGTGCCATTATTGTTTACGTCTGCCTTTAGGACACATCGCCGTCTAGTAACATATTTATGAATTAGGATAGCATTTTACCAGCTCTGAAAGTGGAGTCGATCCACATATGTCTTACACCGTGGAATAATAAAGCAATTACAGAAGAAGATAGTTACAGCTTCTTTAAACAGCAAAGCCATTAGATGGCGCTGAAAAAGAGGCACAGCTAAGGTCACTAGATTAATACACTAAATGTAAGCTAACGCCATTCCATTCCTCGCGTGAAAATGTGAGAAAATTGTAAGATAAAGGTAACAAATACAAATTTCCCAAGTGCAATAGGGACGACACTAGTTTTTGGGGATTAGTTTTTGGTGTAATGGCACTGCTGTAAAGTCAAATTATTGCTGGATTGTTTTTTATCCGCATTTGGAGAAAATTGTACGACAATCATAGATATATAAAAAATATCACTAATGGCGGTACTTTACACTTTAGTGTGTTGATCTAGTCACCTTAGGCACAGCATCCTGTAGCAGTAAAGTTGGTGCCATTGCCATTGTACAGTGCTTTAATTTGACTCACGGTAGAGACCCTACATATGCAAGAGTTGGGATATGTAGGTCATTTGTTTTGGATCCACAGTCCATGGAGTACTTGCTTTTAAACTTTATGCATACTTCTTTCAACTAAAACAAATGTAATATATATTTGCTAAATCACATGGTCCTTGATTTGTGGATCCAATGGCTCATCTCCTAGTACATATACTAGAATGGTCTTAGGCCCTACAACTCAACTCTGATAGCGTTGACAATTTAATGGACATTTCAATAAGCACAGGGTTGAGGTGTTTTATGTATCTGCAAGGTTAAAACTTGAATAAATGCATTGATAAAGAGATGCCAGTAATAGAGTAGTAATTGAATAGGAAACGCAAAAGGCAAAGCTCATTTCTCACAGGAATCTAAGTTGCCTGTCAGATCAATTTAAATAATAGGTTTGTGCAAAAGTAATAGCCGAACCAAAAGAAATTATTAATTACAAAAGGGTTTGCTATGTGCAAGAAAATGAAGCGTAGAATTCAATTAATTTAGACAGTGAAATTTTGTGAGGGTTCTTAAGAAAAGGTATAAGCCAGAATAAACTAATTATACGTTGCAAAGAGCAATCAGAAGGCAGGCATAATGAACAGAAAATAGGAATGGTGAAAAGTACACAGGACATGGGAAAACGAGTGAAAAGCAACCAGAGACAGGAAAAGGAATTGTGCAGGAAGTGAACTCTAAATTAATTAATCAGTGCAATTACGCGTGTGAACAGAGAAAAGCAATTAATAAAACGTGTGGTGGCGCCAAGAGACATTTTAATAATTAAAAATGTAGACAATGTTTTAGATATACGAAATTTGTAAATATAATAGTTTATAAGCAGATTCATCTTAAGATGTAATTGATTTGAACTTGGTTCATTTTCGTTTATATTAATATTAGATTAGCTTTTGTTTATAACGGATTTTGAGGAGAAAAAATGAATAAAATTATAAGAAATGACGTTGTACATTGTGCTCGACTTTAAATCACATTTTTGTATAATAAATGAGCATTTTTCAACTTAAAAAGTATACCGTTTTAATAAGTACATATCCCAGTTGGTGTGATATCGTTTGCAAGAGTTTCCGCAACCAAAAATTAGAAAGTTCCATGAAGGCGCCCTTCCGAGAAGCTAGCAGCCGTTCAGCTCAAATTTTCGATAGCTGCGTGTAGCCAAGGAAATCATCGCAGCCTTGAGGAGAAGATTCCAGGGTGTAAAGCAGCTCTGTAGCTACGTCTCCAGGAGGTTTTACCACGAGGGGTCCGTAGCAGCTTCAGAATTTCAACGGCGTCACTCCAGCGAGACGAGGAGTTCCGCGAAGTATCAGGTACCCAAATTTGGCTACAATTATCAACGTTAGGCCCGTGAAAATTACGTGCATAATAAAGGAGACATTACTTAAGAAGATCCAAGTATTTCCGCGGCTATAGATGAGGTGCAGCTCGCAAAACAAGTGGATTCCGTTATTTGAGGTTATGCGAAGGTGAAACCGGATACGGCCGGAAAACAATTGCTAATTTCAGCCAGCAGCGTCTCTTCTGACGTCATAAACAATTAATTGCTTGAAACAGAAGATAATGCCGCCAAAGCGTGAAAATTTAAATAAATACCTGTACGAACTTTAATAATTTCACGATTTTAAAACGTTAACCACGCAATCTTGCATACGGAATCCATTTTGTGTAATATTTAACCTACTTACAAATATTTTGCTTATGCGTATTGGAACTAAAGCGGTAATCAGAACCGTACTCAAATAATTTATAATTTACAATCGACAAGGAACCCAACTGAGTTAGAGTGATTGCTTTACTTGAGAGCTAGCGTTTATTTTCAGGTAGATAAAATATAAAAACGGGCATATAACCATTCATTTAGGCATTTAAATAAATACAGCTTACTTCTAATCTGCCTGAGAATTTTAGTTCAAACAAAATATTTTGTGGAGCTTTATCAATTTAATATTTAATTTAATTATTGAGAGCTATCTATCGCAATACGATCTCTAACTCATGCTAATGTCACTCTATTCTAAATAGAATGACAATATCACGCTAAGGTCACTAAATCACGTTCAAACGTCAAACCAAACTTGATTTTTCATTGACATACACAATCAGTTTAAATTGCTCATAACCTAAAGAAAGGATTGTGCCGTCCCTTCGGAACGGTAAATTAATAATAAAAACACTGCGCTTACTAGTAGCGCCTATGATAAATTTGACATTGCACACTCGTTTTTTGAACCTGTAAAATTGTTTTTTACTACCTGTTAGCGAAGTTAACGTGATTTAGTGACCTTAAATAACGCAGGCAGGCACAACATACGTTTATATATGAGAAATATAAAGTAGGTCTGTCGATCCCCATGTTACAGAATTTCAATATAAAAGAAAATACGCATAGACAGACCAATTGTAAAAAAACTACATACTAGATTAAAACACATTCAACGTTCCATCTGCGAATATCCCTTATGCAAATTTAGTTGGAAATTTTCCATGGTAACGGGGAAAATTGATAATCGGAAATTTACCGGAAAATTTCCACTTATGTCACTGTCATCACAAAAAACCGTAAACTATTAGTACTTAGATATTAGTTTCGAAATTTTTTTAATAAAAATGTTTTCTTTACTGTGTTTTTTCATTCGTGATATTCTCTATCAAAATATAACGCGTGATTAAAAAATTTCCCTAAGGAAATATTTGGAGTCGGGATTTTTTCAGTTGGCATGCACTCATGCACTTCTTGAAAAAATAGCTGCAGAACATATTTCCGGAAATGTTTCAAGCACTTGTTATATTTCTACTGAAAATATAGATCATTGCCAGAAAAGAAATTATCAAATTTGAAAAGACTTTGTTACAGACTCTCCAATCTTGTGGAATGATGGCCGGTGATTGGGGATCTAATAGATTTTTTATTCAGGAAAGATATACATTTTAAATCATACTTGATGAATGATGTTCTTACTCACCATTACTACACGGACTGATTTGTACGGTATCATACTCAAATTCACAAATAGCAGAAAAACAAGCAATTTATGGATTATCCAACCATCAAATCAAAAAAGTGCAAAAAGATTGCTCTCAAAACTTAACAATATAGCTTTTTGTAACTACTGTTCATATTTCTTTTAATCTTTCAAAGATAACAGTTATTTGACGTTAAAATACAGTAGGCATGTGTTTCTATACAAAGCAATGGAAGGAAATTTAGTTTATCGCATTTCATTTGGAAATGTACTACATTTCTTTATTCAAAATCGATAAGAAATGTGGTACTTTTATCATTAGCAACACTTTTATGTCTAGCAACGGCGATTAGTTTTACGGTTGGCAGTACTGAAGTGTGTTGTTGGTGACACTGTAAGTCTATGTCAAATTCGAGGTTAGTAGGATAGGTTTTGCGTCAGTTTCTACACAGATTTGCGCATGACTTGCTTGCCTTATTTTCGTTCATTTTTAAATAAAATTAAACTAGATCTAGTTTAGTGTATGTTTTTATTAAGCATGTAATACGGCAGTTTGTAGCCGCAGCGTTTAATTACTTTTGCTCTGCCTTATTGCCTGCTAGCTCAATAGCAATGAGATCACTCTTACCTTATTTTCTCCAATTCTGTTTAAGGATAGCCTCTGTTAAGAAATCAGAAGTTGAACTGTTCTACTAAGCTGAAAATATTAGCTTCAAAAATTTACTCAAAATGCCACTCAAATCAATAAAAAAATCTGGTGTGATACACGCTTCTTTTTGCAGTGATCTTATAATTAGCCAAAAATGATTTTAATTTGTAAGCATTTGTCAAAAAATTTCAAAAATTGCAAATTCTACAGAAACCATACAAAATAGAGCGTTAGTTCAGGAGACAAATTTTCTCTAACATTTTAGGCTAAATTCAAAAATGTAATAATATACCGGGTGTTCTATTTAAAATAGGAGTTAATAAAAAAATAAGAAAAACAACAAAAGAAATTCATTTTAAAGGTATTCAACTGGAAAAGCACTTATATCACATCAATACACATTAATAATGTAACAAAAATGTAAAGTTTGAGCCATTTCTGAAAAAATAAAAAAACTGAAAAATCACAAGTGTAAACACCATACTTCCGGTTATACGATTTTCTTGAAAAGCTTGCTGTCGCATCTAGATAGTATACAAAACTTATGTATGAAGTTTCAACGCCATGCCTCTTTTCGTTTTTGAGATATTCTGTTCACAGACAGACACACACACAGACAGGCAGACCAATGAACAAAAACATGTTTTTTGGGTTCAGGGGACTCTAAAACGTGAAGATCTGTTGAAAACTCAATTTCGAATTTTTGGAGTGAATCTAATACTTCCTTTATCGTAAAAGGAAGTAAAAATACCTAAGGTCTACCATTTTTCAACATGCCTCAAAACAGTCTGTGACTTCTAATATTTTTCACAGTGAACTAACCTAACCTTAAAAATGTACTACCGTCACTTTTGACAGCTGTTTGAACACTGCAATTTATTACAAGATTTTGTAAAATATACCTTCAAAATGCCAATAAAGCTAACAAAAGAAACTAAGCAAGCGATTCATAGTTGCTTTCGTAAGTTTTATAACAAATTTTCGAAAATAAGCAGACATTTTAGTTCCACGTTACCTTGCTAACTTCATTTGTAACCAACATCAAAACCTGGTTTTTAACTAAATTTCTATCTATACTCTTACAAAAATGTATAGTCATGGTCTGCTCTGAGTGATGTTGAATAAAGATGGACTACATATATTTTTTTAAATACAATGTTAATTAATAAACCTAAATACTAAACAGCTAAGCAATTAGCTGTTTCTACTCCGCATTTATACTACTAGACTACTCCGACAGCTGTTGGTATGAGGCTTTTGTGCTGCCAGTCCGCTGGGTATATACTCATTGCAGTAGTACACGCAGAACAATAAAAAGCTTTTGCATATGCATTTTAGCGTGCCAAGAATTATTTAGCCTTTGCTCCGGCTGTAATGGCCGCTAGCAAATGATCTAATCTGATCTGATTCACCCACATTCAGTGCTGATTTCCAAATTCCAGTTGCATAATACCTAAACTATGGGCTTCCGCAGCTCTCTCCGGCGATAACTTTCCTATTGCGTTACTCAACGACGCTGCCGCTTCCTCCAAATCACCAACCTGCACTGTCTGCAGGACTTCAGCACCTCTGTACAGCTCACATGCCATTATTACAACACTTCTCTGCTCTCGCATTTCCCGTAGGAACTCCGACTTCAACTGGACCTGGTCCATTTTCAAAAACTAGATCACACGGTCTTGTGCCTATAAACCCAACACATTTTTTGCCGACCTCTAGACAGCAACTTTGTTGAGCTCCTAGCGCAGATTACGCCGCCACCAGATAGTTTTTCGCGGGTAACGCCTATATTTTGGCGAAAAATCCGCACTACACATTGGCGCACATTTAAAACTCATAATGACGCACTTAAAGCTAATTGTAATTATTTAACAGCAAGGAACAATGAATATAGATGAACAAATCGGTGGTACATTGGAAACGATTTCAACACAAACAAGACCACGCGTAGATGGCCAAACATTTATTCACAGCGGTAATTACGAGATTATAAACAATAATAACCCATAAAATCAGCCAGCCCTGCAATAATAACTTGCTCCAGCTAGTTGCAATCAGAACAGAGGGTCGGTTCGACGATAAGAAATGTGTGGACGTATACTAGCCCAAAATTTAGGTATCCGTTAACCGCATACTGGGTGATGCGGTTAGCATCACGCTTTCGACAACTACCTTACTTTCCCTACTTCCACAACTGTGGTTTCTTGGATCCCAATTTTTCAAGCGATTGGGTGGGCCGCCCGCCAGTTGCCAGATGTGAGAATTGAACCCCGCACCGCAGTCGAGCTCCTTAACCGCACGGCCACGCTGGCGATTTATTTCCTGAATATACTAAGCTAATAAACATAATTCTCGCCATTTCGGTATCAATGTGTATTGAAGTACGTTCTTCGTAGTTTGTAAGCAAAATTTACCTGAGATCAACTATAGGTCAAAACATCTTTAATAGTGTAGCTGAAATAAATGTTAGGAAGATTGCAAATATATTTATTGAACTGAAGTTCGACGTCATACTTTTTCACTGGAAGGACAGCGATATTTTGGTTTGGAGTTTTTCATTACTTACCCAAAAATAAATATTTCTATTTTATTGAATAGTGATACTTATGTTTGTGATTAATATTTTTATTACATATAGAAATACTTATAGAAATATTTTTATTTTATTTTGTACAAATAAAATGCGTCATTGAAAAAAAACATTAATCAGGAGCCGGGTTGAGTGTCTCCCACCCCACCCCTACCCTCAAATTTTGGAAACCCGGCGCCTATAGATTATCCCCACCCTTGCATAAACTACTCATTCTAAGTAAGCATTATACAAAATCGTTTCCAAAGAACTAATTCAGCATAAAAAATTGCTTAGATATTTATTTATATATTTATTTACACCAATAAAACGGGGCATGCCCAATTATATTAAATTACACTAAATTTTCTTTATCTGTATTATTTTAATTCAATAAAATCCTTATTTTTTTCATGCCCTTCTAAGGGCTGTAGCTTCCTTATGACGCAATTTTGAACCCATTTTTATATAAAACATTTTGCTTATTTTGGGGTGTATCAGTTGGAACTTTATGACAATAAGTTTGGAACATCTTGTATATTAATGAATCTACCGATTTGTATTCAATTTTGGATAAAATATATTCTCCAATATTATAAACTACTAACTTTGTATATAAATGACAAATACATTGTATACTCTACTTGTTTTTTAGCTAATTTCAGTATTTTCTGATTAATAGTTGGTGGTTCAAAAACATGGTGCCAAAGTTACGAGGTTGTAGTAGATGTTGAAATATACAATTTTTTCATATACCCAAGGATTTTATTTTAAATACCCCACCAGGTCATTATATATTCGACCTCTTTCACGGACAAGAATGTGATTATACAAAAATATGTATTAGAAAGCCTGATTTATTTATAAATGTTTTAGCTCTTAGTTTTTTCGTCAAACTTATATTTTTTGATTACATACGTACAATACTACAGACAGATCAATAAAAAAACCAATTAGGGCAGGCTGTGATATGTGTTATACGTTTGGCAGTACTGAAGTGCATTGTCAGTCTATGTCAAATTCTAGATTAGTAGGTTAGGTTTTGCTTGTTGTTTGACACATACTGACGTAAAACTTAACCTGCAAATCTCGAATTTGACATAGACTGACAATACACTTCAGTACTGCCAAACGTATGACACATATCGCAGCCTGCCCTAATTGGTTTTTTTTATTGATCTGTCTGTATTAATAATATCCAGACATCATCAAAAGACACATGGTACAAATATTCAATTTCAAAGCGTCAATAGTTCGAGGTTTATTGGCATAGCATAGACCAACGACATTAAATAACCCCACCAGAAGAAGTCCAAAGGTGTTAAATCACAACTTCTTGGAGGCCAATTAACAGTTCCATTTCTGGAGATTACAGACTCACGAAACTTTTCTTTCTTTTTTTTAAATTTTTGGATAATAACCGAACGTTGTTGAGGCGTGTATTTTGACATGATGAATTGTCAGACTATACTAAAAACAAATGACAGCTAGTGAAATTTCTAAAATTTTAGATACCTATGGTTGCTATGACGTTTTAAAAACGTATCGTTCCTATTGGGAAACCCTTTACTTACAGTACTGGCACAGTAACAGAGCAATACACAGAAGTTGACACTACGGTACTAGCATTATAAAACAGCAGTAACCAAATATACAGAGGTTTTCTATGACATGTCTCAAGCTACTAAACCGTGCAACTTTACCTTCCGACAAATTTCAGAGTTATTTGAGAGAATTAGTAACACCCATTCTGTGACACCGAGCACTGCAGGAAGGTTAAATTTCCTTATTATTGTATCATCTTGTACATTCTTCAATTCTTCTCGTGATTTAACAAAATATATTGTGTAAAAAAATATATTATGATGCATGGCACAGTTGCCTATTAAACAAAATGCCTTGCATCATAATGTATTTTATTTTTTTACACAAACACTATTAGCTTCCCGAAAAAACTAAGAGCTAAAGAAGTTTGTAAATAGATCAGGCTTTCCAGTGCATATTTTTTATAATCAAATTTTGGTCCATTGAAAAGTTCTAATAAAAACATTTATAAGGGTTGCTAATTTCAGCCCCTTTAAGTATTGCATACAAATTAAAAACTATTTCTTAAAATAACTGCTATTGGTAGAACGTATCTTGCCAATTTTAACCTCTGTTTGGCACCATATTTTTGAAACACCCTGTAAATATATATTCGATAAAATGCAGGCTAACCATTTTGTAAAAAGGACTGCAAGTAACTGCCGGTTTTTGATCAATTGTTTATTAAGAAAGTTATTTATAATTATTAATGAACTTGTCGTTAATGACCAAAAAAAAACTTTCAGCTGTTCAATAAAATTGGTCTTAGTCTTATGATAGCTACTTCCCTAATTCCTTTTTGATAAAATTATCTCGTATACAATACAAAGATTAGACGTGCAAAGTGCAGCAACGCAGTTTAATATGTAAAATATAAAAATATTCCATTGAAAACAAAGAGCGAGTGTTATGTACTTTGTACCTACTTAAATGACATAGCTGAGTTATTTTTGTAATTTGACGATTTGGACACACCTTCGAGTACATTTCCTATCAAAAGCCAGCTAGCTGTAAGCGCAGAATGTGCATGCTCAGATTAGAACTCCCTTTTAACAATTATTTGTAATTTTAGGTTAGACCAAACAAACAGCCCGGTATCAGAAGATCAGAACAGAAGAAGAGTTGTATAATAAATTAGTGCAAGAGCAACCCCAGCATCAGGATGTTTTTCACCTTACTTGGAATTGCAATTTTTTGCTATGCGCTGTTATACGTCCTCTTGCTATGTTTTGTGGACTGCGACCTCCAGCTTGCATTTTATGAGAAATTTGGAAAATCAGTTTGTAAGTACTAAAACTAACTCATTTGCGCATGGAAACTTACATATCGTGCAACAAAGCACTTTAATAAAAATGTCCTAACTACCGATGATAACATGTCACTCATTATATGATTATATCAAGAAAAAAATAGTTCAATGATTTATTAAATGCAGTTTCTGACATGCAGTCTTTATATTTAAAAACTTGGAACACCTTTTCTGTTTAAGGATAAAGAAGCAAAGCGTGCATGTGATATAATTATACTTACGGCACTTTTATTGCAGGATATGCTCTGGTTAAAAATTTTCACATTTTTAATTCAACTTAGTTTTTACACAACTTATAGTTCTCAATGAAATTTCTAAAAAACATGTTTCCCTCATTTAAAAGTAATAAATAAACATGTTCGCATGTCATCGTTTATTTTTATATAAAACTATCCTCTGGTAGTTATCTTGATGATCTCTGCTTTTCATATTAATTCTTGATTACTTTTGAATCTTACCATTCATTATATGTTATACCCCTCCCCCCTTGTTCACTACTTTTTACTATTTCTTTAAATTGTTAATAATACATGTCGCTTTAGCTCCCCCTTCGACTTTTTCTTCCCTTTGTGTTTTTGCAGTTATCTTTGATTATTATCAACATTCCTTAAAACTGTCATTTTTTTTTTAATATAATGTTAGTTTTTGAGTATCTATTTATTTTTATACTTTTATTTCTTTGTACTTCCATGGTCATTCGTAATCTTCAATTTTTATAGAGGATCATCATCTGTTCTTCTATCTTTTTTGATACATAATTGTTATATGTCGAGTAACAATAATCTTACAATGCTTTACATGTGTTCTATTAGCTAATCTCTTCTTTTTATTCATATCTTATGTTTTTACAGTTATCCTTGATATGCTTTTCTTATAACATTAGCATGTATTATCCCATCCAGTCTGTTAATTTTCTGTAACATTAACCTCCAATTCTTATTCTATTAACTGGCCTCTTGCTATTTGTTACTGCAGTTATTGATCTTCAACTTTTCTTAAAGCTTTGTAATCTACTATCATATTTGCCCTATTAATTTGCAGCATCCTTCTGTAATGATAAACTACTAACGTTCAATATGCATTTTCAATTTTTCTTAAAAGTTTCAACGCTAATTTGTAATAGCAAATCTTCAATATCAAAGGTGTTGTATTAGTTCCTTCTTTTTGTTTCAGCACATCCTTAAATCTTTAATTTTTTTTAAAGTCCTCATTTGCTGTTCTTCTAATCCTATTCCTTTTTAGCATTGCTGTATAACGGCAGGCTATCAATATAATGTCTCTCCTATCAGTTTTTCCCCTCCCCCCATTTTCTTTTTTTTTCATCTGGAATTTTTCCTAAGAACGTTTACAATTCTTCCTGCCCTATTATATTTCAGCATCTTTCTGTGACCTCAGACCTCTAATATAATGTGTATCCTATTAGTTTCCTTCTCTTTTTTTTATTTTAGCAAACGTCCTTCATCTCCAATTTTTCTTTAAGTTTATTGTTTGCTATTCGACCTGTCCTATTACTTTTCTGCATCGTTCAATAACACCAGACCTCCAATATAATGTGTACTCTATTAATTTTCTCCTCATTTTCTTTTGTTTTTTTTTGTTTCAGCAATTATCCTTAAATCTTCAATGTTTCTTAAAGTTGTCATTTACTGTTCTTCCCATCCTATTATTTTTTATCATCTTTCAGTAAGAGAAGGCCACCAATAGAATGTGTGTCTATTAGTTTTCTCTTCATTTTCTTGTGTTTTGTTTTTTGTTTCAGCAATCGTGCTTCATCTCCAATTTTTCATTAAGTTTATCTTTTGCTATTCTTCTTACTCTATTATACTTCAGTAGCAACAGACCCCCCATATAAAGTGTGTCCTAGTAGTTTCCTCATCTTTGTCTTTTATTTGTTGTTTTTTTTAGCAATCTTCCTTTATTTGCAATTTTGTTTAAGTTTATCATTTGCTATTCTTGCTGTATTATATTTCAGTAGCAACAGACCCCCAATATAAAGTGTGTCCTAGTAGTTTCCTCATCTTTTTCTTTTATTTGTTTTTGTTTCAGCAATCTTCCTTCATTTGCAATTTTTTTTAAGTTTATCATTTGGCATACTTCTTGCTGTATTATATTTCAGCATCATTTTGTAACAGTAGAGCGCCAATATAATTTGGGTCCTATTAGTCTCCTTCTCTTTCTCTTGTATTTTTTTTGTTTCAGTGGTCTTCCTTCATCTTAATTTTCTTAAAATTTATTATTTTCTATTCTTCTTGCTCTGTTATTTTTCAACATTGTTCTGTAACAGTAGATGTTCAATATAATGTATTTCCTATTAGTTTCTTTTTTTATTTTCTTTAGTTTTTCATGTTACATCAATCATCCCACATCCTCAATTTTTCTTAAAGTTTATTGTTTGCTATTCTTTCCATCCTATTACTTTTTAGCAGGGTTCTGTAACGGCAGACCACCAATATACTGTGTGTCCATAATGTGTACTCTATTAGTTTCCTCCTCTTTTTCTTTAAATTTTTTGTTACAGCAATCTTTCCTTCATTTTGTAATTTTCTTGAGTTTATAATTTGCTATTGTTCTTGCTCTAGTATATTTCAGCATCGTTTTGTAATAGTAGACTGCCAGTGTAATGTGTATCCTGTAGTTCCTCCTCTTTTTCTTTTATTTTTTGTTTCAACAATCTTCCTTCATTTTGAAATTTTCTAAAGTTTATAATTTGCTATTCTTCATGCTCTATTATATTTCAGCATCGTTTTGTAATAGTAGACCGTCATGCCAGTATAATGTGTATCCTATAGTTTCCTCCTATTTTTCCTTTTTTTTTTATTTAGTAATCACCGCTCACTTTCAATTTTTTTTTTTAAGTTTATCGTTTGCATTCTTCCCGTCCTGTTACTTTTCAGCATCGTTCTGTAACAACAGATCTCCAATATAATGTGTTTCTCCTTTTTTTTTCAGCAGTCATCCCCATAGTCAATTTTTCTTCAAGTTTATCATTTGCTATTCTTTCCATCCTATTACTCTTCAGCATCGTTCTGTATTAGCAGACCTCCAATATCAAGTATTTCCGGTTAGTTCCTTTGTCTCGTTTTGCTGTTTATTTTCAGCAATTATCTTTAGTCTCCAATTTGTCTTAAAGTTTGTGCTTTTTCTTTTGCTATCCTCGTCTTAACACCTATAATATGTGTTCTATCTATTTACTCCTCTTCAGCAATCTTCCTTCATTTGCAAACTTTTTTAAAGTTTATCATTTGCTATGCTTTTTGCTGTATTATATTTCAGCATTTTTTTGTAATAGTAGACCGCCATGCTAATATAATGTGTATCCTATAGTTTCCTCCTATTTTTCTTTTTTTTTTTTTAGCAATCATCCCTCACCTTCAATTTTTCTTAAAAGTTTATCGTTTGTATTCTTCCCGTCCTGTTACTTTTCAGCATCGTTCTGTAACAACAGATCTCCAATATAATGTATGTCTTCCTCCTTTTTTTTGTTCAGTAGTCATCCCTCATATTTAATTTTTCTTCAAGTTTATCATTTGCTGTTCTTTCCATCCTATTACTTTTCAGTATCATTCTGTATTAGCAGACCTCCAATATCAAGTATTTCCTATTAGTTCCTTTGTCTCGTTCTTCTGTTTATTTTCAGCAATTATCTTTAGTCTCCAATTTATCTTAAAGTTTGTTTTTTTTGCTATTCTTCTTGTCCTAACACCTATAATATGTGTCCTATTTGTTTACTTCACTTTCTCTTTAATTCTTTGTTTCAGCAGTCTTCCTTCATTTTGAATTTTTTTTAAAGTTGATCATTTTTATTCTTCTTGCTGTATTATAGTATTTCAGCATCATTTTATAACACTAGACCTCCAATATAATTTGTTTCCTATTAGTTTCCTTCTCTTTTTCTTGTATTTTTTTTTGTTTCAGCTGTCTTCCTTCAACTTCACTTTCTTAAAGTTTATTATTTTGTATTCTTCTTGCTCTGTTACTTTTAACATCGTTCTGTAACAGTACATCTTCAATATAATGTATTTCTTATTAATTTCTTTTTATATTTCCTTTTGTTACATTAGTCATCCCTCATCTTCAATTTTTCTTAAAGTGTATTGTTTGCTATTCTTTCCATCCTATTACTTTTTAGCAGCATTCTGTAACAGCAGACCACCAATATAATGTTCAGGATCCTTCTGTATTAGCAGACTTTCAGTATTAAGTATGTCCTATTAGTTCCTTTGTCGTTCTGTTTATTTTCAGCAATAATCTTTCGTCTCCAATTGGTCTTAGAATTTGTTCTTTTCTTTGCTATTCTTGTCGTCCTGACACATATAATGTGTCTTGTTAGTTTACTCCTCTTTCTCTTTAGTTTTCTGTTCAGCAATCTTACTTCATTTTGAAATTTTCTTAAAGTTTATTGTTTGCTATTCTTCTTGTCCTAACACCTATAATATGTGTCCTATTTGTTTACTTCACCTTCTCTTTAATTTTTTGTTTCAGCAGTCTTCCTTCATTTTGAATTTTTTTAAAGTTGATCATTTTTATTCTTCTTGCTGTATTATAGTATTTCGGCATCATTTTATACCACTAGACCTCCAATATAATGTGTTTCCTATTAGTTTCCTTCTCTTTTTCTTGTATTTTTTTTTGTTTCAGCGGTCTTCCTTCATCGTCACTTTCTTAAAGTTTATTATTTTTTATTCTTCTTGCTCTGTTACTTTTCAGCATCGTTCTGTAACAGTACATCTTCAATATATTGTATTTCTTATTAATTTCTTTTTATATTTCCTTTTGTTACATCAGTCATCCCTCATCTTCAATTTTTCTTAAAGTGTATTGTTTGCTATTCTTTCCATCCTATTACTTTTTAGCAGCATTCTGTAACAGCAGACCACCAATATAATGTTCAGGATCCTTCTGTATTAGCAGACTTTCAGTATTAAGTATGTCCTATTAGTTCCTTTGTCCTTCTGTTTATTTTCAGCAATAATCTTTCGTCTCCAATTGGTCTTAGAATTTGTTCTTTTCTTTGCTATTCTTGTCGTCCTGACACGTATAATGTGTCATGTTAGTTTACTCCTCTTTCTCTTTAGTTTTCTGTTCAGCAATCTTACTTAATTTTGAAATTTTCTTAAAGTTTGTTGTTTGCTATTCTTCTTGTCCTAACACCTATAATATGTGTCCTATTTGTTTACTTCACTTTCTCTTTAATTTTTTGTTTCAGCAGTCTTCCTTCATTTTGAAATTTTTTTAGAGTTGATAATTTTTATTCGTCTTTCTGTATTATAGTATTTCAGCATAATTTTATAACACTAGACCTCCAATATAATTTGTTTCCTATTAGTTTCCTTCTCTTTTTCTTGTATTTTTTTTTTGTTGCAGCGGTCTTCCTTCATCGTCACTTTCTTAAAGTTTATTATTTTTTATTCTTCTTGCTCTGTTACTTTTCAACATCGTTCTGTAACAGTACATCTTCAATATAATGTATTTCTTATTAATTTCTTTTTATATTTCCTTTTGTTACATCAGTCATCCCTCATCTTCAATTTTTCTTAAAGTGTATTGTTTGCTATTCTTTCCATCCTATTACTTTTTAGCAGCATTCTGTAACAGCAGACCACCAATATAATGTTCAGGATCCTTCTGTATTAGAAGTCTTTCAGTTTGTAAAGTACACCGCGTCATTGATGCGCAGAATGCTAGAAACGTCCAGACGAGTCCATTACGTTCAACAAGGTGATTTCCGCTGTTGTATTCAGTTCATTGCCGTTCGTCGTGTCATTTTGCTTTCTCGTGTATTTATCAAAGCTTAACTCTACTTTTTACTTCTTTTAGCTTTTTAAAACAGTACTTTTCAGAACTAAACAGCTAGGATTGGGATTATTTTCATGTAAGTAAAAATTTTCGTTTACAGTATGAATTTGAGGTTACGATTACCGTACGCGCCTCGAGTAAACGCATATGATACGCCACTGATACCGGCTATTGGCGCATAACTGTAGCCACGCCTATGTACTTCTTGCTTTGACGCCACTCTAGCAGACTTTCAGTATTAAGTATGTCCTATTAGTTTCTTTGTCCTTCTGTTTATTTTCAGCAATAATCTTTCGTCTCCAATTGGTCTTAGAATTTGTTCTTTTCTTTGCTATTCTTGTCGTCCTGACACGTATAATGTGTCCTGTTAGTTTACTCCTCTTTCTCTTTAATTTTTTGTTCAGCAATCTTATTTCATTTTGAAATTTTCTTAAAGTTTATTGTTTGCTATTCTTCCCGTCCTGTTATTCTTTAGCATCGTTCGTATTAGCAGACCTCCAATATCAAGTATGTCCTATTAGTTCCTTTGTCTCGTTATTATTTGTTTGTTTTGTTTTAGCAATTTTCCTTCATCCCAAATTTTTCTTTAATGGGTTGCTCTTCTCGTCCTAATACAAATAATATGTGTCCTATTAGTTTACTCCTCTTTTTCTTATTTTTTGTTTCAGCATTACATTTTGAAATTTTCTTAAAAATTATTGTTTGCTATTCTTCCCATCGTATTACTTTTCAGCATCGTTCTGCAATAACAGACCTCCAATATAATGTGTGTTCTATTAGTTTCCTTCTATTTTGTTTTGTTTTTGTTTCCGCAATCGTCCCTCATCAATTTTTCTTTAAGTTTACTGTTTACTATTCTTCCTGTTCTATTACTTTTCAGCAATGTTCTGTCACAGCAGACCTGAAATACATAATGCGTATTCTATTATTGTCCTTATATTTTATTGCTTTTTAATATGGAACTTTTTTTTTATTAACTTCCAACATGATTTTCGATGTATCCTTTCTGTTGGCTCCGCCTTCCCCTTTTGTTTCAGCAGTTACGCTTAATCTTTTAAGTTTTATTAAAAATGTACATTTGTTCCTTTACCTGTCCTGTTAATTTTCAACATCGTTATGTAACAGCTTAACAGTGTCCGACTAGTTGTGTCATTTCTCTTTTTGTTGTTTGTTAGTCTCTTATAAACAAGGTCTAGCATGCGGAGTACGAGATACCCAGAGTCGGGCAGTATTTAGATACTTTGTATCTAAGATACTTGTTGCAGATACAGATACTGTATCTACTGATACAAAATTATCAGCCTCAGATACTCAGATACATAAAAAGTTTATTTGCAGATGAATGCGTTTCAAACCTGTTCGGCTGTCAACCTTTTCGAAGGCCAGGCTTCATGCCTGGGGTCAATAGCCTTGTCCTTTTCTTTGCGGAGAGGGCGTCAGTCACCCGGCTTTTAATCCCCTGGCCAGGCTGCCGTTATTCTTTCGTGTGACTTTGAGGAGTGCCGAACTCAATTTGATAAGCACTAAAAAAAGTATTTGTATCTGTATCTGTATCCGTGGACCATTCACAAAAGTATCTGTATCTTGTATCTAAAAGATACCGGAATTATGAAAGTATCTGTATCTGTACTCCAGATACTTTTTAAAAGTATTTTGCCCAACTCTGGAGATACCTTAGACACCACCTGCAGTTATCCTTCATTTTCAACATCTTTCTATAACTGAATGTTACAAACTCTTAATTTATGTTCTATAAGCTATATTCTGTCTTTACTTTTTAATAAAGTATCATGTTTTAGCATAATGTTAACTAGATTTCACAGTGTTGTTTGGCCAGGAAATTGCATACTTCACTTTTTTTTTTTTGATATTAATAGTATTACAGAACAATTCCATTAGCAACTGACAAGAAGCAAAATACCTACTTTATTTTTTAAGGAGGGTTCTATAGCAAGCTTGCGATTTCTTTTGAATCATATTGCTTCAAGAATTTCTCGTGTAAAGCACAAATCGGACCCATTGATTCTTTATAGTTGTAGTTTTAACTTACATTATATGCTTTACTTTGGTGTTTCATTAGTAAAACGTCTTCATATCAGCATAGCTCCTTCTCCCTATATTATTTTCTTTTTCATGCATTTGATTTTCTCTATAGTCATCCTTAATCTTATCAGCAGTTCTTAAAACTTTTATGATTCTAGCCTTCTTAGTTTTCAGCTACCTTTTAGACGCCCTGGTGGCCTAGTGGTTAGAGTGGCACAGTAGCGATCAGCGGTCCCGGGTTCAAACCCCGGGGGAGGCACAAATTTACGTAGAAAAACGTATATCAGTCCTTCTCAGGACTAACCAAGAACACCTGAAGACGGGAGTAGATCAAAACTCCCGAAACGTTGTGTGATTTACACCTTAGACAGTGGAAAAAGTCCGAAAAACATATCATTTTAGACGATTGTTCCACTTTGATTCCTTAGTACTGCAAGTATCATGGTTATACAGAACTATTCTCCAGATAAAGATTTTTATAAATTTATTGTCTAAATAAGTATAATTAAAATGTTAAAAGGTCATTTTTATTATAAAAAATGCCCTTAAAGCTTGCTAAATTTTACAACGTATTTAGTATGTGCTTCTATGAACCATTATTTCTATAGACCAAAAGCCTTATTCGTTCAATCAATTATTAATTGATCTGACTGTTATTTACATCTTGTCCTTGTTATTTTCCATTTTATTCATTTTTAGTAAATATTGAAAGTGCTGTTTTAAAACATGACTGTTCAAAATAATGTTTTAATTACATACACCAGTAAGTACTGTGAATTGTACTCTCTCACAGTTTACTTCTTCCACTTAATTTAGGACTCTGTTAGAGCAATTGCTAACTTGTTTATTTATTTTTAGCTCAAATGCGAGGAAAAGTAGTATTTATAACAGGTGCCTCCAGTGGCATTGGAAAACATACAGCAATAGCGCTGGCCAAACATGGAGTTAAACTGGTTCTAGCTGCTCGAAGACAAGCAGAGCTAGAGGCGGTTAAGGAACAGTGTATAGGTAACTTCTAATTGCGCTACTGAAGAACCTATTGTAGCTTTTTAAATTCTGGTTTTTAACGTGGGAAGTATTTCCTTGCTCCTTTTTTCAAAATTATTTCAAAGATTTTCTGTTGAAAATAATAAAATATTTCTGATTGCTTCATGATATTTAGGAGAGTTACCCATTTGTATTAGAACACCACAAAAAAGGGATAAGCTAACTTCTTCCATTTCACACCGTCTAAGTTTGTAACTGATCGACTTTCAGCAAGTTCTAAAGGAAAGCTGACTTCAGAGGATGTACTTGTTCTTCCAATGGACATGTTAGACATCAGCAGCCATCAAAAAAAATTTGACCAAGCCGTGCACCACTTCGGGCACGTCGATATACTCCTAAACAACGCTGGCCGCTCCCAAAGAGCAGATTGGGAAGCCATTGAACTACAAGTCGACAAGCAACTTTTCGAGCTGGATGTGTTTTCTACCATTAACCTGACGAGAATTGCTGTCAGATACTTTAAGACACAGAACAAAGGCCACGTTGCCGTCAATTCTAGCATAGTGGGAGTTTTTCCGCTTCCCTATTCCGGGACTTACTGTGCAGCCAAGCATGCCCTTCATGTATGCTATCGTTTTTGTTCGTTTGAATATAATGACTTGGTTCTTTCAGGGCTATTATAATACATTGAGAATTGAAAAACGGGGAACAGGCATGCATCTAACTGTGACTGTTTTTTGCCCGGGACCTACTTTCAGCAACTTTTTACAAGAATGCTTCACAGACAGGCCAGGAGAGGTGTGGACTGTAATAAGTGACTGAGTTTAGTATACTTTCTAAAATTGTAGAAATATGGAGCTTCTATGATGCGTACTGATCGCAGAATGACAGCTGATCGTTGCGGGGAATTAATCGCTGTAGCTCTAGTAAATGAAACGAAGGAATCCTGGATGGGCTTGTTTCCATTTATGCCTCTTGCTTACCTCTATGTGTACTTTCCTAACTTTTTGGATGTGTAAGTTATCTCGGCTTTGGTGTTATTGATATTTAAAAGTTTTAATTTCAGGTGTTTGAAAGTAATTGGACCGCAAAGATTATATAAATTGCGTGATGGTAAAGGTTCCATGTTAACTGAGGTATGAAATTATTTAAAATTAATTAATTTCGTACTAACACACTAGGTATATTATTACATAAAAGTCTGGGTAAGAATCTAGTTTAGCGACAAACTCCGATCGACATGTGCTATACACCATTCGACGCGTCTCTGACATACACGTAGCAGATATAATATTTAGATACAAGAGCTGTTCTGTTAACTGTTAGTAGCAAACATTTGTATAGATTGAAAGCTCAGTTTTGACACAGACTGACACAAAATCTTACCTGCTACCTCAAATTTGACATAGACAGTAAGAGAAACGTCAAGTTCAATGGCAAACGTTGGTATTAAAAGTAATGACTTTTAAGACGGTTGCGGAAAAAAGTAGTTACTTCCTTAGGACATGGAGATGATGGTCGTTCTAGTGGAAGGGAGATTCGCCAATACAGTCAGGGAACATTTGTAACGGATTCTGACTGTTGTAAATAGGTGGACGAATGGAGAAGGCCTTCGAGTCGGTCCCCAAAAGACCACAATAGTTCCATTTACTCAAAGGTATAACAAAGAATATGAAACTACATGGTACAAGACTACTTGGACGTATGGCAAAAATATGAAAATGCAATTGGACTTCGGAGTATCAATGGCAGCAAGATTAAACCGGAAAAACAGCCCAAAGACCTAAAATAAGAGCAAAAAGTAAAAGAACAAACAATGAAGATATAGTAACTGATGTATCGCTGCTAAATAAATTTCACATTGGCAGCGATCATAGGCTGACCAAGGCGGCAGTCGCTGATATTAATACTAAAATATAGAGATAAAATTAACAAGTTACTGGAGTAAACCAGGAAAAATATCAAAAAGCTCTGGAATCTAAGCTATCACCAGCAACACAAATCAATCACCTGGAAATGAACAACTATCGGAAAAGATCACTAATGCCGTCAGGATAGTAAGAACAGTCAGTAGTGTAAATTAAATAAGATAAACATGGAAACTGAGAAGCTTATAGAAGAAAGGAGACAATTAAACTGAAGCACAGCTGAATACAAAGAGCTTAATAAAAAAATATAAAAAGATATATGGACACTTGTGATCACATACACCACAAGGATCATCACAGAAACTATAGAAGAGCAAACCTGTCAATAGGAAAAGTTAAAGTAAATCACTTTAAAGGGAAAGGAATATAGCAGCTGATATTTACCACAAATACTGAAGATAGCAAAGTTTTACAGAGAGTTATATACCTCCAGAACCACATCAATTCAAAGAACAGATTAAAAACGTAAATTTCAAAGAAATCCCAGATGAAAAACTGCCAATTTCCTGGAGAAGATCCGATAACCAAAGAAATGGTGACATTTGGAGGACAACCTTTACTAAAAGCCATTAAAATACAGCTTAATCGACGTCTTGAAGATTAAAGGGTTTTCTTTAAATAGAAAAATAGTGACACAATTCTAATATATAAAAAAGGTGACACTGCCAACATGGGGAATTACTGGCCAATATGTCTACTGTCCCATCTGCACAAAATACTGACAAATCATATAAACTGGATGCAGAACTTACGAGGATTAGACTCGGTGTTTAGTTTTTGTGTGCGGCAACGTGGGCCGGTCATACGTAGCACAACTTTATGTCCCACTCTCTGCGGTGGAATAAAGCAAGATGCAAATATTACAGTTACTCAGTGCACTTACTGCTATGACATCGCACAGAATAAGTGATCTACACGCACAGCCTACACGTCCATACTCAAGAAATTTTAAAATCGACAAGATTAACACCCAGTAATACTGATCGTTGCAATAATTAATGGAAGGGCATTTTACTAAATTATTGTACTAAACAATGGATATTATTTTATATAATTGTCTAAAGTTTCATTCAACTGACAATAATGTACCATGGCACCTAACTGTTCAAATTCTACTAAACCTTACGTCTATTTTTTCTTAATACAGGTGGTGCTCTTCTTTTTGTGTTGTTATTACTTTGCTTATAATTTCCCATGGTAAAACGGCATGAAAACACAGATTGCACTTGCTCACTGAGTAGTCACCAAATACTGCCACTGTACAGGGTTATTCATTATAAATTACCCACCCCTTATAATCGTTATTATTGCCTATAGAAAAAAAAGTTTTAAATAAAAGTTATGTGGTTATAACTGAATTTTGTTAAAATGCTATCAAAAGTACAGTGGCGTGCATAATTAAGGGGATACAAAAAAGTAATATATTTTTTTAAATGGAACACCCTGTATATTATTAAATTTTTGGAACGACCTTTTTTTACTGATTTCAAAAATATACCATATGTTACCCTTACCTTATACCGTTTTTGAGTTATTAAACGTTGAATATCTTAGTTAAACTAGTTACTGTAAATAGGAATTATTAAAGTAAGCTATGAAAATGCAACTATTTTGTTTGATAAGTGACATTTCTTTAATGAAATAATAAAAATTAGTTATCATTTATTTATATTTAAATTTCCTGAATAAAACTTTGTTATATTTAATAATGTTAACTAGTTTAACTAAGATATTTGACGTTTAATAACTCAAAAACGGTATAAGGTAAGGGTAACATATGGTATATTTTTGAAATCAGGAAAAAAAGGTCGTTCCAAAAATTTCATAATATACAGGGTGTTCCATTTAAAAAAATATATTACTTTTTTGTATCCCCTTAATTATGCACGCCACTGTACTTTTGATAGCATTTTAACAAAATTCAGTTATAACCACATAACTTTTATTTAAAACTTTTTTTTCTATAGACAATAGTAACGATGATAAGGGGTGGGTAATTTATAATGAATAACCCTGTACAATGCAGTAGGCGTACAATTAGCCAACGATTTTCTCTGGACGATGCAGCAACGTTATTCTGAGCCATTTTTTTAAATGAAGTGTCCACAAAGCACTTCATAAGCTCAACAATACAACAAAATTTTAATTCTACGTTTACTGGTTCTAATGTAATTCACTTTTTACAAAAAGCAGTGTTTAACTCGCATTCATCTCTTTCTAACTAAAGTAGACTTATAGAAGGAAATGATTACTACAATTGACGGCGTAAAGTATTTACGTGTGGACGTTTTAAATGTCGAATTATTAAATCGGTCTAGTTGCAAATATTACCTTTCTTTCTTTTTTTTAGGAAAAAACCGAATAAGTGCCAATGTTTTCGTTCCATAATGCTGGTGTGATATCTCTTTATTAACGTATTAAGTATTTGTATTTTTAAGATGTAAATACAATAAGGATAAGTGTAGTGTAGTTTTTTAATGCTTTTTTACATTTTAATTAGATTGTATCGAAACTGTTAACTGTTAACTGGTAATATTGTACTTTACTGTAGTGATTTTATTTGATCATTTTTAATTTATGTTTCTACATTAATGATTATTGATTTATGTTGCTCTTATTTCAATTCATGTTTTTATACTTTCAAAAAATTGTGTTTTTTTGTAATTAATTTTTACAACTTAATAAAAAATCACATCACAAAATTTATTGTGCTATGTCCTATGTGTAAATGAGCTAATAAAAGGCGGGGGGGGGGGCATGTCAATGCTCACACTGCCCTAATTCTGGTTCTTACGCCCTTGCATTGTCCTTTCCTTTAAAATGTTTTATATGTGATACACAGTTGCGATATTCCTCTATGGTTTTTACATTTTGCTTTATCACCCTTCTTATATATCAGAGAGACTATGCTTTCGTCCCATTCTTTTAGCATCATTTTCTATTTGTGTCGTATCGGGTTGATTTTGCTCATGTTAGTTGTCCATTCCCACATTTTATCGTGACATTTGCTACTAAGACCTTTTTTATTTCTTCAATTGGTGGTTTTCATCGAATTTAGCCAATTTTCTAAATCTTATACAACTTCTCTCCAATTCGAACTCAGTAACTCTGCAAAATGCTGTTTGGAGGTGTTTATCTCTTTAGGTCTGCCTATGACATTCCCTGTCTTCTTTCTTGTGGAAATATATTCGGTCCCTGACGTTTTGTTTTAAAGTTCTCTTCTATCTTTCTAGTTTTTCATTAATTACTGTTCTCTTGTTCTTTCTTAGTAGTCTGTTGGTTATCTTTCTAATATCATCGTAATTTACCCTCAAGTTCTGTGTTGGTTTTGCTATGTGGGAATATCTTATATGCCTTATTTTTATCTATGATTGTAGTTTTTCACAGCGCCCCTTTATCCTATCGTCGTTTCCCATACTTACTTCTAGTTTTTGTTTATACGCAGGCTATTTTGTCAACCTCCAATTCAGTAAAAATAAAAACAAGTATGAATATGAAACATTTATTGTATGGAAAATGAGGTACATCTCAGATATACTTGTTTCTACATAATGGCCATTTCGACAAAAGCACTAGTTTTTCTAACCCTCCACAAAGAATGTTGCCTCCTGGTCACTCAGCTAACCATTCACTTTGGCTTTCAGCTGCTCCTTCTTTACACTTTTGGCATCATTCTCGCACACAGCCATTGCTCCTAAACTGTACTCATCCAACAACGAATTGTGACTGCATTATGACCTTCAGCGATGAGCCTTCAGCCAGAAGATAGTGTATTATGGCTTACTGCGCTGGCCAACTACGAGCCGTAATTCATTGAGGAGATACAATAAATGTTTTATATTCATTCATTTTTTCAACCCCCCTGAATAGGAAATTGGAGAAAAAACAGTCCTCGTACTATCGTCCCATTTTTTGATTTCCTATTATTTATTAATCCTCTCTTGTTCAGATTTTCTTTTGATAGGCACTTAATTCATGTCTATACATTACTTTCGAAAAGTAATTTAGGAGAATATTGGTCAAAATTATTTAATATGTATGATTTTTGATCATAAATAAAAATCATATAGTCGTGAAACATACTTTTCCTGCTGCTGATCATATAAGTCAGTGATACAGCCTTAGAAACAAAACGTGTAAGCCGGTGATTATATTTGTTTGTTACTTTTATACCAACATACCAATTGATCTTGCTTTAAATACTATTAAAAACAACTGGAATCGAATTAAAAAGTACACAGATATTCCACTTAATGCGTTCATCCAAGCAGTTGATTTCATTCTAAACACTACCTATTTTACTTACAATAATACAATTTACACCCAAACTTTTGGTTATGCTACGGGTTTGCCTATTTCCTCAACTATCGCTAATCTTGTATGTCTAAATCAAAACAACGATTTTTCTCTTTATTTCAGATAACGTAGACGACATCATAATGGCTACCAATTCAGTTAATAAACAAAATTTCTTTAACCTTTTCAACAATGTACACCCAAGATTAAAATTTCTAGTGTAAATGAAAACAATAATGCCTCCATAAACTTTGTTGACCTAACATTAATCAGACAAGCTAATGGAAATATATTAACGAATTGGTTTCAAAAAAACATAAAAACTAATAGATATTTAAATTTTAATTCTAATACCACAACTATATACAAAAAAAGTGTAATTAACAATTTAGTCGACCGGGCAATCAAACTATCTTCAAAACAATTTCATAAAAAAAACTTAGAAATCATTAGAAATATCTTAATTATAAATGAATATCCAATTTATTTTATTAAAAAACAAATTAAAAATCGAATTAATATAATTAACAATTGCAATAAAATTAATCAGTCAATAGATCTACAACCAAATTGCTTGGGCAAAGAATATAATTCAAACATTTCGAACAAAAAAAAATTCATTAACTCTATCCCAAAACTTTCTGAAAAAATTGAAAAAGAACTTAATAAATACAAACTCATAACAACATTTAACGACCACAATACGTTAGGTAAAAAGTTTTTCACGAATTTAAAAGACAAGACTGAAAATAATATGCAATCAAAACTTGTTTATCAAATTAACCGTAATAATTGTAACTCCATCGACATAGAATAAACAAAACAGCTATTAAAGAACAGAATTAGTCAACACAAATACCCCAATGCAATTAATTATAGAACTGATATTGATAGCCTCAGTTCTAGTTATCATAATTTGTTTAAATACAATTTTTATATACTTGAACCAAATATTTTACTCTTATATTCATGCGAACATTTCAATTAAATCAAAATTTAACTTAATACTTCTCTACCCATGTCACCTGCATTTCCGAACTTTCTACACTTCTGCGCATTGACTGATAACTTAAATATGTGAACGGACTTGCAAGCACCTCTTTCAAATTTCATTTGCATTCTGCTTTCAGAACAGCTAAGCTTTCTAGTTTTTAATTACATCAAAGTATGGATTATACATGAATAATAACTGCCTTTATTAATTATTAATTTATAAAAAAACTTTGGAACTGTCGTGAAGGAATTTTCCAAAAATCCTTATACTCTAATCATGTTGTAACACTTACTTACTTACTTACTTATCCGTCCTCTTCTACCGCATCGCAGTGTAGAGGTTTAGGAGATAAACTTTTTCCAAGCTCTCCTATTTTGAGCTAGTCTTTTTGCTTCGCGCCAGGTGGTGTCCTTTTTGCCGAGTAACTCGGCAACATCAGAGTTTCATGACTTCCGTGGTCTTCCCCTCATGTTGTAACACTACCTGGTTATATTTATTTTAGTAAATTAAACGGTAGCATTAATACGGTATGCCCTTATTAATGGTAGCTTCTGTTTTAGCCAGGATTCGGTTTACTTATACTTTGACTGATTCAAATGAACAAGACTTAACAGAAGATACATTTATTTACTATGTACATGTCATCAAATAAAATAAACCCTGTACTAAATTATATACAAGTTATTTTTGTATTCGGTTCCGATCTTGTATTAGACCCTAGAGCGGTAGGCCACCTCAGTTACATCGGCGTAGGACGGCGATGTTCACTATGGGCGGTCGTTGGGCCGAGCGGTGGATTCGTTTCAATGTTGGCAGAACTGTAACACCAAAACAAATTAAAAATAACAAGTTTCAGCTAGTGCCGGTGTAAATAAACGAATCGATCTTTAATTTATTTCAATAATTACAAAGGTAACTGATCGCAGGTATATGTTAGTGACTTTACGTGGGTGCTCGTGCACGTAGGTGTACTTGAGATAACCCAGATGATAACTTGACCTCGACCGCAGGTCAAATTCCAACCGGCTGGATCTGCACGTCTACGCGTGTCAAGGTTAATGTACGAATTATTCTTCGACAAGGTAAGTTCGGAGTTTTGCTAAAGTTATCGGAGTCGTTTATATCCTTGTGAAATGCGATACGGGCATCAGATTCTAAAATCTAGCTTCGGCAAGTTTTGACAACCAAATACTTGAAAGTATGTTAATATTTTAGCTAAACATTAGCTGGCACGTTAATATTTTACGGGAATTTTGCCTGATCGCATTTTCACCCTTCGGGGCTGTTGGATATTCAATCTGCTTTCGTTAGCGGTGAAACTTAATAATTTCTCGGGGCTGCCGAAATCACAAACGATGCGAAACAATTAATTCCGATACTCCAAATCTGAATTAAATCACACGCAAGCGACTAGGACAAGTCTCGCGAAATACCAACCCGCAGCCAGTTCACTCCGATAAACCAGAACTGAACGGTGCGGAGTCGAATGTTTCAGTGTTTAAAAAGATACAAACATCCAGATTAACACAAACCGATATCCCAGAGCTGTGTTCATCGAGATGCCAACAGGCACCTGGTAGAGTCGAGTTTTTGGCTCGAGTTCTTCTGGTATATTTCTGGTCCGCGAATCGGCTGAAGGCCCGGGTTAATTTCGGGTGGTCCAGCTAAGGCAGGCACGAAGCCTCGCTCAGCTGAAGCCGCGAGATCGGTTTGGGGAAGCGAGTTCGCTCCGTCGGAATAATAATCTGCAGTCCGCGACGCGATTGCAATTTATATGTTGCGGTCGGCTACTCGGGACTCGTCGCGCATCGGAGAAGGGATGCGTACTGGACGAACTGCCGTACCATCGGCGCAGATCGAGCAGCTCGCGGTTCGAGCGGACGGGGAATTTCCGATTGTTGTAACTTCCATTGTTGGGCTATGCGAAAATTAAGCGCTTTTAATTTGTAATTAAATTCGGTAGCGCTTAATTTAGAGCGAAACGAATGTAAGTACACATGTTAAAGGAAAACCTAATTTGTTCGCTAATCCTATTTTTTCTATTTTCAGAATGTAATAAACTTTTAAATTGTAATGAATTCATACATTACTGAAGAAACCACCAAAAATGGCGAAACGTTTAATAATTTTTAAATTTTCTTCAACTTCAAATTAAAGTATGTTTCACGACTATATGATTTTTATTTATCATCAAAAATCATACATATTAAATAATTTTGACTAATATTCTCCTAAATTGCTTTTAAAATTTTACGCAAGTCAAATAATTTATGAAAAATTTTAAATACGTTAATTTCATCACAAAGTTGGTGTCTACACTACTGAAACTTCATACATTTTTGACATCTTTTTCCTTACTAACGCTGGTGATTTTCAAAACCATTTTAATTTGTAGTTTTTATTTGGTAGTACAAAGACTATTTAGTTAATTTTCAAGAAAAATGCATACTTAAGAATACTTTATTTTTCAAAATTCTTTTTACACGTTTATTCATTCTTTAAAACCGCTTCTCGAAAACAGGCAGAAAACCATTTTTGGAAGATCATCTAACATCTACTGATTTTCAGCCGCCGCCGCAACATTTTAGTTAGGAAATAGAGATTACAGGTTAAGGACCATGTATGCTTCTTTTAATCTCTGAAAACAAAAAGAAATCACTGAGACAAGATGCGGACTGTATGGAGAGCGAGTGACCACTGACCAACTGGACTCCAGATTCATGTAAGCATTTTAAAGTATTTGTGGCCGTATGCGGAGTTGCGTTATTGTGCCCGGCAAACCTGATTTTTAGTGATTACTATACAATTTTTCAAAAATTTGTATATACCCATCAGAAGTTACAGTTTTACCATTATCAAGAGAAATTACTGCTACAGTATTTTTAAATTTCAAATTCAAACAAATTAACTTATTACTATCATTAAATATACTATCTTATTCCCCAAAATAAATAGTATAGTATAATATACATGTTACATAATACATATAACTATGAGGAAGCAATGTTAGTCAGATCTAAAAGAGAGCCCCTGCTCTACTGTACCACCGCTTCAAAGAAAATGTAAGAAATTTAATATGATGCAAACAATAGCAATAACAATAACAATAAGGCCGGAATTATCAAACTTATATGAGTAATATAAAATAAGATTGATATGAAACACGCAGGCTGAAATAGAAACCGCGGTGACCGTCATGATTAAGTGCCGGTGGATACACGCAGTTCAGTTAACATCTGTCTGCCACCCGCCTAGACTACGCGCATCTTTCCCTGAATATTGGGAAAAATATCATAGGTAAAGTTTATACGGCTAATCTACGAAGAATTTGAAAATAAGGCACGTACCAGCGACAAGAAATCAGAGCCCCATAAATTATTTTAGGCCGACCGCCCGGCGTCAGAAAGCAATAGACGAACGTAAAACTCAGGCAGCACCCAAGTTCGGAAAAATGAATAAAACAAATACACCACGCTGTCTAGGATACGCGTGTTTTTAATCAAAGGGAAGTGAAAATTAAGCGCTTTCAAACAAATGCAGCCCCGTCCACGAATCTCCCCAACTGTCCAAACGCGCCAACAAAAACCACATAAACAGGATCAAACTCAAGCGGCACAGGGCCACTACATTTGGTCGAAAATGGCTTAAAGCCGCGCCAACTGGACCCCGTTAGATTCGAAACCTTAATGAGAATAATTAGCGGAAGCGTAATCAATACCCCTGCTTCTTTAGTATCAAAATACGCCCCACGATAAGAGGAATTTAATGAGTCCACGTTCTATCTTCGCAAAATCCTTATCTTAATACAAAGGGGCTTACAAATTAACAACCAACGCGGGGAGTTTAGCACCAAAAATCCCCGAGTCTGGTATCAAAATAATAATCTTTTTATCAGCAATACAGTGCCGTAAAAATCAGGTCGCTAATTAATCGCGCCGCGTGATTAACCGCGGAACTCCCCCACGCGCCTGAAACAGTTTAAAATATTATTTTTAAAAGTGCGCAAGGAAGTCGTAGGTAATGCATTATATATTTTAGACACGTTATAGATAAAAAGTCGTTTAAAGAGTTTAGTACAATGGATCGGAATGGATAACAAGCCTCTATGGCGAAGATTAAGATTATGAATATCAGTTTGAAAACTTATTTTATTGTAGAGATATGGGGGTGACTCCAACAAGATAGTCCCTTAAAAGAAGACAGCAGCATGTAGAAAGCGTCTTGCTCCATGTTTAGCCTCTCTCCGTATTCCGTGGATTAGCCATAAACAAGAGTTTTGGACTAATTGTATTTTCTTTAATGTTGTTTTGTCTATACAGAACCCATAGTGTATCGCGGAAATTAAAATGTGGTAGAACTAGTGAGTCACATAGTAGCTTTTTAAAAGTACTATCACTTAGTGCTTGCCTGTTACTGTACAGCAATTTCAAATTTCAACAAGCTTTACGTAGACAAATATTTGTGTTCACGAAATCTTAAGTCTTTATCTTATCTATACTATTATATAAAATTGAATGTATGTTTGCATGTCCAAAAATTCTGGCCACTTCCAGAGGGGTAAAGATTGTAGAAACCTAAAATTTGACATAGTTATAAGTTTTAAGATTCGAATAAAGAAAACAATCGGAAAATTAGTAAATCATCCCCCAACCCCTTAGACTCTAAGATTCGAAAGAATTCTAAGTGGATTTTAGATCCATTTTCAGTGACGTCAAAACCAGCAGCCCTCACTGCGGCACAATATGAGGACCTTATAGACATGGTTTCGGATAGCCACTGTCAGGCATTATACAATGTAAACCAACTTCCTGAATTTTGGGCTCAGTTAGGGGAGGATCTTTCGATATTAAGTTGAAAAGCCAAATTGCTCTTACTGCCTAGTGGTATTATGTACCACTGTGAAACGACTTTTTTGGGGTACACGGCTACAAAAACTAAATATCGAGCTCGTTTGGAAGCAGAAGACGATATGTGTCTTCAACTGACTTCTGTGACACTAGACATTGACAAAGTCTGCCGCAAGAAGCAGGCACATTGTTCACATTAACGTCTAGTGTACATATATCATTGTAACATTTTTTAAATATCTTAACTGGTTATTATATTATTTTGTAGAATTAAATAATAAATAATATTGTCTCGTTCTTTTTTACTGTTGTTTCTTTTATTAATATATTGAAATGGTATTAAGCCCACAATTTGGCTCTGTTTGCAGTGAAAATATTTAACCAAGTCATCAAAGCACAGAGTTAAGATATTTTGTATAATTACAAATTTAAACAATAATCAAAGTATTAAATGTATTGATAATGAGATGCGAGAAGGAGTAATTAGTCGGATAAAGGCACGCAAAAGCAAAGCATATTTCAGAGGGTTTGAAATTTGCTTTTGAATAAAGTAATATAATTAAAATGATAGGTTTGTGCATATGTAAAGCCAGACCAAACGAAGGTAATTGACACAAAAGGTTGTCATCTGCATATCAATGAGCGTAGTTATCAATGAAAGCAAAGGACAGTGAAAATTGTGAGCAATCTGAAGGGTAGATGAAGATAAAGATAATCGAGAATATTGCAAAGAGCAATCCTGAATGTAGGCAACAGAAGAGAAGCAAGCCACGTAAAAGTGGTGGACTCGGATACCAGTGTATAAAAAACAAAGTGCAAAAGAGCAGAGCAGTGAAATTAAAAACGTTTGTGAGTGCAACGCTAAAGAACAATACTAGTTATAAGAAAAAGACAATATTTTAGATTTAAGAAAATGTTAGATTTTTAATTTATGTAATCAAACTTTACTCCATTTGTGGTTAATATTATCAAAACTAATTTTCAATAAATAGTAAAAGAACACCGTATCATAGCAACCTGGTGTTATTTTGTTATTAACGAAAAGAAAAATTGAAAAGAGAAATTAATGTAGCTTGTCGAATTTGTCCTCCATATTTCACTAATGTTTAATGATAATAAACGTGTTTTTCCAATTATAAAAAGTAGTCCAATTTATTGCCCAAGTGTCAGTGCACCTGTGGGAATGTTTGTAGCAATTTCCACGACATAAAAGTTAAAATTTCCAATCTCATCCTGGAGTGGACGTGAGCGGCTGAGCACGATTTGCGTCAGTCTGTGTCAAAACTGAAGCAAAACCTAACCTGCTAACAGCGAATTTGACATAGACTTACAGTGTCACCAGTGTCAGTTATCAGCCATATGATTTAATGCACGACATGACTTCAACAGTTCCAAAGCCGACTAGACCACAAATTCTAATGAACACCCGTTACAATTACTACGTTTTGAAAATAAACTTAGTTTTAAGTAATTTTTCGTAAATATATTTTTTTTATTATGGACTTTCGTTATTCTTCACTGTGCCAAGTATTAAAAATATGTTGTTATTGTGTAGGGTTAAAAATCTGTTCTATACAGACCCACACCTATTGGGATCTTGTAATTATACAGTTCTGCTACATTTATTTATATTGAATTTTTGTATAAAGCTTATATTATTATAATCTGCATATCGATTGCAAAGGCAATGATTGAGGGAAGTGTTACGTATTGTAATGGTTTTAGAGTAAGGGTTTGATATCAGATTAAAAAGCTTAAAAGAATACAGTATAAAATTACAAAGATGAATTGAAGTATTAGAAGGATATTAAAATTATTAATATTGTAACGGCCTGGCGATCAGGCAGCTGCAGACTTGTGAGTCACGGCCGCCGAGACGGTCTTGGAGCCAGCTGCGGGCAGATGAGTCATGTTCCAGACGCCTGGAGAAGCGACCTTGCAGCCAGATGCAAGGGATGACTCACGCTTTCGAAAACACGCCCGAGGTCAACACATGCGAATGCCGGAATGTACGAGCGAAATCTGGAATGTTCTAGAAGGAAAATCAGTTCTCATTCAGTTCTCCGGCAGTTCTCATCAAACTCGAAGGCGTAAGGCCGACACATAAATAAACGCGTGTATAACATAAATAGCCACATAATTGATATTTAATCTAGTGTAAATAAATAGAGTGTATAACCATATAAATTATTACTGTTAAGCCGTATATAAATAATTAGTGTATCGTTGTTAGAAATAGTGCCTGTAGTTTATAAGTAATTTTTGTTCTGCCTTCATAATTCTTGTGTTTGTAAATAATAATAATAACTCATTGTAAATAAATGTTTAATACAAGAAGCGTCGTATAATTGTGTAAATAGCCCGAACGTAAAAACGTAACAATATGTATTTGGTAAAGAAATGAAGTAGAATTAAAATTCAATTGAATGATGCTATATAAGAAACAGAAAGGTTCTAACATAATTTAATTATTATTTGAAATAAAGTTGAGGATTAATATCAAATACGTATTCGAGAAATATAATTCAAAAGAGTGGGTGTTAAATAAATATGATACAGATTATATAGTGTTGGAGGGTTGTGCCTTGTGCATTATAATAAAATTTGCGAGAATAGTTAAAAATGGAATTTTAATAGATTTGAAGATGCAGTGATGTTAAAGGGAAGTTTGGATATAGTGAGAGTGCCATATGTAAAACAGTTATAATCTACAAAAGCAATTTCTGAAATTGGATGCAGAACTAAGTTTATTGTCAATCAATTACATCAGTTCCCGTTTAATTCTCACGGAGTTAAGACATAAATTGAACGCGGAGATAAAATAAGCGTGCAGTGAGTGCGGCCGTAAGGCCAGGTCTGTGTTATCGGTCCCCGATAATCCAACGGTATTTCGGTCGTACTATTAATATTTTAAATTTATAAACTGTTGTGAACTTTATTAAATATTACAACAAAAGTCTCACAATGCAAAACAGCGCAGGATCCCAGCAGGTAAATGCAAATAGCTATCTCATACACTCAATCCCAAACTATCCTGCATCTATCAATGTGCCTCCAAACAACAATACACAGATGTTTCTGCAATCGCAACCTCAAGTGCAATGGTATAATCAACCGCATTCACAACCAAATCCACAATCAGTGATAAACACTCAGTGGCAGCAGCTACAACAAGCTTACCCGATGTATCCCACTAATTATCAACAGACAAGCACGCAGATGCAGCCAATGGCATTGCCTTACTCTACTCAAATGGACTGGAATAGAGAGGAAATAATGCAAAATGAAACTTTATTGATGTCAAACACTCTAATCCCCAATAACGACAATAATTCGATAACAAGTGAAGAAACAACGACCCTTTTAAAACCTAATGATTTTCAAGAAATAAAAACAAGAAAATACAAAAGAAAGAGAACTAACAACCCTACTCAGACTAATACTCAATCAACAGCGCCAGCAGATAAAAATCCTGTTGCCACTAGCAATAGATATCAAATCCTAGCAAATCAGGGAAACCCCCCGACATCAAGCACTTCAACAGAAAATAATGTCAAACTCCCAAAACCTCCTCCAATTCACATACACTACGTAACAAACATAATTCCTTTATTACGCATTATTGATGCACACCTAAAGAAGGACGAGTATCAATATCAATTAACAGCAGGAGGCACCATAAAGCTCCTGATTACGACAGTCGAAAACTATAAAAAGCTAATTAAGATCCTTGACGAAAATAAAGTTGTTAGACACACATTCATCCTACCTGAGGATAAGCCATGCAGAGTTGTGATAAGAAACCTGCATCACTCCATAGATAAAAAAGATATAAAGGAAGCACTAGAAGCATTAGGCCACCAAGTAAAGAATATCACTGGAGTTCAGCATCGTATTAAGAAGACCCCACTAAACTTATTCTTTATTGATCTTAAACAACAAACCAATAATAAAGAAATCTACAAAATTACCACTCTATTAAATGCCATCATCAAAGTCGAACCTCCCAATCAAAAAAGAGAATTAGCACAATGTAAAAGATGCCAATGTTATGGTCACACACAAAACTACTGCACAAGACCATTCTGATGTGTAAAATGTGCTAACAACCATGATTATAGAACATGCCCCAAGAAGAAAGGGGACGGAGGCAAAGCAAGATGTGTACTCTGCCAAGGAGAACATCCTGCTAACTATCGGGGATGTTCAGTTTACAAAGAAATCAGAAACAGACGATTTCCTCCACTCAGGGATCGCCGAGTTACACCAGTACAGACTCAACATCCAGCCGCAAATCCAGAAGTAGCTTCTCAAGTTATGAATAAGTCAGGTCCCACTAACAAGGTAACACAAATTCATGATCCCCACACATACGCCAACAAGGTTCAAGGGAACCATCATGATCTACAAAATCCACCGCAATACTCAAACACCATAGTATCCTTTATGCAACAGACTATAGACTCCCAGCGAACCATGATCAACCAGCTCATGGAAGAAATACGAGATTTAAAAAATCTAGTGACGCAATTAGTGAACTCGAAGAATCCATAATGGCTCAAACATTTAAAATAGCCCAATGGAACGCCAATGGTCTGGTCAATCACCGCCATGAAATAGAAGCTTTTCTATTACACCACAACATTGACATACTATTGATCTCCGAAACGCACTTCACAGAACTCTCATACTTTAAAATACGAGGTTATAACATCTTCAACACCAATTATCCCAATAATACAGCTAGAGGGGGTTCAGCAATATTAATAAAACACCATATAAAACATCATGAAATACCAAACTACTGTTCTGAATTTATCCAGGCAACCACAGTATCTATAGAGGACTGGATTGGACCTCTAAATATCTCTGCTGCTTACTGCCCATCCGGACACAGACCGGATAAAGAAAGCCTTGAAAGGTATATACGAACATTAGGAAACCGATTTCTGGCTGGAGGTGATTTCAACGCGAAGCACCCCTTCTGGGGGTCGCGCATTCCCAACCCAAGAGGAAGAATGCTACTATCTATCATGCAAAACAATCAACTGAGTCATCTTTCTACATATCAGCCCACCTACTGGACGACTGATTTAACAAAGATTCCAGACCTGCTTGACTTTTTTGTGGTCAAAGGCATACCTCAAGGTTATCTAGAAATCTCGTCGTGCCTTGACCTATCCTCGGACCATAGCCCTATAATAGCGCAAATTAGTACAACACTAATAAGTAAGACTAGATCCCCAACCTTAACAAATAAAAAAACAGATTGGCACTACTTCAGAGACGTACTACAGGAAAACATAAGCACTACTATCCCACTGAAAACAGAAGAAGACATTGAAGAAGCGGTAGAAACGCTAACCCAAGCAATCCATTTGGCCGCCACAAGAGCGACACCGCAATTATCACCTCATACCACACATCAAAATTGCTCGATTGATATAAAAAAAAAGATTGCCGATAAACGGCGACTCCGAAGGATTTGGCAACATAGTAGATCTCCAGAGGACAAACGCAGATTCAACACAGCAGCTCGAAATCTCAAAGAACTTATTAAGCAAGCAAAAAACGAATACCTCAATGAATACATAGAAGGATTAACTGCAACAGATGATACTGATTACTCCCTTTGGAAGGCCACAGGCAGACTTAATAGACCTAAATATCATATACCTCCAATTCGTAACTCAGACGGAACATGGGCCTGTACTGACAAAAATAAAGCAGATACTTTTGCAGCCCACCTTCAAGAAGTGTTTCAACCTCTACCTACTAATGACCCACACACTGATGCAGAAGTGGACAACTTCCTTCAGGCCCCATATCAACTTACGTTTCCCATCAAACCTTTCACTAGGGCTGAAGTTCAAACAATGATTGATAGAAAGACCAACTGCAAAAAATCCCCTAGATACGACTTAATCACTGGACGTATATTGAAGGAACTGCCTCTTAAAGCTATCTGTATACTCACGCTTATTTTTAACAGCATTTTACGTACGGGATATTTCCCGATACAATGGAAAATTGGTCAAATTATACTTATCCCCAAGCCCGGAAAGCCTATTAACGAGCCCACATCATACAGACCTATTAGCCTGCTACCGCTGTTTTCCAAATTATTTGAAAGATTACTCCTGACTAAGATTACCCCTATTCTTGAAAATGAAAACCTAATACCTGATCACCAGTTTGGCTTCAGGAGTCACCATTCCACCATACAGCAGGTACATAGGGTAGTAGAACATATTAACTATGCATCCGAAAACAAAAACTACTGTGCGGCCGTCTTTCTAGACATCAGCCAGGCCTTCGATAAGGTCTGGCATGAAGGTCTCCTCTTTAAGCTTAAGAAGATTTTACCATACACTTACTACCTAATCATAAAATCATACCTCGAAGAAAGACACTTTCAAGTGAAATTCGGAGAAGCTGTATCAACTTTCTACCCCATCACATCAGGTGTTCTACATGGAAGTGTCCTGGGCCCAGTCCTGTATGTTTTATACACAGCTGATCTTCCTACAAATGTAAATACTTTGATCGCAACCTATGCTGATGACACAGCACTTCTCTTCACTCATACCGACCCTCTCACAGCCGCAAGTAATCTACAGCAAAATCTAGACGCAGTAACCGACTGGTTCCAAAAATGGAGATTCAAAATCAATACTCAAAAGTCATTACAAATCACATTCACCAAACATAGAGGCATCGTCCCTGATGTGATCATGGATGGCCGAGTTCTACCCCGCACAGACTGTGTGAAATATCTTGGTATGCATCTTGATAAGGGCCTGACTTGGAGAACGCACATTTGGACCAAGAGAAAGCACCTGAATCTTAAACTCAAGAGCTACTACTGGCTATTAGGCCGCAACTCAAAACTCTCTCTGATCAATAAACTATTAGTCTACAAAAGTGTACTGAAACCAATCTGGAGCTACGGCATTCAGTTGTGGGGTACTGCCTCACACTCCAATATTGAAATTTTGGAACGCTTCCAGTCGAAGACTCTACGCATGATCACCAACGCCCCCTATTACGTACCCAACACAGAAATACGTAAAGACCTGAAAATGAAGACAGTGAAAGAAGAAATTACTAAGTTTAGTGAAAAATACCTCCTGCGATTAGAATCTCATCCTAACCCACTAGTGTCAGAACTAATTGATGAAAGTGAACAAGTGCGCAGACTTAAGCGTTTCAAGCCGTCAGATCTTCCAAATCGTTTTTAGACAGTTTAGTTGTATAAACTCATCTTGAGGAACGTCAAAGGGCGTTACCTCCCCTGTAATATCCACTGCTATGTATTTCCAATTAAGTTATCTGATTTGCTTATTGCTTATGTAGCAGATTGCAAATAAATATCTACACAAAAAAAAAACAAAAAAAAATCAATTACATCATACGAATTGGATAACAGGGGCTGGTTTTACTGGAAGTGGTTTACATCGAGTTTGTTAGCAAAGTGAACGTCGTATGGTATAGATAAAAGGTTTTTCATCTACTGGAATTGTACTTCAGCAAGCTTGTTAATGAAGTGACATTTTGGAAGGAAGACGTGGAAGGCGTTTGCTTCTGATCAGTGGTGGGTGCCTTGTGTTTGGCTGGGAGGTGTTTGCGGTTCCTGGTGGTTGGTTGCATTTGTGCTGGGATTTGTCTGGACATTAGGGGATTTCTGTGAGGTTACTGGATGCATTTGTGTTGGTAACGGAGCGTATCAAGGTCCATAGACAGGTGACAGGCTACATGTATTTATGTAATAAACTGAAAGAGTGAAGTGAGGTAATTATAAAAAGGGAGTACGTACTATTTTATATTTGTTGAATAAAAAGTAATGTAACGAAAAGGTATTTGTAATTTATTTTGCACTTGCATAATTTGAAGTGACATTGACAGACGTACAAATTGTCACGGAATTAAAAATGAATTTTCAGGAATAAAAGCAGTCTTGATTATGCGTGAATCCGACCTGTGTTTCTTAAGACTAAATGTTTTCTACCGGAGCTAGAGATATTTAATAATATTGATAATTCATAATTTATAAAAGAGTAAATGAGTTACTTAAATTCATTTTAAAAGAGAATTGATTGAAAATAAACTAAAGTATAATAAAAGTCAGACGTAATAGCTAAAGCATAGTAAATATAGTTAAAACATAAAACCATTTACATACATAAGGACCATTGTAACATAGTCAATTATAACAATAAATACTAGAAGGTTATAAAGTAAACAATAGAGGACTTAGTATAAAGCCCTGGGGAACTTCATATTTGACAAAGCGTAAGTCTGAACGTTTGTTATCCAATGCTACGCACTCTTACCTCTGAATTAACTTAACAGCACCCTCGGCAAAACCAAAATGCTGCAATGTAGAATATAATATCGGATGATTAATAGTATTACGAACCTTGGAGATCCAATAATACCAATACCGTAACATTACCAGCATCGCTCGTTCTTAAATATCTGTCATGTTTAACAATGCATAACAGCAACTGAAACTGTGGCAAAAACCTGACCGATAATCAGAAGTAATACTATAAGTACTTCGATATTATCGGGTTATATGTCGATAACTTGTTGCACAATAATAAAAGAGTGTCAGTTTGACAGGTTAAATAGTCCGACCGCGTCAGCGGGAGGATTATTCTGTCAAACTGACACGATTTGTTATTGTGCAGGAAGTTTGAGACGTATAACCTGTTCGAAGTACGCATTGTATTCGATTTGATTATTTTGTGAGTAAATTCTAATATTAGGAACAAATAAATATTTTATTGGCAGCTCGATTTGTTTGAATTAACCTAGCTGAAAGTTATCTCCATGAAAATAACATCAAGTAGACAAAAGTTATGTATTGCGTTGCCTAGTGAAGTTACTATAGTATAATCGATTTTGTATAATCGAAATTATACAAGATAACTTAACTAAATCCAGCCTTTTGATTGGTTGAAATCTCTACGAATAAAATAATCAGTTTAATGAGTTAGCTTCCAAATATTCTCTGATTTGCCAGTCCATAACTTTCGATAATTCTGGCAGTATGCTAATTGGTCTTATATCTTTCATATCTTTTGCACGTTTATTTTAGCAACAAGAAGTATATTAGCAATTTTCCAGTTTTCTGGAAAAATACCTTCAGACAAGCAAGAATTTATTACGCGAGTAATAAAGGCTGTTAAGGTCAGCACAATTCCATGAATAAGCACTAAAAATATTGAAAATAAACATCGATTACAAGATTGTTTTATTTATTTGTTCTATACAGTTTTTATTTAATACAAAAATTACAAATATTTTAAGCAACTAAGTTTGTTTGAGATGCTCTTTCCTTTTTTCTTTTCCTCTCAGAATGGCAGCTTTAAACAGTTTGCAGTACAGTTCCATGGCAGAAGGAGAATCATCGTTTCCAGGTACAGGGTATGTGATAATATTAGGGTTACAATTCGAGTCTACTATGCCGATAGTAGCAATGCCCATTTTTGCCGAATCTCGCACTGCTGTGTGCTGTATCAGCACGTTATTTAGCGTATTGAAAAATATACACAGATCTGGCAGTCGAGTTACGGCACCAAACTGTTTATCCGCATTCGTGAACACACCCCCACGCCAAAACCGCGTATGTGCAAACTCTCCGCATTCAAGTGCAGTTTTCTGGACAAGGTGTGAATTTTGAGCACCTCTTAAAAAGAACAGGATTATGCCATCTCTATAGGCCATGTGCGCTGCAATATTTAAAGCCTGTCTTAAGTATTCCGCCGTTTTATCCAGGTCAAATATTATGTGGCCCAATCGTGAGCCGTAAATATAAGGTAACATGCGCTCGTCCAAGGAGCCTTCTTTGTGCCCATAATGGACTCTGGCATCAAATAAGTCCTTGACGGTAAATAGGTTGTGGACTTGGAAGTAGTCTGGGTGATTTAGTACTGTATCCTCATTTTTCTCCCTTTGTGTAAAAGCTATAATTGAAAAGTGAATATGAATACAACAAATAAATGTTCAATTTAGAGGTAACATTTTACCAGTTTCCTTGATCATTGGCTCTGGTTCAACAAGCGTAGAGTGATGTTGGGAAGAAATAATTCCATTTGATATTTGTTTATAAAGTTTTGAAAGATGTGATCGACAAATCATTGTATTTATTATTGTAATTCTATTATCTATACTGTTCGTTTAGTTGAACTTCAAACACATCCCCTTTTTTATATTGTAACTGCAAAAAGTTAGGTTATGTTAATGTATTGCCAATCAGTGGCGTAACAATTATTTTTTATTTTTACATCAAAACTATTTTTTTCTATAGCACATGTTAAAGTGTGCTTTTATCAACTGAAAACAAAAGGTCAAGTTTTACTTTAACAGCAAGGGTAGATAAAGTAGCACTTTAACATCAAGGATAGATTAATAGTAATTTATTATACAAGACGATAAAGTTAAATTTTATCTACGAGTGAATCGTTTAACGTCGAGACGAAGTCGAGACGTTAATGATTCAAGAGTAGATAGAAATAACTTTATCGTCGTGTATAATACAATATTTTTTTCTATAGCAAGAACTTTAACAATTTCAACAGAAAATAAGAACAGTCAATCACATTTCAAAATGTCAGTAGCTAGATTGGGTTGCTACGATAATGCGCAACTGTCATATTTAATTTAAATAAAAGGTAGAAAATTAAATTACTTTATCTATCCTTGATGTTAAAGTGCTACTTTATCTACCCTTGCTGTTAAAGTAAAACTTGACCTTTTGTTTTGAGTTGATAAAAGCACACTTTAACATGTGCTATAGAAAAATAGTAATTTATTATACAAGACGATAAAGTTAAATTTTATCCACGAGTGAATCGTTTAAAGTCGAGACGAAGTCGAGACGTTAATGATTCAAGAGTGGATAGAAATAACTTTATCGTCGTGTATAATACAATATTTTTTTCTATAGCAAGAACTTTAACAATTTCAAAAGCAAATAATGACAGTCAATCACATTTCAAAATGTCAGTAGCTAGATTAGGTTGCTACGATAATACGAAGCTGTCATATTTAATTTAAACAAAAGTTAGAAAATTAAATTACTTTATCTATCCTTGATGTTAAAGTGCTACTTTATCTACCCTTGCTGTTAAAGTAAAACTTGACCTTTTGTTTTGAGTTGATAAAAGCACACTTTAACATGTGCTATAGAAAAATAGTAATTTATTATACAAGACGATAAAGTTAAATTTTATCCATAAGTGAATCGTTTAACGTCGAGACGAAGTCGAGACGTTAATGATTCAAGAGTGGATAGAAATAACTTTATCGTCGTGTATAATACAATATTTTTTTCTATAGCAAGAACTTTAACAATTTCCAAAGAAAATAATGACAGTCAATCACATTTCAAAATGTCAGTAACTAGATTGGGTTGCTACGATAATACGAAGCTGTCATATTTAATTTAAACAAAACTTAGAGAATTAAATTACTTTATCTATCCTTGATGTTAAAGTGCTACTTTATCTACCCTTGCTGTTAAAGTAAAACTTGACCTTTTGTTTTGAGTTGATAAAAGCACACTTTAACATATGCTATAGAAAAAAAGTAATTTAATTTTCTAACTTTTGTTTAAATTAAATATGACAGCTTCGTATTATCGTAGCAACCCAATCTAGCTACTGACATTTTGAAATGTGATTGACTGTCCTTATTTTCGTTTGAAATTGTTAAAGTTCTTGCTATAGAAAAAAATATTGTATTATACACGACGATAAAGTTATTTCTAACCACTCTTGAATCATTAACGTCTCGACTCGTGGATAAAATTTAACTTTATCGTCTTGTATAATAAATTACTATTTTCTACGACCACGTGAGGTCACTAAAACATTAGCTTCGCTAACACAGTTAGGGAAACTGCATGTTCTTTATGTCAAACCAAATTCGGTTTTTCAGTGACATACAATAGTAGATTAAGTTATTAGGAGTAAAAGTGATACTTTATGTGGCGAAGCTGAAGTTTATTTAGCCGAACGTCAGTGAGGCAAATAATTCAGCTAAGCCACATAAAGTCACTTTTACTCCGAATAACATATACTATTTTATCCGCAAACGTATTCAGGTAAATTTCATTAATATAAATTTAAAAAAAAAGGATGCATCGGCCGAGAATCGAACCCAGGCCACCCGCGTGACAGGCGAGCACTGTACCCCTGGGTCATCCTCTATTGTTCAAATAACGCACTACTGTAATGATATATGAACATACTGAATCACCCGAGTTAATAGCACACGGCCACAGCAACTGTCACTCCATAACCCACGGCGACAGATGCTCCGATCCGCTGCTTAAAGGTTTATTTAAATTAAAACTTTTTCGTACTCTTTTTGAAAATAAAAACCGGCCTATGATCTAAGTCTAAAAATTTGCAAAATTTTAAGCCATCATACAATTTAATCGGTCCAGTATCTTCGGAGGAGATAGCGAACAAACATAGAAAGAAAGAAAGAGAGCAACGATTTTGTGTGCTTAGGCAGATAAAGTACACAAAAGTCGCTATTTTGTCTGCTTAGGCAGATAAAGTGACACTTTTACCTTGTCAATAAAGACACATAAGTTGTCACTTTTGTGACGTTTGCAGATAATAGTATATTATGTTATTAAGAGTAAAAGTGATACTTTGTGTGCCGAAACCGGACGCGTTTGACTGACGAGCGTAGCAATCATGCAAGTCCGAGCAAGGCATACAAAGTCACTTTTACTCCGAATAGCATGCTATTTTATTTTCAAGCGCCCGAACTAATAGAAATAATAGCTATTTATATGATAGGTACATAATGGAGGATTTTATTTGACGAGTCTGTTTTATGGCCGGGTGAGTTTGGCTACCGAGGTCAATAAATACGACGAGTCAATAAAGTCAGATTATGTGCGAGTTGTATACAAAGCTTTATGTTCGACTGCCAAAATCGTAAAAGGTTAAGTTTATAAATTTGACTCATTTTTTGTGAAAAAAACGTTAACATTAGAGTGCCTTGATGAATATTTGCAAGCATTTATTTTGACATTGACAGCTGACGCAAAGCTACTTTATAATACTAGTAAAATAAAGTAAAGTACTTTATAGTACAAGTAAAATAAAGTAAATTTTATTTTACTAGTATTATAAAGAACTACTTTTTTGCCGACTTATCGAAATTATTGATAACTAAAAAGCATGAAACTCAGTATTTCGCTTTTTCAGAATTTAACAAATTCTCGTTAACAGAAACATTAGAGGTAGTGATGGGCTTATTCGAATGAAAAATAACCGGTTATCCGGTTATTGAAATAACCTATGTAACTCGGTTTTCGTTCCAAGTATTTGAATGAAAAATAACCTCATTCTGATACGTACTACGCTTTGAATATAAAACCTCTATTTAAAGGTACTACGTGCCATATCTCAGCGACCTACGCAGTGCTCAAAATTCTGTAAATATAAATACGTCATAACTCATAAACAAAGCAGGTTGTACTAAAAACACCATTTGGTTATCGCGTAACTACCTCCTATCATAAAAAATATCAAATTATCAAATTCTGGGGACCTGAAACCTGAACCCCTAAAACTGCAAACGCATCAAGCTATAAAACAATTTTTTATTTGCTCCAAAGGTTTAAAACAAGAGGCGGCACCTTTAACCCGCCCGATCGATACCACTTTTTATTGCGATTAGCAAGCAGTCCCGCATATTTCTTTCTTTCTACACTTCTTAATAAATACCTCTTAATTTCCAATACATGACACATAATGTACGGTCGGCGCCTTAGAAATCGAGCACTACACACTATTATGATACATTTTGCATGTATTTTTTAAGTGTATAAACTGGGTTTTTACAGTTATTATGGTTTTAATTGTTACGTCAGATTGCTTATTGTTTGTCAATTATGAAATGCCATCTCACATTAATGAAGTAACCGGAGCAAGAATACTCCAAAGACTAGAAGAACATATTACGTGTCCCGATTTCCAAGGCGCCGACCGTACATATTATGTTTTGGTTCCTCTGCTATCTGCAAGTTACGATGTCGATGCAGATGACGGTGAACCGCCAACCGGCAAACCGGCTGACTTAATTGAAACGAATCGAGAGCAAAAATTTATTCGAATGATTATTCAAATAATCATTCGGTTATTAATATCATTTGAATGCAAATAATTCGGTTATGAAAATTGTCCGGTTATGACCATCACTAATTAGAGGTCTCACTTTCAGAGATTTCTTTATTTAAATTAGATGTAGATGCAATGCTTTTTTCATTATAAGCATCGTCTGCATGCTCAAAGAAATCTTACTTTGGTGCAGAAGGTATCCACTTTCCGCACATATTTGCGTGCAGAGAATGACTACTTTCTGCATTTTTATGTCAACAATTTCTGAACTCTAATGTCAACACTTTGCGCACTCTAATATTAAGTAATAATCATCTGATTGGCTAAAACTGACAAATATCTTATTTTTTACAAATGTCAAAAACAAAAAATTAATTTTTTGCAGAAACAAGATATGTTGATGTAACAAGAGTGGGCCGAGATTTATCGCCGTACATTAGTATAACCTCTGCTGTTAGACTTGGCAACATTGTATCTATGGTAGTTGGTGATCCTAAGTTCCAGTACTCTAATTTGAAATAATTTTGCTTTAAATAGAGCATAGTTTTACTCTTTATCATATTTTACTCTATAATTAACTAAAGATAGCTTCTGCAATTGTGCCAAATTATTTACATCCTCAAGTAATACAAACATGTAACTCAATTTGAAGTAATGAGGCAACAACCAATAATTTAAATCACCTGTAAGAATAACGTTTTCTTGTACATCTACCGTTACTAACATGTCAGCTGTAATTAATACACTACAGGCAATTTTTAATCCAACATCAGTTTCACCTTCACTGTCAGCATTTAACATAAAAAATCACACAAGATTGTTAAACGCTTTGAAGTTCCACACTATATTTTTTAAATGCAACGTAAATTGTTCCATAAAGTTCGAAATACTGCTGATGTCATCATTTAAAAACACCACTTTTTGTGCATGTTGTTGTTTTCTTCTACATTCAGGATTTGCCATTTCTTGAGGTGCCTTTGACGACAAATATGTGGGCTAATTTGAAAATACGCTTGGTACAGCATTGTCATCTAATGGGGGGTAATGCAGCAACAGCTACTGCAGTTCCCCACGCTTATTTCTAACGTTTTCAAATATCTTTTCCATTAAAATGTATTTCACACACGACAGCACTTTTTGTTGGGGTACCTACTTATTAGTATTTCAGCTTAAAAATAGAGAAACGTAAATAAATTTTAATGAGAACTACAGACGACATAACCTATAAAAGTAGCCCTTTTAAATCATGATTATATGTTGCTCACAGATAAAACACAAACCAATAACACTAATAACCACTTATTCTCACAATAATTTCGTTATTTAACGTTTTAATTATGTATTCTATATTTTATGTACAATGGCGGACAATAAATTTAGACCGGCCTATCATTCGCTTCCCACTGTTTATGTTGGTGGCACTGTAAGCTTATGTCAAATTCGAGGTTATCAGGTTAGGTTTTACGTCAGTTTTGACACAGACTGACGCAAAACCTAACCTGCTAACCTCGAATTTGACATAAACTTACAGTGCCACCAACATAAACAGTGCCAAGCGAATGATAGGCCGGTCTAAATTTATTGTCCGCCATTGTACACGATTTAAAAATTAGGGAAACACCTACCACTAACGTGACGTCACGATTAGCTGATTGAACTTTGATTCTGGCGTGTTAAATCTCGAAGACTACGTTGATGGACTTAGGTAGGAAAGTATGTCTACTTAACGTAAATAAGTTTTTTGTGCAACCATGCAGAAATTTAGATTTTTACGGATGAAATTATGGCCGCGAAATTCGTTTTTGCGGCCGTTACTAATAACAACAGCCGCAAACCTGTCGACACGGTTGCACACAAAATTAATAACGTGTTTTTTGCGATTATACAAAACATTTTACGTATACCACGTCCGTGAAATGTTTGGCTTCCTCGAAAGTCGAAACAATTTGGTACGCCAAACAATCATTTCGCGGCCTAATTGAACTATTAGAACAGTTTTTGATTGCTAATTTATTGTTTTTCAATACATTTCACAATTACATTTTACAATTAGTCAATCAACTATAACAATAAATAGCAAACACTTATAATCTTCACTCAACACTCAGCTTATCACTACTATGAAAGTCTGAACTTGAACTACATGTCATGCGAACTGCATCTGAAATCTGCATACTCTTGACTATCTAGAGTATGGTACTACTTATATTTAATCTATAGCTCGTTTCACTCTGACTATGCTGAGAGAACATACGACAATGTTATTTAAAGGCAAACTTCGCCTGCTTTGCCGCTTGTAGACCGCACTCAGGTATATATTATATGCTGCTCTTTTCAAATTGACGCAGAAGCGACAAAAAGGGTTCACTTCAACAAGGTATAAACAAATAAGCCGATTGCAATACAAAAGGCGGATTTATTATGATTGACGTCTTCGTGTTCAGTTTTAAGCGGCTTGCTGGAGAAATATGGCAATACTGTAGCCCTATCCCTGTACACTGCATAGTCTGAGTGAAACGAGCTATAGAGTCTAGTTCCATCTGTCTAGATTCTAGACAGATGGACCTAAGCGGTGGAGCGCGTCCATAAGATCTGACTAGACAGATAAAAGAGACATTATTTATTTTTCCAGGTGATTTTTGAGCGCGAGATAATCTACCAGGAGCCTTTTTGGTGTCTTAGCAGACCAGCGTTCCAAGCAGTCGCTTCCCTCGCTTGAGTTGCTTGTACTTTCCGCCGGAACTGCTTTTGAACTACCCTGTATGATCAAAATATGTTAGTAATGTGCAACACCAACACCTCAGTATCTACAAATTTTATGTAACTCTCGTGTTTAGAAATATTTTCCAATTCCAACCCCTTTCGTTGCCGTGAATCTAATAAGTGACGCTACTGGTACATCTTATTCTTACCAACACAAAGCAACCACGAATAGAGGAGTTTCTTAAATGCACCTGTCAAATAATTGTTAGGGACTGGCCCACCCGTCGGAGGGCGCTAGTGTAACCACTCGGCAAGGTTGTGGACCAAACTATAATTAATGATGGGTCGGTATGTGAAGAAGTGTTGTTTCAAATCGTGTTGATTTAGTGTAGGAGACACAAATTTCCCAACGGCATAGAAAAACCTACTAATAGAAGCGTTTTCTGAATGCATCTGTCAAATCAAATAATTGTTAGAGATTGGCCCACCCGTCAGGAGGCGCTGGTGTCACCTGTCCGCTTTTTGAAATGTGCGTAAATAGTAAACTCATACGTCAAACTGACACCGGCAAATCATTTAAAATGCGTGAAAAGCATTTTGAGCCAAAGTAAATTGTTGCAATTGAGCACGACTATTGTAAGATTGACAATACTTATTAAACAATATTGCTATTTGAATTACTTAAAATATATATGTTATTCGCAAATATTTTGTTTGAATTTTCCATAATTATTGTAAATTTCAGAACCTATAAAGATTTTGCATATTCCGATTTATGCGGTTCAAAACTTTAAAATCTAGATTCTGGTCAGGCAAATTATGTATATGCAAAAATTTTATTGCTGTTGACGGCATATCCTTGATTAATCCAAATTCATAGTAATGGCGTATTTAAATTTTGCCGCCTTGCTGGAATAGTTTCTGGCCCACCCGTTGTAGGGCGCTGAAACTTTTATACAAGCTTACTATGGGAGAAATCGCTCTATTAGTGGTTGCTTTGTGCTTACCAACGTAAAATTAATTAAACAAAAAACACTAAGTCAATAAAATTCCTAATTATCGGTGTTTTTGACGTTTAACAAGCTCAGTACTTGAAATTTAATTATTTTAGAACTCGCAAACCGTGAACTTTGGTTCGGTGCTATTGATCAAGTACGTAACGAGTTGTTCTTACATTAGCTCAAATACTCCACAACTGTATCAATAAGGTGCCTGTTAAAACCATTTCTTACAGATTTTGCAATATTTTAGTGTTTTTCAACTTTTAGTAACCACCAAATTCCAGGATGACTTTGGAGGCAACACCTAAACAAATTCAGGACTTAAGGAGCAATTTTCTCAAGGAACTAGAGAGCCGGGGCGATTCAGCCGGTAGGTTTTGAATAGACAGTAACTGCTGTTCTAACAGACTTTTCGTTTAGTCCATCCCGACGACTTGGAACGAATAAAAACGAGCGATGATTGGCTACGAAGGTTTCTTTTGCACCATGACTGTGCAGAAAAGGAAGCGCTTGCCATGTTGTGGGAGGCCGTGCAGTGGCGTAAGGAATTTAAGACAAACGGTGAGACATAACTGAGTGTCATAGCAGATAACTATTCTTATCACTTAGTTAATCATGATTCATATTGTGGAAAATGCTGCTAATTGATATCTTTCAAGTAGGTTCCAATTACCAATTATAAATAAAATGGGTTGATGTGCAGATACAATAATTTGTGATTTTTTAATTCACAAAACTGAGTTTCTAACTTTTGTAGATATTATATATGTAACAGGGACTATTGAATTACAATTAAAATAGTTTAGGGCTGCAATTTTAAAATTTCAAAGTAATTTAGTGAAATTTGCAATCGTATGAGTTGTCTCACTGATTTTTTAGTAAAATTTAAAGAATTTTCTATCATTTAATATGATACTGATGAATTTTTTTTGTGATTTAAGGTTTTTGTGTTAATTTTTAGAAAAAAAAACATATTACATAAGGATTCCTAGATTTAAAATTGCATTGTTAATGCTTTAATGTTGTAGAAATAAATGACACCAATGTAAGCATCGACTTCTTAAGAGAAGGTGTCCTATTCGCCCATGGGCAGGATAAAGACGGTTGCACTCTGTTTATTTTCAAGTCCAAAAAACACGTCAAAGGCCAACGAGACTTCGAAGACGTTAAGCGTTGTGTTATTTACTGGTTGGAACGACTCGAAAGGTACCGCATTGACATTTTCGCATTAAATTTTTAAAAATAATCTAAGAAACTGACATTACAGACAAGATAAAGGAAAACCAATAACAATATTTTTCGATATGGAGGGGTGCGGCGTGTCAAATGTGGACATGGAACTGATCAAGTACATAATTCACGTTTTCAAACAGTATTACCCGTTTTTCTTAAACTACATTATTATATTGGAGATGGCATGGATTTTGAATGGTAAGTGGTTTCCCTAGACACTATTTCAGCAGCTGTTACCTGGTTAATTTTTCAGCCGTCTTCAAAGTAATAAAAACAATGCTTCCGGAGAAAGCGGTCCAAAAAATCAAGTTCGTCAAGAAGAACGACCTAATCCAATTCGTCGATCCCGACCAGTCGCTCAAATGCTGGGGCGGCAATGACAACTACAGCTTCGTCTTCGAACCTGAGGAAAACACCGTAGTTAATTCCACCACACCTAGCAATAAAAAGGTGAGTGGGGTGGATAGCAATAGATTATTTTTTGATATAATTAGGTAGTAGCTGGCAAATTCGTATATTTTAGATTTGTTTTTACATTTACAATTAACTAAACGTACGGTAAACCTTAACACATTTTATTTTAATTATGTTCTTATTGAACGTTACAAATTTTTATGGTGATTTGTATAACGTAAAAGACGGTGTTTATGCCAAGGAATTGAACTAATTCAATATCAAATTTAGCATAAATTTCTTTTATCTGAAAGTTTGCAAAAGTTAATTAAATCTGAAAAACTTCTGCACCAATTCATAAACACAATTGATCCACCAGCCAGACGCACACCATTAATACCAAATTCCCTTATTGATTTCCACTGCCCTTTCTGTTACCCTAGAGTTACACAGCAGTTGAAGGCAATCCAATAAAAACAGCACTGACCTTTGTAAAGATCACCAAAATGTCATTCATCTATCATATTTATAGTGGCTCCATTTTAGGCCGCTGCCTTTATCAGTCGCCCTCTCCATTTATTTGCAGCCGGTTGATTTGGTGGGTGTGTTTGCGTAGCATTAGTGATTTTAGTTACTTCCACTTGCCTCACTAATTGGCCTTAGCCAGACGGCATGCATTTTTAACCGAGCCGCTGTTGTGATTGATACGCCTCAGTGGGTGTGCTAACTATGCCAAAAGTTGTAAGTGCTAGAATTACTATTAGTGATTGTTTATTAGAGCAGGCAAATACAAGCATTGTTTATACCTTCCGTATTTGTTGTGAAATGCAGTCCAGGCGAGTATTGGGATTGTTGAATTTGATTTTTTGAAGCAAATAATATCAACTATTTGGATGTACAGAGAATTACGTTTTTTATATTGCATATATCTGAACAAATTCAAAATTCTGTTTGTTATAATGGAACTATTGGGGTGATAAAATTTATCTCTCTGTTTATGTACATTACTGATAAAGAGCTTAATTATCCTGAATGTCACAAACAATTTTTAAATACATTTTCATAACAAGTGGAGTATTCTGATCAATGGAGGTAGTTTTATATTTTCCCAGAAATTCCAATTAAATGTTTTGAGTAGTGATACGTTTACTTTATATGATCAGCTTTAAACTCAGGTTTTTCTATTATTAATTCTTATTTTTGTGCAATGTGTTAATTAACCCATTCTAGAACTATAAAAATCAGATACAGGATATTGCAATGTCTCTATTAGCTAAAACAAGAGAAGGATTCAAGAGCAAATTCATAAAACTCAATAACGAAGGAAATAATGCAGAAAATAAGAAAGATTTGTGTAAGTGTAAGAACGTAAGTTTCAAGCTGCAAAAAATATCAACTACCTGGGAAGAGCATATGTAACACCAAATATGAAAGAGTGAAAGAACAATACAAAGAGGAAGCAAGACATATTTGCCAAGAAGTAGTTGAAAAGTAAAAAATTAACAAAAACAATCAAAATTGCACTATTGATTTTCTCCTTTTCAATATTCATGAGACAGATGAAAAATGTGAGGAAACTACAGAAGATGTAATACAAGCGGTTACAAAAATTATGAAAGTAAGAGAATGAATAGCACGTAATGACAGAATTGGAAACCGACGAGTAGATAAAAGTAGACCTACAAAAGAAAAAACTGAGACAATACCTCTTACAAGCCAGGAAAAACGAGCATCAAGGGTTTATCCTAAATAATAAACTAATAGTAAAGAGATAACGAAGAATCTACTCATGGGAATCTCTAGATCGAACAAGAGAAAAAGAAAAATGAATTGCCAAGAACATTAAAAAAATTCAAATAGATCAACAGCATGTGAAACAACAGATGAGGACCATGCAACGCCCTCGAACACAGATAAGACACGAACAAATAAGAAAAAAATCAACACCATTGTTGTTGATCCCATCACCCACACAAGGCACAAACGATTGAGAGGAAAACAACAAGATCCAAAACAAACAGAACAAAAAAGGACGGAAAAGCAAAGTACTTATGTGAATTGGAACTTGGAACATAAATGATTGACAGAAATAGGAATTGGCTCTCGTGAGTTTAGTTTTCATGAATTTTCCATTAATAATGAGATTGATTTTTTTAAATTTTTGCGAACTGGTGTGAAGATCGTTCGATCATTTACACAAATTTATTGGAAAAAGTTTAATGTTGTATAATTAGAGTTAAAGTGGTTGTGGGTGCATAAAGGTGTTTGCTGTTTTATCCTCATTCATGGCAGTCTTGCACCTCTAACCTCTGCTAATGTGGAAGGCCGACTATAAAATTAAAATGTATTAATAAAACCTGCTGCAACGTATGCAGTGGCAACATAGACATTGACAAGGAAGGAACATACTTTTGTACTGTCCTTAAACAAGGGGTTGACAAGGCCTCGGCTAGCTCTTTTAACTCTCGGCAGATATGGCGTGGTGTAAGGACTAGGTAAAAAAAGGCTTCGGGCTTTAAAATTGAACAGTAGGATTTTTAAACTTTGGGCACCTTGTTAGTCACAACATAAAAAACAAAACTAGCTAATTAATAATACGCCACCTACCTTGGGTGCTTTGCTGCATACCTAGATAACTCGTACAGCAATAGGGGCATTTAATTAAACCCAAAAGTCACAGTAACACATGAATTATATACATAAGCCCTTAGACCAAGTGACAGCAATTAAAATTGGTAGGACCATTGCGTATCAAATGAATTAATAAACCACAAATAGGAATTAACTTCCAAGTATTCAAGTCACAAATTGCTAATTAGAGCTCAAATTACAACTTCAGAATAACCACTTGTGCTGTCGCGATTGACATAAATGCACAACGCCCAAGGGACGCGGCTTATTTGAGATTACATAAATTTAGTACAAGCAATTTAGATTTATTTACGCAATTATCTAGAATTGTTTATTGTACAACTGACTTTTCCTTAAGTACAAAATAAAAGAAATAAAGGCCACTACTATTTTATTGCTCCACCATTTGCCTCAATTACAGCCCTTAATCTCCTACACAAAACAAATATGTTTGTACTAAATTTATGTGAGCATGACTGTACAGGCATATTTCAGCAATTTAGAAATAATTAAACCCTAGCTTTTTAGCGTTAATAAATGATCGAACCAAAACAGTGATTAAACACGCATCAGTTTGAGTTCCTAAGGCCTTAGTAAGAACTAAAAAGTGGGGGCATTTGCCTTTGTTGATCAAGAAAACGCTGGGAACGGCATGTACTTACAATTTAGTTCGTTGCAAATATCCAGCGAGCGGTAGAGGAGATTCTGGTGCGTTGTATCTACCCATGAAGGCGCTAAGCCGGATTTAGCTGCATAATTCTTAGAATCCCACTGTTAAGAAGACAGTTAACAGCAACAGGAAGCAGCACGCAAACTAGAATTCCTGGCTAGCATGTAGAAGTGAAATCGGGGGACTGAATAAGCCTCATGAGAGCCTTCAAGTTAGCCGTCAGGGTAGCCGTCATGCTGGCCGCAAATTAGCCCATGGAGACCGGCCTAAATATTAAAATTAGTGTGCGAAATTGAGCTAGAAGAAGCATTCTTACCAACAGTATTCATGGCCGATTGTGTAGAAAACGACGCCACAGCGGTTTTCATTTATTGGTTTGTTTAAAAACAAGTACGGCTTCAGCCTACCTGACAATTATATCCGCAAAGCGTGCAATTCCACTGTTTTCCAGCGACCTACTCGGAATCGAATGCTCGCAAACATGCTGCAACAGGAAAAATTGCAGGTGTTTATCTCTAAAGGTAGACGCTTGCTGCGATAAACTTGAGTTCTTTTGCTACAATATTTAGCTATAAGGTGGCCCGAAAGAAGATGCTAAACGCAATGACGCACTATTGAAATGAAATTGAAAAGGAACGTTACACTTTATTAAATATTTAAAGAAAAATCATAGAAATAATAATAAGTTTAATCATAGTGCAATAGGAGATCGGGAGAATAACTAATAGCAATATCTATACAAATTGTAGGAGATGTAGCACTCTTTGCTCAATCCCCAACATTAAAATGGTGTAGACATGTAAGTCAGAATCATGATATTTTAAAAAAACTAGCCGAATGGACACTACTTGGGAAGCAAGAACCTAGAAATAGATTTGACGTAATAAAACAAGACCTTCAAACACTTGAAGTTGAGAAGAAAAATCAAAGATAGACCACATTTACACGGTCCGCTAACACCGGTGTTACATCGGTTGTTGTTAACATCGGTGTAAATTGTCGTGAAAATGGGGTTTAACTCCGGTTTTACCAGAACCGGTTTACTAACGCTACACCACTTCGTCAAGAGGCATGACGTTAGTAAGCGGGTGTAAAATGTACGTGTAAATGGACCGGTTTTGAAACAGTACTACCAACATAATTGTAAAGACGGTTAGTTGTTCTGAACATGAACATTTAATAAATCGAGATAAAATGTTACCTGAGAAGTAGATGTGATGTATTAATCTTGTAGGTTATGGCGGTTATGTTTTTTATTTTATAATAACAGACAGCGTCTGACAGAGTGACAGATGGAAAATCTCGAAGCAATTGGTCACACTGCAACGAAGTTTTAGCTAAATACCGACGTAAACGCCTGTACAACACTCGCATGTTTTACACGAGTTTTAATAACAACGGTTTAAATAACACCAGCATTAAATTACCGTGTAAATGTAATCATAGAAAAATATTGAGAAGATCAGGCAAAACCAGGTTGTACAGGAAATTTATTTAAATACTAAAAACATTTAATCTAAATCACAAATACATCTGTATTTATTTATATTTAATGTTCAGCGCTGAGGATTATATGTCAGTGTGAATCTGCTGCTCTTCATTTAATTTGTTGAACCATCGGAAATATTCTACCTGCTTTATACTAGTTTTCAAATCGCATGTTAAATCACTTAGTTACATCACTTACTACACTTTATAAAACACAGATGAGTCATGTAATGGATATCATTACAGCATCATAGTTCTTACTTTTCCACACTACAATAGAGCATGTTAAACTATGAAATGTTTACAAATATGCGCTCTGATGCTTAGCTGATTATGATCAAATTTGATAGAAATTGTAAATTTGGGTTTCTTTGAATTGAATATTTTTAACTAGAAAAAATTTTCAACAATATTTAAAATGTCTTTAAAAAATAGTCAGGGGTCATTCTAATAGTTTATTCGAGTTATTTATTTGTTTTTACCAGGGAGCCACCGCGGTATAATAGAAAACGGAAAACTGAAAAAAATGCAAATTTTTTGTCCCATAATCATGAAAATTGCTATTAAAAAATGTAAAACCCGTAATTGAAAATGTAACCGAAATAAAAATACGGGTACTTTCTCCTTTGCAACAAAAAGAATTTCACTGATTCCAATTAATTCTGAGAATTAATCTTTACAAGATTTTGCCCTGTGCACACAATGAAATCAATACATCACTCCCTAAAACAGCAGTTAGCAATATTATCGTTTATTTTTAGGTATCACATTTCTTTTCATAGGTGCAAAAGTGATCTCTAGTGTAAATGTTTACTTCCTGCTAATCCAGTAATCTGATATTGCCATGAATCTACGCATATAACACCTTTTGTGGATTGTGATAGCTAATACATAATCGGTAAGAGAGAGAAAAAAATAAAAATAAAAAAATTATACAACTAAAGTACGAGGGCAAGTCAATAAGTCCATACAAAACAACTGAAAAGCGCCAAACCCTCCATTGAATCGATCACACGATTGCGTTTATTCTCCACTGTGGGCAAACGCGGAACCCATCTTGCCGATAACTTTTCATACCCAATTTGTCGTGCAAAATCGAAACCACTAAGCCATGTGATATGCCTGTGGCCTCAACTCATCAATCACTCAAGATTTGTCAATAATTTCTGGCGTAGTCATCTCAAGTGGATGTCCCGAACGATGTTCATCACTTGTGGATATGCTCATTCGCCCAATTGTAAACAGTTGTAAACGCTGGTGTATATGTGTTTTCTATGATTACTTTCAAAAATTACTGTTGGACATAAGGCCACTTGTTAACGGTTTTTTTTTTAAACACTACTAAAATCGAAACATGACAACAATTAAAAACTATTAATCAGGTGGAAGATGAAATAGCCAAGTCTGTTGATGATAAAATTGATCTAGAATCGGATTGTGAATTACATGTATTGTTAAATGAAAAAATCTAAAAATACCGAAAGCCGTAACCAAATTTAAACATTTTTGAACTGTAACTGAAAACCGAAATATATTTTATTTCGGTTCAAGTTCCTAGTTTTTACTTATTAGTGTGGCAACTTTTCAGTAATTTTATTAAACTTTTTAAATTTTTCAAAAGTTACGCACACAGTTTTAGGTAGAACATAAACTTTTGTTTCATATAAACGTGATTGGTTTGATTTCATTCTACCAGTTGTTGTACATACATTATAAAAGTTTTAAAATTAGAATTTCATTCCACACCAAGTAATTTCGATTTATTTGTACCATTGTGCAGGATTCTTTAAAAATACAATGTAGGCAGCTTAATTACAAATTGTAATAGCCAGGTATTTATTAATGCTATAAGACTTTTGAAATACTGCACTTTTTTGAAAAATCTAAAAAGCTAATATTTCTTATTAACTGATTCATTTTAAACTTAATAGTCTTATGAACAATGTGTAAACTAAAAAAAGCTTAATAGTGTAACGATCATGCTGCCCCGGAATTATGACCCAGTGCCCAGATTGTTCTGGAACCTCGAGATGCGACCTTGCGGTCAGGCGGCTGGGAACGCGTAAGCCACAGCCGCCGGCAGACAGCCTTGGGGCCGGCTGCGGGCGTATGAGTCATGTTCCAGAACGATCGAAAGCGGCCTCGGTGGTTAGTTCACGCGGTGCGTCACCATTTGCCGGAAAAATCCAGCAAGCCCGCGAGGCTCCCAGAAGGAATTATTCCGCGAATATAAATACACGGCCGTCGGAGTTCTAATTCAGTTCCCATCAGACTTGAAGCGCGCGTGATATAAACGAGCCGTGTGAAATAAATAACAAATAAATACAACCATATAAATCCTTACTGTTAAGCTGTATATAAATAATTATTAAATAGTGTATAGTTGTTAGAAATAGTGCCTGTAGTTTATAAGTAATTCTGCCTTCATAATTCTTGTATTTTTAAATAATCATAATTAAAACCAGAAGCGTCGTATAATTTTTAAATAGCCCGAATGTAAAAACGTAACAATAGGTTATAATTGCCTAAAATATTTGTATTAATAATATATTTGATCATTTACTACTAGAAATATAAGTACTATACACAAATTTAGTATAAAAAGTTAAATTTTGCATAACAAGAGTTAAAGTTGTTTTGGGTGCATAGAGAGCTTGCTGTTTTTCCTCTTTCATGGCAGTCGTGCCCCTCTAACCCCTGCTAATTTGGAGAGCCGACTGTAAAATTAAAATTTACAAATCTGAAGGAATTTTTCGAGAAAAATCCTGGGTTCAATCAATATGCAATGCGAAGACGGAATCGCAAAGTTTTAAAAAGAATAACTGAATGGACACTACTTGGGTGATGCAATAAAGCAAGACCTTCATGCACCTGAAGTAGAGAGAGAGAGAAATCGAAGATAGAAAAATATCAAAAAGAATCAAACAAACCCAGACCGCACAGGAAATGTATTTAAACACTAAAAACATCTAAACTAATCACAAATACTCCTATATTTATTTCTATTTAATGTTCATCGCGGAGGATTGTGTCTCAGAGTAAATCTGCTGCTGCCAGTTCCCATTCGTTATCATAACTTGTTAGCCCACTGAAAATCTTCTTCATACGAGTTTTTTAATTAATGTTGAATCACTTAGTTACGTCAACAAACTTATCGGGACTAAATAGCAATTCAAGATGGCTGATCAGTCAGTTTGCTCGTGGTGTTCTCGTGTTATTAAGTCAAATCATGTAGTTTTGGAGTATTCCAGTTGTTGTGGGTGGCTTTACAAGGGTTGCTCTGCATTGTCAGCAACTAAATTTGTCAAAATTTTGCCCTTTCAAAAAGATCATTTAGATCGCTGGTAGTAGACTTTCAAAAGAATTTGACATATACCGAATCCTTAATGTAAGGGATGCTCATTTAAGCACTTTATTCAAACCAAGACACTTCACCTATATAATCCGACGTTTCTCCTCTTCGAAGAAGCCCCTAACGCTTAAAATAAGATTTTGGGCTTGCTTGCTTTCTTGTTATTTTACTGTCATTTTGGACAAATGTCACATTGACAGTATTATAAAACAAGCCATACTTAAAGCGGACCTGACCAAAAACTGCAGATTTTTTGTTTCGTCCAGTTCCTTGTAGTTAAATAAACAGAGAAAATTGTTACGTCAAAGCAAAAGGTTAATGTGTAGACCTTACTATGGAAAAATATATTTACCGGTCTGCTTCTTGCAAATGTTTGCATAGACAACCTGCTTTGCTGAAGAGCTGAAGTGGTTGCCAAACATAGCGTTTAAAAATGTTAACTGTTTAACGCAGAGGTTGGTAGTACTGTTACAAACATAGCCGGTATCTTGGTAGTACTGTTACAAACATAGCCGGTATCTCAAATTATCATACAGATAAATAGCGTGAAATTTGTCTCAAACTGTTTTAAAGACACTCACGAGTGAGTGAGTGCCAACGTCCGCACTTACCCTGGAAATCGCACAAAACAGGCTAAAGGCCACGGCTCAAATAGGCTCAGGGAGATAGGCGTGGTCCTAGAAACGGTACACCACAGGGCAAGCGTGACGATATGTATAGGATGTTACAAATGGGCGCCACAAGATTCAATAGGGGATAACCCATGCTTAACCGAACCTTGAAAGCCAAACGGGGTAGAAATACTCAAGTACTAACTCTGGGAAGCAACAGTGTAGCGACAGCGCGCCGACCTACCTGCAACACTCACGAACCGCTCCCCAGGCCTCACTTTACATCGATTTTGACATAGTGACGGAATCGCCCTGTAAATAAGCATCCACGCATACCAGGGATAATCATAAGTCAAATGTAGTAAACAAATCTTATTAGGCCAAAACCCTGGCCGACAGTTACGGTCGGCGTACATAATAATACACTCACAGTGGTATTAAGGGCTTACCCTAGAAAGACTAAATATAGGCCCAGCTGGGAGCACCCTATCTAACATAAGCACTTACATATATATGTACAAGTAAATTCAGGAATGAGCGCCCAATGCTTTGATTAAATGCTATTAGCAAATATATTTAATTAAGTACGCAAAAGCGAAATGCAACAATGAACGCAGAGTGGTTTGATTAAATGTTATTAGTGGGCGTATTTAATTAGTTACACACACGTGAAAGGCAACAATGAACGCACAGTGCTTCGATTAAATGTTATTAGCAAATATCTTTAATTAGTTACACAAACTGAACACGAAATACCTTGTTTTTGACCGGTTCAACCTCGATGCGGGAATGTTGAATGCGGCCAGCAGGTGACGACTCTCGCTACAGCTGTCATTTGACTTGGGGGTGGGTGAAACTCGAAGACGTCCAGAAAATCCCTTTAATTTATTCGGGAATGGTTGCGTAACGCCCTCTTGGCGACCACAAACCTGAGGAGCCGTTAATTAGCCTCCTCGAGCGAAAGATTCCGTACCAGATATGGAAATATCAGCTAAATAAGCTTTCGTAAAGACTTAACTAGCGACATCGGCGGATTAGGACATCATCACAGAGCACCCAGAGCACACACCGTCACTACCACAACTTGCCGAGAACCGGCTCACAATTAAGAAAGTCACAAAATTTGCTGTAACAGCACCAAAGAAACACCGGACGCCTCCACGCCAAAGCGCAAAGGCGCCCGCCAAACACGCTATTCGACTCTACTCTATTGCGGGCCGAGACTGAATCCCCTCTCGCAGACGCTACGCCGAGCTTCGCGCGAGGCGCGCTTGCCAGATGCAGCCAATGAGAACGCAGTATCCTCGCATAACAACGGCGAAACAAGTCGCAAGCGAAAGAAAGCGACTGACGCTTAAATTATTCGAGACAGCTATCTCGCTCGGTTCCACGGGCTACGTTTTGAAAATGCTGTACCAGCGCTCTTAAATGCGACGGGACCAAAACAGCTGCAAATTCAACTGCATAGAGGTTAGAGCAGTGCCACTACACCTTTTAGCAAACCAAAAGCTACGTGCGTGTTAAAAAAATTCTTTTGATGCAAAAAGTTGGAGTATCATATGATAAAATATGACTGACACGAACTCGATATACAGGCAGACTCGTCAATTCTGTACCAAAACTGTTCGAAATGGTTACGTAGCTATAGGAATTAAAGAAAAATTCAAATGGCCTGGCAAATTTGAGTGTTGGGCATACGAATGCTTTTAAGTTTAGTACAAAAATTATAAAGGAATAACTCAATACCTATGATTCTGTATCATTGTAAGTTTAATAGAAATTATAATTTCAATTGACCAATCAACAAACATTATATTAGAATATAAAAAATGTATTTTTGTTGTAGTAATGATTTGCTTTCTTTACAGTGTTTTAAACATATTGGCGTATTTTTTTTTAAATATTTTAACCTTTACCCATAAAAATTTCAAATTAATTACCTGGGCAAGGACTGACCAACAAAAAGCTATAACTTTCGCCGAACACTTAACCACAGTGTTCCAACCTAACTCGTTTCAACTACCTGACGCTGAAGAGGAAATCAATAAACAATTGGAGATTCCACATCAGATGGACCTGCCTATCAAGAAAACAAATCAACTGGAAGTTGAAGCAATTATACACCATAGTATCAACACAAAAAAGGCCCCGGGATATGATCTAATCACGGGCAAAATACTACAAGAACTATCCGAGAATGGCTACAAATTACTGACATATATCTTCAATGCAGCATTACGGCTTGAATACTTTCCTTGTCAATGGAAAGTTGCAGAAATTGTGATGATCTTAAAACCAGGCAAAAATCCAAATGACGTCACATCATACCGGCCCATCAGCCTTCTGCCAATTTTGTCCAAGGTTTTGGAAAAAATAATATTAAAAAGAATAACACCAATAATTGAGGAACGACAGCTCTTACCTACTCATCAGTTTGGTTTTAGGAAAAAGCATGGAACAATTGAACAAATACACCGTATAGTCAACCATATAAATCAGGACTTCGAGAATAAAAAATACTGCTCAGCCGTCTGTATAGACATAAGTCAAGCATTTGACAAAGTATGGCATAATGGCCTATTATATAAAATTAAACGTAATTTCCCACACCCGATATATTCATTAATAAAATCATACCTCACCAATAGAACCTATGGAGTTAAATATCGAGAAGCATACACTGAACTGTACCCTATACTGTCAGGTGTTCCACAGGGAAGTATTCTCGGACCAACTTTGTATTCTATATATACCGCAGATTTACCAGAAACCACGCAAACAATCATCGCTACATGTGCTGACGATACAACAATACTAGCGTCACATGAAGATCCCCTCGTTGCTTCTAGAAATCTACAAATACATATAAACCAGCTAGAAGAATGGCTACAACGCTGGAAAATTAAAGCTAATGAAGCTAAATCATCACATACCACATTTACATTGAAGCGTGGAAACTGCCCTAGTATAACATTAAATGGAACTCCTATACCACATACAGACACAATTAAATATTTAGGTCTTTACATAGATAGAAGATTAACTTGGCGTACTCATATTTTCAACAAAAGGAAACAATTAGGCAAGAAATTTAGTCAAATGTATTGGCTACTGGGTAGAAACTCTGCATTATCGACCGATAATAAGCTATTGATATATAAAACCATGCTTAAACCTATCTGGACATATTGTATGCCAATTTGGGGAACTGCAAGCTCATCTAACATAGAAATAATTCAGCGGTTTCAGAACAAAGTGCTCAGAGCGATAGTCAACGCACCATGGTATGTTCCCAACACAATATTACATATTGATCTAGATATAGCCACAGTCCGGCAAGAAATCGGAAAATTCAGTGCTAAACACAAAGACAGGGTCTCAACTCACCCTAACCCACTTGCAAGTACGCTATATGATGAAGACGATGTGCCAAGAAGATTGAAGAGGTTCAAACCAGCAGACCTTCCCGATCGTTTTACCTGAACGAGAAATATTATCATATGTTGTATAATGTTTAGAGACTGCTCACAGGAGCATTACTCTCCCTGTCTTATTTTAGTATTAAGTTAGTTAAGCATTAGGTTAAGTAATTACATAAAATATACTTATTGTCTGTATTAAGAGACAGATTGTATAAAAGCGGAGTCAACAAAAAAAAAATAAATAAATTAATATTGAGAAACACTAGGAAAGTAAATTACGTCATATATTATGATACTGAATACTACAAATTTGGACTTTTTATGTAACGTAGAACGATTTAGATGGTGTATTGTGTCACTGCTACTTTGCAACAATTTAATTAAACATTTAAGAGCCACTGAACACATTTTAAACAAAAATAAGATTTTGTGCTTTCAAAAAATTTATCAAAACAGCATAAGCAAAGTACAAAGGGCAGTATTTGGAATGTGAACTTTCTAACTAACATAGTTGAAGGTATTTAGCCCACTCATTAGAGAGCATTAGGATTGCAAGTTGATACCATAAGCAGTATAGAGTAATATGGGTTTCAACTCCAATTTTACTTCAACTAGCAAAGAATCCCATTCTTTGCACTGGATATTATGTTTTTTTTCTTTTATAAACAACCACTGAGGTATTTTCCTTATGTGACGTAAGTGAATTTTATATCTCAGGAGGTTGGGGGATGATTTTGGAAATTTCGAGTTCATTTGTTTTCCTTTACCAAAACTTCAAAACTTATATAAATTGTAATAAATGTAATTTTCCGATTGTCTCTTTATTTGAATCTACTGTATCTGCTGTTATTGGGAACGAAGTCTATCGGCCGAATGAAATAAAATCAAGAGCTAATTACTGAAATAAAAGACTTCTTGCGCTAAGTAAAATTATTACCCTAATTAATAGAGGGCATAAGAGTGACGTGTTAAGTTACATAACAGTTATTCGTCAATCGTATGCATACACATGTACAATATGACAATAAATATAAGATACCGAAATTGAATGGCAAATAGCAGTTGCCATGGAAGAAAAAACTGCAAAATTGTCACGCTAACTTCTACAAGGCAGTTTTGTATTTAAAGCCTTGCAATAAGTTCGTGAAACAAGATGCTTACTAACGAGCAAAACATTTTTATTTGCAACCACTATAATCGCTCATACGGAATCGGCAGAAACAATGGGCCAAGAATCAATTACGTTAAAATAAATTTTTTTGAGCAATATGAAAGAGATGTTACAAACACAACAATAAGGCGCACAGTAATGAAGTTTCAACGTACAGGCTGTGTTCTAGTCCAAAGGAAAGGAACATCTGGGCGAAAGAGAACAGTACGGAATAATGAAAACCACGGCAGTGGAACACTTTTTCCAAAATTTACACCAGCCTCTATTTAGAGACATAGCATCCAATCTTCAGCAACGCTTGGAATTATGCTTGCAACGAGATGGTGGTCATGTGGAGCATATCGTATATCAATAATTATTACTTTTGTATAAATATAGTTTGATATTTTATTAATAAAATTTTTTAGTTTCGGTATCCTTTATTTATTGTCATACTGTATTTATATGCTGCTACAGTTTTCTTATAAGTTTCAGAAATTAAGCAGTCCAATGTTTTTATTATTAATGCGAAACCGTTGCCATACATAAAAGTTAAGATATTAATGAAAAGAATTGAAAGGGGTAGCGTTAAAAATGCTTCTGCGAATGTGCATAGCATTGAACCCTAGGTGTAACGAATATGTTGTAATAAATGTGTTTACATATTCTAATATAATGTAGGTAATTCATTCCAATATTGGAATTATATTACTTCTACCAGCAAGATGCCCGTTCTTACAGAGTGCAAATGTTTTTTTTTTCTTCTAAATCTTAAATGAATTGCAACGCGGCCTTACTCCGAGCCGTACACTTACTGAATTATTACTTTAAAATGCCCTGGGTTCGCTAGCTGAATCAGTCGGTGAGCTATGAGACTCTTTTTACATACGCAGAGTGGCTAAGGGAAGCCAACATCATTTAAGGTCTTTCGTGGACACCTGAAATGTTGTACTCACCAATACAAACATGATTAACCATAAAAATCCCAATAGTTTACAATAAAGACATATAATCTGTAAATAAACACACACAAGAAAATACATATAAGCTAATACAAAATAAGGCGCTAGCCTGCTACATATATGCAAATGCTTTAAACAGCAAACACGAGTGCAATTGCTCCAGGTGTTGCAATATTATTTCACCTTGTACGGCGATTATAGCTAGCAACTGACCTTGCTTTGGAGCCTTCCCGATGCTCTAGTCGTATACTAAGACAGGTGCTTTTTCTATGGTGTCGCAACGATAGTTGTCTTCTGTCAAAAGCTACATATGCAGCAGGATTTGGCTGCTTTTGGACGCTGGCGTCCCTTTCAGAGGCACAATGAGCCGGCAGCAAATAATGCTGGCTACAACACAATATATGAAGCACTGTTTAGGGCTGTTATTAGCTGTTATATAACCCTTTTTCAAACGGTTATTACAATTAGTAAATTGGATATCTACCTTATTGCTTAGTTAACAGAAGTAGTATTGAGAATAATGTATTAAACACTTACCTTGTTGCTTTTGAATTACTTTCCAAATTGACATATCTCACTTATGAAACTATATGATTGCAATTATGTCACTTGACTAATATTTAAAATTACCTCGGCTAGTCAGTTTATTGAGCAAATAAGAATCTATCTTCCTCAGCTGAATGAGTAAAGGTTATAATAATGAATCTCTTTATAATTGAATACTGAATTACAATATTATTATTGTATTGACTTCTTTGTCAATCACACACCTTAGTACTTTTAGTAGAACCTTCTTTTAAGTTAGATTGTATTATTATGCTTGGTTTGACATTACAATCAATCAAAACTAAATGTTGTCAAATTATTTAATCAAATTACTTTTTCCAAATTGAGGTTAAAATTAATTACAGATACCTAGACCAAAATGATATAATTTCTACTTATAATGGCCGAAAACGTCGAGTACCCGAATCAAAGCAAACTTAGAAAACTTAATATTGTATATTGCGCTCTAAACCTAAATTACAATGCTTGTCGTACCAAACTTGTTAATAAAAATACACTAACCTTCACGAAGACTCACTTGTACCTTGAGTGTATTTTCTATCAGCTCCTAACTGATTGGTAGTCGTCAAACATCTCCCTTGAGTTGTTGAAGACCCAAAATAGCTCGTTGTAGCTCTCGTACCTCTTAATACCTTGATAAACGGTAGTACAGCATGCCACAATCACTCTCACTTTCACTTACTGATGGTTTAAGTACCAATTACCACTTCAAATGGTTTCAAACAATCTTGAAATTATAATATGAATAATAATTGTGACCTTTGGTTAAATTTGATCGTGAAGAAGGCTATCTTGCTATCATGTACCAAATATACAATATTACTCTCACAATTAAAGGAAAGTTAGCCCTTTAACGTGACTTATTAAACGTAGATTATTCAAAATTAAAGAAGTTTTTTCACTTGCAGTAAACAACCCCCTGGTTGCCTATTGCTACTAGCACCAGTAATCTATCACCAACTGTTATCACATGATACCCTTTAGATATCTGGATATTAATATTGAATTAATTAAGCATCCACACAGCATGCTTCGTACTGCTAATAATTCGTAAGTACGACCAGCGAGCTCGCATACGACCCGCACCTGTTAACAATCTTGGTGCGAATCCCTTGATCCGCGCAATTCAACCAGCCGGGCACCAATGCCCTTCTTGCAGGCCTCCGGCGTTGATTCACATACTGACTGGTTATTCCCCAAACGAAACTGCACTATTGACACTATTGTGGGGGGGCACCGCTCCCCTAGCCCCTCCCAAGTTACGCCTATGACGAAAGGTTCTATCATTCACCACTGAATTCAAATTCCCACGTTTAGCAGTTGATCCCTGCACAATCTTGAATTATGTTTTTAGGAACTTGTATAGGTAGCCTTTCTAGGTAAAAACCAAATTGGTATACATATTATTAAGAGATATTGGGGAATTTGTGAAAAGACCTTTAGAGGTGGAATTTCAAAAACTCCTTTCCTAGCACTTCCCTACGTAACTAAAGGACTCTCCTTGCCAAATTTCATGTTCCTGGTACCAAGGATTATTACGGCTCTGCGTTGCTGAGTCAGTGCTTTATCTTTTATACATATATATTAATTTACGGATTGATTAGGGCAAAATCCTGAAATAGATTTTTAGACATTTGTATTGGAAACCTTTGCAAGCAAATACCTCATACTGCATTTCATTCTGATATGGACCTACAGCAAAAAAAAAAAAAATTTTTACCTCATACTGTTTTTCAGTTTACCCTTTAAGGAGTAAAATTTAAAAAAACCCTTAAACGCATTTCCAAAGATTTTAAAAATATATCTAAATGCCAAAAAGAATGCTTTAACTGAACAAACACAGAAGATACAAGGGGTTCTATAATTCACCGCGAATGCAGCTTTGCACCTTTAAGGGTTGGTTAGGAAAAAGCCTGAAATGCGTTTCTAGGCATTTGCATTGACAATCTTTGCTAGTCAACGGCAAGTCGATATCTCATTGGGCCTAAGAGATATTGGGGCATTCGTGAAAATACAATTTACCCCTTTTCACCCCCTTTCGGGTCAAATTTTAAAAAATCCCTTCTTAGCACTACCTTTTGTAACAAATTGAACCTTCCACCCAAATTTCAAGTTCCCAGTACCAGTGGTTACGGCTCGGCATTGATTAGTCAGAATTTTGACTTTCGTTTTAGAAACGCAACGTGATAGTACATGCATTTTTTAAATTTTTAAATTAGAATGGCTTCTCTACACCAATTAAAGGCAAATTTTATTTGTACCATTGCGCAAGTGGTTTTTTTAAGAAACACAACGTATGCAGCTTAATTAAAAATTATCAAAGCCTACTATTTATTAATATTTTTAGACTTTTCAAATGCTGTTACAATAGTAAGACTGTGAAAGCAATGTAATGTTTACTTGTACAAGTATATTTGAGTGTGTGAGTGAACAGGATGTTTATTTGAAATTGTTAATGCTCAACTACTCCTTTCCACATAGTTGGAAGTCAACATTGTTCTTAAATAACCAAAATTCTGCTAAAATATCTAAACATGTTCATTATAAAATATGCTTTTCTAGTCTTCAATATGTTTATAAGTTGAATAACTAATATTGTAACAGTCATTTTGCCGAATTACATTTACATTTTAACTTCAATTCGCTAGTCATATCTATGCTTTCAAAAATAAATGTTAAAGGTTATGGTTCAGTCAATTATATAGCTGAATAGGACCATCCTTTTTCAAGCCGGCAGAGATGGCAGATCCATTAAGTGTTGAGTGATTGACATATCTAATCTTGGAAATCCACCCCTCATTTATAACATGCCGGTGTTCGCAGTTGTGTAATCAATAATTTTGTGGCAGGTTCACTTTGCTGATGGTTCACCCATGTCAGAGAGCCCAGCTGCTGTTGGTGACAAAGATCAGGGTAAGAATGCCCAAAATTATATAATATTTTTTGTTTTTTAATAGTTTTAAAGATACATTTTTTAAAAATTCCTCTCTTAATATAACCCATTATTTTGTTACTTTATCACACCATAGCTGGTTTAATAACAAAATTGAATCATTTGAAGGCGATGCAGGAGTTCTCAAAGTGCACCCGGCCGGTATCATCACCTTTAGCAAGGAAGGAACAGAGCTCATCAGCACGCTGGAGCTCCACAACACAGACAATCAAATTAATATCTCCTATAAGGTCAGTTCGTTGCATTGGATTGTTGGTTTCTGCAGCCTGAACATTTCAGATGAAAACAACATCCCCCGAGAAGTTCAGAGTGCGTCCCAGTGCCGGCTGCCTAGCTCCAGGCGGGCATGCGACTGTCAGCGTAACGCTGCTGGCCGGTTTCCAGCTCGGGGGCCTCTCTAGAGACAAGTTCCTCGTGATGAGCATGCCTGTCGACTCGATCGATCTCTCAGCTCAAGAACTCACTGAGCTTTGGAAGGTGAGATGTTTTTTCGTATTTTGTTTAAATATTTTTGCAGGAACGTTGTATTTTGAGTGTGGGTAGTGTTTCTGCTCTTCAACAACAGCAACATATTTTACAGCAAAAGATTCGGTGTATAAAGTGAACAATGTAAATTATGGGCTCACTAGTGGTTGAAGATAGGTTATAATTTGAACATAACCTCATCCTTTATTCTAAAAAGCATAATTTTAGAATTAATCAAAAAGTGCATAGTATCGATACGGGTTTTGTCATTGTTTTGAATGAACAAACATTTGATTTATCGATTTGTTTTAGAATCCTACAAATAAGAACATTTCGCAACACCGGTTGCGGTGCGCACAGGGCGGCGACATAACGAAGAACGGTGGTGCTATATCTGCCGGGTTGTCGCTGGACAGTGAGCAAAACCACCTTAGCCAACTTTCAAGTAGGATAACGCAGCTGAGCAACTGCCAGTCTCAACTGCACACCGCTGTGAAGCGCACGCAGCAGCTGCAGTGGATCACGATGATTCTAGTGCTCTTGTTAAGTATCGTTACCGTGTGGGTTTTAAAAAGTGCGACACCTGACAGCAGTGCAGCGCAGTTCTGCTACAGAAGCGAAGAGGCCCCTGCAGCTCCATAACAATAGCAAACGGATGCAAGACCAGAGAAGATACAGTTTATATTGAAAGTTCTAGAGAACATTGTTTGGGATTTGTTGTATGTTTACAGTCGTCTTACACAATAATCTGTAATGTGCTTCTTGGTCTTGCATGTGCACAAACACGTATGTAAAACAGGTAGTCATATCACAAGTCGTGTTTCCGTATAACTTTCCGAGTAAAAAATTTGTAACAAACTGGTGATCGATGTATTTAAAAGAGGATTTGTAGCATTGTACAATGAACTAGTATTTGCTAGTTGTGGTAATTGAGGGATATTTAACTCATTCTGCTGATTATTAACTGTGCTGTGGTAAATATCTAAAATTGGAAGCCGCATTGGTTACAAAACTGTGAAATGTTTGTGGTTGCGTTAAACATGTTGAAATAATGAGATTAACCTGATAAATTATGTTAAATCAACATACTTTTAAAAATGGAGTTTTCGTGCTAAATTTTGCAATAGGAAACGCCCAAATACTTTTAAACTTACTAAAGAATGTACTTTGTAATAGCAGTATACACTGTGTTGCTATTGAAAAATAAATTCGCTTGTCGTAGCAGGTGTTAGTAAGTTATAATTGTTATTGTTGCAATAATCAAATTATATGAAATGTGATGTTTTAAGTTTAAAAATTTATATAACAAGTATTGGTCTGTTTTCATAGTATGCCGAGTGGGAGGCTCTTTTTAAGTTTGTGTTGTTTAAAAACGTACGCGCCTGGACACAACTTCTAAATGGTTTGCTAACTTTGCTATTGTACAATCTTATCAAAAGAACTGAGCTGTTATCTATAATACTTGTACCACTAATAAAAATTTACAGTATCTTATATTTTTTACATGTGTACACGTATATTAGTGGTAACGCAATATTTTATATCTTTAGAATTTTGTGCTAGAAAGTTTTATGTGATACTCTTATCAATGAAACCAACTGATGTAGCATTAAGTACTTTTCTTATGTAACTTTTGTAGTGGCCTAATTTTACGACCTAATTTTAATTTATTCTAGATTTCTATTGTATAGTGCATATGTTACTTTATTTTGTTATTGAAATGCCTAATAAACTGTTATTCTTCGAAAGCTTTTACTGCTAATTGTAATTTATAAGTGTAATGGTAATTGCATAGCAAATTAAGTTACTCAATCATGCTAACCTGGCTACAAGTAGGCAACCCAACGTACATGCATATCGCTCGAGCTGTCATATAGTCAGCCATAATACCACTTGTGGTATGATTATCATCATTGATATTTTCGAATTGAAACCGAGGTGCAATGAGAAATGTCACCGATTACTAATCATACCGCGAGTTGTATTTAGTGAGAGAATACAATGAATTATGTTGGTGGCACTGTCCATGTCAAATTCGAGGTTAGCAGGTTAGGTTTTGCGTCAGTTTGTGTCAAAAGTGATGCAAAACCTAACCTGCTAACCACACTTTTGCGTAGCGACAGACCACAATAAGGTGAAACGAATTTTTGTTTTGTATCACCGCTGTGTTACACATGTATCCAAGGGTTTTTATGCTTCCAATTGGTTTAAAAGGGGTCACGTGATTAATGAATTGTATTCCCAGCCATAATAGAAGTAAATTGAAATGAGAAGAAGGCACGCCATTACGTCACATGCGCCGCCGTAGAATTATCAGTGGCGGCAAAATTTTTAAATAAAATGGGAACTTGACACTGGACAACAACAAACAATAAGAGAAAATAACAAGCGTCTTTCGACTGTGCTTCACCCTACAGAATGTGGTAGAAGCTAAAAATAAAATGAAATCTGCTAATAATATAGATTTCATTTATTTAAATAATTAAATAACACCCCGTTTAGACATTACGCTACTGATTTCGAGATGGCCTCACCTTTTTCAGCATGTTGGACTCGTCCGCCAGCTGGAACGCTACTGCGCACATGTCACGTGAGCCTTCTTCTCATTTCAATTTACTTCTGCCACAAGTGGTATGATTATCACCGATTACTAATCATACCGCGAGTTGTATTTAGTAAGAGAATACAATGAATTATGTTGGTGGCACTGTAAGTCTATGTCAAATTCGAGGTTAGCAGGTTAGGTCATGTCGTGCATTAAATCATATGGCTGATAACTGACACTGTAAGTCTATGTCAAATTCGATGTTAGCGGGTTAGGTTTTGCGTCAGTCTTGATCAAAAATGACGCAAAACCTAACCCGCTAACATCGAATTTGACATAGACTTACAGTGTCACCAGTGTCAGTTATCGGCGATATGATTTAATGCACGACATGACTTCATAAGTTCCAAAGCCGACTATACCACAAATTCTAATGAACACCTGTTATTTTATAATGGAAAACCATATACCGGGTGGCCATAAATGTCTGATATCACATTACCTTTGGAATCAACACCGCTTTATTAAAGTGATGAATCCAACTAAACTAAATGTCATTAATGTCATCACAACTAAGATTCCTTATCTGTCAAAAATTATTACAGATTGCAATAAGTAATGGAGTTAGAACAGGAGATTTTTATTATCGAGTCGTAGACTAAACTGCAGAATCCGGGGCATATTCCCCTCCCCTTATTGCATTTAATTTCATTACATAGGTACCAATACTTATTGTAATTGAAATATAATACTAACCCAACATTTATAAGTAGCTAATTAGATGGCTACCGGGATCTCAGATATTTATGGCCACCCGGTATATAATACAGATATATTGCTAGTAGGGCCTCGGAACGCCCGAAAACATTACGGCGCCGACATAGTCTCACTTAGAGTATAACGCGTTTCGTGCGCTTGCGTGAGAATTCAGACTCCGCCTTTAGAAGCGAATTTTAAACTTGACCACTTCCCCATTGGGCGGACGACGCCGCCGCGCTTGCACACAGCTCACCATTATACATTGAAGAGTTGGTTGTCTGTCTCACTTCCTACGTGAGTTTCCCACTCATAGCCGCTAGCAATATAGTAAGTATTAGATATATGTGGAAAACGCATATAATTGTATAATGTCAAAAGAACATATATCTTGATATAATATAGATGTAGGATATAATTTTGGCTTGTTATAGGTTGAGTGGAAGAACAGGTGTTTTTTATAATAACTGAACTCCGCCTTTGTCACATTTTTTTTTCTTAATCTTTTTGTGTTAGAAAGTAATTATTTTAAGTTACTTGTGTGACAATAAAGTGCTTTATTATTATTATTATTATTATTATTATTATTATTATAAATTATTTTTAAAATTAGCTTTTGAATAATGGCTAATTTATAAATTACTGTTTTACATGCTCCGTCCCAGCCAATTATGCCATAGTTTAATATTGATTGAACTAAAGCAAAGTAAACGGTTTTTAATAATGATAAGTTAAATACAGGTTTTATTAATTTACTGAATAGGTATATTAGGACTACGCAATTTTTTACAGCCTCCTGTCCCATATACAGTGTGTCCCAGGATTGATGTTATAAGAGGTGAGATAGACTAAACATTTTTGAATTTGATTTTAAGGTTCTGGGATTCGGTCCTGCTTGGTTTGAAAAGAATTTTAAAAATATTTTCAGTTTTTAAAAAACAAGTAGGCCTTGGCAGGGAAGCGAAAACTATTTTATTTTCAGGTAAACTACCCTTTTTGTTCATGATACGGCAAAATTTTATTAATAAAAGTTGTTTAGAATGATAAATTATGGCCCTATGCAAAATTTCAGAAAGATCTGTCTACTTAGAAAAAATCGTCATTTTTTAGATTAAACAAATTGCAAATATTAAAAATGACGGTTTAATCTAAGTACGTAGATCTTTCTTAAATTTTGTATAGGGCCATAATTTATCATTCTGAACAACTTTTCTTAATAAAATTTTGCCTTATCATGAACAAAAAGGGTAGTTTACCTGAAAATAAAATAGTTTTCGCTTCCTGTCAAGGCCTACTTGTTTTTCAAAAACTGAAAATATTCTTAAAATTCTTTTCAAACCAAGCAGGACCGAATCCCATAACCTTAAAATAAAATTCAAACATTTTTAGTCCATCTCATCTCTTGTAACATCAATCCTGGGACACACTGTATATAAACTGTTCATTAAAATCATAGCCAACAGACTGGAGAGAAAACTGGACGCCTATCAGCCTATAGAACAGGCGGGTTTCAGGAAAGGGTTTGAAACCATTGACCATTTGGAAACAATCAAACTAATGATAGAAAAAAGTAAGGAATATAATCTAACCCTAACGATGGCTTTTATCGACTACGAGAAAGCCTTTGATACAATTGATATGATGGAAATTTTACAAGCATTAGACGATGCCCGTATTGATACCCGATATTCCAACATAATAAAGAACATATATAAGCGAGCAACAAGTGCAATAACGCTCAAGGAAACTTCAGAAACCTTTAAAGTGGAACGAGGAGTCAGACAGGGAGACACGCTGTCCTCGAAGCTGTTCACTCTAGTTTTAGAAAATATATTTAAAAGGATAGAATGGGAAGAGATGGGTATAAATATAGACGGCAAATACCTCACTCACTTGAGATATGCTGATGACTTAGTCGTATTCGACAAAATGGGAGAGGAACTGCAGCTTATGGTCAACCAACTGCAAGAACAATCAACGCAAGTAGGTCTCAATATGAATCTAAAGAAGACAAAGGTAATGTCAAATCTGGAACAACCATTACATATAACACTGGAAGGAAACTCAATAGAACAATTAGATTCATATATATATCTGGGACATAACATAAAAATGGGAAAAGAAAACCAGGAAGCAGAGGTTAACAGAAGAATAGGTTTGGGATGGACAGCTTTTAATAAATTATCTTTTGTTCTGAAATCTAAAACCTTCCCACTGTATCTAAAAAGACAAATGTATTTTACCTGTCCTGATATACGCCACAGAAACTATGACTTTACCAACAAAATCATGAAAAAATTTGCAACAGTACAAAGGGCAATGGAGCGGAGAATGACCGGGATAACATTAAGAGACAGGAAAACAAACAAATGGTTGAGAGAAAAAACAAAGTTCAAAGATATAATGGAAAGAATTGTGGAACAAAAATGGAGCTGGGCGGGACATATATGGTACGAGCAGACGACAGATGGACAAGCGAGTGCTTCAGTGGCAGCCTAGGGAAGGGAAAAGAAGTATTGGTAGACCACCGAAACGATGGGAAGATGACATAAGAGAGACAACGGGAAGAAAATGGAGAAGAATAGCGAAAGAAAGACAGAAATGGAAAGAAAAAGGGGAGGAATGTCCACTACTGGACAACAAGATCTGAAAAATAATTCCCAAATACTTAATAGAGTTTGTTATCTCTATTTGGACAGTACAATTTATTACAGACCTGTCCTTCCTGATCACTACAATCTGTGTGTTCATTCTGGAAATTACAGTCTGATTCGTGTATTGTGATACAAGACATAGCTGGGAGATGATTCTCATTAGAGGCAAAAGGAACGTACTTAATTTAAAAATAGTAAATTTTCGCCTAACCAATACTAATTAGCTGCAAGTCTTGCAATTTATAAGTTACCTCATTCGAACTATCCCCATCGACACACAATACTGTATCATCTGCATACGATATGATTGTGCTATGTATATTTTGTTCGAATAGATCATTTATCTAAATTAGAAATAACACTATTCCTAGCACTGTCCCTTGGTGAACACCGTGTTTTATTGTTAAAAAATTACTAAAATGTTTATTTATTTCAACGCATTGTTTCCTGTTTTTAAGATAACTGCTCATCAGCTGCTGTAAACCTCTCTAAATCCGTAGTTTTCCAGCTTATTTAGAAGTAAATTGTGATTTACTATATCAAACGCTTCCGCGAGGTCTAAAAGAACACAAGCGGAAGACCTGGTCTTGTCCAATGATGTGGTGATTTTACTACTTTTAAGCGCAATTACATCTTCGGTTGATTTATTTTATTCGAAATCCAAATTGATTTTGATATATTATTTGATGTTTGTCCACGAATTGAACTATTCTATATTTTACGATTTCAAAAATTTTAGAAATGTTTGATATAAGTGATATTGGTCTATAGATTTCCATACGTTCGCGATTACAGCTTTTGACAAGAGGCTTCACAACTGCTGTCTTGAGGCCATTCGGAAAAATACCATTTTGCATAGATTTATTTATTAAAATGGATAAAGGTGTCGAGATCAAATCACTGATACTTTTCAGTGACTTGGCACTAATGGAGTCAAGCCCTGGAGCTTTATTTGAATTTAAAATTGTAATTGCTGATTCAACTTCAATTTGGTCTGTGGGACGCAAAAGGCAGGTTTGCGAGTTTGTTTTTGTTTGTAGCTGTAAGTTAGAATTATTATCGGTATAGTTTCACTTACATTTATAAAATATTTATTAAATCCGTTTGATGTAGACACGCTATTTTTCCGTTACTTTAAATTCACACAGTCGTAAGCTATCGACCACATTTTTTGAGGTTCAGATTTATTATTTTCAATTTTATTTTTATAGTAGGCAGTTTTTGCTTTTAGAATAAGGGAATTTATTTTGTTTTATACCGTTCGATTTTATAAAAATGTGATGAATACAACTTTTGAAATCATTCAATATTTTAGTGTATTTATTAATACAAGAAAGAAAACCGCAACTGCTGAGTAGATTTAAGTAATCGCGAGAATTTTTTTCAGATAAAATGTCAATATTTGTATCCCCTGTAAAAATTTCAATGCCATTTTTACGGTGGCTTGTAATATACTGTTCAAGACTGTCTATAAAATCTTTTTTCTTCAAACGGCAGTAAAATGTGGCATTACACTCCTGGATTGATGATGCTAAACTGTCACATTATTGCCATGCGGCAGATAAAGTTATTATCTGCCGCTGACGAGATACAGTAATTTTCTTCGGATTTTCTTATAAACGTTTGAAGAAAAAATGCTATATGTTATTCGGAGCAAAAAAAGTAGATTATGCAATGAGGGAGAGAAATTGCACTGAAGCTAAATAGCATTCTCTCCGAGTTGCATATACAATTTTTTTTCACGTTGCAGGAAGATTTAAAACAAAAAACCTATATTTTTTAAACGTCATTTATGACATTTTAGTTACAATTGATTTAAAATTAGTAGCCTATGGTAAATTTTAAAGTTTGTGGAACTGTAAGTCACAAGAGCTCACAATTATGTCAAATTCGAGGTTATCAGGTTAGGTTTTGCGTCAGTTTTGACACAAACTGACGCAAAACCTAACCTGCTAACCTCGAATTTGACGTAATTGTTGTGTCAGTCATAATGAAAACTCTCTTGGGAAATTTAAGTCTTATTTAGTCTCTAGGGAGTAAATGTTTTACTTCTGTCACAATTTTGATGCTATAGAAACCGACTTCTACTCCCGGTCGTGGAAAAAGTATCTTTATGTGGCTCGGCTGTACTTATATCTGCCTCGCAAGCTCAGCAGATAACCCGTCCAGCCTCGCCACATAAAGTATAACTTCTGCTCCTAATAACATAATATACTATTACATTATAGTTGTGGGGTCTGTAAACGGCAGTCAATCCAACAGTTGGTTTATTTTTGACAATATTTATTATTATAATATAAATCGTATCCATCTATATTGAAATACCTAATTTAGATTATTAATCTGCCATGTTTCTGTGAGAATGATTACCTCTAATTTGTTTTCGTATAAGTCAATCATTACTTGTAACTCTTCAAAATTTGTTAACAAACTTCTATACTCCATTTACTTGACATCTGCACTGTCAAACTGACATTATGTTGGCACCACTGCTATTTTTCACATTTTAGCAATTAAATTACTGTACAGTCTAATAAAAAACACATTATTTTTGAGGTATAGTCAAAACATTTTTTTAAAATTTGACACTGACAGTGCAGATGTCAAGTAAATGGAGTATAATGTTTGTATTTATTACATTTATTATTAATACAGCGTGAGTCAATAATTTGGCAACACTTCTTATTGTTTTCGGCGATAAACGTAAATCATTTAAATAATCCGTAGTGGGGAATTAAAATTAACAAAACTCTGCGTCCGAGTACCTACATTAGATTTAAGATATAACTGCAATTTTTCTTAGATCAAGATCACGATAGTTATTGATTCTGATAATCCTGCTGTTTTTGCCTTTTCGTAGCATCAGCTTATTGTTGTTAAACCAAACGTATTTAAACCCAGAAGATAAGTAGGGGTAGATGAATACTTTTATGCCAATTCTGGTGTTTCCCATTGGTGTATCTTGAATTATACGAGATTTTTTTTAATAAATTCGTTCCTTTTCTTTCAGGAAAGAAACTGCACGATTATTGGAGGTGGTTTGAGTTTATTGTTGGAAGGCAGACGATGCGCTGCTTCAACATCCGCGTCGTTGATTGTGATGTTTAGTCTACGAGCAAGGTTTTTTACAATTTCACTGCAATTTTCCCTGGGGGTTACACGTATGTCGGTGATTTCTAGATTTTTATTTCGGGTGTATTGCTCAAGCCCATTTAGTTTCGATGTTAATTCCTCAATTTATTGTTCTTTCTTTGCGTTTTCTGCTTTAAGAGTATTAATAGTAGCAGACATGATTGAGATAAATTTGTTATTGGCAACTAGTGTACTTTTTAAATTGTCATACTGCTTATAGTCCGTTCAGTAAACATAAACACAAAGCGGCCTTTGGTTTCCAAAATTTCATGAGTGTACTTCTCAAAATGCATCTTTGTCTAGGAATGTACTCACAAAAAGTTTCCAAAACAAATAGGTTAAGCGTGTGACATTTACTTCCCATCTGTCATAAATGTTGTAATTAACAACTTTTAAGGATATTATACAAATACTGTGTTAGATACTATTGACATAGTGTTTACTAATAGGTATTTTTATTACATTTATTACATTTTATTAACTTCAGGAAAGAACTTCTAGAAAAATATGTACCTACATTGACACTGACCATGAGTAATATTAATTGTCATTTTTAAATTCAAATCAGCCTGTATACAGGTGTGGGAACCTTTGCAAAACAAAATAGAGAATCCCTAGTACAAAAATTATATGCACATGCCAACTTCAAAAAAATGTATGTTTTTGTGTTTACTGAATGCCCTATATATGACGTTCACGATCTTTTCTCAACAGAGCAGGCTATGATATGTTTTTATTAGGTTGCTCGCAGGTCTTTTTGATAAAAGTCAAACTTGACAAGACGTAAACTTCAAATTATTTCAAGTCAAATATTTTGCCGTTGTTGCAATTACGTTGTTTTGCAATATTATTCAAAATGCCAAAAATCATACACGCAACCATAAAAGCAGCTATAAAGAAGACTTATGATAGCTACGAGAAGGACACGAACTTGGAGAAAAAGCAAATTATAAACAGAATCACTGATATTTTTGGGGTAAATATTTAATGTGATTTTGCATTTTTTGTTAATCGTGACTTATTTAGGTTTCGGATTGGATGGTAAGAGCAATTTTGAAAGGAGGGCCTGACAATTTGAAAAATGAACATTTTACTTTAGATACATTATTAGCGGAAGCGAAAGCAAATTTGGAATTTACAGGGGGAAGAACTACTTTATTCAAAATTATCAAATCAATGGGTTACAAACATAAAAAAGTCGATGGACGCAAAATTTTATGTGAATCGAAACATGTCGTTGCAGCCAAAATTAAATTTCTACAAAGATATTTGCAGTTTCAAAATTCTAGTGAAAACGTGGTCTTCGTGTACCTTGACGAAACGTGGATCTACCAGAATGGGTCTTCGATTCGTCAATGGTTACATGAAACAGATTTGAAAAGTAACCCAGCCAAAATTAAAAGTGAGGGGAAACGTTTTACGGTTTTGCACGCGGGAACAAAATTTGGTTTTTTGGAGGGATGACTTGCTACTTGACTCTGCTAACAATGATAGAGACTATCATAAAACAATGAATGGAGAAATTTTTCAAAAATGGGTGGTTAATCAGCTCATTCCTGCATTGGCCAAGCTGCAAGGTAAATGTGTGGTGGTGATAGACAATGCACCATATCATTCGGTGCAGTTGGACAAACCACCCACATTTTCTAGTAAGAAAGGGCAAATGCAGGAATGGCTGGTTAAACAAAGGGTGCAATTTGAATCGAAATTAACAAAAAAGGGGTTGTGGGAATTAGTGAAACCTTTATTAGCAGACAAACAAAAACGTTACCTGACCGACGAAACTTTGATAGAGCACGATTATGAAGTTCTTAGGTTGCCCCCGTACCATTGTCAGTTTAACCCGATTGAAATGGCTTGGGGGCAATGTAAAGGCTTCTATAATAAGCACATAAATTCCCAGCCTTCATCTAAAGATAGGGTTTCGAATTTATGGCGTGAAGCTCTATCAAAATGTACCCCCGACATGTGGCAAAATTATTGTAATCATTGTGCAAAACTAATTTCAGAAGACTGGGCAAAACATATGGGAACGTGTTCGATTGAAAATGTTCCTCCTTTCATTATTTCTCTAGGAGAATCAGATTCGGAATCAGATAGTAAAGATGAACCTGGAAGTACTACCTAGAGAATTGACACTTGAAACTGTGTTTTAAAGAAACAATAATTAGCAGTATTAGCTTAATAAATTAGAGAGCGTGTAGCCGGCTGGTAGAGTGCTTGCGCCAGCAGTCGGCAGGTAGTGGGTTCGAGCCCCACACCCGTACATTGGAAACATCGAACGCTCTCCGGCCATCATACGAACATCTTTGGTGGTCGTGACCCCTGTGAGGGCATTCTTCCCTAATTCAAGGGGTTAGGCTAGCCACCTACCCCGGCCGCGGCTTAAGATGGATTATAAAACCGCATTCAATGTGTGGAAATAACAGGCTCTCAGCCTAAATTAAGAGGAAGAAGAAGAAGCTTAATAAATCAGATTTTACCGAAAATTAAATACAGAAACGTATAATTATAATAATTTTTCATTTTAAACGTTAGAACAAATTTGTACTGTGAAGCATATTCAAATTTTATATAAACAAATCGTTGTTACAACATGTCTTTACTAATAAATGTATTTTAAAACTTTAAAATAGATTAGAAAATACTAAATGAACAGCACAGTGTTTGTAAACCTCAGTAAACTTTTATAAAAAAAATAATTTTAGTATATTTCCAGAACTATTTTCAGAATTGGAAAAACAAGAAGTGATCCTAGTAAATTCTGAAAACGTAATAAAGAATTTGAAAAGAAACATCAACGATTTGCCGGGATTTGATTATATAGAAGAGCAATTAAATGGCAATAGTGAAGCTCTTTCAAAATCATAACCTGAAATTGAATATGACAACCTATTTCTGTCATATCTATTTATTACTAAACGGTACCAACAAAAATTGCACCCTAACATAGCCTGCTCTGTTGAGAAAAGATCGTGAACATCATATACTTATAAATTCTGTACTAGTTTGATGTGGGACATGTCTTTTTCAAACATATCCATCTTGTTATGCCAACCCTTTAAGAGACGTAAAATTTCTTCATTTTCAGGGGTGGTGGTGTCGTTTTCTACATCCCTGTTATCGCTACGGTTTGAAAACACCTCATCCTCGTTCTTAGAAGAAGCTGCAATTCGAGTGTGTATTTTATTGGTCGTAGCGCAAAATACACAACACCAAATTCGCTTTTTATTTTCACTTAATTTTTTATAGGAAGTTTTGCTTGTACCGGCGCAGTTGTAGTGAAAAAGGCTCTTGCAGTCGCCGTTGCATATAACTAAATCTTCAATTGACGCCTTACCTTTACATTTAGCATATTCAGTTCGACATGATTGTTTATTCCGGTAAACAGACGCCGGCCACGTGCAGATCAGAGACAATATCACACTTTATTAATTAATTTACATGTTTTCCGTTCCACTATGTTGGTTAAGACCAATCACACGGTTTGCCATTATTTTTTAACTAATATACACTCAGATTGAATGGTCCAAGTGATGAAATTATCAATTAAATATTTTTGTAAATCACTGATTGAGATGATATAATTTATACGGAAAATAATAGAACCTGTTTCATTTATTAGTTGTATTTCAAAGAAAATTTGTCTTCAAAATGCTTAACCAATCGTTTCAGTTGCTGATTAATGGTACTCATAACACTTGCCCTGTTTGTCTTGGACAACTGGTTCTGGTCACAAAGACCTCCCTTGTATTACCTCAGCTATTTCCTCTACATATCTTGTGTCTTTTATTTTTCCTTCTGACTTCCTTATTCACTCCTGTGTACTTTTAAATTCTTGTTTGCTGTTTTGACATTTAGCTTTTTATTTTTTACTTTTTTTTTCTTCCATTTTTTTCATGTACCGTCGTACATTAAGTATTTCTTATTATTAATAGCTAATTTCATTGGTTTTCTGCACCTCTTTTACGATATTGCTACACTGTATGAATCTAAATATGTATATGTATAGTATTTTGATATTTTTGCTTTATATGTAAAATCGTTGCTCCTTTGTAATTTGCAATTTGATTATTTCACAAAAATGTCTCTTTCATAGTACAAGATGTTCAAAAACATTTCAGAAGACCAAAGTAAGGAAACCTTGAAATTATACACCTTTGATAGCAGATTGCCTACGTATTTGGCACCAAAAGAAGAAGAAATGGGACTGGTAATATTAATAACTGCATTCAGTTAATTAGCCTCCTATCATAACATTAATTAAGTATTTTCAGGGCACATGATAACCGCATATTTGCAATGTGCTTTAGGTATTACTTTTATTGTGAGGAAGTTTAATATCAATAATGTAGACAGGACAGCCTGGAATTAATTTATTCCTACATTTCTCGTTTTTCGTGTTTATTATTTCTTGTATCAACAATGACTAGGTATAGATTTATATTTTTTCAACCTGTTTTTATTTTATTTGGAGAGCTCAAGTGTTTAAATTATTATTTTAGCAGTGTTTGTTTGTTATATCTTGAAATAAATCATCTGAGGGGGTTTAATTTTTTTTTGCTAAAATATACTAAGATGAAAAACAGTTGAATTTAGGGGTATGAAGTAACATATCAAAAGAAAGCTCATTAAAAGGCTTTCCAAAAATATAAAACATACAAAGCGTTCCATTTAAAAAAAATACGAAATGATTAAATTTGCAAATGTTGAGCACCCTGTATAGCATTAATACCCACAGCCACTATTTTCTACTCCAAAGGTAATTCACGAAAAATATAATTTTTTAGTAACGTTTTCCTTTATTCAATTGGTTTCTGTTACTTACAACAGCCACTTGAAGTTCAGCATTTTCTTGCATAAAATCGTTAATAAAAATAGTTGACGTTAGAGCCATACAATTTTATATCAAAATGATTAGTATTTCAATACAACACTTTTAAGCTACTTAAATATATGGCATTCCATAAAAAAAGCAAGTTTGATTCGCCACACTTTTTGAGACACCATGTATATTGAAAACTAATTTAGAAATTTTCATAATTATTTGACTTTGTTAAAATTTGAAATGTACTTTAGGAGATTATTAAGTCAAAATTATTTAATAAGCATGGTTTTTAATGATAATAAAAATCATTTTGTCGTAAAACATACTTTAATATAAAGTTGAAAAGATTTTAAATTGTTAATTAAATTCGCCAAATATGTTGGCTTCTTCAGTAATTTAATTAAAACATTACAATTTACAAATTTATGACATTGTGATTAGAGGTATAAAATTTTTTGGAAATTCAGGCACAACATTTTTCAAAGTTTTTTAAATTAAAAGCAAAGAGCATTGTTAAAAGGTAGCTCTTGTCTTGCCATTTAAGAATATATATGGTTTGTGTGGTCTAAAATTTAAAACAACGGAGTTATGAGTTGCGGCGTTTTTTAGGAAACAGCTTGTATTTAAACTGGAAAACAAATATTTTTTCTAGGAAAAAAAATGAAACTTGAAGTGTTGCAGAAATCCTTACAAATGTACAGGTCCTGTTAACAAATAAAATATAAATTTTTAAAATAAAACAAATATTTATTGCAGTTTTGTTATGGAAGGTCTATTTCTAATTTCTATGACAAAATCAACAACTTATTTTTCAATAGACTATTTCCCACATCTCTTATTATCCAATGAAAAGCCATGCTTTTTCAAAATTCAACCAATCGTGTGTTTTTGTAGTGACAAAAAATCGAAATTTTCCCTTGGGATTTTGTCAGTTTCTTTTGCCACTTGCATCCACGGCAACCACCAAATATGTTGCTTTAATCAAGGTGGTATTTAAGAAACGTCATTTAAACTGTCATTGCGCATCAGTATAAATGTCAAAATGAACCGATATTTGGGAAATAGTCCACAAAATGTATTTCGGGCTCACGATTTTGCTCGGCAAATGTTTTACTCACGATTTGTTGTTTTTTTGGCAATGCCCCTCGACAAACTAACTTTGACAAATTCCCTCGCCTTCGGCTCGGGAATTTGATCAAGTTAGTTTGTCTTGTGACATTGCCAAAACAAAATACTTTCGTAAAACATTTTTACCGGCATAAGCATTTGCCCTTAATACATTATTACTGAAAAAAAAACAGCATCTTTTCTCGTATCACCTTTTACACTGGTATGTGAACTTTCCGAAGTTAGTAAAATACCTGAAAGAGGAAGTTTCTCATTAAATTATACATAATTTTTAGATAATACAGGTGTTACAGTGCCGAAACACCCCACGATACCAGTTAAGGATAAATAACTTGAATATTGTCCTATATAGTGGCATTTGATCTATTTATGGTATGAATAAAACGTTAATTGAAAAAGGGTTGTAATAAACTGCTCGGTATTTGCCACAGTAAAAGGTACTAAATGTTCAGTATAAAATATAGAAACAACTCAATGTTTTTAATACTTTTGCATATTAAAATGATGAGATGCATTTGTAAAGCAGTCTGTTTAGTTACGCTTATGATAAACGCAAGAAATATCGGAATATGAAACTGATACAGTGAAACAAAAGTGATCAAGAGTAAAGGATGAAAGAAAACAAACAATAAAAGAAAGAGCAAGTGTTTAAAGGCAAACCCTGGGCAATAGAAGCATTAAATATGGAAAATATATGGGGCTTTTATTACAGGAATATAGACATATTTTTGGATTGGTCGTTTGTATCAGTAAACAGATCGAATATTTTATATTTTTATTCAATACGCTACAAACTGGTGCTGAGAAAATATTTAGTGATACCATTAACCCACCTGTCCTTGTATGTGATGTTGCTCCAACCATTAGAAACCAGAAACCAGAATAAAGATGTTCTCGGCACAAGAAAAAAAAATGTTAAAAGAAAGCGGAACAGCTTACGAGACCAAAAGAAAATGTGACCAAAATACTAAAAGATATTGATCTTTTTCAACTGAGCAAAAATGAAGAATTGTATGTTTGTTTATTGTTTCCAAGTGGGATGGATAATATCAAGTGAACGCCTGTACATGTGCAATTGTTGATTTACGTTTGTTTCGTTCAACTGAGCTCGGTTTGTTTTTTTATTTGACTTTCTCAATTAAAAATTTATGTTTATGATGTTACAATATATGTATATTACTATTTTTTATACCTAGTAGATATATTTACATTTACTGACCCTGTGGTAAGTTTACAGTGAGTTTAGTATGTGTAGCGAGAATTTGGTTATTATATTGAGCGTTTGATGTTTATACTGGGCATTTAGTTTTTTACTGAGCATTTGAATAAAACAATAGGAATATGGACTTTGAATTTGAATATAATGGCATTTAATTTGTTGCGTTTTAAAAATAACTAAATATTATATAGTGCAATGGACCTACAAATTATAGGATGCATACTTAACGTACACAGTATTTGCCTTCACGTAATCATTAAATATTTAGCATCTGGTGTTGCGTGTGGTGACTTAATTGGCGCCGCATATTTAAAAATTCAAAAACGGCGCTAACAGAATCAGTAAATAGCGCGCGCTCTGATAGGTCAAGCGCCGAAGACAATCGACGACCTGCGTAATGAAGTGCGCAGAAGGCGGCTCCTGGCGTGGCCTTCTGCGACCTGGATGCGCCGCTGGCCTCGCCATCTCTTATTCCTTCAAACAGACGCTGCCATTTGCGATACGCCCTCACAGGACATTCTCGGAGTTAAAGGGTAAGTTTTCAAGTAGCATTTTTTCCTATCAGGGCAATTGCGTGCACTTACTGCAATGTGCGGGTGCCCAGGCGGTCTCCAGCGTCGATTAGGGCCGCTCTGCAGCCGCTGCGAGCCCCCGAATCGCGGAAATGGCCGTGTTTTCACAACACGGCGACACTTCGGCTGCACGTCCATATTGATGACAGCGCCAACCGTGCTAATTTCTCGAAATTTTTGTTGAAATGCCCCCTACATCCAGCTTTGTTAAGTAAGAATTGTCTCGGAATTGCCTGGATTAAAAGAATCGTGGGGCAGAGCTCGCGGCTGCTTCGGGCTTGGATGCTCTATTTTTACTTGGCTGAGATTATTTGGTAAAATGGCGCCGGGTACTGTGGCTGCGAAGTCCGCAAACGTCAAATTTCGATTTTGCCGTGTTTTGTTCTGCGTTGGAGGGAAATCATGGCAAACTATTTTTAAGAAATTGATTTGATCGAATGTTGCGAACTGGATCTTACATAGCAAAAAAATGCGCGAGGTATGAGCTGTTTGTCAACAAAACGTTGCGTAATGGAATTGTGGATTTTTATTGAATTGGAATATCAAATGCAACCGCAAGAATGACCCGCAATTGCACTACTTTGTAGGTACTTTCTACAACTGAAGGTCGCTACGCACAGGATGTTTGCGAAATTTATTGCGATTTACTAAATTTGTATTTAGAACAGTTTTCAAACTACTTTAAATTTCTAAAAAATGTGGAAGAAACTCACGTTGAAAAGCTATGTGAAGTTGCTATCTGTTAAAATACAACACCAAGGTCGTCATGTATAAGGTGCTTCAAATTTTGTGAATAACTAGTGAAATTTAGTTATTAGTGTTATTACTGTAGTTTTCTCAGTTTTATAAATTTTGGTAACCCCTTTAATACTTTATATCAAACTATTGTATGAGCAAAAGGAAAGTTCATCAAATTTATCATTTGACATTTGTTATAAAGTGAGGTTATGATCTTCTGCAGGCTTTCACGTTGCAATATTAGCCAGTCGATAACATTTTTCGTTTTAAAGGATTAGGTATAATTTTCTGATGTTATAATAGAAATGACTTCAAAATTCCAAGGGCATCTTTAATGAAATTAGACTTTACGCTGCTCATTTTAGTATGAAACATAGATCTTTACAAAAACAGTCATGAAAAGACTTTCCTGCGTAGTCAGGAAACTACTTTATGCAATACTCGTTAGTAATATGGTGTTTTACTAGTTCATTTTAAATTTAAATAAGTAAACTGTGCTATTGCTTGTTTACATCAAAATCCGCGTTGCTCTTGACACTGTTATTTAGCTTGTTTACATCATAACCCATGTTACCCTTGACCCAGGATTATAATAAATAACCCACACGTGATTTACAAGTACTTATCTTTCTCCCGTGGCTTATTGGCGTATAAATACTTTGGCCCAATCTCAATTAATTTGACATTTTAACTTTTCATACTGTTAATACAAAATTTATTTATGAAGTTGTTGGATAGAATTTTTTAGAGCACGTATGTGTTATAACAAATAATCCACGAGAGAAAGGTTTAGCCCTCGAGGTCATTAGGCTGAGAGGGGTCTTTTCTTGTATTGTTCTTTATTGACAGTTATGAAAGGTCAAAGTGGCAAATTAATTGAGAATGGGTTATAGTATATTACATAACAAGCTGCAAAAAAATACACATTTTTGCAATTTAATGAATGACAGCTTTATTGTGATTGTCCGTAATTTTTAGGTCAAAATGACATATTTTCAGTTATTTTTAGGTTAAAATGACATATTTAGCCCACAGTATAACTGTGAATTGTGCATTTTTTTATAACAAACACTTTCGTTATGATAACGACCGGGTGAATGATGTGGCCGTGGAAAATAGTATTTTTTGGCCTCCTGACTTAAACAACGCATTCGTAAACAGTTGAGGTCCACCGTAATTGCGATTTTACAGTTTGTCAGTGTTTTTCTGCATCCCGGTGCGGTAAACTGATTAGAAAATTTTTAGCTCTCAGAGACCCTTAACAAAAAAGTTGCTTTGTAATATTAAAGGGCAGAACGCCAGTTACGTAGTTCCTCGTTCAGTTTAGTTTTGGGGAAATAAAGACAATTGATACGTACGACTTTGATTTGTGACATTTCAAAGTGTCAACAATAAAATTTAGTGAAGGCAATGGTGGTTTTAATATTAAAAAGCAAAATCTCGAATTTATAGATAAAAAAACGTCTGCCAAAAATTTTTATACAATACTCTGTACGGTAAGCATTTTACAGCGCTCCGTTTTATTAAAGCACTCCGCTTCGCATCCTGCTTCAAAAATTAAAATCTCACGTTGTAAAATGCAACTTACCGTGCTCGTAATGTAAATAACTATAATCCATTTACTTGACATTTGCACTGTCAGTGTCAAATTTTAAAAAAATGTCTTGACTACCTCAAAAATAATGTGTTTTTTATTAGACTGTACAGTAATTTAATTGTTAAAATGTGAAAAATAGCAGTGGTGCCAACATAATGTCAGTTTGACAGTGCAGATGTCAAGTAAATTGAGTATACAAAATTTTAAAACTCAATAAAAATTGTGCTTTAAAAGGTATTAAGAAAGCTGCCCTTGACATCGTGGGTTATTTAGCATGTTTAAATCATAACCTACATTACTCTTGATAGGATGGGTTATAATACATAACCCACACGTGACTTGATCGTATCAAGGATATCTTTGCTAAAACAGAATTTTGAAAAGTTATTCACGAACGGCGGTAGGTTAAATTCATCCCGAGTTTTTGGTGTAGACTAGTTTGACTTAATTTTAGTTTAAAAATTTTGCTAGCCATGATTACGTTCTATCTTTGTCCTGCTACTCATTTTGTGTATGACTTCCTTGTCGCACTCATTAATTTCCTATGTTCAAAACGGATTTCGGACAATCTGTATATTTCATTCCAATTTCTACTCATACTTCTTATACCCTGTATGTGGGCATAGCTTAACAACAAATTAAATGTAGGTTTTCATGGTTTCAAAGGTAAATACAAACGTATCTGATTTCTTTGCTTTAGACTTATCATCGAATTCTCCTAATATGGTCTGAAGTCATCCTAACGTTCATATATCTAATACCACACCTAATCAACTTAGAAATTGTTGTAATTTTTAAATCTCCTTATGGGAATTTAATATTTTCCTTCCTTTTAGTCTGTGGCAAATTGCAATTGTGATATTAATAATATACTAAACATGCAGATCAGTCTATGCATCATCTGGACCGCTCTGAAGTTAGCATTAGTTACAGTCACTGTGCCATCTAGCGTCAGACTACCAACCTAATTAAAGTTTTCCATAAACAATGACAGTTATAAAACTATAAATTAAGGCATTGTGTGTTAAAAAAAACTCATTCGCAGCATGCCATGATTAAATTGGGTAGCAAGCAGTGAAGCAAATGAACTACCATAAGTCAGAGAAAACTAAATTACATCTTGATCTTGAACTATTTTCCTAAAAATATACAAAAACAACTTTTATTGACTGTTATGATTATTACACTCGTTGTTGTGTACATGCTATCTTATTTTCCTTTTTGCTTGATACAAGTAAACTTAATACAGTGTAAACTTTTGCCAGTCACAGTGACAGATGTTTTCATAAACAAAATACAATCTGACATTCACCTACACACTTAAGTTAAGACATGACTAGATTTTTTATCTTTGTTTCCAAACCTACTCTAAATGAGTTTTTTTTATGGAACACACGATAGAATGTATAGTTAATAACAGATGTTGTATTAGAAGGGAAGCACAAATAAGAAACTTAGAAGCAAGGTGTCATAGCTAGTGATGTAAATTACCTAGTTATTTATTTTTAGGGGTAAATACTCGGGGTATTTACATGGGTATTTTTGGCCTAATTTATAAATATAAAGCTAATCTAAACAGTATTTGGTAAATGAAGGTAATCTATTCGAATTATATAAAAATGTAGAATAAAATGGCTACACTGAAAATATCTATTGCCCAAAATATATATCGTTTATATAATTTTGTGATTTTCTTTATCTTATTAAGATTATTTCTTAATATATATAATGTACCTATATAAATGATATACTTATAATTTAGATTATCGCTGCACATGGGAGCTACGTTTCCATGACTGCATAACTGTAATAACAATATATTAGTTACTTTTTTAGTTACTTTTATAGTAACTGCATGACAGCAATTTATTAAAGCTGTCACCCCGTAATTCAATACAATAATAACTACCCAATACTATGACACAATATCCCCAGTGCTAATAAATACTAAATGAATATCTGTCACCAAAAAGGGGAGTATACGCTCGCGACCGCTCAGCCGCAGATGGCGTGGGTTCCAAAGAACAATTTATCTGATATTGCAGATTCCGGAAGGGCGCCATGGCATTGTCCAGCTTCGGTTTTATTACTCCCAGATGAAACTCGTAACGGCGAACCTATATAGCTCAATAAAGAAAAACAGAGACTCTATGCAGCAGTAAATAAAAAGCCAGAGGACATTACTTCACATATGACAACAGTGGTTCCATAAAATTTGCTTCGGCCTGTACATAAGGATTAAGAACAAATATCCAATGCCGTTAAAAAAATACAGCCCGATTTAATATAAATACATATAAAAAGGTAGTTATGATTTTAACTCTAATTACGACCGCAATTTTAATTAATATAGTTAAAAAAAAGAAACATAAGTAAATATGTAAACACAGGACATGTAATTAAGTTCTCAAACGTCGCGTTATGGCACATGCCAAGTGAATGAGCAATCGCATTTGCTGCTCTTTTGTTAAGCGCGTTCTACACCTGGTGGAGTACCTTATTAGACAGATCTGTATAAAGCGGCGCTTCCAGTAGCCAATAGGCCTGTTTTTGAGCCGAACGTGTGACAGTATTGACTATGTTCAAGTCACAGTAGAACCATAAAGAAATATTTAAATGTTTAAACACAATTGACAGTGTCAAAATAAGCAAGAATGGATCCTTCCATAAAGCCAAATCTAGTTTACAATATAACCCATAAAATTTAAATGATTAAACACGGTTGACCATGTCAACCAAAGCAACATCTAGTTTAGAATATAAATCATAAAATTTGAATAATTAAATCACAATTAAATTGGCCGCATCACTAGGATGCTTCAAAATAAGTTAACTTGTTAACAGCATCAATTATGAATACCATTAAAAAGGTTAAATGAAATTTAGATGCAAATTAAATGGATAACGGGACATTACACTTGAAGGCAAATTCCTGAATAAAACCCTTGAGCTATGCAACTCCTGGACAAGGTGCGCGACGCCGAAAATTCAGCTGCACTCCTGAACTCGACGGCAAAGGGCAGCACAAGAAAAGTACATAACAATAATTTTACAGCACCTTAATTTGACTGTACCATGATGCGGTAACAAAACTCTTCGAACGCAGCAGGGAGCCTCTTCAACGACAGCAACCTGGCAAGTGAATTCCAACGTAACCAAACTCTTCGAAAGCAATAGCCGGGAGCCTCTTCAGCAGGCAGCAATCTGGCAAGCGAATTCCAACATGAACCAAGACTTCGGCAAGGTGGAAACTAGGTCGTGGCCTAATTTAACAGCCAGCGATCCCAATTTGCACGTGCGATTTGGCCATGGAAAACCGGCACGCAGTTCAGTGGCCCATAAGAATTCGGCCCATTCAAAGCTGGGCTACTTGAGATCGCAATCAAAATTGCAACTCGAAAATGGCGAATCGAAACTGGAACCTCGAAAATCTCCTGTTAAGAAGTTCACAGTTTAGAATCACATTTAAGGAAACAAATGCAAGGTGATAACGAAATTCGTTCGCATTTGCGACAACAAGCAAAACTGCATTCATGTCTGGAGATTTTGCACAAAACCAAGTAATTTACGAAGCCATCAAAATGGACGCCAACAGCCAACAGGCCCAAAAGGAAGTCAATTCACTTGTTACCACAAATCGATAAACGAGTGACGCTTGACGTCATCACAAACCAATAGCGGTCACCAGGGAAATCAATGACCTAAAGATCGCCCAATAATTATTCAATATTGAAATATTACAATGCGCCACCTACCCTCAGATGTCAGAGTTTGAAGAATTTCAAACTACCGACGACGATGGAGAACTAGGCTAAATAATGCACTTTGAATTGCCTAAAATCAAGGCGCCCAAGGCTTGCTAAAATTGAAATGTAACAAAGCGTTTACTTTAAAATTGAACATGTACCGACAGAGTCGCCTGTGATTCGTACTGAAGTGTATTGTTGGTGGCACTGTCAGTCAGTCTATGCCAAATTTGAGGTTAACAGGTTAGGTTTTGTTTATTATTTCACAGTGCTAGCAAACGTATAACACGGACGACTCTAATTATAGATTTATTTGGTTTCTCAGCAATGTTCAATTTCGTTATTCATGTATGACATGAAAAGCTTGAAAAGCAGTCCATAGCGCCCTAGGGCGTAGAGAGCGGGCATAATGATTACGATTATGAAGGGGCATAATCATTGGGTATTGTTATTATGCCCGCTTTTTATACTCTAGGGCAGGGGTGGCGAACCTTTATTGATCTACGTGCCATTTTTTCTAAAGAAATGGTTAATGAGGCCATGGCGTGCCATCAAATAATGCCAGGTAGAAATAGGCTAAAAATACATATTCCTAGGTACATAACCGAACTAAAAGGCGGGAGCTGAAGAAGACTAACCTGGAGGTGGCGGACAGCCTGGAGTGCCGTGCAAACAACGAAAGTGGGCCCCAAAATTCCGTAAGAGCGTCGTGAACGTAAGGACTGCAACCATAAACAATTATCCTAACGTTCGTTGCTTCCAAATTCTCCCCTCACAAATGAACCAAGCTATAACTAAGCTGGTGAAGCACGAAGCCGAGGGGCAACCAACTTATTTAAGCGAAGGCTGGGATGGAAAAGGTCGAGAAATACTACCACACGCAATTCAGCTCAGGTTATCAAAATCTCCCAAAAATTGGAAAAGGACCACCAGAAAAACTATTGGAATGCAGAGCGGTCTAAATTGATAGCAACAGAGCTGTAATTTGTTGAAAAATGTTATCACAAGATAAAAATAGAGTTGCCTAACTACGCAGGGGGAAAATGTATTCAATATTTAAAAATAAATGTGAATAGGGCTGTCTAACGATCCAGGGGAAACTTACAAAATAAATGTTTAAAGTAAAATCCAACTAGTTATTTCAAATACTGCATGCGAACTACAAACTAAGAGTAACAGCGCCCCTCTCGCCGTCTCCATAGCTCACTCCCATCCGTTAGGTCAGAAATTCGCGCAAAATCTACCTATCTCTGTCGCGCAGTCTGTTGCCGTTCCGGCACCGGTAGCCTTGTTCACAGTGAACTTTGTTACTGTGACCTCAAATGTAGACAAAAAAAGATTTTTTCGGCCGTGCCCAAATTATTTTGCCGCGTGCCAACAATGGCACGCGTGCCATTGGTTCGCCACCCCTGCTCTAGGGCATAATGGACTGCTTTATATACCATGTATCACAGATACAACTTCTATAGCCTCACTAAAGAAAACATTTTAAAGATTCTAAGTCACAGTTGTAACTAAACATTTTTTTTAAATCTTTAAATGTCGCTCTGAACAGTTGACTGCTGTGTCTTAATGTGACCCTATTTTAAGAGACATTTGAGGTTTACAATGCATTTTTGTTTTTCAGATCGCTACTAAAACGAATGTACAATGACAACGCAGTTTACCCCAGGCCCCATCAAATTAGAGGGCGTCGACCCTTCAGAGAGCGTAACCGAAATCCAGTCGTATTTGGAGGGGTTTCAAAAGGAAATTGAAGGCAGCGATGGCCCCATACAACAAGTTGCAGGTACTTTCAAAACACTATGTATTCGAACCTTAACATTTGCACTAATAAAGCTTTGGAAATAATAGAGGGTGATGAAAATGATGCTGATGCAGAGGGTGGAACCTACTTCGTTGATCAAGCAGGACATTACTACTACCAGGCGAAGGGTGAAGGGCAGCCGGTGATGACGGTGATGTCAGCATCCATCAACGAAGTTGGAGAGGAAGGTGAAGAATTTATCATTAATCAAGAGAACGATGACGAAGGCGATGAAGGAGACGAGGTGTGTTCCATTCCTGCTGAATTTAAACTTAGAGCCCACGAATGTCTTGTTTTAGGGGATATCTTCAGAAGAGGCTCCCAACCACATCCTAATAAACTCCGGAAACGCATACCAAAAAGTGACGGTTGTTCCTGCTGATACCAACACGGGAGAGTTGAGCTATGTGCTGATAGTGCAAAACCCAGACGATTTAAAGGAGGGAGAACAGACTGATGGAGATCAAGACATGACCGGTAAGGACACGCGAATTTGTGGTTACCACGTTAATGACGATCGCCTCTTCCAGTCTATGATTTCGACGAGAACGAGGAAGGGGGACCGGTGGATTCGGAAGCTGAGGATGACAAGTCCAAAATTGTAAAGATTTTCCATCGGAAGTCCCAAGTGGTGACACAGGCGCACATGTGTAATTATTGCAATTATACCAGCCCCAAGAGGTACTTATTGTCGCGCCACATGAAGTCTCATTCAGAGGAGCGTCCACATAAGTGCAGCGTATGCGAGAGAGGGTTTAAAACGCTGGCTTCTCTTCAGAACCACGTCAACACACATACAGGCACCAAACCACATGCTTGCAAATACTGTGATGCCGCATTTACAACGTCGGGTAAGGATCGATTGTCAAATGGTATTAATATGGCATATAGAGTGGTTTCATATTTTAAGCTTGTTAGAAAAGGGTAGGCCGGAGGAAATCCATAAACCATCATCCTTTTTAAAAAAAAATGACTTCCGGGATTGGACCATGTTATTATTGATGTCGAAGAACTCAACGTTTCGCCCACTTTCGTAAGGAGCTTTATCAGGAGGAAAAATCAAAAGAGCACAGTAACTCAACATGTAAACCACGTCAGAAGCGAAACACGTTGAGTTACCTTGCTCTTCCATCCTTTCCCTTGCAAAGTTTCGCCTTTGGCGTGGTTAACACGTTGAGTTTTGTTTTTTCCTTCTGATAAAGCCCCTTACGAAAGTGGGCGAAACGTTGAGTTCTTCGATCTCAATTAATGACATGGTCCAATCCCGGAAGTCTTCTTTTACTTAATCATAATGGCCGTGAATACCTCCGAAATCATCATCCTTTTTATCTATCCTATTGTCTATCTTCAAGTTTTAATAATTATTGTTGTGTATGTGAAAGTCATACTCACAAAATAACTCTTATCGCATATTGCCCATCCAATTCTACGGTCCGTAGAGCATTTTCGAGTTATGTCATCACCCCCACCACATCAGCTGTTCGGGGTCAACTTTTGTTAACTGGCTTATGGCAATTAGCTGTTTTTCGTGTGTTTATAGAGCTGTTATTACGAAAAGAACGTTGTGACCTTTTTTATATGTATTATAGTTGATTAGGTTTAGTTTGGTGTAGTAAAGTTTTAGATTTAGTGATCGTGGGCATTATAAATTGTGGTTAAGTGAGGTTATAGATATTAACGATACAAGTTTGATTATGAGCATCTTAACGACACGAGTTTGATTGCCAAAACCGAGGCGGTGAGCCGAGTTTTGGGCAATCAAACGAGTCTCGTTAAGTGCCATAAGCAAACGTGTATTGTTCAATATTTTATCTTCATCAATAAATTCTGGTTCAATGTATTTCTTGATACAAAAAGAGTGCGGTAATGTTCATTACCGCACTGAGTGCGGTAATATCTATCCATTACCGCACTGAGTGCGGTAATATCCATTACCGCACTGAGTGCGGTAATGAAGCTCATAACGATACTAAAATTAGTTTGGTTAAGAGTCTATAACAACACCGATGAAGATAAAGTTTATAAAAGACATTTTATTGGGGTTTTTAGTCGTTTTCTGAACATTTGTTCATAATTTTTGCTGAGAATTAATTAGTAAGGCCTAACTAAGTCATTACAATAATTAAAGATGTTCAGTGTAATTTTATACTTAGCGTATTTAATTTTCTTTAGTGTAGTGACAGTGATGTGGATATTACACTCACATTTCATTTGATTTATTGAATTGTTGTGTTGTAGGGCGACAATATACAAAAGCATTATTCATAAACAGTTTATTACAAATATACGGGGTTAAATTAATTGTGAACTAAACTACACGTGGTGATGTTAGTCATAAAAGTAAGCCAATATTTCTTAAACTTTGCGTGTGGCCATAATTTTATATTTTGAATAACTTTGCCTCACGATATTTTCACATATTTGAAACAGAAAAGGTACTTTACCTGAAAAATCATGTTTTTTTATCTACCGCTCGTAAGGGCTCATGAAGACCAATTCAACATTTTAGTATTAAGATTTTTGACTGAGAATTTTATGACTAACATCGCCACGTGCAGTTTGCTCCGCAATTAATTTACACCATGTATGTATACATCCAATATCAGCCACACATTTAGGGCAGGTTTGTTCACTCGCTGTGAATACATAACCTAAAACATACATATGTCATGTAGTTTTATCGCTTTTGTAAAAAAATACTTAGTTTTACCTTTCCCAACACACGACAGTTATTAAATTGTTTTGCTCTAATGTCCTGATTCCATTTACCAACGAACTGGGCAAAGGCATAGAGGCTTTTATATGCTTTAAGTTCACATTGAGTACTTAACTGGACTTACCCGGAAGATTAAGAAGTCCGTTAAAACTTTCCTTGTTATTTGGGGTAGGTTATCCAGAGACGTGTCAATATCCTTGCTGTTTAATGCATAAAGAGCTTGTCCTTCTACTATATTTAGTTTGTCCAAGTAGTGGCCCTCGAGCATAATCAGCTAATCACTGATTTGAGCCATTTTAAAAGCCACCTTTTTTTGAGCACAGTTAATTACTGCCACGAATTAGTTAGTCCTTGCTAATTCTCACCAAAAATTATGAATAAATGTTAAGAAAACAACTAAAAAACGCCAATAAAATGTCCTTTATGAACTTAACCTAACTTATCCACAATTTATAATGCCCACGATTGCTAAATCTAAAACTTACTACACCAAACTAAACTTAATCAACTATAATACATATAAAAAAGGTCACAACGTTTTTTTTTGTAATAACAGCTCTATAAACACACGAAAAAAGGTTAATTGCCATAAGCCGGTTAAGAAAAGTTCACACCCAACAGCTGATTTGACGTCATTGCCCAACGTCACTATGACGCATGTGGAAATGCTCCGTTGCTGCAGCTTAGTCTGCATCCCATCGTGTATTAGAAGTAAGTCCAAGATACATTTTGGTCCTTTCACTCATGGCCTACTTTGATGCTACACATTCAGAAGTGCATGTAATTTGTAATTAGGAATTTATTTTATTAAGAATTTATATTTGATTTCAAATTCTTCAACATGGTTAATTGAGAATTATGAAACACAATTTGTATACTTTTTGATAACAGTATTTATTTATGGTTTGTATCAATTAATGCAGGTGAACTTGTTCGACATGTGCGATATAGACACACACATGAGAAACCACATAAATGTAATGAATGTGATTATGCCAGCGTGGAGTTGTCAAAGCTTAAACGACATATTCGGTGCCATACAGGAGAAAGACCATATCAGGTAATATTTAGTTCATTTAGAAGTTATAGAAATTGAGAATGTTACAAAAAACTGAAAAAGTTGTGTACTAAATGATTACAGAATTTTCTTTATGATCAGTTCGATTTTAATTACATTAAAATTATTGTGTTGATAGTAATAAAAATACTTTTTGAAAAATAAGTAAATGAATCGCACAAATATTAAGTTGTGGTCTTTGTATTATCAATATTTATAAAAACGAACATATTGTTTCTAAGTGCCTGTAATTTTTTCAGAAATTTGTGAATATTCTCATAATTTTTACTTGTCTTAAAATTGTACAAAAACATTTCATGGATGGTCCAAAAGTTGTTGAATAAAATTGCATTTTTGTTTGAAAATAAGCAGAATAAATCTCACGTATACATTTTCATATTAATTAAATTAATGTGGCAAGTTTCTAAATTTTGTTTAATTTTAAGAAATATATTTTAAAAAGTGAAATGTTCTTAAATACTTAATTTTAATACAATACACCCTTGATTTCATGAACTAATAGGGGAAAGGTTGCACGAAAAAACCTTGGAGCCCAAATGTTCAAAATGTGTGTTTAACGAACCGTTTGTATTTGATGCAAATTTGTGCTTTTGCGTTGAAATTAACATTAGCTGACCGATTAGCCATAACCGTGCCTATACCACCCATTATTAGTTAAAAAATATATATGCGGTCGTTGTTATAATGCACCATTTCATTAAAAAATATAAGCTCAATAATAAGAAAAGTTGGCGGTAATGGCTTGTTAATGACACTAGCAATTGATGAAAGCACAAAATGATTGCGCAACATTTACTTCGGCACAATCTGCCGAAATATTACTTTTGGGCTGGACAATTTTGACTAAATTGCACTTTTTGCCGTAACCTCTCAATCAATCGCAACCAAACTGCATAACATTTGTGAATTCCGCAACCGCTTTGGCATTAAAGAAAAATCGGAAAATTAAGTTTAATGACGGTGCCCCGCCAGTTGGATGTAAACATTATATTGCAAGTGCAACATAACCTATCAAGTTTGTGTGGAATATTAATATGCAAAGAATTTAAAAGCTTTAGGGCGAGATCGATTTGTGTTCATCTTAAGCGGTTATGTAACTATAAAGTAAACGTGGTCAACTGGCTAAGATGCTAGACTGCCGAGTAAGAGATTGCAAGTTCCAATCGCGTTACAGGCAATATTTTTTAAAGGTATCAAACGATGCGAATGCAAATATCTATTTTTTCTCACATTTAAATTCGAAATGCCGCATTATCGGCGCTATCATTCCCATTCGCACTCGCACTGTTAACGGTAGATATTGATAAATCGCTAACACAATTTAAACCGATTTTTTAGCGTTTAGATTTCGCAATAATTAGTTCCCATCTTCCTTGCATGGCAAAAACTGCTCCATATAACACTTGTGTCGAAGAATTGTTAAGGAGCTTGCACCTTCTCATTGTTTTCGTATATGACGAACAGGCAGATTGCTAACACACAATGTACAACACAAATTTGTGCGTCGAAAAATGGTGTGCCGCAAATAAGTGCGTTACATTTTGAAATACAACAACGCACAACGTAAATATTTATTAATGTGGACGTGGCTTAAGGAATCGTATACTTAATTTTCAAAATGCACATATATGCGGTTTCATAACTTTCTGTATGCTTCCTATCCACGTTGCTTTCAGTCTTCCTCTTTTCCGGTGGTATCCATTATTTCATTATCTGTTTTGGTAGCTCTTTCTTTGTTTGTATCTGTATAATATCAGTTGTCTTTGTTAAATTACCAGGGTACATATATCAAACAAGTAGAGACACTCATTCTAAATGTTGAAACCTGTCTAGAGTGCCTGGGACAGTGACTGGGGGGGGGGGGGGTATTTCTAAGCTTGACTATCAGATGGCAGCACAAAGTTCTACCAATCAGAGCCAGTAGATATAGGAGAGTACCGCCACGTCCGCCATGTTTATTCCTCTGACATATGTGTCACTTTGGGGTTTGTAACACAATTCCGTCAACGTGACGTTTATTGGCAATTCAAAACTTTACTTAAAATTGGCAAGACTGCAAATCTATGTCAAATTCGTGGTTAGCAGGTTAGGTTTTGCATCAGTTCTAACACAAACTGACGCAAAACATAACCTGCTAACCTCGAATTTGACATAGACGTACAGTCTTGCCAATTTCAAGTAAAATTTTAAACATAACTCAATCAGTTATTGCTGATGGGTACTCTCCTATATATACTGGCTCTGCTACCAATCAGAGCCAGTTACTGGCTCTACTACCAATCATGATGTTATCAAGTAGTGGCGCCATCTGTTAGTACTATCGGAAAGTACCCCCCAGGAGCCGTTCAAGGTCATCCAAATCAGAAGTGAGTGTCTCTACTTGTTTGATTTATGTACGCTGAAATTACTTTGATCAGTTGTCTTTGTTAGATTACTTTGACTATTGTTGTTTAAACTTTCTTATTTGTTATCCTTTCGCCAGGTATTCTTTCCAATCCCGATTTCCCAGCAGATTTTGATCAGAATTCCATCTCTAATACTAAAAGTTGATGTTCAAGATGTGCTTTAGAGCAAAGAATTGCATTCAGGCGTGATAATTATTTATTTCACAATTTTGCTATTTTAGTTCCCAGTCGTCCAGATTGTCCGACATCCGTTTTGAACATAGGAAATGAATGAGTGCGACAAGAAAGGCATAAACAAAATAAGTAGCAGGACAAAGATTTAATAATAACCTCACTTTATACTCTTAATGACAGAAGTGTTTGTTTCATTGACTTAATTTTAGTTTAAAAATTTACCTAGCCACGATTACATTCTATCTTTGACCTGCTACTCATTTTGCTTATGTCTTCCTTGTCGCACTCATTAATTTCCTGTGTTCAAAATGAATTTCGGACAACCACACATCAAATTCGAGGTTAGCAGGTTAGTTTTTGTGTCAGTTTCTGTCAAAACTGACGGAAAACCTAACCTGATAACCTCTAATTTGGCATAGACGTACAGTGCCGCCAACATACTATTCATAACGAGCCGCTGGCGAACGACTATGCATACGGGTGTTAGTTGCTGACCATTTACTGATACCAATTTTCATATTTTTTGCACACTGAAGTCCAGGTCTTTGTGTGTAAACATTTCATCTCAATCTTTGAATGTTCCATAGTTCAATTGTTCTTATTTCGGTGCCATGCTTGTTACCGTAAGGGGGAATTTGATTTCCGAGATATTTTAGCAGTTGTGCTTTTCAATGCGGAACCCACAGATTGTCTCAACTTACAACTCGAAGGCCTAGGAAAACACCAGCCATTCTTAATCAGTTCTAGCTGACCAAAGCCAGTTTTCTTCAGAAGCCCAAAGCAGATAAAATTAATTTAAACCAGCAGCTCTAGTCCAGTCTATTAATTTGTTGCATATACATTACCGCTAATTAGTTTCTTGTGCAGTTTTGTTACTAAGAACGGTGGCATAGTAGAATTTCGATTATCTAAAACTTTGCCCTAAAAATTGGAAGTCCAGGAAATTTAAGTTCGCAAAATCAAGGGTACTGTGTATTATAGGTAGCAATTTCAAACTTCAGTTATAATTTACGATTTATTGGGTATCTAGTTTCTGTTTGACCGATTTATGTTATGTTCTTTTGTTTTTAGTGTCCACATTGTACTTACGCCAGCCCAGACACATTTAAGTTAAAACGTCATTTACGAATTCATACAGGCGAAAAACCATATGAATGTGATATCTGCAAGGCTCGTTTTACACAATCGAATAGTTTGAAGGCCCACAAATTGACTCATAATAGTAAGTATTGTATAATATAAGTGCTAGAAAGTTAAGGTTGTACAAATTTGATCTTGAATTTTTACCATACATACAAGTAGGCAACCCAATATACTTTCCACAGCTGTCGTAGATTAATAAATTTTATATGTTTGGATAAGCTGCCGATACTAAACTTAATATCGTAGCATCCTGTGGTAAATATTTTGGGTTTCCCTGTATATGCGCAATTTCTATACTATTCATAATGATTCCTGTTGTGTATTTCATATATTTATCTCTTCGTTGATGTTTGTTTATTTCCTGCATTTCAAGTCTGGACTTGTTGTCCATTGACAGAATCATAAATAATTTTTGTTTCTCATGTTTTTCGGGTTCGAATAGAGTATTTAGCTTGTTTTTTCATTTTATTCAACTTGCTTAAGTTAGTGTAAGCTGCTGATTTAAATTCAGGGTGAGGCAACAGTAGCGATATTTGAATTAATTTTTGATACTACGCGCTATAGTAAAAAGGTTTATTTACAACTATTAAACAATGCCGTTGTTATTTTGTGATTATTTGTCAATTATGATATATATTATTAACTAAAATCACAATGTCTGTTGTTTACATCTCATAATTACATCGATACCGCCATAAATGCATCGATACCACCATAATTACATCGCTAATATGAATTTATGTGCATATAATCAAACAAGCCATGAACTGCTTTTTCGTGTTGACAGTTATCAGTCTGTCAGTTTGAAAATAATAATTGTCACTTCTTTCGTCTAAAACCTAAAATGGAAAACGATAGCGACAATAGTGATGAACTGTGCTGTACTCCCCCTGAAGTATGCAAAGCCGCCAAACAAGCTACACAAAATTTACTCCCAGAAAAGTCGAAGAAAACTTATATCGCATACAAAAATTTTATGGAAGTTAAAATAAAGTAGTTGTAAATAAAATAGCGTAGTTCACTTGCATATAATAGCTGTTATTACACTCAGATGACTTAAAAAACTCGCTCGCTTCACTCGCTCGTTATTTAAACGCCATCCTCGTATAATAATAGCATCCATTATATGCTCGTATAATAATATACTATTACTATAAAACTTTAATGAAACCCACTGTTTATAGTTCAATTGTTTTTTTAAATGGCACGAGTACCATCAAGCATTCCTTTTGTGTACAATTTGAAAGAAAAAAATCACAAATATTTAGTATTATCAAGCTTTTAGCTTTTATAATTTGGAAGATAATGTTTTTGAAATATTTGTCAAAGAATGGCCGATGTCGGCCCATTAACTGTGGTAAATCTGCTGGAAAACGACTTTAAACATTACTTCGATCACAAAAACACAAGAAATGCTCAAAAGAAGGCACAAAAGGCAAAAATGTATTAGAGAGTAGTAACTTATTAAACACATGTTATCATAAAAAGTATCTGTTGGCTAATCTCTTAAAACTAATACGCAATGTGACTACTTGGATACAATTGCCGGCCGACTAGCTAGGTTTGGAGATGGCCTGTACAATTTGTTAAATGCTCAAAAAGGGCGCCAACGGATGTTGATCACATAATGGCAATTGTATCCAGGCATTCAAATGAGAATACGTAAACTCAGGTAGCACAATAAAATTAAAAGAAGCTCAACTCAAGTATAGGTCGCAGTAACAAATAAAGCCAGAATGCAAATATCACAGTATAATTCAAATAATAGAATCACAGCAAGAATCACAATATTTTAACATAATCGGAATCATAAGTTGCCACAAATTAATTGCTATGATCAATAATTCACAAATACGATATGAGGTACCTCAGACATAGATTACAATACTTACAGTTCACAAACTTCGCAATAATATTAATTGCAACATTAAAATAAACGAACAGGCAAAGAGTACAGCAAAGGTTAGTCCTATGTGACTGCTTATCACAACGATTTATGCCACACGCTTTAAAGCCTGCTTTGATATTATTTTGGAGATTTTCTATATCTAGTTGTGCTTTGTTTCAATAAGTGTGGAAACTCAGATTTCAGGAAAACTCCACGATTGCTGCTCTTCCATTAATATAAGACATGTTTCCACCTCCCTTTGTGGGCCGAAAGATTGCAACATCTAATGGTTGTAGAAAGATTTATCACCTATCATTGCTTTAGGTCCCTCAAATCTTTTCAAATACGGAAAAGGTATGGTTTCCAACCAATCTTCAAACCATCCAGATTTGCTCCTGTTATGAACGGATCTTTGTAGACAATTTTAATCCAGGTAGCGTATATAGACGATGTGAGAAGCTAACAACTACCCATTTAGGGGATGTTGTTGCTTTACTTCATCCTATTCCTTCTATGGCTTTCATTAAATCTGTTTGTTTATAATTCCTGTAAGGTCAGGCGCCCAATTTCCTCTTGTACGCTCTCATCATACTTGGTATATTTCGTTCACGTTGTTTTGCATAATATGACTCATGGAAATTTGGCAGTAAAGCTGTCTGTTTAATTAGGTTGTTTTTCTAAGTTTGAGGTTATACATAGCGTCAATGTCTAGTGTATTGTTGTCAGTTTTACAGAGAGATCAATAAAAAAACCAATTAGAGCAGGCTGTGATATGTGTTATACGTTTGGCAGTACTGAAGTGTATTGTCAGTCTATGTCAAATTCGAGATTTGCAGGTTAAGTTTTACGTCAGTCCGTGTCCAATAACAAACAAAACCTAACCTACTAATCTTGAATTTGACATAGACTGACAATACACTTCAGTACTGCCAAACGTATAACACATATCACAGCCTGCCGTAATTGGTTTTTTTATTGATCTCTCGTTACCAGTTTGCAATAGAAAAATCGTCACACATTTTTAATCTAATCTAACACAAGCCTTGCTCAAAGCAGAAATAACCTGATGAATCACCCAATTGTGATCATTTTTAGCAGACTTGATCAAATAATACCAAATCGTTTTAAAGTCATTTATGGTTGTGGGAAATTCAGCAACACGGCAAATATGTTCGCATGTCAGGCACTTCAGTGACGCAAAATTGTGTCACTTAGAACAGTGTTTCCAACATTAAAAAAATAAATCATGGCCTCCTATTATACGCCGACTATAATTTTTTTGTAAATTTGTAAAGGAGAATTAAAAAAGGAATATCAACTGACTTAAAAAAGTATGGTGTCATTTAAAAAATCCAAGACAGTGTCTCATGAAACAATTGACTGCACAGAACTATAGAGCAGTACGTCGCATTAAAATTTGGCAATGAGCTTTTTTTTTATAGTGTATAGCATCAATAATATGCAAATATTGTCAAGTGTTGCCTCACCCTGTATAGTATAAATTGTTAAATTTCTCACAGTTGTTTATTTTATTATATGTAGGGTAAGTCGTTTAAATAGTAAAAATAGAAAATATTGAAGAGGAGGTAATAAACTTTGTTTCCACATTTTTTTTGTAACATAAAAGCTCTAGGTGCAATATGGTTAGACAGAAAAGGAGTAAAGATGAATAGAAATGTTTAATATTACCGTGCTTTATTTGTATTCTAAATCTTCAGATGTTAGATATAACAAGAGATCAGTAAAAAAACCAATTAGGGTAGGCTGTGATATGTGTTATACGTTTGGCAGTACTGACGTGTATTGTCAGTCTATGTCAAATTCGAGATTTTCAGGTTAAGTTTTACGTCAGTCTCTGTCAAACAACAAACAAAACCTAACCTACTAATCTCGAATTTGACATAGACTGACAATACACGTCAGTACTGCCAAACGTATAACACATATCACAGCCTACCCTAATTGGTTTTTTTATTGATCTCTTGTTAGTATATGGGTAAAACAGCAGAAACTTACCTGTTTTCAAATTATATGTCGCAGACGATACAACTGATAAAACTCAAGATTAGTTGAAGTTCGATGCAATTAAGAGTACTAAAACTTTGTAATATTCTAATCGTGGGCATACAATGAAAACAGACCGGTTCATATGTGTGAAAAAATTTGCTCTAATGAAAACGGAAAATGATGCTGATACTACCAAGTTCAAAAATAAAAAGGAGTTGGTATCAAACATAACAAATTTGTAACAGCTTCATTTAATCTGCAGGGTGTTCTACATACAAATTTCTTCTGTAAATGTTTCACGCTTTTACTAGAGCAGGTTTTCTCAACCTTATTTAAATACATAAAATACATGGAAACTATAATAGTTACTTATGTACCAAGGGTAAAAAGGAGGACCGTAAACCCTAGTTATGCAAGAGTTATACCAACAATTTAGGTACAGACCGAAATATTCATAATTAAAACCAGATAATTTTTATAAATTTTGATAACCTACGATGTCATAAGTACAATGGTGGACAATAAATTTAGGCCGGCCTGTCATTCGCTTGGCACTGTTTATGTAGGTGGCACTGTAAGTCTAAGTCAAATTCGAGGTTAACAGGTTAGGTATAGCGTCAGTCTGTATCAAAACTGACGGAAAACCTAACCTGCTAACCTCGAATTTGACATAAATGTACAGTGCCACCAACATAAACAGTGCCAAGCGAATGACAGGCCGGCCTAAATGTATTGTCCGCCATTGTACATAAAATGTTGTATGCAACTTGTGCATAACTAACGCGGGCTATGCCTTAGGACCTAATTTTCATGTCGCAGTTTATAAACGCATTCTTACGTCCTTGGTACATAAATAACTATTATAGCCCTTGGGCTATAAAGCTATATATTACAGCCTCAAAAATAGGGTACAATGTGAAAAAATATTAAACATGGGGCAGAGACAAACTAATTCCAAGTAACATCTTTAGGTGTGAAAAAATAAAAATCAGTGCAAAACTAGAGAATTCAGAGGGAGTCCCAACGTTTTAACTAGGAATGTACTTTTTTTAAATACCATGTAATGAGTACCCGGTTTGTTGCAACTACCGAGTATCCGGTAGCTAGCCGGATAGTATGCCTCAACAGTTTGTGAAAAATTGCCTATTGAACTTACTGTCACGCACAGTGTCAACTCACTAAATGCGTGTGTGTGCTCAAAGTTAGTAAGGTTAGCGAACTCCCAGCAGAACTAGTTCGTTCATGTCAGTACGTAATTTTAATTTTTCAAATAACGACTACTAAGGCGGAGTGTGGAATTATTGTAAAGTTAGTAAAATTACGCTAAAAAGCAGTTTGTGTGCTGTGTAAAACGTGAGTTATTTTTTTCACTTATTACCTGGCCGGGTACCCGGTGTATCCCTAGTTTTAACCACAAAATTACCATTTTTAAACTTTCCTTGGTTACATATAATGAAATAATGGTCACCTGTACAAAAAGGTTGAGAAACACTGTACTAGAATATGAAACTTACAATCTAACATTCAACAGAGAGAAATGGCATTACAGTTGAAGCATTGGCAAACAAGTGTATGTCAGTAAATATTATGCAAGATGTATTAGCACTGCCAGGTCTCAAGGAAAGATTGGAACTGCTGCCTATAACATTAAAGAAATCAGATTTTTTCAAATTCGTAGGGGCAACAAAGTCGATTATTGTTCGTTTTGTTATGGACAAAGTGTAAATATTATTATACACAATTTATTATAGCTGTAACTCCGATAACAAGTAGAAGAAACTTTGAATTGGAGGAAACTGGAAGTAGCCCTCAAAAAGACGTATTCCAGAGCTTGTTAAATACTTTGTGGGAAAAATGTGTACCATAATCGTACTCGTTAATAGCACAGTTCTAAAGTAAGTGACAGTTTTTCCAGAACCAGATCTCGCCGAGTCTAGTGCCTGTAAAAGTGAATAATTATTTTTAGGTCTTTCGATTTTAGCTGTTATTGTAATATTTTGAAGTTTTATTGTATGATAAAGCATTTTGTATATTTCTGGCCTAAAATAAAGTTGTTCTGTTTCAACATTTATTGTAATTTTTGCAATATTGAACTATTAATTTGAGTCACTTTTTTGAATCTGGAAATATCGGCAAAGTATATTTCAGTATTGCTTGTGAGATAGGTTCAATTTACAACAAATAATACATAAATTGTTTAAATGCCTTCCTTGCAAAGCATTAGTAGTGGTCAGTTGCCGTTGTATGCCCACGAAATGTGCAAATTTTAGACTTATTTTTTTCCTTCTAGTAGCTGATTTAGACATTTTCCGTACTCACACGTAGACTGGGCCTTGGAAGAGCTAATCAGTGTCGATAATCCACCTTTCAGACCAAATTCCTCCATGAGGTGTAGCGCCTCGAACTTTACTACACATTTTTGTTAGAGTTAAATGCATTGTAATAGATACTATTATCCAGAACATTTTAATAAAAGATTTATGGCACATATTTTAATCAAGATATAACACAGATTTACGTTTTTAAAATAGTAATCGGCCATGAATGTTTAAAAAGCTTAGATTTTTTTAATGCCAGATACATATTAACATGCTTTTTTCTTAGAATTATTATAAACGTTAAACAATTGCACAAAAATGATGCTGCTCTCTAGTAATGGGTTTTTTAATTAATCCAGCGTATGCTGTAGCCTGTCACAACAGATTCAACTGTCATTTAACGTGGCCATTTAAAAGGTCACTAGAAAATATGGTGCCCAATCGTGAGTATTTACATTTAAATGTATTAAAAACTGTGAGTTTTAGTTTTTACACCATTTTGCATAAATAAATTGATAAATAACTTCATTTAGGACTGAAAATTGGTAATTTTGCACACCGAATTTCGACTAATCAGCAAGTACTGTTACGTTATTACTGCTAAGCAAGATATAATTTTTTTTTTAAATTTTCTACATGCGAAACCCAAAACATATATATATATATAGGATAAAAGACGTAGAAGATATAAGGAAAGATATATAAAGACATCTAAAGGAATATGAAGCTCTAAAAGACTGCAGTCCAGGAGCAACTGGATGAAAAACTAAGACAGGGAAAGAAAGAAAAATAATCTGGTGATATCAGGACTTGCCGTATTCTGTAACGAAACAGGTGTAATTAACCCTACAGAGGGCACGCTCGGTGTCACAGACCTATGCTATATTTATTTCTATTTATTTCGGTAATATGTGGCTGCATGGCTAGCCCCCATACAGTAGCTGCCTAATTCTGTTGTTTGGACGTTATTCTACGAGAAGAAGACTGTAGAATTTTATGAGGATTATTTCATTCCACATGATATTAGGGCTACTTTCAATATTAGATTTGGAAGCAATTTTGTGCGATTATGTGTAATTTCGTGAACGACTCAAGATGGTGTATATCTCAATAGCGAATCAAAAAAATTACCAAAATTGACTGTCCTTATATAGCCACTGTAGGTCCATCAGACCGACGCGCTCTCTGATGTTCAAAAATTTCACGTGCCCCCTGTAGGGTTAAAGAAGAAATAGAAAATGTTTTCAAGAAGAAACTGGAAGTAGAAACAAAGCTAAAAAATGTATACAAAATAAATCCGAAAATGTGTGTTGTGGAATGAAACGTTTAAGGCAGGAAGGAATACATTTGTACTAAAAGGAAAATCGATATGATGACCTTACGCATGCAGAACGGAAGATTCAGAAGGCAAGAGAAGAAAACAATCCGCCAAGTAACGAGATTGGATATCAAAAATTGAGTGTCAATAACAAAGTGTTTAAATGAAACAAAGAGAATGAGCCCTTGCGGGAGGAAAGCACTTCAACAGAACCAAAAGACTCGTAAATCGAACAATTGGAAAAATGGGATAATAACAATCAGGCAAGAAATAGGCATATCGAAGAAGAAAGAAAAGTGGGAAGCTAAATATTTTCATTGGAACTTGGAATGTAAAGAGAACGTATGAAGAAGGAGCAATAAATAATCTTATACATAAAATGAAAAAATACACAATGAGGTGAATATGAAACACGAATATTATGAAATGATGACTAATACATACGAAAAGTTACCAAACTATGACATAAATATAATACTGGGCGATTGCAACACAGAAATTGGAAAAGAAGATATTTACGTACCAACGATAGGAAGATAAAACAAACATAAAGTAAGCAGTGACAATAGTATATGATTTATAAGTTTTGCAGTTGAGATAGCATAAAAAATAGCAAGTACGTAGTTTTAACATACTGGAGAAAATTATACCGCGTGTCTTAAAACAAATAGTATGCTTTGAATTTCCCATAATGCAATTTAAATTTTTACTTGAAATTGACAAGACTGTAAGTCGATGTCAAATTCCAGGTTAGCAGGTTAGGTTTTCCGACAGTTTTGACACAAACCCAACACCCTGTATTCTATAATCTACGAAATATTCCGGGAACGAAATATCCCATAACAAAATATGGGGTACGAAATGTGAGGAACGAAATGTTGTGAACAAACTTTCCGCAAACCTAGAGATGACTAGAAAAATTATCAAAAACAAGGTGAGAGTGCAAGGAATTATATCCACTGGTTTCAGGATGAGGAAAGGTTGATGACGAGAGAACCCTCTATCAATTATCCTTTTTAATTTGATACTGGAAAAAATTATCAGAAAAAACTAAATTTATATATGCTTCGCGTATGTAGATGACATCATGTTACTTTGGAAGCCAAAGAGTGAACAAAGAACAGTTAGTAATTTAGAAAGTGCGGCAAGAGAAATAGGATTAAAAATAAATAATCAGAAGGCGAAATATATGGAAACGGCAGTAAGAGGAAGGAACGAGGAGAGCATACAAATTAGATTGAAGCAAGGACAGGAAACTGAGTTGGAAAAAGTAAGCAGTTTTATGTTTTTGAGGATGGTAATAACAAAATAGTAACAGAAGTACCGACAAGTAAGATTGTTAAAAACTGACAAATGTGCAAGTGCATTAAATAAAATCATAAAATCGAAAACGGTATCGCAAAGTGCTAAAGTACAAATGTATAAAACAGTTTTAAAACCTTCCGTAGTGTATGCATATCAAACATGGATTTTGAATAAAACCAATCAAACAAAATTTGCGTCGCTTTCTGTTTGTGTAATAGCAATTAATTTGGTTGCCATATTGTTTAAACTAGTTCCAACAAAGCACTGTCATCAATACTATTCAAAACTAGAATTACCTGTGTACTGTCAATGAAAAATAATACTAACGGGCAAAATGTGGTTATGTTAGGGCAGGTTAAAACCCCAATTTACTACTCAAAACTAGTTCCAACAAAGCACTTTCATTAATATGTACTAGTTTCAACTAGTCAAAACTAGAATTACCTGCATATTGGCAATGAAACCTAATATTAACTGGCAAAGTCTGGTAATGTTAGGTTAGGTTAAAACTCGAATTTAGTCAAAATGCGAATTTACTAGTCAAAACACGAATTTACTAGTCAAAACTAGTTCCAACAAAGCACTTTCATCAATACTAGTCAAAACTAGAATTACCTGCGTATTGTCAATGAATAATAATACTGACGGGCAAAATCTGGTTATGTTAGGTTAGGTTAAAACCCGAATTTAGTCAAAACGCGAATTTCCTAGTCAAAACACGAATTTACTAGTCAAAACTAGAATTACCTGCATATTGTCAATGAAAAATAATACTAACGGGCAAAATCTGATTATGTAAGGCAGGTTAAAACCCCAATTAACTACTCAAAACTAGTTCCAACAAAGCACTTTCTTTAATGCTAGTTTCAACTAGTCAAAACTAGAATTACCTGCATATTGTCAATGAAAACTAATATTAACTGGCAAAGTCTGGTAATGTTAGGTTAGGTTAAAACCCGAATTTAGTCAAAACGCGAATTTACTAGTCAAAATTAGAATTATCTGCATATTGTCAATGAAAACTAATGCTAACTAGCAAAATCTGGTTATTAGGGTAGGTTAAAACCCGAATTTATTAGTCAAAACTAGTTCCAACAAAGCACTTTCATTAATACTAGTCAAAACTAGAATTACCTGCATATTGTCAATTAAAACCATATACCGTGTGTCCACAGAAGGACGCACCATAGGGATAACCTAATAGAATAGGAAGATCGGCTAATGCTGTGATCGCCGGCACGCTAAAACGTTGTTTTCTGGCTTCTGATTGGCCCCTGTATGAAACAAATGTCACTTGTGACAGTTTATATGTGTGATTTAATGAGATTTGATATTGTTATAAATGGTACAAGAAAAGGAACGGTGCACACAGCACTGGTTGATATTTATATTCTATTGGCATTATCTTATCTCTATGGTGCGTACTCCTGTGGAGACACGGTATTTTTACTTCTATATTGCTATAAGGGTCTGAAAACGGGCAAAAACATTAGTGTGTGTAAAAGAGTTGGTTGTCTGTCTCACTTACGCTGTGACCTCCTCACTTACAGGTGCTAACAATATAGTACTATTAAATATATGATGAAAACTATAATTAACTGGTAAAATTTGGTTATGTTAGGTTAGGTTAAAACCCGAATTTAGTCAAAACGCGAGTTTACTAGTTGAAACTAGTTGTAACAAAATGACATAGTGGAGGAAAAATATTCTGATAGGCACGATGCAGATGATAACGAAAATATTTTCTTGGATTAACTATATCCTATTGCCACGATTTGCAAGATAATCTAAACAAACTAAACAATTGGTGTAACAATTACAATCATTTCTTAAATACATGGTAATGTCATGTTGTCGCATATCATAGAAAATCTGATCCTATACTTTGTTAATCCACATCCCAGAATACAGTTTTAACTCGTTTACAAGAGAAAGACGTGGGAGTTACTTTCGACTACAAACACACTTTCGTAAAACACAGAAACCACTATTATATCACCAAAGGTTTAGTGTTCGTAATGCGGAATTCCAAAAGGTTCGGTGGCAACGTCCTAATAACTCCTCAATTCATACTTCAAAACTGGATTTGAGGATGCTTCTCTAATACGGCATACAAGTTATACAACGCACGCACGGTAACAACCTGAAGAGTGAAGAGAACTCAACGTCGTTTTTTAAATTATTGTTTGAATACTGATACCTCGCGATATTTCATAAGATATTCATCTTAAGAGATTTCATATGACAAGTTTGTTAAATAGAAGAAAATATCAAGCTGTTGTACTTCTTTTTTAAAGTTCCTAATGGCATTTTTGATTGTCCAGTCATTCTAGAATACATTAAACACCTACACATGTTTTATACTAATAGTTCACTAAAAGTAAAAGAGGCATGACCAATATCAAGGCGGTCTACACTGTTCCAAGCTTATAAAGTGACCTTTGGAATGGCCTACCACAATCTGGCAACATGGCTGCGCCAACCTTTAACAAAAAATTACTAGTTTTGGGCACCAAATGACCAATCTGTCAGTGCACGGTTTTTGTCATTGTGATGCATGTCAGTTGAAAAAAAAACTATAAAATCACTGCTATTTACAGCGTAGTGCGTAACTTCACCGTAATATTTGATTTAAAAACAATTCATAATGGGTAGGTACCTAATTCTTGATTGCTACTAATTTTGACTTTATCTAAAACAGTAATTTCTTCATAATAACTTGCCCGGAAGCTAGTGATATTGCAATCAGAACAAGTCTCTTTATATCTGCTTTTTTAAAGTGCTTCTCAGACACAACACTAGCCAGTTCTCTAAATGCAAAACTTTATCCATTTTTGTTTCACCATTTGATTAGATGGAAACTTGAACACGCTAACATATGGAGCAATTGATGAAACGTAAGTTGCCTTGCAGCTTGGTACGTAACACTTCAAAGGCATTTTTAGAACTTATATGTACTGCCTTGTCAAAATAGTCTTTAATGTCAAATATATTTCAAACAAACAAAACTTAGTGTGTCTTGGAATGGTCTAACACACAATTTGGCAGCAGAGCCATGGAGTGGCCTGGAACAATATAGACCGCCTTGCCAATATGGACTTATGAATTCATATTATTTTCCATGGCCATATATTTTTGTAAGAGTGTTAATGTTGGTTACAAAAATGAAGTTAGCAAGGTAACTTGGAACTAACATTTCAGCTTATTTTCAAAAATGTTTCGTTAAATTTACGAAAGCAACAGTGAATCGCTTGCTTAGTTTCTTTTGCTAGCTTTATTGGCATTTTGAAGGTATATTTTACAAAGTCTTGTGGTATAATAACTTGCAGTGTTCAAACAGCTATCAAAAGTGACGTTAGTGCCATTTTTAAGGTTAGGTTAGTACACTGATTGACTTTAATATTTATGAGGGGAATGTTGGCAAAACAAACTTTGTGACAGTTGAATGTGTTGTGAGACAAGCTACATTGTTCTCGAAAGATGGCATTTTTTAAGCAGTCAAACACTGGAATATCTAGAGGTAACAAATATAACAAATAAAGGTGCGCATTTTTGTTGAACAACCAATCTCCAAAATTGCTAAATATTGTGCCGTTGCATCTTTGTTAGGAGCGTTGGTAGAATCTTGTTGAAAGTAACAATAAGCATCTCCAAAATTTGTGTTCGATATTACACCAACTTATATTACTTATTAATACAGAGTGGAATAATATCACTCTGTACCTATTATAACAAAGTTGGTCTAATAATTTGTCTTCTAGAACCTGCAAGTCAAACTCCTATATTTGATAGAGCGTAATAGTGTGACCTTGAACGTGTGTGGATTGTAAGGTGACCAGTGTGTATCGTGAGAATTAACATATATAATAAGTTGGATCTGAAAAGAAGATAATATCCAATACCTCCTCATCTTTAAGATTCTCCTTACACCATTAGCAAAACTCGAGGTGTCTTCCAAAATCTGGGGGAATAATTCATGCACCACAGAAATTTCCTGCGAGCATTTCTGCATGTGCTGCAATATGAACCTGTTTCTAATATCACAAGGATCAATGTTGCGCCCTTCACTAAATTATAAACCATTTACCGGTCCATGCAGCTAATGTATGCTATGATTTGTCTGGACGAACATTCAAACGTTGCTAAGATCGAATTTACTTGAAAAATGTCATTTTCGAAACCGACTAATAATAATATGATGAACAAAAACAATTGGGAGACTTTGTTTTAAACGCTTCTCCATTAGCTACCATTCCACTTTGAAAATAGGCTTCAACAATAAATCCGTATCTCTCAGCAAGCATCATTGTAAAAATTCTAACCTAAAATATCGACATTATTCTTGGGCATTGAAATGCACGATGCAAAATTCCTTGTGAAATTAATGCCTGTTTTGTTAACAGCTATAAATTTTTCAGTCGGAGAAAAACCTATTTTTCAATGCGAACTGTGCCCGACCACATGTGGACGTAAGACTGATCTCCGCATTCATGTGCAAAAATTACATACTTCGGATAAACCCCTGAAGTGCAAACGCTGTGGCAAGTCGTTTCCCGATCGCTACAGCTACAAGGTACAATTGAACACCCCCTACGCAATAACAGACCTACATTTAAATGTTTTACAGCTTCACAACAAAACACATGAAGGCGAGAAATGTTACAAATGTGACCTGTGCCCGTACGCCTCTATTTCGGCGAGACACCTCGAATCGCACATGTTGATCCACACCGACCAGAAGCCATACACGTGCGACCAGTGTGACCAGTGTTTCCGGCAGAAGCAGCTACTTAAAAGACACCAAAACCTCTACCACAATCCCCAGTATGTGCCTCCTCCCCCTCGAGAGAAGACCCACGAGTGCCCCGAGTGCGGGCGGGCGTTCAGGCACAAAGGCAACTTAATCAGACACATGGCGGTTCACGACCCTGACTCCGCCGTGGAAGAGAAGCAGCTGGCTCTCAAGCTGGGGCGCCAGAAAAAAGTACAAATTATCGATGGCCAACCGGTTAGTTGCCTTCACCGACTCATTATAACCTCGTTAATATTATCTTTGAATAGGTCGAAGTCATTCCTCATATGGACGGGTCGGATGAGGAAGAGGGCGACGACATGATGGCTGTGGAAGGTTCCGACGGGCAGCAGTATGTCGTTCTGGAAGTCATCCAGCTTGCTGAAGGCGAGGAACATTCAATCGTAGGTAGTGAAAATCAGTCAGGATTACTGAGTGGAGGGATTTTGGCTGATTCAGGTAATTTTCTCCAGACGTCGTTATCTGTAAATATTAATAGTAAAGCTTGCAGACCTTAACGATGAAGTAATAAAAGCACTACAGTCTGCACGAAGAGAAGGAAGAACGGAAGAAGACAAAATTACTGCCGTGCGTGATATGGAAAACTGTTTCGGATTTGATGTGAGAATTAACTTTGTTCATAAATTTGACTGGTAATAAATAAGTTACTTTTTTCAGGACGAGGATGAAGACGATGACGACGATGATAGTATGAGAGGTGGAAGCGAAACCATCACTTTGTTGGGCGGTATAGACTAATAATATAGTTAAATTATTTTTATATTATTTCTAAACAGGTTAGGTTGCCTATTCAGTTCGTTATGTTACTGTAATAACCATGATTGGATACGATATGTTTGGATTACATGTATAAAATACCTGTTGAAATCTGTAAATATTTGCATGTTATGCAGTTGTAATTTTAAATCAAATAGTTAGCAATCTTTGTACATAGTTATGTAGTAATAAATATTAAAACAGATAATAATTATTGCAATTGTTCTTTTGCGCTGCAAAATGAGGGTTATGGTCTATGCTGGTTTAAATACTATACAGAAATTAATAATTACAATGAAATCTGTTGTCAATGTTTTGAAGCAGAATTAGGAACAGATCATTAGTTATAATGAGGTACAAATTTAAAGAACACGGCAGAAGAGATGTGCCAAGAGAAAAATTATATAATGTTTTATGGGGGTGATGATTCTTTCCTTCCGCAGTTGCGTTGCGCCTCGATTAGCTGATACATGAGCCACGGTCTGTGGACTATGTAATGTAGCATGCTGTGTGGATGCTTAATTCAATATTAATATCCAGATATCTAAAGGGTATCATGTGATAACGGTGATAGATTACTGGTGCTAGTAGCAATAGGCAACCAGGGGGTTGTTTACTGCAAGTGAAAAACTTCTTTAATTTTGAATAATCTACGTTTAATAAGTCACGTTAAAGGCTAATTTTCCTTTAATTGTGACAGTAATATTGTATATTTGGTACGTGATAGCAAGATAGCCTTCTTCACGATCAAATTTGACCAAAGGTCACAATTATTATTATAATTTCAAGATTGTTTGAAACCATTTGAAGTGGTAATTGGTACTTAAACCATCAGTAAGTGAAAGTGAGAGTGATTGTGGCATGCTGTACTACCGTTTATCAAGGTATTAAGAGGTACGAGAGCTACAACAAGCTATTTTTGGGTCTTCAACAACTCAAGGGAGGTGTTTGACGACTACCAATCAGTTAGGAGCTGATAGAAAATACACTCAAGGTACAAATGAGTCTTCGTGAAGGTTAGTATATTTTTATTAACAAGTTTGGTACGACAAGCATTGTAATTTAGGTTTAGAGCGCAATTTAGAATATTAAGTTTTCTAAATTTGCTTTGATTCGGGTACTCGACGTTTTCGGCCATTATAAGTAGAAATTATATCATTTTGGTCTAGTTATCTGTAATTAATTTGAACCTCAATTTGGAAAAAGTAATTTGATTAAATAATTTGACAACATTTAGTTTTGATTGATTGTAATGTCAAACCAAGCATAATAATACAATTTAACATAAAAGAAGGTTCTATTAAAAGTACTAAGGTGTGTGATTGACAAAGAAGTCAATACAATAATAATATTGTAATTCAGTATTCAATTATAAAGAGATTCATTATTATAACCTTGACTCATTCAGCTGAGGAAGATAGATCCTTATTTGCTCAATAAACTGACTAGCCGAGGTAATTTTAAATATTAGTCAAGTGACATAATTGCAATCATATAGTTTCATAAGTGAGATATGTCAATTTTGAAAGTAATTCAAAACCAACAAGGTAAGTGTTTAATACATTATTCTCGATACTACTGTTAACTAAGCAATAGGGTAGATATCCAATTTACTAATTATAATAACCGTTCGAAAAAGGGTTATATAACAACTACACCCAAAGAAAACAGTCAAAAATAAAACATCTATTAATATTAATGTTACAATAAAACAATATTCTTAAATAATTTACAACGAAATATATATTGAGATGGTTGTTTTAGCCCGTTACTCAACTCTGCTTGCAACATAGATAATTAAAGCAAGTCAATAAAGCACAGAGCTGGGGTAGAGCAGGCAACTGCAATAAGTAACATTGGAAATTTTAATTCATAATTACATTGGTAAAGCATTGCCGATACTAAATGGAATTACTTCAGAATAAATGGCAATAAGGCAGAGCTCAATTCGTAAATTAGAGTCACAGAAATATCAATTAGCATAAATTAAGAGGTTGGTGCAAAGTAAAGCCAATCAAAATTCAACAAATCTATCACCAAAGGGTTTATTACATGCGTGTTAAATAAATTTACATGTCAGTTTAATTGAATAAGTACAGTTCTATGAACTTTTTAAATAAAGGTAGGAAGGACAGAATGTTCTTAATACAGTGCAAAAAGAGCACAATACTAGATCGAATAAGGCTATCAAAAAATGGAATGGTAATGTTCGAAGATTGGTGAAAATCAGACATTTATGATAAAATACAAGAAATTCACACAACAGGAAATGAACGAGATTTGTGTTTAATAAAATGAGTCAGTGAAATGACATAAGTGAACAGACAATCCAAATAAAACACAATGAGTGGCGCTATAATCTAGTTTAAATACGAACATGAACAAACAATAATTTTAGATTTAAGATGTTGTACATTGTTATAATATAAATTGTAATTTTAGTTTGTAAGTAATTGATTTGTACTCAGTTAACATCCAGATTTATGAAGCTAGATAGGCTTTTGTTGTTAACTAAACGGGGAGAAACAATTGAAATAAAATTATTTGATGCCAGTGTAATTTGTGTCTCCAAATTAATTGCATTTTAAGTTATTTACAATCAAAATAAATTAATAAAAATTATACCATTGTGATCAGCAAATTGTGGAGCATTAGTGAGAGTGTGGGCAATGTTTTCCACAACCAAAAAGTAAATTCACCACAGCAAGCTTCCGAACGTGCATCGGTGACCAGCTCAAATTTACGAGGGTCGACTGCAATCAAACCAGGGGTCCAAAACCGGAGCTGACGACTGCGAGGGATCGTGTGGAGCTGTAGCACCAAGGCCAGCATCATCGACATCGAGGGCGGCGACTTCTAGAGAAGATCCAGCTTGGGGCTCCGTCCGGAAGAACGTACCATCACCTGAAAAAGTTAAGGTACAGTAAAAACTTCATTGACAGCTTGAGGAGCCGGAAATTTATGTACCAGCGAGACGTTACCGTGTCGAGTAAGCAGCAGGCATATCCAAGTCTCCAGATGAATTATTTTGCCAATAATTAGCCAAATTAGAATTGCGAGGTTAGTGGAGCGAATAACAAATGAATTAACCCAAGCAGCGTCGGTTTACGTCACGAAACAACGATCTTCGATATTCGAATTACCTAATAGTTTGTTCATAGATTTGCTTTTGAATTCACTTGTAAATACACAGAAACGAACCGTACGAAAAATCAATTTGTTGATAGATAGTGGCGTAACACGGGAGTTTAAATATGAACATGTCGCTGAACCTAACTTGCAGATTTTGAGTCTACATGCCTACTGAAAGCTAGCCATAAATTATTTCACTTGCAGATGTGCGAATTACTATAAAGGGCAAACACTACAATCAATGAACCCATTTATACAATTATTTAATTACTTTTGATCAGTCAAAATTTGATTTAAATAAAAACATATAGTAGGATGTGTAGTCAGTTCATTTATTAATTATAATTTATCATCACATATCTCTACAATATACAGGGTGATTTTTAAGTTTATTCTTTCCGTTTATCAGGAAATAAAGCTAAACAAAATAAGCATTTTTTCATTTGTCACTTTTGCGAAATATCAAAACTAGCGGAGGTACAGGGTGTTAAAGTTTCAAATCAAGAACTAAAATTACTTAACAAAAATTAAATTAAACTTATTCTAACTTAAATAAAATGTTCAAAATTATCAGAATTCACTTCTACACATCGTGCAGTAAGACGTAATCATTGTTCGGTCATTACGCCAAACCATTCTAAACGCATACTGGCTAAATAAACCAAAACCCGTAATCACTAAAAACACGAATGACAAACTAGAAGAAAAAGAAGTCAAAGGCACACAAAGTGAAACTACAGCGACGTTAGAAGCTGAACCAAACTCTAATATTAAAACACCGCCGATATTTGTTAGCGAAGTAGAAAATATTGCACCCCTAAAACAACTGCTAGACAATATAACACCAAAACAATACACGTTGAAAATTCTACGAAATAATGACGTTAAAATACAACTAAACTGTTCATAAAAATACTTACCTACTATGGAAGCTCTTAAAAAGAAAAACACACAATGCTAGACAGTTTTCTTACAAGGAATGCATCAAGCAACAGATATAAAAGACATGACTACAGCTATAGAAGAACAAGGTCATAGAGTAATAAAAATCACAAATATTCTACAGTCAAATACGAAAAAACCATTACCTTTGTTTCACGTAGAACTGCAACAAAACGAAAACTACAAAGACATTTATAAAATCAAACACCTATTGCATACCATAATAAACTCCAAGCAACCGCATAAAAAACGAGACATAATACAGTGTACTAGGTGCCAAATACACGGGCACACAAAAAACTATTGTTTTAGAAATCCCAAATGTGTTAAATGTGCAGGGAGCCATCTCACAAATGCATATACATGGACGAACAAAAACAACAAAGACGTTAAATGTGCAAATTGCCAAGGTAACCATCCGGCAAGCTATAAAGGATGCTTAGTACGCAACAGAAGTTATACCCAAAGCTCAGACCAAAAATAAACGAACACAAAATTCAACCTACGCACAAGTAATTAGAACAAATACGCAACAGCAGCAAAGCAACAAACTAGAGGAAATGATGGTCCAATTGATGGGTAGAATGGATACAATACTAAATATACTCACAGCCCTCGTAAGCAAGTTCAATTAATGGCTTGCGAATTCAAAATAGGAATCTGGAACGCCAACAGCGTGGCTCAAAGAAGCCAAGAACTCAAAGTCTTTTTGACACTACACGATATTGACGTGATGCTAATCTCCGGGACGCATTTTACCGGAATAAGTTACCTAAACATTCCTCGATATACAGTTTATAGCACTCAACACCCAGACGGCACAGCCCACGGAGGGGACGGTAGTAATCATTAAGTCAGCCATAAAACATCATGAAAATTTAAAATTTGAAAGAGATTACATTCAGGCAACTAGCATCACGGTAGAAGATTGGTATGGACCACTTACGATTGCAGCTATTTATAGCCCACCTAAACATACAATTAAGCAAAGTCAATACACTGATTTCTTCGAAACCCTAGGCCGTATAGATTCTTGGCAGGTGGAGATTATAATGCAAAACACCCGTGGTGGGGGTCTAGATCGCAAACACCAACGCCAGAAAGACGACAGCTGTATGAGGCTATGAACTGGGAACTGTTCAAACTGCTAATCTCAAAAAACTTAAAAAACAAGATATCACTGAAAACTCCAGATAATTTAGAAGTTGCAGTTGATCATCTGAACCAACAAATACAAAACGCAGCCTGGGAAGCCTCACCAAATAAAGACACACCGGAAAAGCGAGCTGACTGTTCAAGAAACGTCAAAACAAACATTGTAGAGAAAAGAAGATTATGAAAAACATGGCAACAAACACGAGCACCCCATGATAAAGCAAAGTTAAATAAGGTCATAAAGGAACTAAAAACATTAATTAAGGAAGAACAAAGCACAGCAATCGCTGAATATCTCCGAGGGCTTTCAGCAAATGAGTCAACAAAATACTCGTTGTGGAAAGCAACAAACAAGATCAAAAAACCGCAGCAACATATTCCTCCGTTAAAAGCAGAAGACAATCAATGGGTTAGAAGCAACCAAGAGAAAGGCGATCTTTTTGCCAAATATCTAAAGAAAGTATTTGAACCGTTCCCCAGCTCATTGACAGAAGAAGAGGAAGTGGAGATACACCAATACCTAGAAACTGCTTTTCAAATGGAACCACCTATCAAGAAATTTACAATAAATGAGGTTCGTAATATCATACAAAATAATCTAAATGCAAAAAAATCACCTGGATATGACCTCATTACAGGTAAAATCCTAAAAGAGCTGCCACGAGAAGCGATAAGTTATATAACATTATTGTATAATGCCGTAATTAGATTGAACTATGTCAGAACCACCTTAACTTACAAGCCGGAGCATTGAAATGGCAACGTCGCACTTTGCGCTATTAGAGGGCCTAGAAAATGGCGCGAATGCAAACTCGTACTTGTTAAATGTGAGAGAAACGAATAATTTCTATAAAATCAGTAAGTAAAATATATGAACAAGTAAGTTTATATATATTTATTTTAACAATTATACGTATAGGGTACAATAAAAAGAAATAATATACTAATGCTATTACATTGCCAATTAATTGTTAGGAAAACAGAAATTAATACATAAATATTAAACGATTGATATGTAGATAGCTTTCTATTCTTTTTAGAATCAGATTTATTCAGATATTTCTTTATCTTTGCCCTTATAGGTTTTGAATTGGTTTTTTTATTGACATTAGAATGTGCATCTTTTATACTTTTCCTTTATATGGTGTAGTTGTTTAGGATCATATTAGAAAAAATCTAAATAAGTTTTTTAATAAAGGAAACGATTGATGTGTACATGGCTTTTCTAAAAACCAAATTTGTGCATAATCATCTCCTTCAGCAAATCTTGTCACTAGAATAACTAACAGTAGTTTATGATTTTCACCATATCGAATAAATAAATCTTCATATTTAGAGCTAATTAAGCAGAAAAATATATTTAATGCCACAAGTGCTAAATTCATAACTAATTCAGATGGAATCACAAGACCACCCCTTTGTAGATCGTTAAAGTAGTTATCATTTATTTCAGTGTCATCAGAAAGTAAGCTACGACACATACTACAATCTACTTGTTTTAATGATTTTCTAGCAGTATAACCCGCAACATATATTATTACTGACAAATCAAAGTTGTTCGAAATGTTCATAGAAGTAGTATCACTGAACATTTTTATATCAATATCAAGCCCACACTTACTATAATCCATATCCGAGTTCGTATTAACAAGCAAATCTGGATTGAATAATACTTTGCCATACCGCGAAGAATGTAAACCAAAAACACTCTTTAAGCGTATTTTTCTTCTGACTCCATAACCATCTGTACAGACACTTTATAGCTACAACCAGAAAGTTGGCGATATCTACCGAACCGGCGTTCTATACAATCAGATTGAAATTTGCCTGTCAGACCATAAACTTGTTTTTACTGTAACAAGGAGAAATTGTAATACTTCGATTAAAACCCGGGTGCTCTGAATTATGGCTTTAAAATTATCTAATGTTATGCTGTTACTCCCCAGGGTTTTCCATTTTCCAACCAGACCACAAATTTGTTTAGAAACTCAAACCGTGGATCATCAGTGCTGATAAATGGCAACTGATTGCTATCTCGTTTACATAACCCCTTCATTTTACTTTTTATATTAATAATTCTCCACCATTTATTTATAATTTAAAAAAATGTAACTGTACTATTTTTATCTAGACTGCTACTTTGTAAAGATGCAATTGTTGTTTCATGAAAAACATTTTCTACTAGGTTAACCTTTTGCTTCCCAAACTTATTTGGATATACAGTTTTGTAATTTAATTTAGGAGCAGTCGCAATTAATTTAGCAGCGTTACTATGTTTTCCATAAAGGTTACGGAGATCACTGAAGTAAGCTTTCTGTAAATCACAATAATCAATATTGTCAAAAGAAGGAAATACCTATAAATGTTTTATCTCCATCTTTTTGATTTAACCAGTTATGTCCTATAATTTTAAAAACATGTATACCGTATCATACATAAAAAAAATTGGTATATTTGGAACGTATGGATTAGTAACTTTGAAACAGTTACCATCATTAGCACCGCCTGGACTCAAATATTTGCATAATAATTCGAACATATTTACGTTAACTCGGTTACCATCAGACAAATAAATTACTGTTAGTCCGCTGCTGTGAATCAAACTTAAAACATTCTTAGTCAGTCCTCCAAGATATTCCCCTGTCAAATTCACTACATGAAAAAGTGCCACAACTTTCTTAAATGAACTAAATATTGAATGAACCATAAATGCTTGAATGGTTTTCGGCCCCCGACGCGACGTTGCCAGTGTACCTATGCTACGGCTTGTAAGTTAAGGTGGTTCTGACTATGTCCCCACACAATGGAAAGTTGCAGAAATTATTGTCATACCAAAACCCGGAAAAGACCCTGAAAGCGTGTCCTCATACAGACCAATAAGTTTGCTACCAGCAGAGCTGGGCAAAATACTTTTACAAAGTATTTAACTACTAAATACTAAATACTTTAGGAAAATCGAATATATTTAAATACTAAATACCTTTTATGACCAAAAAGTAGTTAAATAATAAATACCTGTAATATTTAATAGTTAAATACTTTTATAATAGCTATTTATGCAACAAGTGCTAAAAGTCGATATTTATGGATTAATAACAGTAAAATTAAGGTCGTAGATAAAATATTGTATGCAACGTGTGCTAAAAGTCGTTTATGCACGAGACATGAAAATTATGAAACGAAGCCAAAGGCTTTTACTGTTATTAATCCATAAATATCGATTTAACAAAGGTTTGCATCTACGACACTTCTAATTTATGTCTTAATAAACAGTAGGCCATGCCGCGCGGGCGAATGTTTCCGAAGCCAGTGCTGTCAAGGTCAGTTACGAAAGGTAATTATTAACGCTCCACATCTGACTGTATTCATTACATAACGCTTTAATTATTTCAAAAACACAAAAACACAAGAAGCAACTAGAATAACTTTACAACTTCACTTCCAGTTCGAAATTGTAGTTTTATAACCTCACTTCACTTTTAGCACATGGGCTAAAAGTAAACAGCTGATTTATTTAACCACGGTAAACTATAAAACGTCACTTTTAGTGAAACAAGATAGCGCTAAAAGGCCTACTTTTAGTAGTGGTCGTAGATAAAAGTAATTAAATACATTAAAAGAATTGTAATGAATAAAGTAAACTGTGTACATTTATAATTACCTTTGATAACTGTCTTTCACAGCTACTGGCTCCAGAAACATTCACCTGCGCGTCAAGGCTATCTCTTTATTATGACATAAATTATAACTGTCATAAATGCAAACCTTTGTTAAATCGACATTTATGGATTAATAACAGTAAATTTAAGGCCATAGAAAAAATATTGTGTGCAAACTCGTGCCGAAAGTGTTAGTGCACTCGACATATTATGAAACTCAGCCTTCGGGTTCATTCTTGGTTTCATAATTTTCATGTCTCGTGCATAAACGGCCACTTTTAGCCTTGTTGCACAAATAGCTATTCTGTGTTATTTGTGTTTTATTTCCAGGATTTTAAAATCTAGGTTACATAATATTAAAACTCCGGTAGAAATTAACACCAGTAGTAATGTAGAAAAACGGAGTTTCAATGTTATCAAACCTAAATTCCAAAATCACCAAATAAAAAACAAGTCTAACAAAAGAATTACATGAATCAAAAATAATGCAGTACTGCAAAATAAAAATGCAAGTCCAATATTTATTTTAAGTACGCAAACCTCTCCTGGTTTCGGTTTCCAAGAACTAGATTGTAATCAGCTATAAGCAGCTTACTCTGCGAAATGCTCTGTTAGTAGTAACACCAAAACGAATAAATTGTAGTGTTGGTTGCCTAAATTGTATTTAGTTATTTAAAAATAAAGTCGAAATTAAAGCACATGAAAGACATATATTGTAATACCTCCCTAGATAATTACAGCAGCTGCATCCCAATATAAAATTTAATAATTTTGCCCAAAACTAAAGATTATTACAACGAAAAATTGTTTTACTATTTTTTTGTTAATTACGAGACTCTAATTTATAATTTTTAGAATATTTTATAACACCTCCCTTGTAAATCGCCTACTCAGCAAGCTTAGCCATCGACACGGTTTTTAGAATACAGAGCAACATTTTTATATTATAATAAAGATCGACGATTTTTCCCAATTCTACGGTTAAGTAAAGCAGAGCCTTAAGGTGTGTGCATCTGTACTCTTCTACATATTTCAATGCAAGAAACATTTATTCATAAATTTACAATATTTAATTTAAAATTCTAAATGTTTGATAGCTAAAACCCTGCAATTGGCGCCAATACGATAAACTAGAAATTGCCTAGTGATAAATAGCAGGGGTGCCAACTTCCAATTTACCGCCAATTTTACAAATGACAATAAAGATGTCAAATTGTCAAATAAATGGAGTATAAATCGGCTGCTCAATTTAATTCGAGTTATTTATCTATGTGCGAGGCTGAGAAACTGAAAACAACTGAAATCGAAAAATGTGTGAGAGAACCATATAGTATGTAATACTTACTAACGGGTGTTCATAAACAGTCGTCATCCCAGTAGGTTTTGACTTCAGAAACGTATGTCTATTAAAATTGAGAAAAAATGCGTTATGACAGTACTCAATGACGTTTCATTGTGTTGTACGAATTAATCAAAGACATAACATTTTGTTTTTTAAGGCAACTGGGATGACGACTGTTTATGAACACCCGTTATATTGCTAGCGGCTATGAGTGGGAAACTCACGTAGAAAGTGAGACAGACAACCAACTCTTCAATGTATAATGCTGAGCTGTGCGTAAGCGCGGCGGCGTCGTCCGCCCAATGGGGAAGTGGTCAAGTTTAAAATTCGCTTCTAAAGGCGCAGTTCGAATTCTCACGCATGCGCACGAGACGCGTTATACTCTTAAGTGAAACTATGTCGGCGCCGTAATGTTTTCGGGCGTTCCGAGGCCCTACTAGCAATATATGTATAATACATATATGGAGAGAACAGAATAATCTGATAGGTCTGAAATAGTGGATTACTCAAAATTCACATACTGCTGTATTAACGGTAAGGTTATGTAAACCAGCAAATAAACAAAATAATACAAAACTATACATAAATAACTTCCAACACCACTATATGGTTGTGACTATAATTACTATAATTAACTAGTGAGTAAACAAATAACGGACTACAGATCCCATCTGTGTACAGCGCGGGTTACTACCAGGCGTAGCTCCCACTTCATTTTCGTTGGATTCCAGCATGGATACATCAATTTCCTGCAAGGGATTCAGGTCGGGGCTAATAGGTCGAACAAAAGTGACGCATCTTTCTGTAATCGACAAACGCATGGCTTTCATTGGTAACATTAACGGTGTATTTTGTCGAGTCGTCTTGTCTGCAAAACATCCCTGCCCGAACATCGATACTTCAGATCTTCTTGTATAAAGGACTCAAGGATACTTCATGTTTGTAGAAAATGGGGCGCATTCCACTTTGATAGAGTGACTTTCACCTGGCGAGACTGTGAAGTACTTTGAACTTGAGCAATATGTCCTACCGCTTATGGTTACCTGTTGTAGGCATGGCAGACAATTGCTCTTTGGTCGCCATCAGTACCAACTTGTGTAGATGGTCGTCTGTTAATCATTTGCTTTCGCAACGTGTGCAAGCCGTCTCATCGCTCTTAATGAATTATTATTCTCGAGCTAAAGCCATTACTAATTTCTAACACATAAAACTAAAGTGCAGTTGTACAAGACAATCGAGACTAGTGGTGACATTCTGCAGTGAAACATGGGGTGAAAAGGAAACTAAGAGGGTTGGGAAGGAAAGTGTTAAGACAAATTTATGAACGGTTGGGGGGTTAAGAGGTGATGATGAGTGGAGAACAAATCAAGAGATAAGTGTAAAGTAAAGTTGGTCCGTCAGTTTAAAATTATATCTATGTAGGTGCACGTGTTCTGCTTATCACGTTGAATTTTTAACATCATGGTATCAGAAAAATCAGGTAAATTGTATATATTGTAAAGGTTATGTTAATATTATTATTATTATTATTTAATTTAATAAATAAATACACACCCTACATTTATTTCTGTTTAAAATCAAATGTTTACTGATTAAAAAACAGTAAATAAATATCTGTATCAATGGGTTCATTGAATTCAGTGTTTTGCCCTTTGTAGTATTGCGCACATCTGCAAGTAATATAAGTTATGGCTAGATCTATTTTTTGGTAGGCATGAAACTCAAAATCTGCAAGTTAGGTTCCCCCATATGTTCATAATTAAAAATCCCCGTGTTACGCCACTGGGCTGTGAAATTTAGAAGTAGCAACGAGCAAACTCTTACTGCGCTGTCAACTTTAATCCATCAACAAATAGATTTAATGTGTGGTTCGTTTTTGTGTAATTACAGTGAATTCAAACGCAAATCTATGAACAAATTATCAGGTATTTATTCAATTTATGGTAATTTCGCGGGCTAATCTCTCTTTTGTTTCCAGTGTTCTTTGTTTCATGACGTAAAAGGACGCGGCTTGGGTGAATTCAGATGTTATCCGCTCCACTAACCTCACAATTCTAATTTGGTTATTTATTGGGTAAATAATTTGTCTGGAGACTAGGATATGCCGGATGCTTACTCGAAATGGTAACGTCTCGCTGGTACATACATTTCCGGCTCCTCATGCTATCAATGACGTTTTTACGATACCTTAAAATTTCTAGGTGGTCGATTCGATCTTCGGGAAAAAGCCCTAAGCTGGATCTTCTCTGGAAGCCTCTGCCTGCGATGTAGATGATGCTGGCCTTGGTGCTGCAGCTCCCCACGATGCCTCGCAGTCGTCAGCTCCGGATTTGGACTCCCCGTTTAGTTGTAGTCGAACCTCGTAAGCTTGAGCTGGACACGACCCACGTTCGGAAACTGGCTATTGGTGATAAAAAAATTTATCGTGGAAAACGTTGCCCACACGTTCACTGGTACTCCACAATTTACTTAACACAATGGTGTAATTATTTACCTTTAATTTTTATTGTAAGTAGCTTAAAACACAATTCAAATGAAGACACAAATTAGCTGGTCTAAAATAATTTATTATCATTTGTTTAATGCCCAGTTCGTTATAAACAAAAACACATCAGAAATACAAAAAACGGAAATTGAACTGATTCAAATTAAATACTGTTACAATTAAAATGCTTAAAACTAATTACTTTCACAATAAAATCCTATTCATTAAAATTGTCCCTTCAATCTTGTAATTACTGTCTTTTAATGTCACTCACATTGCACAATTTATCTGTCCTTTCAATTATATAGTTGCACTGACTAGTGGTTCATTTCGCGCATTTCCTTTCTACCTACTTGCAGTTCACTTAAATGTCTACTTTTCTTCCACTTCCAAATCCTGGTGTGAATTTCACCAAATCTTGAATGTTGTTGATCCATGTTATAATTTGCCTTTAGATCTGTTATTGTGCTCTTTTTGCACTGTATCTTACCTTTATTTAAAAAGTTCATAGAACTGTACTTATTTAATTATACTGACATGTAAATTTAATTAACCTGCATGTAATAAATCCCTTTGGTGATAGATTTGTTGAATTATTTATTGGCTTTACTTTGCACCAACTTCTTAATTTATGTTAATTGATAAAACTGTGAATCTAACTTACGATGTGTGCTCTGCCTTATTGCCATACATTCTAAAGTAATCTCAATTAATATCGGCAATGCTTGACCAATACAATCATGAATTAAAATTTCTACTATGACTTCTTGCAGTTTCCTGCTTACCCCAGCTCTATGCTTAATTGACTCGCTTTATATTATTGATTCTGCAAGCAGAGTTGTGTAACGGGATCAAGACCATTTCAATATATGTACAATATTTAGATAATTAATTTTTTCAACAAGCGCCAAAAAAAGTGATTAAATTTTGTTATTTTATCAGGTTTTTTGTTTTTTTTTGACTGATTACCATGCCTTTGTCAGATTGACATTTTAACGGCCGTTTTTATTAAAGCCACTAATCTGCCTTTAACTTTATTTCGATGTTAAAATAAACAAAAGCGCATCAAAACGTTGGTGCTTATGACTTTTTATTCATTAGTAAACAAATTTTGATGCGCTTGTGTTTATTTTAACAATGAATTAAAGTTAACGTCAGATTAGTGGCCTTTATAAAACTGGTTGTTAATTTATTAAAGCACAACCACGGGATGAAATGTATAAACATTCATAGGTAAATATGCCTACGCTTAGAAAACTAGGTAAGTAAGTAAAATTGTCTGCATGGTCTGTCTATGTCAAATTCGAAACTTGCAGGTTAAGTTTTGCTAACCTCGAATTTGACGTAGACTGACAATGCACTTCAGTACTGCCAATTGATTCAGGTCATCCAGGGCCTGCTGCAACTCAGTTTTTAAAAAATCATTCTGTATGTTACAGGCAACTTCTACAGGGTTATTCACGTAAGATGACGAGCGTGACCAGGTAAAAATGCAACCCAAAATACGATTTATAAAGCTAACTGGATACCTATTGCATTAGCACCTCGAATTTGACATAGACTGTTTACATGTCATTGGTGGCACTGTAAGTCTATGTAAAATACGAGGTTATCAGGTTAGGTTTTGCGTCAGTTTTGACATAGACGGACGCAAAACCTAATCTGCTAACCTCGAATTTTACATTGACTTACAGTGTCACCAACAATACATTTCAGTATTGCCAACTGATTCAGGCTATCCAGGGCCTGCTGCAATTGAGTTTTTAAAAATTCACTCTGTACTTCTCGACTTTGTTGGTCGGTCATTAGAAAACAACAGAGATTACTAAATTTAAATTTACCGCTTAAATCTAGTGTTCATGTTTTCACCAGATAGATAAACTCTATTCACTATACTCCCGGATTGTCAATGTCAAAATCTAATTAAAAACAACCCTTATGGTTAATACTTTTAAATCAAGCTATGGGTAACTAGAAACAATTAATTAGGTTACTAATGTCAAAACTATAAATTATAGGTTATGACTTAAGCAAAAATAAATAAAAGTTGCCAGGTAACAAAAGCGCAGGTTTTAAAAATTACGCTTTTGGGTTGCCCAACCTAGTAGTAAAAAAAAACAATAGAAATTCAACAGTGCTACCATAAAACGTCATTTTTGACAATCCGGGACTATAGTGAATGGAGTATAGTGGTTTTTCAAATCTACGGGTCATTGCTATTTACACGCCCATGTGTAACAACTTATTTAAATCTAGAGGATTTTTAGGTTAATGACACACCACGTATCCACTTATTTAGATCTAGGAACTTTTTCTAGTTATATGCACTTCCCGTAGACTCGTCCAAATCTAGTGACTTTTAAATCTAGGGATTTTATCTAGTTACATGTAGCTATCAAGCCGCATGAAGCGAAAGAAAATTCTGTGATGGTGTTTGACAACGTAGCGTGCGATAGCATAGAGATATTTTAGTTTCAGGCATCACCGAAATATAGATTGTTTTTACCTTCGTCAGACTTAGTAATTCTAAAACAACTATTGCGGGATAATGCAAATATCATAATCGTGTTTCGGAAAGACTACACTAATCTTAAACACATTTACGATGATCATGTAAACACAGACATGTTATTCGACAAGTTTACAAATTTATGTTTTTACTGTTGGAACAACGATCATGAACGTTTAGTTTTCGACAAAGAAAGCGAAATCAACACGGGCCGTTATAGAAAAGGTTCGACAGTTATTTTACTATATATATACATATGTTGCGGTATAAAACTGTTTTTGCGACACCACTGGGTAAGAGAGTGCCACACGACTTATCACGTCCGGGAAAATGTCACCACTTGCCCTAAATTTCTCGAGAATAGACTAATGACCACAGCTGAATACGCTCAGGGAGATGGGCGTGGTTCTACGTACCTGGGATTAGTCGGCTCCAAGAGCACAAACTGGTTAACGGGCGAGCTTCCAAAGCTACTACACAGGGAAAAAAGAGGCTCGAAGCGTCGGCGATGGCGATGTCCAGCAAATTCTTCTCTAGGAGTAAAGATGCAACCGGGGTTAACGACAGGATACGCCGGATTGCATGTGAAATTAACCAGGGATTAAACCACCCTCCATATGAATATCCGCAACGGCGGTTATATCGGCCCACGGCCCATTTAACAACACAAGGAGGAGCGCCTGGATTCGACGGGGCCGCACAAAAACTTGCACACAAGACCTTACGACCAACTCGTATGACGTCTGCGAGACCAATCTCGAAAAGTATCACGCCGCCAGAACGGAACGGGGTGGGGGGGGGGGGCTTCTGTGGGTGGAGCTGAAGACGTGCAACAATGGAAAGAGTGACTGCAAGCTTGCGGGAACCATCTTGCTCTAAACGCGTATTTAAAACTAGCTGGAACAGGCCGGGATTCTACACCTACACGCGTTGCTTTTTAGAATTCTATCGAGTTTGCACAAGCCAAGAAAAGAGGTATATACAGCGTGCGCTAAAAGTAGAAGGCAACGCTCGCTTTCTCGACTATCCCTAACACATAGACCAATGGTGTAGAATTTGTAGTCTACGAACAACGAGCGAAATAGCTACATTGACAAATGGTTAGTAGGCGACCTTATGAAATCTAGAAAGGCTGCCAGACGAAAATATGAAACTTTAAAAGTAGATATCGCTGAATCGCGGACGGCTCTTGGCGAACAATTTCAGCCAATTTCATAACCACTCACCGAGTTGCTAACAACCATCAAGCAAGAAGGTAGTCAAACAGTACAGCAAGAAGATGTAGTAGGACCCCTGGTGAGAACCATCAAACGGATAGTGGCCCACACCGTCTGCCCTACCCCGTCCGAGAAATGGAAATACCTACCCCCTCGCCGCATGAGTGTTGACTGCAGATATTGCCATTCCAGGACCATCTACTTTGGCGTTGGTAACATCCACATGTAGATTTATAGACAGAGAAGTATTGTATGAGAGACTAATACATGAAGAACAACATCTCGAAGTTCAAGAGGAGGCGGAAATTGAAAGTTCGGTAGCAGAGACCAGGGAAACCGTGCGCGAAAAATGATGCAACCAGAAGTTGGCATTACCTGGAACAGTTTTAAGGGTTAGCGAGAAAATATATCGAAGGAATGATACGAGACACAGAGAGCAAATACGATCTCCACTATGGAGTTCAATGGGACGTAGACACGGATAAGTGCTTGCTTTTGAGGAAGAAGACATGGCTATTACAGATCATGGAAATAAACTAGTATACAAAGGTACCCCCGGTTTTTACGAACTAATTTTTAAATAGAAACCAATGTCTTATACATAAGTAGACGCCGAAAATTCGTTCCTTGGAAAGATCCAAATTTATTAGTGGATCGTCTGCGCATATTATAACCTCTCAGGTAGCGAAGCACACTGGTCATTCCAACGAAATTATAAACATCACCTAAGCTGTAAGAGATGCTAAAATAATACAGTAAGGCGAGTACAAAAGTGGAGAACCAATAGAGTTACGATCAGAACGCATCAGACCACGATATAGTAATGCCCATCGACAAATTTGGAAGCCACTGCCATAGCACGCGCATCTCAAACATACCTTTATGAAAGTTCAAAATATAAACCAACTGCATATAGAAATACAACTTCTGCTAGTAGGGCGTAGGTGTGATGACAGGTTTTCCAAAATTTTCGGAAATAAGGAGTACATCTTTCCGTTAGTGACCGGCCAGGTTATGAGTGTTCAAGTCAGCAAAATTTCGGTATAATTATACATCAACGACGTCCTGCAAACCACGATTGTCGGTATCGCTTTGCATCGAGGAGATAAACTTGGATTTAAAGCCGTAAACCCCACTTTACGTGCAACTCCTGCTTAAATGCCCATAGGAGTGTAGAAAACAGCAGTCGATAATGAGTTTTAAAGAAGCCCTAGTCGTAGAACTTCACAAACCAGCGTGAAAAAATGTTAAGCGGAGGCGCATTATCCTCCAAGGGTTGCATGATTTACTACAAGCGTATTTGGTGGAGGATGCAACCATATGCGCAAAGTATCAAAGGTCATCGTTATGTATTAGTTGATATCAACGCTATCTCGAAGTTCTTGTTAGCTCTCCCAATAAAACGCAAAACGGGTAAAGATGTAACAGCCGCTATGCCAACGGAAACGGCCAAAGCCGACGGGAATACAGCAACCAAAGCCGCCATTCATATTTATATTGAATTCCAAACAATAGGTCTTTATTCTACTGACACGGCATTTAAAAAATCATTTTGTCTTGAAATCCGCGGTCATTTAAATGTCATTGTGGGTATGTGACGCCAAAATGGCAAAAATTGCATTTTCTCAGAAATTAAAACAATGAATTTCAAAAACTGTCCAGGCCTCGGCCGTTTGAAGTAACGCTTGTCATACAATTCAGCAGGTCGTGTTTCAGATTGTCAGCAAATAATAAACAATTGCTGTATTGGAAACAATGAATAAATCATTTATGAATGGATTAAATAAAGTGGTGACATATGTCCCCTTTGTGGCATTCCTGAACTGACAACCATCGGGTCTGAAAGGTAACATCATATTTTAACATATTTATTCTTATCGGATAAGTAACTACGCAACCATTGTAATATTCCTAAATTACAAATTACAAATCATGGTCAACCCTATCAAATGCCTTGGAAAAATCAGTATAGACCGTATCCATTTGCTTTCTGGCTTCCAAGGTATTTAATAAGGCTGCATGATAAGACAGTAAGTTAGTTGCTGTGCTTTTTTGAGGAGAGAAACCATGTTGTTGATTGCTTATAATCTCCGGATAATACCCACCACTGTATATTTGAAGATTATTTTCGTCGCTAGTTGTCATTACCGGACGTTTTGTCTACTTTACTGCCAGCAGGACATAACGTACTTTCGGTTAGAGCCCTTACTTTCGGTCAGAGTAACTCTAAGGAGTAAGATGTAAACAAACAGTTCTGGACTGGTTGTGCATAATAGTAATTTTAATAGTTTCAGTTTCAAAGCTATCTCAAGCGGATTCTGGACAGTCTGAACGACGATACATACATAAAATGGCGCAACGCAACGAACCAATGTTTCTTGACGACTCAATTTTCGGGGAGGGCGTAATCGTTGAAATTGCACCTTGCCACAGCTTTCAGGCGAACTACAGTAAGTTGCCTGCTCTCACTATGGAGGTATACAACAGTATAGCTGCAGACGAAGAGCAACTTGATCGCCGCATGGCGAAAGAGGAATTCTCGTACTACACAACAGCTCTGTTGTGGCTGAAGTTATTGGAAGTCAAGGCGAAGCAATCAAACTCAGCTCTCACAAGCGAAGAAGAAGCCATCCGCAATGCAGTGGCGGAGCACACCTTCAAAGTGCCCCAACCAATTTACGCATACCTACGTGAGATAGGGACATATACGGGCAAGATGGGCAGGGAGATGAAGCTTGATGTTCCGAACCTACCCGTCAGCAGAGCAGGGGGTCACGGAGGCTACCACGCAGCTACAATCACAGATGCGACGCACACGCTGTTCGAAGAGGTGCCAAGTTTAGGCATCGCAGCGGATATGGTCATGGCACTGACCAGTGAAGACCCGGAGCCACAAGTCAACTTTCGAGTTGAGCTCCCTGAACACACTAGAGCCACGGCTAACCTCGCGGGCAACACATTGCCCATAGGACTTAGGCGACCAGAAATCTGCCAGAACCTTGCACGTTTTGGCATAACTCAGGACGCCTTTCCAGAGGACGTACTGAACACCAGATTTAATTTAAAGTACATACAATATGTGTCTCACCTACTCGGTGTGACACAAACGTTCCGAAATGAAAAGATAAATTTCAAGCACCTAACCAAGACCGGAGGCGAGACGCAGGTGATATACACCAAGCCTCTCGCTCCTAAAGACCAAGGCAGATGGATAGATCGAGAGGTCCAGGCATCTGCATCGACTAGTTCCACCGCACACATAGGGGCATCCTACGTGTTTGGCTTCCAGCTTTACAAAGAGGATGGACCAGGCACAACGGAGACGCAACGAGCCGCAAACTGGTGCTGCGTAGGTCCACAGCCAGGCGTAGAGTGGCAAATTCCACAAGTGTGGGTGGAGAATAGAAACGCACGCCGTAATGTGCCAGAAGAAATAGTGACAGAGCGTTTCAGAGGTTCAACTCTAGAACAAGTAAAAATCGTCCACAATGTCATTCAGCGTATGATTAATACAGTGCGCTAAGCTACAGCAAAGCATGATAGCTGCACCATTTTAAAGTTGACAAAGCAGTGCAACATCTGCTAAAGTTGGCATTGTCTATAAAAAAAATGTTACCTCTATGTTGGCTGAAAGTTTAATAACACTTTAAAAATTGTAATTTTTGTGTGATGTGGTCTAATATGCATTTCTAAAGATGTTATGTTTTATTTTATTTGACAGGCAGAATTTTGATAATGTTCACGATCACAATATGTTCATGTTAACTATTGTATTAAGCTGGTAAATAAATAAATTTACTAACAAGTGTATAATATTTAAGATAATATAATACTATAATCTAATACTATATAATGTTAGTCTGGTTATGTGGTGAGAATTTCTTGTAGGTGCAATCTAATTTTCTCTAGAAAATTAGTATATTCTGTAATGTTGTGATTTCATCTGAAAGGGCATTCCTATCGTGAAACACTGAGTTGAATAAAATATTCTTGTATGGGTTTTTCTCATTCCTTTCTCTGTGAGTACGAGTGAGTATCCCCTGAGGTGGAAATTTTCGTTGTGTGAACATTGCATGTAGTTTAGCAGATACAGAACCTTTAGTTATTTTAAATGTCTCATCTTTTTTCTTGTAGCATTGTAAGATTTAATGTCGCTAGTGTCTCTTCATATGTAAGATTTCTTAGTGAGATTAGCGGTTTCGTTGCTCTTCTCTGGATTCTCTGTAGGATATTTTATTTATATCCTTCTGGAAGTATAAGGACCGTACAACTTGTCCGAGTTCAAGAATTGTCCGAATATAGGATGTAAGTAACGGGTGTTCATAAACAGTCGTCATCCCAGTTGTTTTGAAAAACAAAATGTTATGTCTTTGATTAATTCGTGCAACACAATGAAACGTCATTGAGTACTGTCATAGCGCATTTTTTCTCAATTTTAATAGACATACGTTTCTGAAGTCAAAACCTACTGGGATGACGACTGTTTATGAACACCCGTTATATGCTTTCAACTATTGCTTTTGCTGCTTTCAAGAATTTCCTCCTGCGTGTAATACTCCATATTTGATGGAATTTACATTCAACGGCCAGTTGTGTGTCCACTTCGATAGACGACTGAAGTGTATGGAATACGGATTACCTGATAGTTTGGTGTCATCTGCATAGAGATTACTATTTGGTTGGAATAAACTGCACAGCTCAGCGGTGTTGGGCTTCTCACCGAGCCTTGTGGTACTCCACTGAGAACGGAGTGTAGCTTTTAGGTAATATTCCAATTCGAGACATAAATAAGCCCCCTCCGTTTCACAGCCGCGCTTCGCGTGGCATCATACACTTCCATTCTCGACCTGGCGTTGTTAACACCTCAAAGCAAATAGTTGGTGCCTGTGAAAACCCCTGTTCAGGGGGTGAACCTTCATTCTCGGGGGCCGCGTAATTAAATTGCTCATCACTCTCGTCGAAATAGTGCATTTGTATGCAAATATTACGCTGTTCGAATCGGATCTGATGTGAGAATGTGTCCAAGCAAAGTGCCCCATTCCCAAGACTTGCACAGCAAGGATTCTTCTACGCACTTGCTCTTATGAATTCGAAGGCCATCCCCTTGGACCACGTCTTCGGCTAGCAGATGAAACCAACCATACGGTGAGACATTCCAACTGCAGTTATTTCAATATTGCATTCCCGAACGCTATCGTCGGGTACTGTAAAACTCTTACTTTTTTATGGTGATTTTTATCGAAAGTGAAACGTCCAAATTGACATTGATTTAACGCCGTTTTTGTGTTGCGTCATTTGTGGTAAGAATTGTGTCGCGTGCTTCCATTTTAGGGAAGCATTAGCTATTCTAGCCACTGGACATAAAGTAAATACCCAGATTTGTACCCTCGTTATTGTGCGATTCAGATATTTGTTTGTTAAATGTTTACTAACCCCTACATAAGTTATGCTATTATATTACTACCAATGTTGATATTTATGTGAATATTCAGATCCAAGAGATCATATTCCTTTAAACTATTTTATGTGATCTTTATTTGTGTTTATCTGCATTTACATGAAACATTGTTTTTGTGTTGTGTGTGATTTATTGTACAGTACCCAGGAAATTGCGAGGAGATCACCAAAGGTAGGTGAAACTTTCTGCAGCTATTGAATGTCTTCCAGGGTCACCGGAGCGAAGTAACGGCATTTGGATTTCTGATTTTGGCCAAGTTCAAGTTAGTTTTAGTATTAATCAACAATTTCCCTGGCGCCCATTTGTTTTCCTATTTTCTTTGTCGTAACAAACATCTCTAGTGACAGCATCTCGCCCTAAGCTGTGCAAACTCGAAACGAACCCCCCGCCCACTGAGGTTTTAGCCGGACAACAGCCTGTGGGAGAGCAATTAGGGCGAGCGTTGCTTTTTAGTATAGCCAAGTGTCTTAACGACCAGTTTATACCGTAACAAACGCTCTTATCCAAGCCAAGAGCTTTCTCCTTACTCAGAGGTGTTCTAGCTTAAGTAACAGGCGTCCACGTGGAACACGGTCAAAAGCATGCTCGAAATCAAGGTAGATAACATCTGTCAGAAGTCCATTAACAAAGGTTTTTCATTTGTTCGAGGATTTCCACTAGATTTGTGGTGTACAAAGCCATGTTGATTCTGCATGTATATCCTATTTTTCGTACAGAACTTGGCCAGTTCCTGCACAAGGTTTTCCATAACCTTACAAATAACAGAGATGAATGAGATTGACCGGTATGAGCATGTGTTCAAGCGATTCCCTTTTTTGTATATGGACGTGACAGATGCATTCAACCACTCGTTTGGTGATTTTCCCTCTAAGGATTTCTTCATTAATGTGGAGATAGTATTGCAAATACGAGGAAAAGTCAGTAATTAGGTTACAAAAAAGTGTTGAAAAAATACCCAGAGAAATAGGTACTTAGCCGAAAAAAGTTTTCCTTTTCAAGTCTCCACCTACATTAATACACTTCTCACATCGCTTTATCAATGCCCCAATACCTGCTGCATAAAGTCTTTGGGCTGATGTTGCAGCCACATGCGTTCGTCACGTTCAACATCGTTGTCATCCGCGAAACGTTTACCGCCAAGATGTTTTTTTAGTGGACCCAAACAGATGGTAGTCGCTTGGGGCTAGATCGGGACTGTAAGTCGGACGTTGAAGAAGTTGCCACCCTAATTCGTCAATTCTCTTCTGATTTAATAGAGTCGAATGAAGCGTGGCATTAATGTGATGTAACAATATTCATCTCGTTAGTAAGCCTGGTCGTTTTCTACGAATTGCATCGCGAAGCAGCAACAATACTCTACATTTCCTTCTGGAAATCCTTTTGTCTAGAAAAATGTACAGCGGGACGCTGATCTTCCACAGTACACTCTTCGAACACGGTTGCTATTTTAACACTGTCTGCGTATTGTGTGTTATTGGAACACGGCAACTGTTACTTGAATATCATAAAGCTGGATTGTGCTACCACCTAATGACACATTTGAAAATAACTCACTGCTATTTTTAGATATCCCACATCAGTTTGTGACTTAATTACTGGCTTTCCCTCGTAAAAGCACACTTCACGAAAGGTAAAGGATATATACCATCTGGTCGAGCAAAGGAGTTTGGTTTCACTTCTAATAGTGTTTTCAAAACTGTTTAGGGTGCCAGGAGTATTTGTTTTACACTATCTGTCACTATTGGTACAAATGCTGCCGCTGGTAGATTTCAAAGGGATTATGATATCAATACACACGGCCTCTTAGATTAATGCGAGACTGACGTCTCTAGGCGGCCCGCCAAATTTGGATAATTTTTGTAATTCTGAGGCCAACGTACTTTGGCGCCGTTTGTTGGGTTTTTGATAAATTATCTGTGAAGTAGGCATGACCTCCTGGATTAATATTAATCCAGGAGGCCGTGGACGTACGCTTTTAAAATAAAAAAAAAGACAAACTGCTAATACGTAAATACGCAACCAGGCGCACACGCGCAACGAACTGTAGCGCCTCTACAAACTATAAAAAACGCCTTAAACTAAAAATGCGGCGGGCCGCATAGAGACGTGAGTCTCGCATTAATCTAGGAGGCCGTGTGAATATACTACTGAATTGTGTGTTACGGTATTAAATGATTATTAAGACACTCAAGGGTGCCACTTGCTTAAACATGTTCAGGAAATATCAACACTTACCCTGGAAATCTCACAAAACGGACTGAAGGCCACGGCTTGATATGCTCAGGGAGATGGGCGTGGTCCTAGAAACGGTACACCACAGGGCAAACGTGACGGTATGTATAGCGTGTTACAAAATAAATGGACGCCACGAGATTCAGACATAAAACCCACGCTTAACCGAACCTCGAAAGCCAAACGGGGTGGGATATTTGAGCACAACTTCTTGACTTCCAACAGTGTAGCGACAAGCGCACCGACCTACCTGCAATGCTTAAGAACCGCTCTGAGGCCTCACCTTAGATCGATCTTGACACAGTGACTAAGTCACCCTGAAAATAAGCATGCACAGGCACGTAGGAAAATCACAAGACAAATACAGTAAATAGATCTATTGGACCAAGCTCATGGTCAAAAGGTACAACGCCGGCATGGTCAGCGTACACAATAAATTCGTAACCTAAACAAGGGCTAAATCTAAAAAAAAAGCCCAACTGGGGACGCCTTATCTAAAAATAGCAATTGGTACACTGCTCCAAACGCGGGTGGCTCGGGTCTGCTACGAAGAGCGTAGGTTAGAGTTTTCGCACAGCCCAAACGGCTGGTGATTACGCGAGTGAATTGTTGCTTGCAAGCGACCCACGCCGGAGCTGTACGCTGGCAGTAAACATGAACGATTAATTCAAAAATAGCCTAGCTGGTAACACGTATGATTAATTCAACATATTTTGAGTTGCCGGCTGGTAGTAAACATGAACGATTAATTCAAATATAGCCTGGCATCTAACACAAAGGATTAATTTGGAAAATAGCGCACAATGCCTTAATTAGCCGGCTGGTAACATGTATGATTAATTCAACATATTCTGAGTTGCCGGCTGGCAGTAAACATAAACGATTAACTCAAAAATAGCCTGGCTTGTAACACAAAGGATTAATTTAAAAAGAACGCACAATGCCTTAATTAGGCGGCTGATAAAATGTATAATTAATTTAAAAAGAGGGCACAAGACCTTAATTAGGCGGCTTAGCCTCTTTGCGTCAGGCGCTAATTGCTAGAGCTGTCCGGCGCTGATCGCTAGAGCTGTCGGGCGGCGACGTGGCGTGGGTGGGTACGTACGATGTCCGTCACGGCCGGTGAAGAACTCTCCCTTACAAAAAGCGGAACCAAAACGTCACTGACCGAAAATAAAATTACGCAACACGCTACGGACGCGCTCCCCCGAAAGGGGTCGCCGCTGGCGTGCGCCCTGCAGCACAGCCGCCCGTGCCAGATGCCAGCTCCCAACTGAACTCAACGAACCTCGCGCGCAGCGCGACTGGCCGGCAGTAAACTGGCGTGCCAGACAGAGAAGACTGCAATCGGAGCGAATACTTTAGAAAACTATCTCGCTCTGCCATGGGCAACGTTTCAAATTTGATCTAAACAAGTGAACCTCGCGCGGCTACAGAAGCGACGGCGACCCAGGTGCGAGTCGAAACTTCTAGAAGAACTGTATGCTAAATCTCTAAAATTCTAAATAAACCTGTGTTCGAAATCTTTAACATTCCATCTAAACCAAGGAAAATAATTATGAACGAGAAGATTAAAAATGGCCTGACATGTTCTGCAAAGGTTTCTGCTATTTCTTGCTTATTTTCTGTTTGGTTTGCCTTTTTTCCAATTAAAATTATTGGTGCAGAAGTCGTGTTTCTGCTAACATGTCTATAAAAAGCCTTAGGTCATAGTTTTCTTCAAATTTTGTTTTGGTATCCCCGGTCACTTTAGTTACTCCATTTCTAATTGTTTTGTAGGTTCTATATATGTAGTTGTGGATCTTTTGTTCTCCCATATTTCTTCCATATTGTCTTCCTTTCTTTTATTTGTTTTTTAATTGCAGGATGCATCTGTGGTTTACCTTTCTCCTTGGATGGATTTTTATATGGTATAAGTTTGTTTATAGTTCTAAATATATTTGTCTCACATACTTGCCAGGTTGTTTCCATTGAAAGTTCACTTAGAACTATGTTACTCAGATTGTCGTCTAGTTGCATGTTGTTCTTCACAGTTTATTTTATAATAATTTTTATATTGTTTTTATCGGTGTTGATTCCAATCTATTTTCTGGTAAAGATTGTAGACTAATGGCAAGTGGTGTATGATATCCTTTTACATTAGAATTGAAATATATTTCTCCTAAAAAGCGCCTTGCATAAAAACGTAAAAATTATGCTAATATACTACTTTTCAGTAATAATAAAGAAATTAAAAAAGTAATTAACATTTTATATTCTTTTTTCCAATTATAAATCTTTAGTCTTCACATAAAAAAATAATTTTAATATTAAGTCTTGATAAGTAAAATACAAAAATGAAAAAATTAATTTTTAGCTGAAGTAAAAAAAAATTAGGAGTTTTCTGGCCTTCAGATTGTTCAGTTAGCTAAAAATAATACACTCTCTCATTGAAATCTTACTTAATTTTGGAAAAATAGCACCTTTCGGACTTCGACAATTTCGAAAAACTACATTTTCTAAATAAGTAAAAATCACTCGGTATATATGATAGGGGCTAAATAGGTTTTTAGACAAGCACAAATTATTGACGTAAAACGTTTTTTTGAAAAACCAAAAATAAAAAAAAAACCATGATATGCCGACTTTTTGGCAGACACTGTATATTCAAAGTCAGTATAGCCAGGTTAAACTAAATTAATCCTTGTTTTTCTTTTATTATGATTGCCTGCGACGCCCCCTTGTATTTTGTTTGTGTAAAGAGTGCTAGCGGCTTACAAGAAGTCAATAACAAGGTACGTCTATTTCAGGCTGCAATGAAGCAGTTTCTAAGAGATTTTTCAAGTCTGTGGCGCCTCTTTTCAACATCAATAACTAATTCAACATTACCTCGCCCTAATGTAACGTAATTTGAATCGAACCCCCCTCCCGATGAGCAGCTGGTAAAACGTCTGTTACAGGACATTTGTAACGTAGTTGGGGCGAGTTTTTGTTTATGTATTACCGGATTATCCTTTTAATTTTCGATTCAACAGTGACACAACACCCAGTGAGCCCAAAAGTTATGAATCTGTCTTTAACCTCAATATATTCATATTGTATTTCAAGTATCTAGAGAATTTTAAGCTTACCTATCAATTTATTCTATTAAATTTACTTTAAATTACATGTTTGCATTTTTGTGTAGCTTATTAAACTGTGCTGAAGTCACATGAACTAATAATACAGTTAATTGTAGTTTTATATAGTAGTGTAGGCAGTGGTCATGTTTTGCATGGGCCCCCGCTATCAATTTTATTTTTGCTCGCTCTGTATTAGTGTATATATTCTAGCACATGCTTTATATTCACTTTTTTAGCTTTTTAGGACTGTATTACCTAAGATTTTCAGTTCTAATTTCTATGTAGGAATTGTTTTCCTACTTCTGTAAGTTGCCGAAGTTTGTAAAATCAATTATTAGAATTATCAGTCAAATGTATTCTGCAACCAAAGATTTTGAAGTTGTCTTTTGCCATAAGCATAAGATCTGCCACTTGGTTTACTACAGTTATGAAGTTTTTGATTGCTGCTTCCACTCCACATATTATCTCTTCCACTGGTATTTGTTTGGGTGCTACGGCAAAGTTGACACGTTTCTTTAGCAAGGATGTGGTCCGTTCATCCAGTTGTGTATTACTGAGGTTTACGATTACTTTATCCGTAGGCAGTTGTTTTCATGACTGCTTAGGCGCTAGTCTGTCATATTTGGCAGCTTGTTTAGCTGTTGCTTGTTAGAGTTTATTATCTGCACGTTTCGAAGTGATAGCATCGATTTTCTCCCACAATGTTGGCTCCAGCGCGTTCACCAATTTTAAGCTTAAAGTGTATAGCTTTGATCCTGCGATATCTAGTTCCTGTCTAACTCTTTGTATTTCGGATCTTAGTGAGCCTAAACTGGCATTATTGAGAATGCTGTTGTGTGGATTTCTCAGGTGGTGATTAATATATACACAATTGGACAAGACCTTGTTGTCATGGCAACGTTTTCGAAAGGCTAGGCCCGCTAATAATTTCGCCTTCTTTTGCCTTAGTTGATTGTAAACTTCCTCGCCGTAGAGGCGTGTTATATAATGTTTGAGGCTTTTGCCTTTACTCGAATTGTCAATATTAGAATTAATTAGGGCTTAGACCGCGTCGTCTTTGTAGATAAACGCCCAGCATTTGTTGGCTTAATGTGCCTAACACCTTGTGAACTCAAGCAAGGGTTTGTGTAACGGTCCGAATTTGGACCAAATCGTGGGGGCTTGTAAGAGTTCACGAGCCACCAAAGAACATAGCCGTTACACAAACCCTTGCTTGAGTTCACAGTGTTAGGCACATTGAGCCAACCAATGCTGGGGTTTATCTACATAGACGACGCAGTTTAAGCCGAAATTTAATTCTAATATTGACACTTATAATATTCCTTAAAATTAAGTCTGTTGAAAGGCACTCATTTTACATCGGTACAAGAGGTGAAGAGACAAACAGCAGAACTTCTAAAAGACATAAATAATGAAGAGTTACAATTGAATATAAAAACTTAGGAAGGAGTGTTTCGTATAAAAATAGGGAACAAGTTGGGTCTTCGATATGGCAGATAGGTGTTTCCACTTACATTGACCAGTGGCGTCACGAGACAAAGGGGTAGCAAAACTGTTAAGTTTAAGTAGAGTTGTTAGGTTATGTACATTGTTTACATTGTACTGATTGCATGTAATTATTACCACGGCCAACTAAATTACTATGGCCTGCACATAGGGAACACCACCTATAGCCACCTATTGTGAGAATTTTCAAGCATTTTGGTGTGTTTCACGGCCTCCTGGATTAGTGCGAGACTGACGTCTCTACACGGCCCGCCACATTTTTAGTTCAAGGCGTTTTTTCTGGTTTGTAGAGGCGCTACAGTACGTTGCGCTTGTGCCTTTGGTATTGGTTGCATACGTCCACGGCCTCCTGGATTAAAATTAATCTAGAAAGTCACGCCTACGTTACAGATAATTTATCAAAAACCCAACAGATGGCGCCAAAGTACGTTGGCCTCAGAATCACAAAAATTATGCAAATGTGGCGGGCCGCGTAGAGACGTCAGTCTCGCACTAATCCAGGAGGCCGTGGTGTGTTTCTTAGCTCAAATGTCAAAATTTGACGTTTAAAAATGAAAAGGTTAGCTGCAGCTGCACAGCGAATTCTCAGTGTATTGTTTTTGTTGAAATTTAACGCAATTTCCATGGTGGAGAATAACATGGTGTGCTAGACGGCCGACCCAAATTCGTCGTGTTTGCGCAGTGAAGTCAGTCTCTAGGAGAATCTTGAGGCCGCGAATTTAGCGAGTAGACGTAGTGTTTAGTTTTTTAATAGTAATAATGCCGTCCTGTGCCGTTTCGAGTTGTAAGAATGACAACAAGAAAACTAAGGGTGCCGAAATAAAATATTTCGGGTTTCCAAAGGATGCGGGTGTAGCGAAAAGGTTGATAACCCCCTGTAAGCGGAAAGCTAAAATTAACCTCAAAAATGGTAAGTCGAAAATAAGTATTTGGTTTAATCTGTATTTAATGTATGCTATTTGCTTCATATACAGCTTGCATATGTTCAATCCACTTCGCGAGTAATGCTTACGAAGTACCTCTGAAGCACCAATTGTTGAATTACACTCCAAAAGCAGCAAGACTTTTGAGACGAGATGCTGTACCCACGTTGGAATTCCCAAACACCTTCCAACCATGCCTCCAAGTGTCTCCAAACATTCTAGTAATGCAAAGGAAGCGAAAGTTGGAAGAACGTGTAGAGCGAGCTGGTAAAAGGGAACGACGAGCTGCAGTAGAGGAAATTTTAGCTACGGTGATGGATTGTGATGAAATAAGTAACATCACAGACAGTCCGGTCACATCAGAGACTCCGGTGGGTGACGGTGCATCGAGCTTACCTGACAACTCAAGCTGGTAAGGAAAAACGTATGCAGGAGGTACATAAATTAAATAGATTTTGATCTGTGATGGTCTAAATCAGTGGTTCCCAAACTTATTTGGCCTACCGCTCCCTTTTCAGAAAAAAGAATTACTCAGCGCCCCCTGGAAATCTACATTCTTTAAGCGAACAAACAGAAAGATATTGTAGTGGTAGCTTCTTGAGACTGATAATTATCTATAAGAGTATTTCTAGGTAGGAATTTATTTTGAAAGAATAAATTAATTAGCAATTAAAAAGTACAGGGAAGGATTTATACATTAAAAGTACAACATAAATATTTGAAAATTGTTTAATGAATGATACATTAGATACAGTTACTGTTAAATTGCGAATAGTTTATTAAAAAGGTTCGAGCATATAAGTTGATTTAGTTGGGATAGTTGTTTGGTAACATCAGAGCTTAGATTTTAATTTGTAGGTATTAACTGACAATCGGAATAACTAAAGTGAAAGCCAAACTCAAATGATTTATTTGAAAAAGTCAGTTATTAAATGTTATAATAAAATATACCATATAAAAACTTTGTATAAATTATTACTGCTAGGGAAAATGATATTTTTAAAATAAACAAATTTTTTCTGAATTTGTAACCCGTATTTTGAGTAAAAGCAAATTTGAATAATAGAAGCCCTTTATTATAATCGTATTTACTTTTTGGATGGTGTATTAAAGGGTGTGATAAAGTAAAATTAAAGAAACGAAGAATAAACAGACTGAATAAATAAAGTAATAAATGCTATGAAGAAGAATAAGAACATTTAATAATGGTAAATAGTCTTCATGGAATAAGAAAAACTGTAACTTGCATTTTGTGTGTTTATTTGGAAAATAATGTTACACTATGTTACACAACAGATGAAATATGTACGAATGGTTTTTCTAAATCTTCTTATCTTTTCTTCCTTCTTTAAGCTTTCACCGCCCCCTCATTTTTATTCACCGTCCCCCAAATGCACCCGAGGGTACTATCGCCCCCCTGGATCGTTTCAGCGCCCCCCAAGGGGCGATATCGCCCACTTTGGGAATCACTGGTCTAAATCATCCACTTCCAAAAATACGAATTAATAAGACGTGTATTGTTTGCAGTTGTGGTTGTCTATTGGAGAAGGAAACCCACAAGGTAATGATCGTATTTCTGGAGCAGGAACTCGAGGAACTCACAAAGAAGAACGTCGACTTAGCGTGAGAGAAGAAAACTTCCGAGGAAAGTGCAGCAGGAAGATCCAGAAGGTACTGGGAAAAATCTTCACGCCTGGGCAATCATGTTCTTGCATCCAGAAAGGAAAAAAGCTAAGTGATCTTCAGAAGACATTGCTGCAGCGATATCATTGAGAAGCGTAAGCCCAAGAGCTTATCGATGTTTGAGATCTCACGGGTACCTATTCGCTGCCTTATCAACTTTACGCTCTTGGCGTTCACGTTTGAACTTGAGTCAGGGAACTTTAGATGATGTGATAACTTTAATGAAGACTAAAGGTGAATACATGAGTACCTTAGAGCGCTTATGGTTTTGTTGTTCGATGAGATTTACATATCCAATCAAATTTGTATCGACAAGACAAATGAGCAGAAGGTAGGTCCTCACAAAACTTGTCAGATAGTGATGGCTCGCGGATTGGTCGGAAACTGGAAACAGCCTATTTTTTATAAATACGATAGAAAAATGGCGAAGAATATCATTGACGAAATTGCAACCAAAATGTACAATGCTGGCTTCCCTGTTGTATCGATTACTAGTGATATGGGTCCAGAAAATGTTGGTTTTTGGTCAAAACTCGGAATTGGCCATGACCAACAGTGTTTTTGCTCGCATCCTTACGATCCATCAATGAAAATTTTTTTCTTCGCTGACGCGCCTCGTCTGTTGAAGCTTCTGAGGAATCATCTTTTAGATCAAAGTTCAATATTGGCAGCAGAATCATCGACAAATCCTGTTTTGAAAAGCTATTGTCAGTGACTAACGCAGAACTTACAATCACGTATAAAGTCAATCAATATCACTTGAACGTGACCGGCAGTCAAAGACAAAAGTTGCTCCTGCATGCCAACTATTATCAAAAAGCATTTCAAAAGTTTTTGACTATTGCGGTAACTTAATCAACGGTTGGTTTGATTTGTTTAATACGTCCATCAAGTACGATTGTAAAAACAACGCATGTAGAGTTGATATTGAAAAACAAATCGCACTTCTCGATGAGGTTAATTTCACCATTTCGCGTTTGCGGATCGGAAAACACAAAGGACTTGTTCCATTCCAAAAGGGCATGTTATTGAGCAACCGGTCATTGTTAAGTGTGTACGTTTATCTCACGATGATATCGTAAAACAACTGAAATTAATTGAAACAAACTTGAACGGCCAACTTGTGAACGAAAAAATATTAAAACAAAAAATTGTAGTAAATAACAAAATTTTAAATATCCTCCATATTAACATTAGAAGTATAAATCAGAATATAGACCAGTTGTTTATATTAACTGAACAATTTAATATTTCATGATGTCATAATCTTAACAGAATGTTTTCAGATAGCAAACACTATTGTAGAAAATTCTAATCTGTTTTGTAATATATAACTTGTAGTCTCTCCTTTTTAATGTAGATATTAACTGAAAGTTGTGACTTCTCTTTATTTTAGAATTAAATTTGTATAATCTAGACCTTTTATATGTAATAGTATATTAAAGTATGAGTGGATAACAAGGTCTTTAAAACACGCGCGAGTTTTCGAGCACGACAGCGTAGCAGGAGTGCTCGAAATAGAGCAAGTGTTTTAAAGACCAGTTATCCATGAATACTTTACTCTATTTTTTATTATACCTGCAATACTGGAAATAAATTACAGACTAGAAACTTAAAAATAATTTTTGTCGTATTAAATCGAGAGGGCATAATAATATTGCTACTGTAGTTACGAGAATTATTTACGTTTTTGTCGCGTCCACGTCCGTTGTTGCATTCAGTCGTTTCCTTGACAACCTTTAAAGTTCGGCGAGCTTTAATCGCTTGTTTTCGCACATTCAGGCGTGCTTTAAACTTCGATTCTGATGCAGGTATAATAAAAATGTATTTTTTCTATGATCGTGTCAAAATGACAACTTTTTGCACAGTTTCTAGTATCAAAAGTATCGTTTGTAGCACTCTTAATATTAGTGCTCGAATTACGTCTTTTTAACACGTTGCCATTGGAGGAGTGTTTTAATAATTTATTAAAACATGTTTTGCCGTAAGTTTGAATATCAACATAACCTAGAATATCTAACACAATGTGACGGAAAAAGTATCACCGAACTAAGTTTTTATATTTCTATTACGATCATAGAAAAAATAGCTTATGATGCACGTGTAGAAGAGCCATTAAAGCACTAGTGACGTTAAAAGCACCCAGCTTGCGCGTCGTGCTCTTAAACTCGTCGCACGTGCTTTAAAAGCGTACTTATACACTAGTATCATAATATACTATAAAAGTTTAATTTAAAAATATGTATTTTAGTTCTATTTGAATATTATATAGAAATACTATTATCTGATACATACAAGTGCTCCAGCACCTAGGTACTTACCTATCGTATGTATTTCATATTGTATATATATTGTGTATATATATTTTGTATCTTTTTTTGTATATAAATAAATATCTATCTATCTATCTAAAATCAAAGTACGATTTGGAGTAGATACTCATATGTAGAGCGCGGATTAAAAAGCATTTATTTTTCGAGAATAAGCGCTTATAATAAGTCTTCAAACCTGAAAAAAAGCCAAAACATAAGCTAAAATAAGCACTCAAAAAAGCTAAGTAAAAGAAAAAATTCAAAAGGTAATTTTATTAGGAATTGTATTGACAAAATGAAGAAACTAAATACAAACAGTGTAACAAAAATATTAAATTGTATTACATATAGTTAATAGATGATTAATTAAAAATATTATAAAAGCAATTTATGATAAGGAATTTTTCCAAGTTTTTTGGTGAAAAAGATTGCCTGTGGTCTGTTAAAATATTCTTGTAAATAGAGAAACTTCTCTTTACGTCTACCGATGTTATTGGTGCATATTTAAATGCATTAGCTGGAATAGCAAAATTATCGACCGTTTCTCCTCTTAATAATTTTGCCGTATTAGCACGTGTTTGAAATCCTGCATTTTTTATAAGAACATCCTTTAATTTTTTATTAACTACTTCTTCAATATGTCCACGCACATCCTGACAATGCTGTATGAAATCATCTACAACTTTTACCAGCGGTAGATTTTTCTTTTCAAAATTTTTTGCTAGATTTACTTTCCAATAATTTTCTTTCAGGAATTCCAAATTTTGCAGGAAAACGTCATCTTTTAAAACTTCTTTGTACTCTTTAATTGATACTTTGCAGTTTCAGGTAATAAATCACACACAAACCTTTGAAATTGTTTTGTGTATTACATCGCTGCTTTTCACCAGATGCCCCATTTGCCAACTGGTCTTTAAAAGCTTGAATTTTAAGAGGTGTCTTCAGGAAAAAATACTTTCCGTTTTTAGTTAAGAGATTAATTAGCGAAAATTGAAGTTTTATTGTCTCGGCTATTCGAGCTAATCCATGTGCAAGGCATGTAGGTACAATAGATCATGTTTTCGTAAAAAACTTTCAAAACGCTGGCCGCTTTGATCATGTAGGCTGTTACCATTAACAGTAATTTTCATTAGAAACGCGATGTGGTAGGAAGAAATTAGTTAAACTTTCTTTCACAAATCTAGCAATTATGGAATGACTTGTTTTTTGTAATTCTTTGCAACAAATCAAGAAGGGTCCAACCAATTTTTCATTATATAAAACACTGACAAGTAAATTGGCCATTAAATTTTTAAAGGCATGATACTTAAAATAAATTAAAAATAAGCCAAAAACGGGTACCAAAGTGTTAAAAAAGCGTTAAGCAAGCATTTATGCAAAGAATATAAAAAATAAGCAAAATAAAAGTAGTGCCTAACGCTTGCATTTTTTGTGAAATGGGTAGATCCAAAAGCACTTGGAACTGCTTATGTTAGACAAATAAGCAAAATGCCATAAATCCGCGATCTACTCATATACCATCTAAATCAGGACGTAGTTGAGAACTTATTTTCTTATGTTAGCGGAATGGGCTGTCAAAATGACCACCCCACTGCCCTTGATATTAAATATCGCTTACAATGGTATATTTTAGGCAAACATTCTGCTGTAATTTTTACAGTTAATAAAAACGCACAAGAAGGTTGGTGGATAAGCGTTCAAAACTTTTTCCAAATTGTCAAAATAGTTTTTGATAGCTTCATACGAAATTGCTGTGCGAACCCTTTTAGAATTTTCGGCAAATTTCACAGAATTTCTTTTGTGTCTTGAAATGAAACTCGCAAACCAGTCGTGACCAGGTAAGTTGTCATGAAACCTGCTATTTAACCCCTGTTTTGCGAGAAATTGTTGGACAATACGACGAGCTTGCATCAGCTTCAAAGGGAATCCCCATTCCGCTCATAATGTTAGGGCCTCTTCTAAACCATTTTCATTGGAATCATTAAGAACAGGTTGTCTTCCGTATTTCAGGGGATGCTTCTCATTTACATGGCTATGTAATGTAGTATAACGCGCCCCATAAGTCTCGCATGCACAACGTATTGACATTCCATCTCTTACAGTGCGAACAGCATTCTCCAAATAAACGGGGTCGTAGCTCCTTTTGCCGTATTTGCCTAGTTTCTTTTGATATTTACGAAACATCTGGAACAAATTTGTAAAACAAAAACGTTCAGTTTCTACTTTGAAAACTTTCCCCTAATCCCCATATGAAACGACACTGGAAATACCACAATTTTAATAAAATGCATCAACCATTTTAATAATAAATGAGGATTAGGGGACTAAAAACAATTTTTTGATGAGATATAATTTGTCCCAAGAAGTGACATCAGTTCATTCAAAAAATCCCACAGGGGCTTCCCTTTAAAACACAAAGATCTTGCCGTCTAAGTCAGATGTTAGGTTATGGATATGCGCGGGTCAAATACACATAAATATTAACAGATCGTCTGTGCAAATAAACGAATTTTGAGGTTTCCGTAAATCTACATTTCGGAATTTTAGAATGTATAGTGTTTTATGCAAACTTACCTTTGTTTATGAAAATTAACACGTGAGCACAACCACCATACTGTGTTAGACTGACTCATAACTCATAGATAAAGACAAGACTTGACTTGCGCTGGCAAAACTGGCAAGCACGTTACATGTTTTCGATTGTGCATTTTAATACAGCAGGAAGTTGTGATCCACTTTGGCCCAGCAAATCCACTTAGCCCCGGTTGACGGTATTGTATTCCATATGTCAAATATTTAAATTTGCCGCCATAAATAATCTACGTTTCAGTATTAATCAGTAGATGTCTCTAGGGGGTGTTCCCTATTACAGTGACTATATAATCACAGTGTGGCCATACGATGGTCATGTTTTCTATTGGTTGAAGGCAAAAGGATTCCAAGTTAATGTCATTTTTAACAGTGTATAAAATGTTTAGTTTCAAAAAGTTACTAATGTCAAAATAAGACATTGGCATTTTATAACTTGTCAAAAGTTTGAGTCGACGCATCACGTGATGCAATCCGCTATTAGTTTTCCCGTGGCCGTGAGTTTTCCAAACTATAGTTTGCCAATTAGTTAGTTGCGATATTTAGTATTAACATCAAACAAACTAGAACATTTAACAGAGAAATTAATATTTTCCTGTAAGTTTTATATTGCTTAAATATCGTAAGTAACTGCTCAATAGATTATTGCGGTGTACAATTTGCATATTATCTTGAATAACATATGATTCTACAAATCAATTTGAAATTACTGAAAAAATAAGTTACTTATATCGTGTTAGTCCAAACTTAATGACAGATATAATATATAAATTATGTAGTTCATAATTTCACTTTACAGCATTTTAGTGTACGACAAACCCACCTAAAAAAAGACGTAAAATGGTATGTTGTTCCGCATTTGGTTGCTTCAATCGTTCAGAGCAAGGGTACACGATGAAAAGATTTCCAAGGAATCCTAATTGTCTTATTTTAAATTATATCTCTTTTTGTTGTTCATCATGCTTCAAAATATTCAGTACTTTGCCAAATTACACCTATAAAACATTCGAGAAAACTCCAGTATAGCCCACTGGTACATTTTGACATTTACGGAATATGAACATAAAGGAACTGTTATGGCAGTGGTGAAACTGGATTTTAAGCTATAAATAAGAGAGATACTCATTGGGAAGTTCAAATTCACAATTATATATGACGATTGGACTAACTGCTTTTTTTACGGTGATGCACAGGTATTTTTGTACTAAGTACACACAAACAGTGTTGAATTGAGACTGTTTACTCCGGGGGGGAAAATGAAACTTCTGGGGGGTATTTTTACCTATTTCTACGCAATTCACCCATTCTTTTATAGATTAAAAAAATATGAATATGATATGGTAATGTTTCCGGGAGGGAATTCTGTACTGTCCGGATGGGAATTTCCCTTTCAGTCACCCCCTGGATTCAACACTGCACACAAATCTTAAACTTCAGCTAACTTAATATCGCACCTTGACGGTAGTCAAGATTGGGTCCGGCATGAGACTCCCGTGTTTTGCCTCCATTGTCTGAACATTTATAGAACCTCCGACAAACTGAGAATCACATTATCACGCACATGCGCCTAAGCACCAGTGGGCTATATTGGGGTTTAGCCCATGTACCTATCTAATATAATTTAGATGTTAATAAAGCATATTAAATTACCGAAAAGATTTCTACAAATGATGCTATATCATTTGTGTTTTGGATTTGAACTTTCCAATTTCCATTAATTGTAATAAATTGAAGACACCGTATGACTCATATTTCTTCAACATTTAAACGCCTTTGTGGTATTTTATTGTATTTGAGAGATCAGTCATTTTGAATAACAATCTTTCACTTCAGCAAATGAATTGTCAAATTTTATTTTGACTTTAGTAATTTTTTGTTACCAAATGTCGCTTACACCGTTAAAAAAATTCTATTTTTTTATTACATCACCATGGTTTTTCGCAAAATCTGATTTTGACATTGGATTCAAAAGTACCAGCCAACAATTGTATGGCCACACTGTGATTATATAGTCACTGTATTCCCTATGTGCAGGCCATAGTATTTAATTTAGTTGGCCGTGTTATTACTTACTGAAGGAATGTTATTCCTTTACTTGTAGTTGTAGGTGTTTGAGAAAACACACAAGAAGCACAACTAACCATTTTTCACCACAAGTTTGTTTACAGCGAAACCGGCATAACTCACAATAATGAGTCATCAATGGGTTTTACAAATGGCATATGCTGCAAGTTGACGACACTCCTTCCTGAGGTTTTATATTCAAAGCTTACACTGCTTCCAACAACGGCAGCAGTGTATGAAGCGATGTGTTTAATTTATAATAATTTAAGAATGCAGTGTCTAAATTCTATCAGTCTCGTTATTTAATAGCCATACCTCGTATTATTATGAAATGTCGATTGAAACGTTGGTTTCTCTAAAAAGTACGTTGCCCCATATTCTTGTTTTGCAGACTTATTCAGAACCTCATAATTTTGAATCCGTTCAGACACACCATTGAGTGGTGAAGAAATCTTAATGATTATCCCAGAGGCACTCCGTGTATTTCCTGCGATTTAAATATTGTATTATTCTTGTAAAAAAAACTGCTGCTAAATGTATGAAAATCTGCAAGAAAACGAACAGTTACCGAATAATACCGCTTCCCATAGAAGAACAAGCCGATTCCAAATAAAAAAATTATAAGCTTCTCTTATCAATGTGTCTTGTTTCTTATCTTTCATAGCACTCATATAAGGTACGTTTGGAATTGCATGTGGTTTCAATATATTTTTTTTTAAATTATTCATAAACTGCTGGCTGCGAATATAACTGACGTACAACACACTTGAACATATCGCAGTGGTTTATATGAAAATTTACAAATTGTTTTAGTGTTATTTGTATAAACTATGTAAGCTACTTTTCATATCATAGACCTCTTACAAGTTAAATAAACACTTTGAAACTATATTCGACTAGCTCATTTCAACTCTCCGATCTGCAAGTCGTAGTCGTATGTTCTAAACTAAACTCGATCAGAACTGAGCCTACCTTTTCTTCTATGGCAGATTACTGAAAGCGCATGATTCAGCAATGCAGTTAAAATATTGTTCTTTACATTTTATTACAATGTAAGCACTATTACACGAAACTACGCTGTTTGAAACTGAAGACTTTGAGTTGAGGTCTCTGGGATCACGACAGTGCAGCTTCCATACTTAAAAAAATAAAAGTCTCTACTTTACAATATTGTTGAAAAATATTAATACATTTTTACGTACAAATTACAATAAACATTATAAAAATTCTGCTACAATTAGGTAATAATAAATATTACATTATGGTATATAGATTAGATGACTCTTTTTCTAAAAATATTTGATCAGTACTTAATCTCTTTTGGAGATCAACGGTTTACCACACCAATTTCGTAGCTTAGTAAGAGTAGTAAAAGCACCCAAACCATATCCTAACTTCTAACAAAATTTAAACACTAATAGTTTAAAAAATTTAATAATCTATAAAATGAGAAAAGGAAAGAAAATGTCGTCCCATCACCACAGAAGAAAATCATAGACAGTTATTCAGTTCTTTTTCCCTGAAAATATGTATAAATGTTAAGAATGTTAAAGTACAATTAATGGTAAAGAACATGCAGTAAATAGAAAACATATCTAAGCAGTGTTATTAGTAAAGCGACCAGTATTTTAAAATACTGTTTAGGTTAATCATAGAACTCCTATGAAAAAGTTTAGGTAACAATATATGTATAGTAAGTATAATTACAAACAAATAAATAATAAATAAACACACAAACCCTACTTAGCTATTTTATGGCAGACTTCACACATATTAATCAATAAATTAAATAGTTTGTACCTCAGTTAACATAGTATCTTTGCTGTCACGCAGTTTGTACAATCTCTGTGGCCCCAAAACTTTTAAAAGTCTGAAAAAGATATTACAATCAGTGACATAAACAGTACAATGAAAAAGAAACAACAAACTTACATGTTACGAACAAGCGGGAAATACACAAACAAGTAACTGACGGGAATGATTGGAAACACAGCCATCCATGACTCGTGGGTTTTATTTACTAAAGCTACAGCAGTTAACTCCCCACATCGCTCCCCTGTCATCCGTCGATCAGTGCTCATCGTAGTAATCCCATATTTCTAAAAATTTAAAAACTAATTTGTGCTCCGTTAAATTGCCAGTCCCCACCTCTCCTGGTTTGTCTGTAAAGCTCTCCTGCAGGAAGTTGGTGAAAGTGGGCCCCGGACATATGAGCGTCACAGACAGGTGCAAATCTGATCCCAATTTTTCAGTTCTTAAAGCGTTGAAGTATCCCTGAAAGTAACCAAGCCGTCAAGCAAGCCCACGTGAGTAGGATAACATACATGAATAGCATGCTTGGCCCCACAGTAGGTTCCGGATAGTGGCACACTCATAACTCCGGCCAAGCTGGAAGTAACAGCCACATGGCCCTCGTTTCTCGTCTTGAAATAGTTGATAGCAACTCGTGTCAAGTTAAGAACAGAAAATACGTCCAGTTCAAATAGCTCTTTGTCCACCTGTAGGTCGATGGCTTCCCAGTTTGCTCTCTGCGACCGGCCAGCATTGTTGAGCAGGATGTCTACTTGGCCGAAGTAGCGTACCGCATGGTCGAAGTTTCTTTTATGGGAGCTGATGTCTAGCATATCCATTGGGAGGACGAGTACATCGTTTGCTGTCAATTTTCCGCCAGAGCTTGCTAAAATTTATTACAAAATAGTAAATTTAAATTTGTTGTTTTTAAATCATATTCTTACAAGGACAAATAACTTCAGTGAAATTATTGAAAAATAAATATATATCTATAGCTTTCAGGTTTTCGAGTTCTGTTTAACAAATTTTCAATAAATCCATTACGACAAAAAGAAAAAGAAAATTACACGGAAAAAACTTTTAAGTTTCAGGTTTGATTTTCCAAACAAAGATATTAACGATGATGATTAAGAAACATGTTGAAAATAAGTAGACCAGAGCTTTACTATGTAGATTTAGGCAACAACTTTGGTCCAAATCTAACTCAATATTAGGAAGTTGGACAGCAGGACTTATAAATTTGAAAGTTGTTAAACACCATATCTTTATACGATTTATATTACAGTGTTTCCCAAACTCATCTAAAGCTTTTTGTTAAAAAATTTGTTTGCGACCCCCTATTTCCCCCTACTCATCACTCAAACCAAAATAGCGACAAAAATATTCTAACTAAATTACAAGTAACTGATTGTTTCTCAAATTTTATTTTACCTTACTGTTTAAGTTTAAATTAAATAAATTAAAAATTAAATTCAACAGTTATTTTAATTGTGATCTGTCCCACTAGTAACTAGTAGTTCTCCTGCCAGACTACCATTTACAATAAAAATAAATGATAAAAAATCGACTGCACCGTGTAGGTATTGTAATGTAATAGGTAAATGTAATGTGATATGATATAATATAGTAATAATTTGAATTGTAATTACACCTACCTTACTTACATTTATTTAATTCAAATGTTAGACTGACCAAAATTAATTCTGTTTTAACTGGGTTCGTTAACTACTAACAAATAAACAGTATTATGCCCTTTATTGTATTTCATTCATCTGCAATTAAATATTACAGAAGGTTAGCTCAGTAGACATTAAAAACTCATTCCTCAGAGTTGGGTTCCCCGGTTCGTTAATATTAAAATTCGTGTAATACGCCACTGGGCTGTAAATTTACTTCAATCACGCAGACGCTACTTGGCTGCGCTGTCAAAATTCTTACACAAACGGGTTTATTGTTGGGGTTCGCGGTTTGTGATTATAAATTTAACAAAAGCAGTTTTATGAGCACTCGATATGGTAATTTTTGAATTCTCGCGCCTTCGATGACATTAATCTATCTTTTGTTTGCAGGCAAAACCTCCACTTGATTGTTAAACGACGCCAAACATGCAATTGTTTTTCTTAACCTCAAATCTGGATTTCATGCAATTACTGGATATTCGCTTATGATAAATGCTTTAATCTGCCTGGATCTGGCTTCCGTAAGACGTACTCTTGCTCTAGTGGTAACTTTCCGGTCCTAACGCCGATACTTTGATTGCAATCTAACCTGAGTTTTCTGCAGTGCTGCGGTAACTCGTTCGGACAGCGTCTCCTGATGATCTCTGCCTGAAGCTGGGCCCCTGGGATGCTGTGACGGCCTCCTACACGCTGGGCGGATATACTGCCGTTGAAATCTCGGGCTCAGGAACTCTATTGTGCCTGTGATTGCTGTTCGTAAGCTTGAGCTGGCCTCGGTCGGATGATCGGAATGTGGTATCGGAGAAAATCATTTTTTATGTGATGGAATTTGCTACCCACGCGTTCACTGGTGCACTGTTAATTTCTCTACACAATGGTGTACTTTTTATTATTATAAATCAAGTAGTTCTATATTAAAATTGCAATTAAATAAGCGACCAAAAACTGTGTGTCAATAATTAATTTTATTCGAATGTTTCTCTTTTGTTGATCGTTAATAACAAATGCCTATCTAAACTACAAAAACGGATATTGACCAAGTTCAATACAATAACCTTCTTAACTAATATTCCTTATAACTAAACTTATTTACAAAATTTCTAATTCTAAAATATTGTCCTTTCAAATTTATTTTAACTGTCTCATAGCGCCACTCACTTTGTATTATTTAGATTGTCTTTTCACTCTCGCGTAATTACACTGACTTGTTTATTTAAAATAGCCCACTTCCATCACCAATTTTGTTTCACATCCTGTTGTGTCCTTTTCATTATATTTTTATCCACTGCCTACTTTTTTCAGATTTTCAAATATTGCTGTCTAATATTACAATTGCCATGTTCTGCCTGGTTTATGCTCTTTGCACCGTATTATAACAATTCTGCTTCTTTTACCTTTATTTAAAATGCTCATAAACATATCCTATTTAATTATTCTGACATATACGCTTCATTTAACACGCACATATTATAAACCTTTCTGTGACAGTTCTATTTATTTGGTTTGGCTTTAATTTTGCACAAACCTCTTATTTTTGGCTAATTTAAAATTATCGACTCCAATCTATGAAAAACGAGCGCTGCCCTTTGCCTTTTGTACTCAAATCATTTCATTACTACTGGCATTGCTTTGCAAATGTAATTACGGATTGAAATTTATACGCTAAATCTTGCAGTTGTATGAACTACCCCAACTCCGTGCTATCTGACTTGCTTTATTTATTTGTGCTGCAAGCAGAGTTGAGTAGCGGGCTCAATACCATCTCAGTATATCGCGATATCTTTGTGTCTACATTGCCATACTTTTCCACAATATTCGCGAAAGCGCTACTCGCTACTAAATAGCACTCTGGAACGTTCTCGAAGCCTCGGCATGGATTTATATAAACAGCGAAGTGCAATGAGACTTCAGTTCCAAACAGTGCGTTGTGGTGATTGCGGTAGCGGTAGTTTTTACGGACTTATTAATATTTAGTTTTATGTTTCATTTGGTAACTAATTGTTAATTTTTATTTACGTTATTAAAATAGAAAAACATGATTTAATAGTGTTTTTGTCTTATTTTGGAAATTCGCGGCGACCCCCTAGTACCACACTGCAACCCCCCAGGGGGTCACGACCCACACTTTGGAAAACACTGATTTACAAGATGAATTCAACAGTTACCAAAAAGCAATTACTACAAATCAGGAAAATTAAAGGTGATAATTGATGAGTTGAAATCATTGAAGAAAAATAATACTTTGACTCAAGATTTATCCTCAAACAGAAAAGCAGCTTTTGCGAATCAAAAGTGACTGATAAATATACAGCACAATTGGTTGTTAAAGTCCATCGAGACACTTCGCTGAACGTGCAATTTAACTTTCCTCGCTTAAGGTAACATTTAAATTTTGTACAGTACAACTTACAATTGAATTTCGGCATGGTGATTTTGTAACGGGCCTGATTCGTAACACCTTTGCTAGTTAATATTACAGTGAAGGTGAACTGTAGCTTTTTATATTGTAGCAATTAGGTTAAGAACCTATTTGAAAATGTGATTTGGCACGCTTAGCCAAGCATGCTGGATGTGTCTAAATACAGAACAAATACAGAAATGAGGATTGTCGCAGGTCAGTTGCGGCCACGAGCGGTGGTCTGACCTGACAGAACTGACGCTTGAAGACTTTAAATTGTGAACATGCGCGGTTGGCGTGCTTAAATAGCAGCCAACGTTTTGTTTCCTAGAGTTGAGATACAGTTTCGAGAGCGTAGTGCAACCTTAGACAGCAACACAGAGGTCTATATAATTTGCAACAGAAGGCGGCTACAGAGACGCCATTAAAAAAGTCCGATCCAAGTTTTTGCTAACAACAGTTGTGAAAACAGGCTTGTTCCTTTACAAATGTGTTTTAAAATTTAAAGTTTCTAATTTGTCAGATTATATCTTTAGTGTAAGTTATTGAGATAAGGGTAATAAAACCTAAATTAGTTGAGCGGAAAACTGAAAACAAAAAGAAACCATCAGACAATTAATGTTGAATGTTATGCGTTTTTTGGTGAATAGTACAACAATATTAAAAATGGTAAACCAACAGTTTTACCCTCCAACGTTGTTCGCCGTGCTTCTCTTGCGTTAAGTGTCTCGGAGAGCACAATTTACAAATTAAAGAAAGACGGGGTACAGTTCAACACATTATTTAATGAAAATATGAGCTGGAAAGTGGAGAATGCAAAAACGGAAGTCGACGAAGAAGTCAAGAACTCCACCAGGAACACTATATATGAAATGTATGTAGCTAAAGAATTTGTAACCATGGAAAGCCTAAAGAAACGCTTGGTTCAAGAATCTGGAGGAGATTTTTCACATTCAGTTTCTTCCCTAAATATATTGTGCAAGGAAATAGGCTTTAATTGACAAAAATCAAGATAGGTTCTATAACAGAATATGCATGAACAGAAATTGACAAATTGACTTAAAATTTGCTATACGCAGCGGGTTTTTAATGTAGCAGTCGACATATTTATTATATTTACATTTTACGACACGTTATGTTTTCTTTAACCTTTAAGGTCAGTTTAATTTCGTATAAGAGAAAAAAGCAACCTTGTTTTAGAAATTGGCAGATGTCATGATAACCTACAAAACGAAATGTCATTTATTACCCTAAAATTGCATTTTTAAGAATCGACATAGGTAAAGTCACTAGATTATCACATGACTCCGAATGGGTATAAATTTGACTATATCACATTTGGAGCAATTGCATATGATTGCGTCATCTTTGAACGCGGAATCATATGAATCATCAAGTAGTTGGTAGTGGCTAAACGTACGCCGTACCGTATTAAGTGGGTAGTGGCTAAACGAATGCGGTACTGTATTGAAGTGAATTCGGCGGAGTGTGTGCTGATGCTCACATTATTATTAATACTTGATATTTTGTTCTTTCTACTCTGTACAGGTTGTAAATGCGTGTAGAACATAGCTTTAGCTCGTAGCGATTTAAACAAACCCTTACTTTTTATTATTGACGGCGTATAGCATTTGTGTATTGTCGTTTTATATTTCATTTATATGTAAGTATGTATGTATACCTTCATATAGAAGAGTATATGGCGTGTGTAATCAGCCTGGCTTTTATTTCTAGCGGGGTTAGGTTTATTTTCAGAGTTATAGGTGTAAATGAGGTAGGTTCAGAGCAAAGCTGTGTTGACATTCCTATAGCCACAACTGAGTAAGAAACGGGTCTTGTGTATTGACGACTGAGTTAGCTAGTAAACAAAGGGCAATTAAAATTCAAAGTAACGCAAGGGCTCAATAAGCGTACTGCTACAATATAGAAAAAAAGTATTTATGAAGCAACCAGAAAGTACTATTCTTTAGTAGTTATGTTGGTTCTCACTTGTTTATAAAATTTCAAGATAACCAACATATTTTTCCTTATATGTTGATGACAGACTTGTCACAGTGATAAGAAAAGGAGATATTTTTTAGTTACTAAAACATTTGGAAAATTAAAATTCAAGCTAAGGCTTTGGAGTGTTTGCAACAAAAAAACTGTACTAACCAAGCAGATTATATTTATAAATAATTTGACAAACATAAAATTACAAGCGAAAATAAATCTGGGTATGTTGCGATTTATCCAACACGGCAAGCAAAACTGTTACGGCGTCAAACGAAAAGGCTCGATAGTAAGTGTACATGACACTTCGACAAGTGTTGGTGTGCACGATGAAAGCAGCAAACGAAATTGGGCGATACACGATAAAAATGGGGAACAAAATAAAAGTCAATCAAAAAAAACTATGCAAAGCAAACTAAGCAGATGGTTTGAGAGATCTTTATAATCCGCATTAGTGAATCTCCCAAATGCACGAACACAAAATCACATGTTATTAATAAACCAATGCACGGCAATGAAGGCAAAAATTATTCCCAACTTGCCTACCGCATATCAACGCGGCACAACACCAAACAACAAAAAAAAGTCAACATCGGTAATCGGGAAACATCAACATCGATAAACTTCACTAACTTCAAACCTAAATTCGGGATGGTACGATAAAATTTCAGAATAGGTTAAGGCTACACAAAGTCAACGACAAAGAATCAAAATTCTAACTAATAATTAAAAAAAAAACAAAGTTCGGTAACTTTAATGAGCGGAAATTGGTACTAAATCCGACTAAAACGGGAAAAGTTCTGCATTTTTTACGAGTACACATCATGGCAGTATGAACTGGCTATGCTTTTTCTTACTCAAGAATTGTTAAGAAAAGAAACAACAATAAAAAAAATTAAATCTGTAAAAGGCTTTACCCAGAACTTCCCTCGTCGACATTGTGACACTAAATAATGTTAAAAATCAAATTAAGTTAGGAGTAAAAATATCTTCACGTTTCTAATAAATTAAATAAATGTTCAAATAAAATAAACGTTACCAGTGGTCGAATTCGAATGGCAGGCGGGACCGCGTATGCAGCCCTAACGTTTTGTGGGATATTGCAAGGGACTGGGTTATTTCTACCTGCGCTACGGAGCACCGACCCTTCGAATTCCTGGGTCGTAGCTATATTTAGTAACAGGCTAATTTGCGTCTCCTTTATGTATCGTAAAACATTTATTCTGTATCTATTGGCTCACATTTTTGGTAAGAATATAGCCTGCACTATGTACAAATTACTACTTGTATTTATTACTAAGTTCAATGAAAAATAAACAAAATTTAATTTTTTTAAGGTGCCACCCTGTATATATTTATTTGAAATTTTCTCGGTTTCATGCCAGGTAGATATACAATGTGTATGCAAAATATCATCTTCCTCCAACAAATAGTTTTTGAGTTATACCGCTGACAGACAGGCGGAATTGGGAAAACCTGTTTTTCGTCACCTAGGGACTGAAAAGTGAAGATCTGGAGAAATCTCAAAAGGTGATTTTTTTGCAATTACAATACTTCCTTCGTCTTTTAGACGAGGGAAGTAAAAAAGATGAAATTCGAAAAGTTCTTACGAAAATAAACTGCTAACATGAAAATATCAACAGCACAAATGGCATTAATCAAGACTTTATTTTAATATGAAATTACAAAATCATTCCAAAAGCAAAAGAAAACTGAACTGAAAAAAACATCAACAAGGGCTCATGGAAACAACAGACTATGTTTTTTCCTACTCAATCCTTAAAACAAGAAAAGACACGAAAGAAACATAAAAAAACAAGAAAACGCAGTAAACGACAAGGAAACACGAAAAGACAAACAGATAAAAAGAAAAGACAAGAAAAAATAAATAGAAACAAAGAAAAACAAATGAAAATAAATGAAAAACCAATGAAAACACGAAGAGACACAACGAAAAATAGGAAAAGGACACGAAAAACAAAAAAAAAATAAACGAAATAAGATAAGATAAAAAACACAATGCCAACCTATCTACATATGAAAAATCTCGAAAATTACTATGAAAAATAAAAAACAACACAAATTCACAGTAGGGGTGTCGTAAATCATCAATATGATAAGAAAAGATACTCGAGACGATTCGTTACTATAGGAAAAAGCACGTTACCAATTCATACTAATAGAGAAGTAAAAAAACAAGAAAACACAATTGCAAAAACAATGCCACAAAGGTTCTAAACGACAAAACAAAACCAAAAAGGTTCTAAACGACAAAATCAAGGCCAAAAAGGTTCTAAATGACAAAAACAAGGCCCCAGACCTTGGGCGTCAATTTGTTACGGCCTAAAAACTAGTTTATTACAAAAAAATAAACAATGCACCAGTTTGTTACAGGCTAAATCGCCTTTAACGACAAGGCTCTAATTAGTAATAGCTCGAGACAGCAATTGACTCCTTCTAGCGCTATATTTTACCTCCAAAGATGAATGGACGAGACAGAATATATGCTAGATAAGCAGCTGCAGGCAGGCACATCATTCGAAATGCTTCTTTACAAATTGCGACACCTTGCCAATTATATACTGTTGCAGTATAAGGCTGCAAGTACAAGAATTCCCTGTTTTTACGAGGAGCTTCCCGAGTTATACAGTTTCTAAAATCAAGTTTTCGATTTTTATGTGCTCAAACAGAACATTTATTTTGCTATATTTATTCTGTACTGCTGTCTATTGAGTTTGAATAAAAATGTTTTAGTTTTATTCTTGTCTTAATTTTTCCTTCAAAAAAAGTAGAAAGTCTGTGGAAGTTTCAGAAATAAGAAAGAAAATATTAAGTCCTATACTCTATTTACTTGACAGCTGCACTGTCAAACTGACATTATGTTGGTACCACTGCTATTTTTCACATTTTAACAATTAAATTGTACAGTCTAATAAAAAACACATTATTTTAGAGGTATAGTCAAGACATTTTTTTAAAATTTGACACTGACAGTGCAGATGTCAAGTAAATGGAGCATATATAAAGTATGTTTTTTTCTATAATAACTGTCAAAGTGTTACAATGTTGGTAGATGTGATTAAAATGCTAGGAAATTTTTATACCTCGTGTTGGTAGAACTTTTTCAAAATTATGGTTATGTGTCAACTCTGAATGTCAAAATTTACCATTCTTTCAATTTGTTGTTTAATTACAATTACCTTTAATTTTGCAAAAGTTCATTATGTTTATTTTCAAATATTATTAGTTTAATAATTAATAAATTTGCAATATTTTACTATGCTGTTTGTTTTACCTACTATTATGACATATCTGTCAAAATGACAATAATCTTTTTAGTGAAAAAAAGAACTAAAAATCAATGTACCAACATTATTAAAACTAGGGACCCTGCAGGAATGCAACCTATCCCCTAGAAAGTTGACCTTGAAAATTATTATAGAAAAAAAATTTACTTTATAAATCAAATCCAAATTTTTTCGAAATATTATGTTTTAACCCTCGCCCAGCGGAAATAATTTCAGTTACGCGGAGTGCGGAAATGGGTCTCTGGTGACCCGCCTCGAATTCAATTTTTTAAAATTAGTTTTAAAGCCCTACAATGTCTTTTTCTAATACATACTTGCACATGATAATATAAGCATGCAACTTTTATTTTTATTGACCTGCAGACTAAAAAATTCTTCATATTCTGCGTCACTTTTATCGCTGCCACTGTCCTCATCAGACAAAAAATGAAAGTCGTTTTCGTCATCATCACGGTTAACTATTGTTGTTCCGTCTAGGGAATTTTATTAGGATCCATTTTTTTTGCCTATTATTTTACACAGTGTTATTATACCCCAGAAAACAAAAAAAAACAATGGAGCGCGAAACGCGGAAACCGGGTCTCAAGTGACCCCTAGCGGATTATCTCAGGTATACCAAGACATTTCTCCACAAAATTTATTCTACATCATCTCCATAACAGCTTCGAGCAATACGCAAACACCCAAAGCAGTATATTGGAAAACGGTAAAATTATTTAAAAAAACAGAAAGTCCGGGTCACTTGAGACCCGGTTTCCGCAGTCTGAGGGTTAAGCAAATAGTATTTTTTGATAATTTTTGTTGTTAACTATGTGCTTTAATTGTCCTCTGTAAAATTGATCATTTAGGACTTAATTTAAAAGTTCAGCTGACGCTATCAAGCAACTTCTTGGTAGTATACTAAGGTCACAGGAAATCATTCGAGTCTCGGTTCCATTTCGAAGGTGCACCGTCCCAGTTTATATTCACTATTAACTAATCGTGAAAAACGAATGACTATGGCCACCAAAACCTGCCATAAATTTGTGGCTTTGCCCATACGTCAAACTTCTTTTATAATCATAGAAAATCATTTTCTGAAAAACATTCCGTGTCACTTCCGCATTGTTTAGTGATCAATTTATAAAAAACAAAAATTTGTCTTTCCATATGCTTTAATCCTAACCTCTCAAAATTGCTGGAAACTGTTGAAAAAAGAGCTTTCAATTTATGCATGGCATCCGTGACCTGCTACTAACAATTAACAGAACAGCCCTCGTAAGATATTTGCTAATTTAATTTATTTGGAGTTTATAATATAAATTCGAGGGGCGAGTAGAAAAATAACATATTAGCTAAATAAATAAAAACACATAAATATGAAGCAACTCACTTATACACTGTGCTTTAACACGTTCCAATTCGGCTTGTCTTCGGGCACTGAGGACCAATCTTACTCCATGTTTTGCTAAAGCTATTGCCGTATGTTCCCCAATGCCACTGGACGCTCCCGTTATAAATACTACCTTGCCTTTCAATCGACCTGAAATTATATTCCCAATAATTTCTTACTTCCAAACCTAAAATAACAATAATGCTTTGACGAAATAATAAGAGTCGGAGCTTGGATGCATATGAATATATAATACAAAATGTAATTTTCAATTCATACGCAAACCTTTGATCAGCAAAGAGCAACGACTTTTCCATGATAAAGCAAAAATAGTAGGTTATCAGCTTCATCATAGAAAATACATTTACTTACGAACTGATTTTCCAAACTTCTCGTAAAATGCAAGTTGGAGATCACAGTCTAGAAAGCACAGTATTATGGTGTAAAACAGTCCATAACAAAAAACTCCAACTCCAACTACGGTGAAAAACATCGTGCCGGCGTTATTCCTTTAAGATGATCCTTTCACAAAATGTTTTCATGCAAGCAACAGTGGCCTAAATGATCACTCTAACCTTAAACATATAGAATTAGAACGTTAAACCCACGAGCGTATTTTTAATACAGTAAATAAACTGCACTTCGGACACAACGCAGTTATATGACTACCAAACCCACCTAATTTAGGTAATCACAACTTTTTCATACTTTGCTGCCTCTCCAGCTGATAACCTGATTATAAATAGATTACAATGTATTCAAAAGAGCTAATCCCGTATCCCGTCACTCACATTATGTAGTTTTAAGAGGGCGTTGCAGTGTATTCTAACTGTATTTTGAGCTATAGTCCGTTTAAAGACAACCGGCTTACAAAATATAAATTACAGTTTTGCAATGTACAGTTTGCTTTTTAAAATGGAAGAATAATTCAAACATTTCCCGCCAAACAAGAAAGTTGTGATTGGCTGTTGGCTGATTGTTTCTAAAAACAAAACAACTGTAATCAAACTGTACCGACTGTCATATTGACAAATCAGGTGATTGAGGTTACGTACAGCTACGGTACGTGATTGCAAAGTTTTTCAAAAGTTGTATTATAAATACTCACATTTAAATTTCCGTCTAAGTCTATTTCTTCACCTACAGTGCTCAGGGGCGTCTCTAGTATATCTCCCGCCGGGGTGTAAAGTCACATATGCCACCCTCTCTGGGTTGTAATGGGTGTTTTTTTAGAGGCGGAGAACTTTAAATTGAAATAAAACACAGAAAGATGTTTTTATTATCCATGAAATTGGCTTTATCTGAAAGATAATGTTTTGGCATTACTGTTTGAATATGATTTCGGGCATGTGACCGCTGCGGCTGGCACGTACAGTGTGAGCGAAACTCCATGTCTCAGCTCTATTATAAGAAAAAGAAAAACGATAGAAAAAATCTGAAGAGGTTCTTAAATGGGATTGAGTAAGTCCATTTCAAGCCAAATTTGCATATTTTTCCATATTTGGAAACTGAAGTAATGGCGTCATCAATTTTTTTTCGGAAATATACCTATATTTTGACATATTTAGAAACAGCTAATTTTTCTGAACACTTTTTATGAAAAAAAATTGCTATCTTCTTCCGTTAAAAAATTATATGCAAATTTGTAAAAAAAAGTATTAACAAAAATTTGCTTATAATTTTTTAATGGAAGAAGATAGCAAATTTTTTTCTTCGCAAAATGTGTTCAGAAAAATTAGCTCTTTCTAAATATGTCAAAATATAGGTATATTTCTGGGAAAAAATTCGATGACGTCATTACTTCAGTTTCCAAATATGAAAAAATATGCAAATTTGGCTTGAAATGGACCTTACTTAATTCCATTTAAGAATATCTTTTCAGATTTTTTCTATCGTTTTTCCTTTTCGTATAGGTAATAGAGCTGAGACATCGAGTTTCGCTCACCCTGTACATGGCGTAATCTGGAGGTCCAATTTTCACACACTCTTCGCAGTAAATCAGACTGTATTTCGGCAATAACGCGTCGAATGTTGGCTTAAAAGTGCTCAATTGTTTCCGGTTTATCGGCGTAGACATGCGACTTTACATATCCCCAAAGAAAATAATCTAATGGCGTCAAATCGCACCAACGAGGTGGCCAGATTTCGTGAAATTAATTGTTCGTCAAATGTTTTTTAAAGGCGGAGAACTTTAAATTGGCAACATTGTTTTCTGTGACAGCCGATTTGACAGTTTTCGGTTGTTTTGAGGTTAGTTTGGTTTGGCAATTCATCATGAATAGACTCACGCCGGAGCAACGTTTGCAAATTGTTCAAATTTATTTTCCATATTACGCCAGGTACGCGCCAGCCGCGGCGGTCACATGCCCGAAATCATATTCAAACAGTAATGCCAAAAAATTATTTTTCAAATAAAGCCAATTTCATAGATATTAAAAATATTTTTCTGTGTTTTATTTCAATTTACAGCTCTCCACCTCTAAAAAACACCCATTAGATTGTGGTAAATAGGGAAGTATTCTTAATATAAAAGAAACACTTTTATTTGTTATTAATCCCCTAATTTGATAACATCAACATATCAATTAAATGTAGAACGTAATATTTGTTACTTTTCAATAGCCAAAATCAGCTCTTCTTGATTTTATTATCGCAGATTCGTTAACAGTATCGTTCTTATATATAAGAGCGTGTTGTGCTTGCTTAGGTACCTACCTGTCTGCTTGTCTGTGTGTATCACGTTTTCATCTGCAAAGATTGGGCGCAGTTCGACCGCCATCAGTCCTGTCGCCACCGTGTCCTTCAGAATGCAACGTTAGGCAACGGAATTTAGCTGAGCGCGTAAAGAGTACAAGAATAGTGGTGCGGAGAGCAAATAGAGCAAAGCAAAGAAATCAAACTTGTTACAACAGGTTGAAGTACGCATATTGGCACGTTGATAAACGATGTAGAATCGTTATTACAAGAAAAAGAAGCGACGAATTCAATCAAGTTTGATTTTTTCTGCTTTACTCTTGTACATTTTAAAGAAAGAAAAATTTAAAACTGACATGCATATTGCATATCGAGAATTTGATAGGTGAAGTATTTATTTGAGAGACCGGAAAGATGAATAACATCACGACAGATAAATTATTAATTATACAGATAATTTCTGGGAAGGATAAGCACCGTCATTTTTCTATTAGTCTTTGTAGCTAAGTATATCTGAGCATAATGTATGTATGTATTATCATTACCCTCATTTTACCTTGCGGTGTAGAGGCTGGTGCTTCACGTGCTTGCATCTGGCCGTACAATGCTCAACTTGCCCCGGATTCGGGATACAAAGTTGGAGCGCGCCTTTTTGTGCTTGCACAGCAACCACTGTGTGAAGTGTGTGTCATGTTTATGTGTTGACCTTGTTACTCTATCTCTTAGGTCTGTGGTTCTGAGTAGAGCACAGTTAATTTGGTGCCCAACTGTGAATGGTCTCACTGAGCCCGATTCCAATCGCCAAGGATACGGAAAAATTCCGACCCCAGCGGGATTCGAACCGAGGACTTGCGTAATGCAAGCCTGGCGCTAACCCATCTGCGCCACGCAGCTTCTTATCTGAGCATAATACTAAAAAAAAATACAAAATATGTCAACTTTCAACTTCAACACTTTTTGAGGCGGAAAAGTATTGGAAAAAAGAAAGCTCGTTTATCTTTAATAATATACCACGAAAATACGTATGTATACAATTTTTTAGGAATGCGTAGGACACCCTCCTTATATATTCGACAAAAATTAATACAAAATATTTTATGAAATTAATAAATCTCTTTATCCGGCATATAGAATGTCTTATTCCTTAAAATTAAAAAACTCTGTAAAATAAGGCCTTATAAAAGACATTTAGAGATTCGAAATTTTCTGTAAATATATCGAATTCGTCCTTTTATCAAATAAAATAATAACATGCTTCCAATATCCCTACATATAAACGCGTGTTGTGCCTCTGTGGCTGAGTACCTGCATCTGTCACCCTTTGATTATCAACGATCGGGTGCAGTTCCTCCGCAATCGACCCTGTCGTCGCTGTGTCCTTTATACTGCAAAGATAAGCAAATACGCCAGGCAGGGGAATTTAACTCAGCTCGTAAATAAGGATTCTATGGATGATTTCGGAGTTCACCATATTAGTGGTGAAATTCATCGAATTTTTGTGGTTTTTTATTTATTTCCTGTACGTTACATGTTCTTTCAGTGGTACACTGCTGTATGCACCCATATTTTAGGAAAGAACTATGATATAAGGTACAGTAATTATTAAGACGTCTGCAATACATTGTTACTTCCTGCATCCAGTTGACACGTCTTTACTATGAACATGTAAAGCCCTGCTCACCTCTCTGCTATATCATCTCTCTGCTTTACTCGTTAGGCTGCTCTTTTCTTTCTACTCCAGTCTGTTTGCATCCTAAAACGTTTTACTAGCAATCGAATTCCGCCTGGAAGCGCAGATTGGAATCCCACCGGCTGCAATTTTTTTTTTCGTTGCAAATGAATGTAATTATTTATGTTATCTTATGCTATTTATGTAATTATTATGTTATAATTTTTAACTCTTTTCGACCGTTATTCGACCTGGCAAAAGTTGTTTTCTTGCGATGTGAATTTTTTTGATTAAAGGAGCTGAAACATTTTCTTCTGCAACTTTTTTATTTACAATTCAATTTCAAAAATACAAAAATATTTCTATTTCTTCTTATGTCCCACTTTATCGCGATCTAACTGCCAAAATCGAACGGGTTGCCACTTCTCTCATAAAATCTTCAGATCTTCCCACTGATATTCAATGGAGGTTGATTCCTCGTACTTCAAAGCATCCTCGGTTCTATGCTCTTGCCAAAATTCATAAACAAGACATTCCTCTCAAACCCATTGTCAATACCATAAATTCCTCTACTTACTCCTTAGAAAAATACCTAACCACTATCCACAAAAAGTTCACTGGTAAGTCATCATCGTATCTTCGCAATTCGGCCCATTTCGTTGAACTTATATCCAATATAAACGTTGAACCTGAGGATTTACTTGTGAGTTTCGATGGCATATCCCTTTTTATTAAAGTTCCTATTCCCAATTCCATAGCCATAATCCAACACTTGTTATCAGAGCATGGGAAGACGTCTTCAAGTCTACCTGCCCTTATAGAAAAAATGTCCCTTCCACTTCTTTCTAATTTCAAGACCAGTTCTTTAAACAAATCTCTGGTGCGGCCATGGGTTCTCCACTTTTACCTGTCGTTGCCATTATCTTTATGGAAGCTTTCGAAATCGTAACTCTTGAATCTTCAGAATTGAAACTCAAGCCTTGGTTCCGATACGTTGACGATGCCTTTCTTTTTGGCCACATGGTAAAGACACGTTACCCGTCTTCTTAAATCATCTCAATAGTCAACATCCAGACATTAACTTTACCATGGAGATAGAAAGTAACAGTTTCCTTCCTTTCTTATATGTACAGGTGTCTCGCCAACCCAGTGCCAAACTTGGCCATTCTGTATATTGCTATCTATATGCCGATTCCCACCATCATCCTATTTTCCGTTATTAATTCGCTTGTACACCCGATAATGTCCATGCTAAATTAAACTATATTCGAAAAGCTCTTAGGAACAACGGTTACCGTGCTAGGGATATACAGTCTGCCATCAATCGCCATCTTCATCCATGGCCACTTAAACCTCCAAAAATCGGTCCTCCCGCAGCAATAGCGTTTCTTCTCTATTTCCACCAAATAACCGATCGCGTAGGAAAGTTTCTTAAAAAAAAACCATTAAAACAGTATTTAAACCCCCGAGCAAAATTTCACAGGTTCTTCCTAAAGATAAATTAAATACTATGTAATCTAAAGGCGTTTATAGAGTCCCTTGCTCCTGTAATGCTGTATACGTTGGTGAAACAGAACGTTCAGTAAAAACTCGCATCTCTGAACATCAGCTTTGTCTCAAGTCGCGTCTCGTTTCATCATCAGCCATCGAGGAACACCAATGCGATACCGGCCATAAGATCCTTTTGACGAAACTTTCATTATCTGAAAATCCCCATGGAACGGTAGAAACATCACAATAGCTACTAAAACAAAATTAGTATAAACACTAGTTTATCGCAGCGGTCACAACTCTTCAGCTATGAAGAATAACGACTAGAGAGAGCAACTCAAGATAACGTCAAGATATGCGCAAAAATATCCAAATAGCCAAATAGTTGTAACAGATTATTTCAAGTAATTATTGATCAGGCATTAAATGGTTTACTTTATTTACAGCACTAATTCTTTTTTTTCAAATACGTTTTGTTCCAATGTTCGACACACAACTCTAGTCTAATTTTATTAAAAAGCTCTCTGGTACAATTGCTGACAACAAAATGGAAACACTCATTTTTACATCTTGTAAATACTTCTTTTTCATGTGATCGGATCGTAGTCGCCACTTCGTGATGTTGTTTTAACAATTAATAATTGTCAATGTGACATTTTATACAGTCAGTAATGTCAGAATGACATGGAAGACATAATTACAACATTTAAAATAAATAAGATTTATGTTGGTGTTTCCATTTCTGTCCGCAATAGTATATACCGATGGGGCCACAATTATATATAACAGCAATGAGATAACATGAACAAGAAAATAACTCGTATTGCTTAAGTAAGAACGAGATAAACATAGTAGCAACTATTCGAGAAGGCTTGACGCTTAATTTAATTATGACATTTGTCAACTAAAATGCCTACTAAAATATTTTTTTCGTATGGCCATCTCTTTCTTACTCAAGGATTCTATTTTGTTGTTCATGTTATCTCATTGCTGTTATATACCGGGTGTCCGTTCTCAAAGTCGAACATAGGCGATTAACATTGTATTGAACGTTTTTGCCGTTTCCTGCTCGCCAATTCAACTTACAGGGAAGGTAATGGTATCAATAGAAAGATAAAATTATTACGCATCAAATGATACCAATCATAATATTCAAGGTGCGATTTTTATTTTAAAATACTAATTTAAAACTTGGGAATTTTTAAATATGTCATGCCTTGATTTTCAGGTTCGATAGCAATTGTCAAAAAAATTGGTAATTAGTTGGCGTAAATCAGGTATTTTCTGTCAACGTCTGTAAAAATGATCTACAGAGAAATTAATTATTTCAATGAAGAACGAGTGAATGCACTAATGTTAATTGCCTATGTTCGACTTTGAGAATGGACACCCGGTATAATTATGGCCCCATTCGTACTAGCTTACAGCAATTAGACAGATCTCTGCTACAGCCAATTGATGAACTCCAACCAGCCCCCTCCATATACCGTACATCTTACGATGCTGACATTTCATTACTTGGTATATGTAAATAAATAATAGGTCTTTTTACATCAAATTGTAATATAATTAAAAATTGTTCAATCTTTTTAACTGAATACTTTTTAACTTAGTTATACATTTGAGAAAATGTGTATATACGTTTACATCAAAATAATACACTATTTGCTATTTTTAATACTGTTATTCTTCTAGCACTTAGCCTAGTTACAACATTTCACAATTACTGTTAAAAATTTGTCTTAGTAATTAAATTTTACCGGTTTCAGGATATTAAGCCTTTGTTTACATATACAAAAGTGGGCTGGTAACTAGATCATAACTTATCTGTAGGGTAATGGAATATTACCCTACATGGCAACCATAACCATATAGCAACCGATAAACTATTGAACATATCACGGATGTTATGATCATAACAGCGTCAGATGTTTTAAAATCCTCGCTCTACGAGCTCGGATTTCAAAACATCTGCGGCAGTTATGATACTCATAACATTCCTAGATATGTTAATAGCTATAACATGATTATATTTATTTAAAAATCGGCAAGGGGCTTGTAATGCAGCATGCTGTGTGGATGATTAATTTAATTTAAAAATAATATCCAGATATCTAATGGTATCATGTGATTGCAGTTGTGTATAGATAACTGGTGGGGTAGTATTGGGCAACGAGTGTGGTTGTTTACATGAAGTAAAAAAAAGTATCTTGAAAATAATAATCGACGTTAAAATAATGACGTTAAAAGGCTAGATTTCCTTTAATTGTGAAAAGCAATAATTGTATATTTGATACGTAATAGTAATACGATATTCTTTGCGATCAAATTTGACTATGAGTCACAACTATTATTAAAAGTATAATTCAAGATAGTTTGAAACCATTTAAAATTGTAAATTTTACTTCGAAACTAGTAAAAAAGGTGCAAGTGTTTGTGATATGCTGTAGAACTGTATATCCAGTTATTAAGGGGCCAGAGAGCTGCAACCAGCTTATTTTGGTCGTGAATAACCCAAAGGAGGTGTTTGCAGATCAACATCCAGTTAGAAGCTGGCATAAAATACACCCAGGTACAAGAGATACTTTCAGAAGGTTAGTGCTTATTTCTTATATCTAATTAAGAAATACCTAACAAGTTTGGAACGACAAATTAATAGAAACAATTGTAATTTTATATTTAGAGCGTAATTTAGAATATTAGTTTTGTAAATTTACATAGTGATTCGGGTACTCGACGTATTTCGGTCATTATAATTTGAAATTTACTAATTTTTAAATCAAGTTTGGAACAGTTAAACATCTGATTAAATATTTTAACAACTAATATCTGATTTTTTGTAATGTCAGGCCAAACTTTCAAGTACTAACCAACTGAATAATAAGTTCAATGTTATTTACTAAGGAGTGTTTTTGATCAACGAAATCCATTCATTAATATTTTATAGTAATCCAGTTTTTTATAATAATAAGAGATTACTTGAACATTAACTCATTCAGCTGGGAATGAGGAGTCCCATTTCTCAGTAACTGTCTAGCCGATGTATTTAAAATTAGAATCACATGACATAATTTCAACTGTCATATTTGAAAATTGAGATATGCCACTTTAAATTGATTTCAATAAGAAGTAAGGTAAGTATATAAGAAACTATAACTGATACTACTTCTTATTATTAAGTAAAGAGTATATTTAATTTGTAATAACTACCAAAGGAAGAGGGTAGTATTATAATTTGGCACCTCAAGTAGGGCTGAGGGAGATAATATTACAACTTGGCTTGCAACTTACAAAGCAGAACCAGTGTAATATTATAGGCTTTACACGGAACTTTCCTCGCAAGTATTGGGAGCATCGATTGCTGTACATTGCTATCTGCGACACTGCGATACGCGGCGATCGCTACAAATTTCCACCTGCACTAGCTGCGATCTAAGGCCATCTTTGCACATTCATGTTCCTTGCATTGAGTGCAGTCAGCTGCGATCGTTTTTCTTTTCTCCTTTTGACGATGTTCATCCTGTATACGTTGGGTCCCACTGTTATCAAGGATAAAAACCTAATAATAATAATGGTGAGGCACTAACACCCCATGAAGGAGCTTGGCCTGCAAGGCGGAAGGTTAGAGCTTCCGTATCCTCGCTCTCACACCCTAAGCCATGTGCAAATTAATACTTTTATCTATTCCTGCGTTAAAGCAAAAATAGACAATATTTTATTTTTTAAGGTGCTCATCGTCTATATATTTGACAGAAAGTTTATTTGGTTTCGAGTCAGGTAGACATATAATCTGCATGCAAAATATCGTCTTTCTACAACAAACATTTTTTGACAGATGGACAGACAGATAGACCCAGAGACAGATAGACGTAAATGAGAAAACATATTTTTCGTCATCTAGCGATCCTGAAACGTGAAGATGTGAAGAAATTTCGGCAGGTTATTTTTTCACGATTGGAATGTACTTCCTGCCTTCGTCTTTTATAGGAAGTAAAAAAACTCATTTTTGTGCTCAACGTAAAAATCCGTAAAGGGGTTTACACGAAACTTCGTACGCGCGAATTACATGAATTTGCAGTTTGCACGCCGACACAGCAGTTGGGTTGCTTTTGATTCTATATAAGAAATTTCGAATTTTGTTGATGTTCAGATTGTTTGTTATTAATTTTTTTTAAATCTGTGTTTTTATGTTAAACGAAAAAAGAGGTTTTCAACAATTTAGCACCAATTTCTATTAACGTAATTTTCTGCTTGTTAGGTGAGCGAAATTCAAGTTCGACAGTACATTTTTATCTTATCCGATAATAAGTTAACTTTGAAGTAATCTCTTTTTCCGTAATAGACAGGGTGGTAAGAAAGAATTAGAAAAAAAACTTAAAATGGATAACGTATTTAAGGGTCGTAACGCAGAACAGGAACCTTCATCTAAACTGGAATAACTAAACTATGAAAGCTAAAGACGATGAACGCATAAGGGAAAAACATCAAAGAAGAAGAAGCCAAGATGGCAAAGAAAATGTTAAGAGCTCAAATTGAAATATAAAAAAATGTACTGGATTTTAGTTGGTAAATTCAAGCTAACAGTACATAATAATTGGTTGCTCTATACAGGCATACCCTAAAACCCTTACGGACATACGGAATAATCTCTGGAGATGCACCAACCATCGGTTGTCACCAGCATTCAAAGATTCCAAAACAAAGTACTGAGGAATATAATCAATGGCCCTTGCTATGTATGTAAGAAACCTAAACTTTAATCGAGATATCAAAGGTAGGGGTAGTCGAGACACTACGAAAGAATGGGGTGACAATTTTTAAAACAAAACTGCAAGTAATAATTTAAGAAATAAACTGTTGGTTAGGCTTAAGACTAGTACGCGTAGTTACAATGCAATAAAAACAAAACTGGCTGTAGAGAAAACAGTTGAAGGCAGGAGACCACGAAGGCGATTGGACGGACCAAATTTGAGTAATTACGGATACGAAGCTTAAAGAAAATGCAGGGAAATGGTTAAAATGGCAGTTCTGGAGGGATTGGGACGAAAGAAGTGGGAATACCCAGAATTTTCAAAAAATCTATTATTTATTCAAAAATACTCAGGTAATATATAAATCTTCTTCATGAGTAATAAGGGTTAATGTTAAGAGGTGTTTAGCGTCACTTGACCTCCCCGTAACTATTGTCCTAGTTGATTTTAAAAAAAGGTCGACTTCGGCGCCCTTTCTATCATCGGTCATGGTGCAAAAGTCGGCCAGCTCATCGCGAAAACCCGTGGCGACGGCGGTTGCATATTTGAAAGGCGCGTGTTTAACCGGCAAATACCTTTATTACGCGCAGTTTCATAAACTCAACTATTGTAAGGTATCTGGTGAGCGTCGGGACGCTGGTGACGTCGGTCCGCTTTTAGCTCAAGCGGCGGCTGCGACCGCCTCCAGTACGTGCTGGCCGTGCGGTGCAGTGATCTATCTAATGGAAACCGCGGATTAGCCGACAACATGAGAATTGTATCAGGTCAGTGTAGGAGGATTCTGCTTTTACTGCGCAGCCCTCGCTCTTATTGCGCCTTTTGTGACTATTTTGCAAACAACGGCCGCTGAAAGCGCTCCTGCCACTTGGAAAATCGCGGCCCGTGGCCTAGTTTCACCTTTGGCAAAAACCGCCGTGCACGCAATTATTGCTTTGGCGAGACTCTTAAATCTAGCGACCTTTTCGAAAACATGGGGCCACTGCAAACCGCTATAAAAGGAAAGTTATGATTAAAAAATATTTTTATATTTTTACTCGAGCCTGTCCCTATCTCAAAATTTGCCAGTTTGTGGATGTGTGTATTTTAAAAATTGCCCTTTTGGAACATTTGAGTAACGTTTGGAAAGTAAGACGAAACTATGGCTTCTGTTCGTAACTGCATTAGGACAATTTTATTTTTCTCTTTAGCACGTTGTTGTATATCATTAAAAAAGAATAAACCCATTTCAGAATCCAAAAAGAAATCGAGCTTGATTTTTTTTTAATTTGTTTTATTTTGCAATATTTTGCATTCTACGTTACTACACCAATCGTTTCATTTTTCTTATTTGCCCATTTACATTTTTTTATCCTGGAAATCCTCGTTATATTTTCTTGTTTTTATTTATGTTGTCTTGTTTTTGTTTTCCTTTTAAAATAATTATCTTCCATTCTCTTTGAATTTTCAATCTATTTTTAATTTTTACTTTTTAGTTTTTAGTTTTATTAACTATTATATGTCTACGCATGCTGCACTGAAAGTTTTGCGATAAGAATATTTGCTACATCTTCTAGTGCAGCAAAGGTCGTTTCATGTATTTTTTACCTCTGAGAATGAAGAGAAGTGCCAAATCAGAATTATAAGACGGATAGTTCATCAGATTTAATCATAACTTGGTCAGAAGCACATATTTATTTGTGCCCACAATGGGGTGCTACATTGTCCTGATGGTAAAGGATTTGATTACGTGGAAGTTTACTTTGTTTTAACCTCGAGCAGAACTCGACGTCGGATAGTATGTTGCAACCTCATCCCCAATATGTTTAATTCTTAAATTATACAATTTAATTAAATGGAACTTGTTTTCTTTTGAGTTTTTTTTTTAATTACGCAATAATATTCTTCTCGTCAATACTTGAAAACAGGGCCGGATTAACGATTGTTGGCGCCCTTAGGCGCAAGACTCAAATGGCGCCCCGTTATCATCGATGTTTGGAAAAGTAAAATAACCAAAAAATTTAATTTAACACATAAGTATATTTAGATATTCTAAATAAACAAAAGCAGTATTCATACGCAAAATTTCATAAAACTGGGTGAAATAAAATGAACATTCTAAATCTTATAAATGCCTTTTTTCTGGCCTTTGGATAAGCAAATGACGTAATCACCTCCTCTAAAGAAATCCTTTTAGTAAACTCGCTCTCTATGCAGAGAAGAGCAAGTCCACTAAAGCGTTCTTGAATCATACTACTTCCGTAAAAAATTTTATCCCATTTCATTTGGTAATGTACTACATTGCTACACTCAAAATCGTTTAGAAATATGGTACTTTTCTGCATTAGCAACACTTTTCTGCATATCAACGGCGATTCGTTTTACGTTTGGCAGTACTGAAGTGTATTGTTGGTGACACTGTAAGCCTATGTCAAATTCGAGGTTAGCAGGTTAGGTTCTGCGTCACTTTTGATACAGACTGACAGAAAACCTAACCTGCTAACCTTGAATTTGACATAGACTTACAGTGTCATCAACAATACACTTCAGGACTGCCAAACGCATAACATCAACTGGAGCTGCCTATTGGGCTTTAGTACATAAAAACGAATTCTGCCCACCTTGGCTATGTTTTGACATTTAGTGTCACTTTTATGTAAAAATTTAATATTTTGCATTTCTTATGAAATGCGATAAAACACTTTTCTAGACTTGTTGCGTAATATACCATTAATGCGTTTCAGAACTGAAAATGATCTTTCGGCAGACGTGTTTGAAATCGGGAGCGTTTTGAAATTTGAATATACTGAGTAAAATTTCGACATTCCGGTAGATGTCCTCGAATTCTTTCTGCTTTATGCATTTCAATAAACTTCTTGGGTTGTTTGGTAATACAACCCCATAGCTGCCCGGATTTGAATTTTGTAAATGACATTGAAGATGAACTATTACTTTCTTTTCGATGTAAACGCAGAATGCTTGGTTAATTGCTAGCCCTTTTTTTTGCAATTCTGCAAATAAACTATCTACAGTAAAAATAGTCCGGTATAATTAAAAACATACATTTTTTCTATTTTGTTAAATATTTATTTTTAAGCGGAGTTGGCATTTTTTAAAAGGGGATTTGGCGCCCTTTTGCATTGGCGCCATGGCGCTCTTAGGCACGTGCCTACCTGAGCCTCAGGGCCGTAACTAGGCAAACTATTATTGTAGGCAAACCAATGTTTTAGCGCCCCTCACTACAAAAACGATATATGTGACAAAAAATATTAATGATACTGTATGACTTCCACATTATATCCGGATATATGATGTAATGTATTCAAACAAACAGGTAGGTATTGAACAATAAATCCAACATTTTTTATTCAAACATTATAAAAATAAACAACTAAATGTTAAAATAAGAAAATTCAACACAAACAAATTGAGAACAGAACACAAGATTAGAAAACACGATTCTAATAAAAAAAGTACATAATATTATATATAGTCAGCAGAACATTTTACAAATCCCTATATATAAACATATGGTGCACCCAAAATCGGAACGCCACTGCGTCGTTTATAGCGCAACAATAAGCATATGCATTTATCAGTGAACACGGGTTCAAATCCCACTGGCTGCAATGTTTTTTTTATTTCCAAATTCATGTAATTCGCTCTACTAAGTGTTTCTGTATTATTAGCAGCATTAAGGTATTTTTTACCTATTTTCTAGAGAATTTTGAAGACTTCAACCATAATTCGATCTAGCAAAATTTGTTTTTTTTGCAGCGCGCTTTCTGTATTAAAGACGTTGAAAACATTTTCTTTTGTAACTTTTTTATTTTGAACATGCAAAATTTATTTTAATTAGAATAAGACCACCTATATGGTGCGTTCAAAATCTTTAAAGACATATCAATATGTTAAAATAATACAATATAAATAAATAATTACATATAATTATGTGTAGTAACATGTGAACGTAGAATTAGGTTCTGTATTCGCAACCACACTGTCACACTGTATTGTAATAGTCAATATATTTAAAACGCGAAGCTTTTTTTGTCGGCATATGATAATTCTTTTTTTTTTAAATAAATTTATCATCGTGTAGGGTCGCAGAAGTGTTTTAAATTGAACAAATTCTACCGTTAAAGTGATTGTAGCGAAAAATACCATAGTACTGGAACAAGTAAGCTCTCAAAATCGGTCTGTGGCATTCTGCTGATTGTTACAATGGACTGCTGTATCAGCGATGAGCAGCAGTGAATGTATATATAATATCCATGGTCCTGCTGCAACAGTTGTTAAAAATTTAAGTTAGTTTGTCGCCACTATTGTATTATATTGTTTTAAAAATGGAAACATTTTTATATTTTGAATAAAGCCACTTATGCGGTGGGCTAATAAGCTAATAATTCTAATTTTTTGATTGATATAGGTAAGAACTATAAAATAAATCTGGTAGACATATAATATTTCCTTTGTAAATTGTACAAGGCAATGTAATGTATCGACCAGATTGGGCGCAATTGCCACTATTATAATTAGCAATATTTGGACTTAAATCGTCAATATTGCAAATTAATTTATTTGCAAAGTTGGCCACTTGCTTATTTATTTTTTATTAGTACGAAAGAACTTTTTCAGTGCCATTTTGGCGCCCCTTGCAGCTTGCGCCTGTAGGCGGGGGCCTACTCTGCCTATACCTAGTTACGGCCCTGCAGTGTGCCTAATGGATAATACGGCCCTGATTGAAAATATATTAGCTGACGTGTAGAATCAGGTACTGCCCTTAAATTTGCCAAAAGCAGAGATTCTGGGGAGCGTTATATCGTACTGCTACCTCAAATTCTATAATAGTAAATTACTTTTAGTATTTTCTAATTAAATATCTAAAGAATTTATCTATAACATAGTTATGAGTTTATATAAACGATTATACATATACCTCGATGTTATTTCGACCAATAAGATGCATGCGTTTGACCAATCAAATTTAAAATATTAGCGGGTACACTTGTATATTCACTTTACATCCGGGTATACTCATGTTAGTACATTTGTATGGTAACATACATGTGGCAATAGCATTATCACGACCTGCTGAATTCTTTGACAAACGTCAAAGTGACGCATTAAAAACGCCACAAAAATTTACTTAGCTATATAGCCCCTATATTTACATATAGTAGCGACAACGATTGATGTTGCCGCTGGGGCAAAATCACGTTGGTATCCCTTAAGTCCCTAGCATATTTAAAAATCGCCTAGGAAGTTGCATAATTAAATTAAAATGTGACATTGACAGTTGTCGTGTTTTTATTCATTTTTCTCTTCGGGGGCTAATTTGAAGTCGAGGACGTGGAAATGCCAGGGTGTTGTGTCGATAAGTGTAAAAATAGTGGCAGAAAAGGATTTCAGGTATTCAGATCTGTTATTTTTTCACTGTTTACACTGAAATTTACCGTTTAGTAACTTTTTGTATTTTCATGTTTGCATCAGGTTTGCCCCATGATGTCGCTACTATTTGTAATAGAGGGGCTATACTTAGCTACTATCCATTCACAAAACTCATGAACTGTCAAAACGCTGTTAAGTTGGTACGTTGTTTAAATTCTGTTTTGGAACTTCTGCTTGCTGGTTTTGACAGCACTGAAATGTTTGAAATTTAAAAACTTGACGTATGTCACACTTTCTTGTAAAAAAATAATCTCCCAAATTCTTTTATCTTTGTGCATATACTTCAATTGCAATGGAATAGAAACGATAGAGGGTTTTATTATTGGAAAGGGAAAAAATGCTATAGTTGATTATTACATGGAAAAACTAGAAGAAAAAAGTTTTTACTTTTGACATTATGTAACATATCCTTATTTTTAAATATTACTAGAAATCACTAGATCCGAAGTAAATTCCCAAAAAACAACTGCAATTTCCAGGTACACTCAGCAAATACTTAAAACATTTGACATTGACAGTTCATAAGTCTTGTGAATGGATAATATCTATGAACAATATATCAAGTAGAAACAGAAATGATTTGATAATCAAGAAGACCCGAGTTGCATTCGACTAGATTATATCACGAGTCAATAAACAACGTCTGAACAGTTAATTTATAAACAAGCAAAAGCGCGCTACGCGCACGTGAAATAGGATACGCGAAAGGTCAACCTCCGAGCCGAGCGCTAAGATAAGAAAAACAGAACCTAAACAAATATAGACATCTGTGAAGCCGGAACGTGAGATTTTATTTTGTGCCACAGACAGACAAACACACATTAAGGAAAATTATATTATAGATATTAAAAGTACAGTACAGTCCCGAATGCTAAGCAGATGTGATAACCATAATCTACAGAGCTCGGTTGATGTTGGTACCTTCTGGTCCCGGTTATATACCGAGGAGTCGTTACGGTTGGCTATCGTGTATGTTATTGGAACTTGTCGTTTTCCCGCTTGGTTGCTCACGTGAAACTTGTTTATAGCTGGATTGGTTTTCCACGTGTTATTAAGGCGGTAGCCGTCTTCTCGATTGAAATTCTTTGGATTTTTAACAATTTCTAGAGATTCCCGAATAACAAAGGGGAGTATTTTTTAGTTATAATTTATTCTGTGGTCCTCTGATACTAATAAGTGTTCTGCGATGGCTGATTTGTGTGTATTTCCAAGTAGTGTGTGGCTCTGGTGTTCTATTATTCTATATTGGATGCTAACCCGACGAAATTGCGTCTCAAAAAAAGGTCCAGGGCCGGCTCTACTACTTTTTTTCCTACTATGATCCAAACTCACACCCAACTAGATTGGCACAATAAATTCACTTAACAGATGAAATTGAATTTTAAAGCAAAAGTTTAAACTTCTTCCTTTTTTATTTGAATAATTTTGCTAACTGAGTGAGTAACGATATGTGAGAGCAGTTAAGTATATGGTTATGGTTTGTAGAGTAATGGTAATCATATCTGGGAGGCCTTTATAAGAATAATAACTTGAAGCTTTACAAGAAACATATTTCAGCGGGTAGCCCTGAGCTGACCTATAAACCTCTAGTTTTACGGGGTGACGTCATAGCAATGCATTCTAAGGGAAAGTATTTTTTATAGACTGGCTATAATCCAGCCGCGTGTCTAAATGGCGTTTAGCCTCTCTGATGGGGAAAGGCTAAAAACTTGTGCCCGTCAGGCAAATACTTGTGAAAATACACATATAAATAGTAATAATGTCTGTCCACGTGTTGCACATCAGTTAGCGTTGAGAAGAAACCAAATCCAACGAAAAGTTTTGGGGCGGCAGAAATTCAAACAACGAAAGTGGAACTCCAAGTGTTTAAGCACTGCAAGAGCTGTTATTATCCGGAAAAACCAAAGCGTCTTTACAACACTCTAATTTTACTTTTGCCTACGATGTCATCACAATATCGATAACACGTAAACCGCAACGGTTAGAAACGGTACACGTGCGGTTCGTTTGATGTTTCTCAAGCTTCTGCTTTCGCTGCAGACGTGGGTAGCCTGTTTCGCGTTCATCGCAAAATCATCCCTTCCAACGGTCTCAGATCAGTGGTCAAAATTGTACGAGAGAAACAACAAAATAGTAATTACATTTGGATTGCCATTATGGAATGTTGTGCTTTTTGCTTACAGCATTCTACACGTTTTAGTATTGAGCCTGTTGTTAATTTGTGAGGAATCGATCTAGGATATATTTTGTTTTTACTCAGCTGTTTGTATATAATTTTCTAGATTTAACTTATCCCAACAAAGAGAGTTAGTTCGAGGCGTCTTGTAAGTGATTTTATTATTTTAAAAAAATACTAATAATCCAGGCCAGGCCAGGTATTTTACTTCAGAGATATAATTGTTTTCGGTACCTCATTAATCAATTAGGCTTTTCCTACGAGGTCTGCTTTCGTCTCCACCTCGGAAGAAAGATAACAAATTTACGTTTTTCACAAATAAATATTTCCTTTACCGTTAATTTTACAGTGTAAAAAGGAGTTACTGATGCTATTCTCCTCAACATTCTGTCCAATTTTGCAAATTTAACAAATTTTGTGTTTTTTACCAATAGATCGGATGGACAATGGTTACTTTATGTAGAGTTATTTAATTTTGAGGCTCGGTATTGGGATTTCAAAAACGGTAAGAGATACAAGGTGGGTTAAATTAGGGCAAAGTTGCATATTCTAATGCAGAATAATTTTCAAAAATTAAATTACACTTAGCAGTCTTAATTTTCGACTTACGCCCAAAAAACAAAAGAAAAGTCTTATAAGGGTTACAGAGAGTCTGTTGATCGATGATATTTTCTCTCCAACGTTTTGGTTTTTTATACTTTTTTGTTACCGATTTCTATAATTATTCTGTTTTTTACCAATGGAAAGCGGAATAAATATTTGACTTTAACTATGTCCGGTTGATATAAGAAATAATCCCTGTTATTTATTGTAGCTGTTGAATATCTGTCAAATTAAGGTAAGAGGAATTCAATTGCTTCTTAAAATAAATTCCTCCCGATTCAATTAGGCAACATTTGATACAAAAGTTTAAATCCGTGCAGGTGTCCGGATACACTTCAAGAAAATCTGTCCAATAGTTATGCGATTGATGTTCACTCATCTTGCACAACCAGCAAGCATGAAGTTTCACCTTTCAAACGCAGGTAATTTAATACTAAAAATAAAAGAAAATTTCCAAGGCTGTTATGTGTGGCAACAAAAGAAAATATGAATGCTTGGCATTAAATATCTTAATATTATTTAAAAATGAACAAGAGTGGTGCCTTAAAGAAAACGTTTATTGTTTCTTGGTAACATTTTTTTATATGGATGAAAAACAACAATAAATAGAGTGGAAACCTTGGTTCTTTACGCTTCAAGAAGTTTCCAGTCTAGAAATGATTGCAAAGCATTGTAAGAGTGTTATAAGAGTATTATACATTTTAAATTTGATTAATCTAAGTTTTTGTATCGCATACAGATTCACGTTCTTTCCAGTAGGTAGCCTCAGTAGCCTCCGGGCTAATGTTATCTACTTTGTAGTACTTTTGTAGGTATTTTGTCTTCATGTGTTTATAACAAACAAAAAATAATAATATGGAAACCCTGATCAAATTGTATAAAACTATTTTTTATTATACTTGCATCAGAATCGCCGTTTAAAGCACGCCTGAGCGTGCGAAAACAGGCGATTAAAGCACGCCGAGCTTTAAAGGTTGTCAAGGAAACGACTGAATGCAACAACGGACGTGGACGCGACAAAAACGTAAAAAATTCTCGTAACTATAGTAGCAATAGTATTATGCCCTCTCGATTTATCACGACAAAAATTATTTCTAAGTTTTTAGTGCGTAATTTATTTCCGGTATTGCAGGTATAATAAAAAATAGCGTAAAGTATTCGGGAATAACTGGTCTTTAAAACACTTGCACGTGTTTTAAAGACCTTGTTATCCACACATACTTTAATATACTATTCTAGAATTTCTACAACATATCGAATATTCAACTATGCTTCTGATGCTTGTTTTGAAGTATATTTTAGAAACAGTGTTCATAGAGGCTTTTCTTTCACATGTAGATCCATATTTGTCATTTTTTAACTCTGCATGATTTAAGTACTCTTTAATAAATTATTCCCTTTTAGTGTACGATGTCTATGGTTTTGTAGCACATACTACTAACATAAATATTTAAACTTCTTTTTTTATATACATATGTATCATTCTTCAAAATTTTAAATTCATTTAAACGCTTTTTCATAACTACTCATTCTTGTCTTTAAGTACTTTGTGATCGGATTGATAGAGAATGATAGTCTCTGTATATTTGAATTTAGATAATTTGATTTTTAAGTATTTATCTGTATACAATTCTAACAAATGGTATTGTGTTCAAAAATTGTTGTTTTTCGGATATGGCGTTTGAAGTTTAGTTTACTCTGAATTCTTGAGAAATGAAAGGGTAGTTTGTGAATAGTTGTCTCCAACATAGTAGGCGTTGACTGACAATAATTCGTTTTTGCCTTTGTAATTGCTTTTCTCGAGCAGTAATGTATGCCAACTTCAAAAGTGTGACTCTTTTCATATTTAGCAATCATTCAAATAAATATTCGGGCGTTTGTATATTTCTTGCAAATAGAAACATGGCAGTTGGAGTAGTAATTAATATTCTATAAAAAATGCTTGTCGCAGATATGGTACAAGTACTAGGTGAATCTGCGCTATCGTACCTCTAGTTAAAAAACTGTAAAGTGGTTTACACGAAACTTCCCTCGCAAGTGGGAGTTTTTAAACTAAACATTTTGTAAATATAAAAAAAGTAAGGTGTTCACCCTCTATATGTTTAGTCCAAAATATGGCCGTTTCGTCAAGGGTACCAATCTGAGCCTTATACAAAATATTACTTTCATTTAACTAATAGTTCTCGAGTTAGAGCAAAGATAAGTAAAATTTTTGGATTTTTGTTTCCTCTTCTTCATAATTGGCCTAACATACCATGACATGGCTGGGGTATCGCTTTCTACTCTATGAGTGGAATTAGACAGTAAAACCTGACAGTTGTTAAACCTAGCCTTGTGTGGTGGGTTGCAGCAATATATTTTGCGGTCGCATAACGCCGCCAAGAAGCGAACTCGAATTATCGTCGCAAATGCTTCAAGACAAACTCATTTTTGTTTATTTCCATTGCAGCCTAAAATTAATAATGATATAATATTAAATAGAATAAGTATATAGATTTATTAAATGTGCCAACAAAACTCAGTAAACATCTGGATTCTGAAATGATGTGATGTCTGATTGCACTCATTTTTTCTTAAGATTTTAACTGCTGGAACCACTCATTTACGAACTGACTAATCGGTTACCTGTAGCTTCGCGTTTTTATAAACGTCGGCAGGACAGGTTTCTGGCATCGTTCTGCCAATAATCGAAAGAGCCAAGAATTTGTAGTTTTTTCAGAACTCTTGTATGAGAGTGACTCACCTCGGCGCTTTCGATTACAATATCTACAAAATAACTGAAATGCATGGTGTCTGGTGTTTGTTATTGTTATATGTTTGTAGAGGTGTTTCCTCTATTATAAAAATTTATTCAAAGATGTGATAAATTATTTTAATTGATATTTTGAAATGTATCTACAGATATGATTGTAGAATATCTAGTTATTCTCTAGAATAACAGATTAGTTTAGATAAAGGGAAAATAAGACATAATTCCACACTTCAGCTGGATATTGTATAGAATAACTGATGGACAACAGGTAGTCTGTAAAAACTTTCTTGGTTCCATGGTTTACATATGTGATCTATGGAATAACATTATTTAGTGGCTAAAGTTTTGTCAAATGTTTGTGTAAGCCAAAATGTGGTTGAAAGTAGTGTGAATCATCATCGTCATTTTAGCAATAAGTTTGTGCTGTAAGAAATCTATTGGTCAGCTTGAAAACGTTATATCGCATTTTAACGGTATATTTCGAAACATACAAGATACGTCGAAATATGTGGACATGACTTAACGACAGCCTTCTGAGCTCAAAATAAGGCGATTTAATGAAGTATTCTATTCAAAGTTCATTAGGAGATTTATAAGTCAAAATAATGTTATGCAAGATTTTAGTTAAATAAATTAAAATCTTAGTGTCGTAACATATTGTTTAATAATTAAAAAAGTTATATAGAAACATTTCGCCAAATGTTGGTTTCATCAGTGAAAGGGGAAAAATTAGAAAATTGATTAAAGTTTTAATCTACATTGCTGAAAAATAAAATAAAGCGAATCGCATATTATATTTTATCTACTCCAGTGGGATAAGTAACGCATTACATCACTCATTTGACACTATTTCAGTTAGGTAATGAAGCTCATTACACCACTCAGTTATGTAATGGTTTCATTGCGCAACTGAGTTGTGTAATGACTTCATTACGTAACTGAAATAGTGTCAAATGAATGACATAATGACATTTGCCTACTAAAATATTTTTGAAAATGACAGATCTGACATTTCTCTAATGCACTTTTCTCAATTTTAGGCAGTCGTAGATAAAATTTTGTACAATACATGTGTGATAATGCATCATTAATATACTTGTGTGCTTATATAACTCGTGCTACGCACTCGTTTGTAACTTACACACACGTATATTAATGATGCTGTTATCCCACTTGTATAGTAAATAACTATTATTTTATTGTATATCTACTTGAAAATTAATTGAGATTGGCGTAATATATTACTACATATTAATTAATAAAATTCATTATGATAAAATTCAAGTTACATAATCCAAAAATTTTACGTAAGTTAAATAATTTAAAGAAGCGTCTATGTTTAGAGATGATCGAGATACAACGTAGCCCTACTGCTATACATTATAAAACGGATATTGATAACTCAAGTTCCATTTATCATAATTTATTTAAAAAACCTAGATTAAAAAAATACTTCTAATATATTTACTTTTTGCTTGCATAAACTATAAAAATATAATAATAAAAACAAGTTTACCCTATTTTATAAAATTTTGATTCACAAATTAATTTTAATACTGCCCTGACTTTGTCAACTATAAAACTCGAATTTGTCGTCATGCACATTTTCCGATAACACAAATATAAAGCAACTTTGCATCCTCTTATCATACTTTCCTAAAACATTCAGAATGCTAAAACTTTGAAGTGTTAAAGTAATTTTTATATTAATTATGGATTGGCATAATCCTTGATTTTTATCGTAATGATTTTTTTTAAATTAACATGTAATATATTACCTCAATCTCCTTTAATTTTCAAGTAAGTATACAATAAAAGGAAATATAATATGCGATTCGTTTATTTATTTTTTTTCAGCAATATAAATTAAAATCTTAATCAATTTTGTAATTTTCCCCTTTTACTGATAAAGTCAACATAATTGGCGAAACGTTTAAATATTATTAAACAATATGTTACCACAGCAAGATTTTTATTTATCTAACTAAAATCTTGAATAACATATTGACTTATAAATCTCCTAATAAACTTGTCAAATTTTAAAAATGGCAAAGAATTAAACTTATAATTTTGATCAAAGTTTAAAATAAATTATTGATAACAATAGTACGTTTAGATCGATTGGAATGATATTCGGTATGGCAATCTATACGGGCATAAGTCATCTTATGAGATGGTACTACTAGTGGCTGAAACATGGATGTCACAACACAGATCAGAGAAGACCTATAACTCCAATTTTTTTCCAGAAAAAGACATTCATTGGTATTTTTTGTGAATCTTGGTAATTTCTGATATCTGCGATTAATTAGAAAAAATAAAACCTCAGCGACTGCGCCATCTTTTTCTGAAAATAGATTCAATCAGGTGGCCTGAAAGCTGAGAAACAAATGATAAAATGATAATTGCATACAAAGTATTTTAATAAATACATAGAAGATGCTCAATTTTACAATCCTTTTCCATGCAAAGATTAATACTACGCAAAGGTTTAATTGCACTTTCTGCAAAATTTCCATGTTATTCCTAATTGATTGACAATTGAGATTGAATTGCTACTTTAATTAAAAATTGGTTTTTAACCATTTGATTCTCGGATTACTGGACACCTAGACTTCATCTGTCTCCAAAAGATTTGCCAGATGTTAATAGTTTTCCTGTCTAAATTGTAACAGATTTTAACAATTAAAAATATACAAAAAATTACTAATGGATAATAAACAGTATCACCTCAAAAGATGACATACCTATATGAAGTGAAATAGCATCCAAATCGATCTAAACGTTCAATTGTTATCAATACAATTATTTTTTGAAGGAACTTTGAAGGAAAATACTGGTTTAACGAAATGAATTTCGACATAGGTAAGTTGAATTAAATCGTCTTATTTTGGGCATAGGAATGCGTGGTTAAGCCATGCTTACTACCCACGTATCTTGGGAACACCGTGTACATTCGATTTTTAATTTATTTGCTTATTTTTTCAACTTAATAAATATTAGTGTCCGATATCACTTTGCTAATTTTTAATTTATATTATTTTACACGTTCACTGGCATTTAAATTGTTAATCTACAGATGAACTAGGTAAATCATATAAGTAATATTATTTTCATTATTACATTAACGGAAGGATTCTGTTAGTGTATAAAATACCTAGTTATTCTATAGGAAAATAGCTCTTCACGCTTTAACAATAACATATATACAGGGTGGAAAAATGAAACGTTAAAGCTCTAGCGCATATATATTTGAAGATTGTAAAGTTTGTAATGGGAACAAGATGCTTCATAAATAAAAGATACACTCTTTTAAGCCAAAAATATAGGTAAAGTCAGGTTTATCCTTTATTTTGGTAGCTTTGTGTTTCAAAGGGGCCTACCAAAATAACTTTCGTAATTCATGGCTTACTTAATACATGATGATTCATAAGTATGGTCATTAAATTCAAGTGTAGTTAGAGGACATATAGTAGAACAACTTTGCATAATAAACTAAACCTTAAAAATTATGCATATTTCCACAAAAAAATAATAAAACGTTTACTTGATTAAACTGATTGACGGTCACTGGAATCAATATCTATTAACAAAGTTCGGGCATGTGGTTGCAATAAGATCGAATTTGAACGAAATTCAGAAGCAAAAAACAAGTTGTTACCTTATTTCAATCACATTTCGTGCACAAGGTGAATGTACTCATACTGATTTAGCTAGTGGTTCTCAAAAGCTTGCATCAGCCGTAATACGATTTTCTTTTTCCGTAAGCGATTCATTTTTATTACAATTCACTTATGCTGAGGTCAGTAGGCAATCATTTAATTTAATAGCCATACTGATGAATCGCCCTGTATACCAGCTTAAAATTTGGCGTGAATGTAACACTGTAAAATAACCATTGAAATTTGTGGTTAAAAATAAAAATCATTCTGCCTAGACAACGTTATCGTAAATTAATAATGGTTTTTTGTTATTTTCTTAAACAAGTGTTAATAGTTCCAAAAGTCTTATAAAAATTAACATTTGAAAACAAAACTATAACAAAGGAATGATCTACATGGTAGTCAAATTGCACTATTGTCAGTAATATTGTGCCAACTGTGTGTTTATTTTTAATAATGTTAAGCTTAGAAGTCTTAGTTTGCAGAAAAAACGAAAAGAATGAGTAGAAAATTGCGTGAACTAAGGTGCATTGTAAAAAAGAGCAAGATGTGCCTTTTGGAAACAAAAGAACGAAAGAGCATTTCATTTAACCGTTTTTAAGAATTTTTTATTTAATCACACGCTAAACAACGTTTGTAGGGTAAATATTCGACCAATGACAATAGATAACGTAATAATAAAATTCTTCACAATGACCGAGCATGTTGATCGTAGAATTTGCATCAAATTTTGCCACAAACTTGGACATTCGTGTGCAAGCGATAAATCATGGGTGTAAGGCTATGACTCTGAGACAAAAATCCAGTCTTCCCAATCTCAATGGAATCGCATCAAAGTCAGGGCAATGTCAAGACAATACTTCTGTTTTCTTTAACCATGAAGGCGTTGTTCACTATGAGCATGCTGGATAAGGTTACAACAAGGAATACTACCTGGAAGCTTTCAAGAAATTAAGGGATGCCGTGAGAAGAAAGAGGTCTCATCTATGGGCTGACTGGCAGCTTCACCAAGACAGCGCATCCGTCCATTGACATGGCTCCCTTGAATTTCTGGATGTTGCCAAAGTTGAAAGTGGTTTAAGAAGAACGCAGCGAAGCAGCTAAAGGTTGTTCCAAAAGTAGAGTATGAAAATTGCTTCGTGAAGTGGAAGGATTGCTAGAATAAGACTGTGGCTTTCGAAGGAGAATAGATTAAAGGGGACTGACGCGTCTTTGTTTTAGGGTAGCTATTTTTTTTTGTAGCGCAGGGTAGAATAATTACTCTACAAACCTCGTATATTTAATCTGGGTTAACCTGGATAAATTTATTGACACGGCATATACAGGGTGATTTTTTGAAAACGATCCGCCTGAGATATTTCAGAAACCAAAAGGAAATTAAAAATTTCCGAAAACAGATCCACTTATCAACTAGTGTGACAGTTTGTTAGACAAAACGTCAACGGCTTGCTTTCTATTGTTTTTCCACGCCTACCTGATTAAAATTAGGTTTCGATAGCGCTTACCGTTCTCCTGAAGTGGCAATGATAAACTTTCTCATAACATGTATGAGAAAATAAAAAACGTGGGCAAGTGACACATCACCATAATCCTTATAAGATAAGCTTTCATTTGAGATACCACGCGATGGGTCATTCCATTTAAAATTTTTGGGGAGGTATTCGTGGGGGCGCAGGAGTTAACGTCAAAAGTGTGAATCATAGGTCAAACCGTTTCCCCCTTGACATATAAGTGGACTCGTTTTCGGAAATTTTTAATTTCCTTTTGGTTTCTGAAATATCTCAGGTGGATCGTTTTCAAAAAGTCACCCTGTATACATTATAGCAATACTATATTTAAAAAGTAAGAAGCGAAACAACACTGACTTCTTAATGGCATTATTTTAAAAGGCTCATCAGATTATGTCTGCAGTACTATTTCAGGCTTGAATTACAGCCAGCAGAACTTCTTTCGTTAAGAAGGCGTCTATAGCTAAATTTAAAAAAATGGAACTGCTTTCTCTGAATATATTTTGCAACTAAATCCACATGAACTGTTACACACAAGTTTATTTTAGAAACTCCGTGTTGTATACTTTTTGCTTCTAGATGAATACTGCTACTCACGACTGAACACATCTCCTTTGTATCGCCGGTCTGGTGGAAATTGATTCGAGAACGCGGCATCTTCGTGTTAGCATTGATCGATTCCGTGCTCTTATTGTATTCTTTTCACTGCGTAGTTTAGCTTTATTGTGCATAGAAGGAAAGGAGAGACGTAATCATGATGTTAGTTAAATACCGATTAAACAAATTTTCAAATGCTCACATATCACAGTTCGGTGAAAATCTGTTTCAAATATGTATGCTGAACAATATATTGTACCGCTGAATGCTCTAATACGCAATAGCACTAGAATAAACTAATGATAATTTTGTAACACTTCGATATAACCAGAATAGCAAGTTGTGAATACCCCAAACAGTCCCGTAATCAATAGCGTTCATCGGACAAGCTGAGGTACTCCGAAGAAGGGAGCGAGTTAACACTAAAATGAGCAAAACCAAATGCGGGCGCTACTAAAGTGATTGTTCAGTAACTCGCCAGTCTAAATTGTAATATTCTCCGGTGATATGGTAATCGCAACTTACGTTGAAGGGAGACATATCAAAATTAAATTTATCAGACGCAGGCTATTTGATAAGCTATAACCTGTCATAGAAAGGAAGAAGTGAAAATAGTTAGTTAGAGTATAAGGTTGTAGTTTAACTGTTGAATCCAGCGTCGATCAAGGAAAAAGAAAAGAAAAGCGTTCCATGCCAAAATCCGCGAAAGTAGAAAATTCTAGAACGTCTATAAAAACTAGAGAAAGCCCTATAACCAAAAAGATGCAATTAGCGTATAGATGCCTTTGGGGAAAACTACTCACTTTAGGTGTATGTCAAACGGGTCAGTGTTCCAATCTCCAGAGAAGATGCTGATTTACTAAATTTATTTCGAATGGAATTAAAATTTGTAGAGCCAAATTTCCAACTGATGCTGTCATCATTTAAATCCACTTATATGGTGCTTCTCCCAGATTCCATTTGCTTATTCTAACTATAAAAATTAGGAAAAATAACAAAGACACAGCAATCAACAAATCACAAATCCCCCTTAGGACCAGATTCGAAGTCTTGAAGATTGGTTTTTAACAATTTGGCCGGAAGTTATTCAATTCAAAGGCAAAACCAAACTGATAAGATGTTTTTCCACTACACTGGGGCGAAATATTACAGGAAAATCTGGTCGTAGAAGGAAGTTTATAAGTGACCGCGCTAGCATTCACGGTGGCAATACGTTAAGCTCGCGAGATAGATCAGGTAATACGCCAAAACCCAATAGAACACATCTGATCAATCAAGACTGCACGGGATATCACGTGCAGATTTGACTAAATACGCTACATTAGCTGGAATGAACTGTCAAATAGTGTCACTTCTGGGGTTCAAAAGGCACCGCCTATTGTTTGATAAATAAACCAAAACTTAATAATAAACACGCAGACAAGTATGCAAACTACAAGAGCGAATTCAAAGAAATAACACTTCTAGTGGGGTCTAACAAAATTAGGAGACATCACATTGCTTGTAAAGGGGAGAATGCCAGAAATCTTAAACGAAACGCATGACTGCATCTAAAACCTAAAGTTACTATGGCAGCTAAAATCACTTACATTTTTAAATTCGCATAGCCATTAAGTAGCATTAGAGGACACTAAAGTGAGGATCGCTAGACCTAACATTAGTAAATAACTCCAAAAATGTCAAAGTTACTCTAACAACATTGAAACTATTTTTTTTAAATTACTGCCTTAAACATGCAGCATATTTTGAAGAAGTTGGCCATGTCTCAGTTGCTGCAAAACTTATAAAGCAAGTGGACAAGTTCTCATCAAATCAATTAACACAAAGTGTTGTTCAAATAGATGTCCACATAAGTTTGTAAAAACTTTCAGAATTGACTTGGTAAATTAGAACAGATTTGCTAATTTGAGAGATGTAAGAGAATCATTCAACGTTTTATCAACGTGAATAAGAAAAAGTAATTTGACGGGACTCAAAATGCTTGGTTTTTCAATTTAGTCACTTTATAACTTGTATATCAAAAATCAGGACTGGAACTGTTAAACCATTCCGAAACACTCAATTCAATGCTACTTGAAAATATTTTCCCATGAAGTTCTTTTAAATTGAAACCCGTTAGAGGGTGTGAATTTTTCGAAAGCGCAATTCTACACCACAGTTTGAAATTTTCTTGCTATAAAGATAGGTAACTTCCATTCGCACGTTTATTTTGCAGCAGAAGAAATACTTTTTTTAAAATGGTGGCATATGTTTCAACCGTTATTGTACATCTTCTTGGAATGAATTTCAGCAGTGGTAGTTTTTCACAATATGACGTCATGTCATATCTCAAAATTTCGGCCGGTCGCGTAGGTAACCTACATTAGGCACTTTTTGATTTTTGAAAACGATTATTTCTGGTTATTTACTTTATATACTCCATTCTGAGCCTCCAATGAAGATCAAAAGGAGTCTGAGTAGGATCACGGGAAGATTTTGTTAACAAGGAAAGAGTTAAAAAATATATAAAGTCAAACAGATTATAGATGGGGGAATTATACCAATTTGTGCAATGGTTACTTAATGCAACGCTTAGTGTGCGACAATGACTGTGCGAACGAAGCTGAACTTAGACATTTTGTGACTGACAGTAGATAATAGACTTCATTCCCGTCTTATATTCACCGCTACAACAAATGCCAATTCATTTATCATCTTCATTGGAGCTTAGTGTTTAGTGACGCGGGCCGAGCTGCTTCTATGAATCCCGTACAGTATTATTTATTGTAACCGATCTAGTTGTTCATGCTCGTTGATCTTCAATATTTACTGATACATTTTTAGAATTGTGACCTATAACTGTGAAGAAATAATTTTTGTATTTGGATAACTTGCTATTATCGATGAAGCTGAGACTTAAGCTTTAATAAAGTGTCATTAAAAGAAAATGCTTTGCTCGAAGGAGAAAGGTACATGAAAATATGGTAAGTGTGATGGGTGCTTAAGTTAGAACAAAATAGTCTATCGAATTTAAGTGTGTGAAAAAGTTGACGACAAATCGTAAGTTTCTGCAATACGACAACGCTCCGCCCCATAAAAGTGATCTTGCTGAATGCAACTGAGGATGCTGCATTTACAATACTAGACCATCTTGTCTATTTTTTTAAATTAGCACGATGCGATTTCTTTCTGTCCCTAAATTAGAGAATCACCAAAACATTTGAGGACGATGGATTGATAAACGACGTGGAAGAATTAAAATGGAGGAACCAAATAATGCTATAAGGAAATTAAAAGTATGGAAAGCAGCAGAGGTAGACTAAATAGTGCTGGAAATGATAAAATGGGTGGGAGAAGCTGGAAAAAATACTTTCTGGAAATGAACAATGCAATAGTGACTCATAAACGTACCGGAGAGAGGAAGTTACTGAAGAATTCTACGTTTCGCCCACTTTCGTAAGGTGCAAACGTGTAAACCACGCCAGAGGCAAAACGCTTCTAACGATCGGAAGGAGAAAGACGAGAATTTATAGGCAAGTGCCGTCGCGGTTCCGTGACGGTGGACGGGGCTTAGAATTAGCACTTTTTTCTAAAACAAAACATTAAAACAATATTCAAACCCCCGAGCAAAATCTCACCTAAAGATAAATTAAACACTATGTCATCTAAAAGTGTTTATAAAGTCCCTTGCTTTTGTAATGCTGTATACATTGGTGAAACACGACGTTCACTGAAAACTCGCATCTTTGAGCACCAGCGCTGTCTCAAGTCGGGTCTAGTTTCATCATCAGCCATCGCCGAACACCAACGCGATAACGGCCATAAAACTTCCATTATCTGCAAATTCCCATTCTTCTTTAACAGAAATATTCGTGAAGCCATTGAGATTTACAAATACCCTAATAATCTCAATCGGGACGAACGCTTTCCTCTTCCTTCTATGTGGAAAGTGCTAATTTCTAAACTCCGCTCACCGTCACTCAACAGCGACGGCACTTGCCTATAAATTTTCGTCTTTCTCCTTCCGATCGTTAGAAAAGTTTCGCCTCTGGCTGGGTTTACACGTTCAGGTACCGTGGTCTTCTATCCCTTCCCTTCCAAAAAAGTTTTGCCTCTGGCGTGGTTGACACGTTGAGTTATCGTACTCTCCTGCTTTCCTCCTGATTAAGCCCCTTGCGAAAGTGGGCGAAACGTTGAATTCTTCGACCTCAATAATGACATGGTCCAATCCCGGAAGTCGTTTGTTACTTAATGACAATGGCTTTGAAATCCTCCGAAAAAATTAGGTTGCTAATTTATAAAGAAGGAGATTACAGAAATTATACAGGTATTTTGCTCCCCAGGATTATCAGTAAGGTTTACACCAGAATTCTAGAAAATTACTTTGGAAGAAAACGGAATACCAACTCATGGTAAACAGCAGCATGGAAGATCTAATGTTTGCATTGGGGCCGTTCGTAGAAAAGACGATTAGGTACAACAAAAGATTTATAAATATGGAAAAGGCGTTCGACAAGGCGCTACGATAGAAAGTATTGAAAAATCTCAAAGAGAGAATATATTGCTTGGAAGAAGGCACTCGATTACAGATATCTCTGAGACAAAAACTGAATTAAAACAAGGTTGCATTTTTAAGTTCTTTAGTATTTATTTTTCTATAAAAGTCTTTGTAATGATATTACTAAATGAATACATATAGCCAGGGAACGTATGAGGAACGTATTTATCGACAAGGAAAAAGGGAAACGTTTCGATGCCTTCATCTGTCAAAAAGGTAGCTCCAAAGTTGACATAACCAGAACAATGAAGGACATTTCGGAAGAACTAGTAGTTCAAACCAGAAAAAACGCCAATATCTTCAAAACTGAATTTACACAAGTATTTACGATGACGCTCTTCTGCACATAGATGAGTTATCGACAGTAGAAACGCTGACGGATATAATCTTTAATTATGTGGAAACATTCTCTATATTAATAAGCCTTAACCCAAATTATCAACTAGACCAGATGGGAATCCAACATTACTTCTGAAAGTATGTGCCAGACAGCTTGCTCCGAGGTTGAACAATACATTCCAAGAAGCCTCGAGAACTGGAACTTTACCAAACGAATGAGAGACTATAACAGTACGAGTACCAATCTATAAAAAGGCGACAAATTACAACCAAGGAATTCTAGACCTGTCAGCTTAACTAGCACGGTCTGTAAAATTATGAAAAGGACTGTAGCAAAGAGAACCAGGTACTTTACACTGAGGAACAACATTGTCCTTAACGAATGGACAGCCAGTACAGACAAGAGTGTTCCTAGTGATTTAATTTATCTAAACTTTGCAAAAGATTTTGATTGAGTTCCGACTAGTAGATTAATTCACATCTCAGAGGTAAGTTAGTAACCCGATTAAAATATTTTCTTAAAGGGAAAACTCTTCAACTCCGAATTGGCCAAACACTGTGTGATCTACCACCGGTTGTAAGTGGTGTAGTGCAGAGATATGTCTTAGAACCTCTCCTTTTTATTCTGTACACAAGTGATCTGACTAGAGATATCAAATCAATAATCTCTATGTATGCATATTACACAAAACTATATCCCAGCCTACTTAACGAATACCATCTACTACAACTAAAACTTGGAAAAATATATTCTGGGTCAACAGAATGGACACTTCCTTTAAACCAAGTAAAATGTACAGTCCATATTGGTAAGAAGAATTCGAAATTATCATACTTTCAAGGTGGGAATGAAATGATCAAGCCAAATAACTCCCAAGAATGGGAAACCCTTCAAATTTATGTATAGGACCTATGTTCTTCCAATATTGGAACATTTTGGAACTTCAATTACAACCAATGCTCAATGTTTAAAAATTTGATTAATAAATGTTGTGTACTTAATTAACCGTTTTATTTAGTCACTTTTAACAACATATCGGCTAAAAAAGCTGTCCATAGAGCATAGTTCTTTTCAATCTGAATTTGACTATCTGAAAATTAGTTAATCTCGTAACATTATTATGGTTTTCTACTGCATCTGTATTCATCCAACGGTAGTTAAAAATACTGGCATGCTGCCGATCAGTCACGTTTAAATGCGCTAATCGCATTTCATTAAAGCTACGGATTGAAGGCGAAGATTTTCGTGTGGGTGCTAATGGAAAAACGCCTATTCGTGTAAACGTCAGGAATAGTTCCAACCTTATCACCGACTAGTATCAGTTGGAAGGGGCATCAGCAAACGGAATCTACTGTAATAGTTAAGAAGGAATGCGATCTAAATTAGACTACCGGCTATTAATAACTAGTTCATTTCTATTTTGTCTGTTTGCATAGTCGAAGATGCCGGAACAGCTGTTTGTAGTGTTAAATGCAGTTTGGAATGATTTACTGACGTCGTTCGGAAGGATGATTAAATCACCATTAACGGTGTAGCCGTTTTAAGCCGGGAAACCGGAAGGCGTACTACTAAAATTAACTTTCCGAGGGCAAATGGAGTATTCTGAAGTGTGATATCATGGGTTCTGTTCCTGGTTGATTTAATGCGAATTTGTAGCTTTTAAAAATATATACCTACGGCAGCCAACGGAATACAGTTCCAAAGACAATGAAGTTAACGGTGGTTATTTTTACTCGTTTAAAACCTCAATGAGTACGAAACATCAGCTCTATAAAACTCCAAATTTCTTTCAATGTTTTATCTCTTGTTAAACGATCTCTCGTCTTCAATTCATTCATTCTACCCTCACTTCTAGGCCTTCATAGGTATATTAAAATATGTACATGTACATATACCGTGTGTCCACAGGAGTACGCACCATAGAGATAAGATAATGCTAATAGAATATAAATATCAACCAGTGCTGTGACCACCGTCCCTTTTCTTGTACCATTTATAACAATATTGTTTCATACAGTGGCGAGTCAGAAGCCAGAAAACAACGTTTTAGCGTGCCGGCGATCACAGCATTAGCCGATCTTTCTATTCTATTTGGTTATCCCTATGGTGCGTCTTCCTGTGGACACACGGTATATGTAAGTAACCGACTTTATTTAACTGATTAAATTTATACTCTTACAATTTTTAATTTTGCTTGTACAGCGACAAAAAACTAAATGGTGCATACATACACGAGTATTTCAATACTTGTTAATAATCCTAAACAAAATAATAACATCGTCAACTTGATGATCATCCTTGCTGATTACAGCCTGCAACAAACCTGAAAAGTGCATACGGCTAGCTTCAGAGGGACATGGGCGGTATTTCGGTATAAAAGTCAGTTCGGTAAAGACGTAGATTGTGATTATTATTGTTTTTAGGCGTCACTGAGTGGTTTATTCTAGCCTGAAGATGTTTTCGGAACTCCCAGCTTAAAAAAACGTTAGGAACGTGGCTATTTGTTGTTGCTCATATCACCTGTAAACGCGTCAGCCTTGTTGCCTTGTAATGAAAAATAAACACAATAAGAATTGGTACATTATATTGAAATACAAGTAAGAGAAACAACAAGTAGCCGAAGCTGATCTGTTACCAAGATATTGCTATGTGGCAAAATTTTCTACAGGTGACGTCACGGTATTACATTCTGTGGTAAGCTAATTTTACTAGACTGGCCGCAATCCAGCCGACATGTGAAAATTGCGTTTAGCCTTCCCAGAAGGGGGAAACTTAAACTTGTCGTCGTTAGGAAAACAGTTACCAAGAATACTTACGTAACCCGCATAAATGTCAATTACAAAGAAAAAGAGGTGTAACTATTGTATGTACGAGGAAGGATGATATATATGCGAGAATTATATCTACAGTACTGCAGCAACTTAACGATACCAAATCTGCAGGTATAGCGATATTCACCAGATTGAAACGGCAACCTCATTTGGTGATCATGTTTGGAGCTCTACCTTCGGGAAGGTAACCTGGGGGCTGATAACATGCTAGCCCACAGAGTTCAGGGTTCAATCTGGAGGGAAGGGGGTCTCCGGATCTTGGAAAGCCCTAGGGTTGATGAAAGAAATCAGGATACCAGAAAAATTCGAGCGATGAAGCGCTCTTTTGATCCGGTAAAAACCGATGGAGTGCTAGACGCTAAAGAAAGTCTAAAGACGCCGGTCCCTACCAACCGTCTAAGAGTAGCGGCGTGCGCTTGAAAGTATATGCGGGAGAAGATATGAATATAACAACCTAATTAATGAATATTAGTACATTAAATACGGATAATGAAAATAGAGTATGGCATAATTGATGTTAAACATTAGCTGATGAATGTTGAATATTCAAGGGTAATACCACAAGCAGTGGATATATTTTTGACAAATATTTTGTCGTTTCCATGTAAATTATTGCGTTTAAATTTCACGATACAAAATCACATCAAAAATGTCACGAGCCGAAGGCGAGTGACATTTATATGTGATTTTGTTGAGTGAAATTTGCAATAATTTCTATGGAAATGGCAAAATATTTAAAAAAATATATATCCACTTCGAGTGGTATTTGGGACGACTATTTAACAATATTAATACATAACGATTAACTTTATTGAAAAATAATCCAACAATTAATATAACTATTCATTCTCAATTAAATTCAGCGGAATACTTCCAAAACACAGCATTTTAAAATTTTTAAAACAAGCCACACCGTTTGTTGGGGTTTAGTGTTACGTAACCTAGCGATATCACTAAGGACAGAACATCGTTGCTAAGCGATACTTCGCAACAAGGTTATTTATTTTTTGAGTAAGTACATTGTTTTGTGAATATTTTGCATGGTGCCCAATATTCAGTGATATACTGCTGTTATTGGTTGAAAAAAGCAAATGTCTGCAATGTGATTGGCTTATATGTTATAGTGTTGAATAGTCAATACTAGATCTATTAAAAATTGAAGATACCATGTTAGATAGAGAATATAATTCATGTATCACGTGACGCTATTTCATCCAATGAGGTGCATGCAAATGCCTAGTTACACATTATCACAGCGATAGTAATTTATTTTCGTAATTGTTTTTAGGGGTGATCATAAATGGTTGTGATTTTTTTCTTAGATTGGCACTGTTAATGTTGGTTACCCTGCTGTCAATTTTAAGTCTGTGTCAAATTCGACGTTAGCAGGTTAGGTTTTGTGCCAGTTTGTGTCAAAACTGACGGAAAATCTAACCTGCTAACCTCGAATTTGACATAGACTTAAAATTGTCAGCAGGGTAACCAACATTAACTGTGCCAACCTAAGAACAAAAAGTAAATATTTGATATTTTGCATTTCATTCAATATATTCTCTTTCCAAATATAATTCGTGTAATGATTAATGATCGATGATTTTTTACTTGTTAAAACCGAAACAACAAATTTAACTCGTGCTACGCACTCGTTAAATTTAGGTTCCGGTTTTAACTCGGAAAAAATCATCGATAATAATCATTCCACTTGTTATATTACAACTGATAATACAATTCATTAATCACGTGACTCTTTTCAAACTAATTGGAAGCATAAAAACCCTTGGATACATGTATACCACAGCGGTGATACAAAACAAAAATTCGTATCACCTTATTGTGGTTGGCAGGTTAGGTTTTGCGTCAGTTTGTGTCAAAACTGATTAGCAGGTTAGGTTTTAAGTCAGTTTTGACACAAGCTGACCCAAAACCTAACATGCTAACCTCGAATTTGACATAGACTTACAGTGCCACTAACGTAATTCATTGTATTCTCTCACTAAATACAACTCGCGGTATGATTAGTAATCGGTGATATTTCTCATTGAAACCGAAGGAGCAAATTCAACTCGTCCTTTGGACTCGTTCAATTCCCACCTCGGTTTCAATTCGAAAATATCACCGATGATAATCATACCACTTGTCGTATTATGGCTGTTAATATTCGTTATTGGGTATTGAAGATTAAATATTTAAAATTGTATATTAACTTGCTTTTATAATGTACTACAGAATGTTGAACAGTAAATATTAATTTTTAAAATTAAAATATCCACTTTTGAGTGTCGAATATGTAGTATGATGTATTAGAAATTGAATAATCAGAATAGAATCTACATCGAATATACTTTAATATTACATAGAGGGTAGTTAGTACAGAAATATTAATAATAGGAAGGCAACATAAATAATGTCACAAAACGAATGAACTAGAATAAACTAATGATAATCTTGTAACACTTCAATATAAGCCGGATAGCAAGCTATGAATACCCAAAACAGTACCGTAACCGTACCGGGCTAGCTGAACTACTCTGAAAGAGTGGGTAGACTAACACTAAATTGCTCAAAACCAAATGTGGTTTATAATACAACTTGCATTGAAGGGAGATATCAAATTTACATTTATCAAACGCAAGTTTTTTGATAAGCTATAACCTGTTATAGAAATGAGAAGACATAGTACAACGCAATTAAGGTAATATGTATTTCCGTTACATGCAGCCAAATAACATGAGGGCGTAGTTCCTCGTAACGAAATAAAATATTTTTAAATATGTTCTCAAGACAAGGTACGTAAGTAACTGAGCTGAACTCAATATCAACCCTCGGCGTGTACACGAGATGTTTACAGCATAACATATGTAATTTTTAATTTCTACTGTAAGTTTAACGCACAAATAAACACAGTGCAAGGTACGTAGGAAATACGCAGATAAACCATTAATGTATTAATATATGAATAAATGGCAAATCAGGCATACAAATGAAAATTTCGATATCGTCAGTTCATAAACTTATTCACACCAATACATTTGAATTGCGACAAAATAGTTGGAGTAAAAGGCTGTAGCTTATCTATTGAATCTAGCGTCGATCAAGGAATCTGATGTGGCTTCAATCTCGCATAGGTGCTAAATAGGACGGTATCAACGTAGGCAAATCGTACGGACTAGGAAAGTGATGTCAACCAAAGAGAGGGCCCTTCAGGTGTAAATACAAAAATACGAGAACTATGGAAAGCCCTGCAACAATAAGACACCATTAACTCACTTCAGGTGTAAAACGGCTCCAGTCTCCAGATGTGCTGACTTATCGAAAACCACCCAAAATGCATAAAGACAAATTGCCAACATAGGGTTTCACGGCATGACTTACCAAAACTGCTATCGCTATATAAATCCACCGACATGGTGTGTTTCCCAGATTTTACAACTAAGAATCGGGGAAAATAAAGGAACGCCGCAACCACCAAATCTCCAAAATACCTAGTAAAGTCAAGACGCAAGTCTCTGAAAATTTCAGACAAAAAAATAAAATAAGCTGATTTACAACCACAGTGGGGCAAAATATTACTAAAAAATTTGGCCGTATAAGGAAGTTTCTAAGTGACCGTGCTAGGACGTGAAATAGTGTAGACGATACACAAAAATTCAATAGAAAACTAAAGCTAAGGCAGTATCATACATCACGTACAGATACGACCAGGTAAGGTAAATAATGTAATAACGATCATTACCTTGCAAATAAATATACACAAGCGGAGCAAGAGGCGCTGTCCCTTTATAATCTGTGGTAGGCTTCCAAACTTGATAAATACACAAAAAAAATCAACAGCATTAACCTCCAAAACGTCAAAAGATACACTTAATTTTATAGGTAAATTTTGAGCTACCAGAGCTGATTAAACGAAATAACACTTTCCGAGGGGCTTAACAAAATTAGGAGAGACCGAGTAACTCGAGGAAGGCGAATGCCAGAAATCAAAATCACACATACAACTACAACCCAACGTTAACGGTGGCAGACACAATCGCCTCTATCTTTTTATATTTAGCAATTAAGTAGCTCTTAGGGAGAATTACAGGCGAGGTAAATCATTAGGGCTAACGTTAGTCAAAATGCATGTAACATATTCAATAGAGAATGTTAAATTAATGAATATTGCAGAATTTTAATATAACATGTTGAATATAAATATTGTATATTCAATATGAAACATCTTATACTCAACATCAAATACTGAATAGTCAGTAGTAAAAATTGGATTGGGTATTAAAAACACAAATATAATATTTATAACTTGAAACTGCATATTACATTTTCTATTTAAAATATTCTCTGTTGAACATTAAGTATTGAACGTTGAGTGCAGGATTTTAATATTACATGTTGATTTTTTTATTGTAACTAATGAACATTAAAGTTAATCTACTTGAGTAGCAATTTTTCTTTGACCTTATTTTACGTATAGATATTACAATTACACCGAGTATATCCTACGGCATTAAATTATTTTTTAACTAGCTATAGCCCGCGGCGCATGCCGCATTTAAAACTTCGCGCGTTAGTTTGAGATGCGTGCAGATCTTCCTGGCACTAATGCCACCCGAACTGACATCGGGCGGTGACCTCGAAAAATCGATTTCTAACCTTAAACACTGCGTTTGGGCTCATTCAGCAAGGCAAATAATTATTAAATGAAATGTACTTGTGTTCGTAGTTTTAAAAACACAACCAATAGGTACAATAAGTAATCGTTTTCTGTGATAATATCCATATTAAAAGTAATGGGAAGTTTGATTACAACAACTGGAAAATACTAACGGTCGAATGCAATCATGGTACTTTTGCCCGTTTAACACGGTATGTAGTGTTGTGCTTTATTATACAGATATGATCGTTTTTTTGTTTTTTCCATACACTGCTTTTGTATTATCACTTCACACTGACATTTTACACAATTATTTTATGCTAACTAGAAAGATTTAATGTTCTTCAGTCTTCCTTACAGTTCCGGGTTATTGAGGAGAGTTTCATCGTTGCTAGGGTCATGCAGTCTGGGTACAACACATATCTTGATCTACAGTTGACGACATTTTCATGTCTTTGTGTATATCACTGTTTCTAATGCACCAAGGAGCATCAGCAATATTTCAGATGACTTTATTATGGTATTTTAGTGATATTGTTTTTTCTGCCACAATCTCATAATTGGTAACCATATAAGTCTACACAAGTTTGACGTTTAGGCTACCACCTGTAACTGGCTGGTGAAGTCTATTTGCTGATTCTTCTATATCTTTATCTGCAGATAGTATTGCTGTATCACCTGCAAATGTCGCAATTTTATTAGTGAAATATCATCATCATCGTTTGCCAATGTCACTTTATTTGGATGTATGCCTCTCCCAATGAATACCATTTCTGTCTATCCCTTACCTCCTGCCTAAATTCGTAGCCCACTGCTTTCCCATCGTCCGTTTATCTCGTGGGAGGGTGGCACCCTTTATATCGTTCTCCTAATCGAGGTCTCCGTTGTATCATCATTTCACCTGTCATCCTTCATTTTTCCGCTAGATCTTCCACTTTAGTTGTTTCTCTTAGCCATGCGTTTGTCCTATCTTTCATATTCCCCCCACCGATCTGCTCAATGCTCTTGGAGTCGTCAGGGTCCATGTTTCAGCCGCTTATGTGACGGCTGGCAAATATTTTAAGTTTGGCTTTTAATTTCTGATCTATTTTGATTTCTCTCCATTTAATAAATACTAGTCTCCTCTTCTATGGTTGTGGAATGTCAGCAGTTCACAAAAGAAACAGTACATGTTCTAACAGGCTACCTTGTGGTACTCCTGATTTGATTTTGTTTTGTTCATTTTCTTGTATTACCCTAATTGGCCTGTTTTCGTTGTAGGATTTCAGAATGTTGACGAATTGTTTAAACAATGGTCGAATGTTTATCTTGGAAACAGAACTGATGTATTGGGATCAGTTCTTTTCTTTTTATTATCGCTGTGATCTAGTTCAGAGACATTTTTCCAATATATATATGATACTATTGGTAAGAGCTACATCGTCCTACACAATGAAACGGATCAACGAGTGCTATTGCAGACGCAATGGTCATGAGTGATACCGATAATGTTTGCAAACATCTCCAATAAAGATTTTTATTTTTTCCAAATAGTCACCTTAGTAAATACTAGTACAATGAAATGCAAAGTTTGGCGTTTTTATTGGTCCACTGTTTAGAGGTGGGAGGTGAACTGAATAGTCAATAGAATAGCTAACATCGATATTGAATATGCAATGTGGAGTATCTAATATACATTGACTGTTGTGTAATTCTTATTAAAGATAGTGCTAAGGTGAACGGATATAAATCGCTTGGTCTTTGAAACATGAAAACTGCAAGCATTTTTTTACTGAAAAAGAAGAGTTTAATGTTGAATGAGTTGAACAGTGCACCAATACAAATTGACGGTAAATATCTAAATGTTCTGCAAGGGGTAGTTTCTCGCATTTTTTACAGTACTCGTACAACAAATGATCTTGCTATAACTTTAAAGTTTGGCAGGCGCCTATGGCGCACTCATTGTCAAATGTTTCTACTCAACTATTTTGTTCTAGTACTTTTAGTTGATGTATTTTGTGTTCAAGCTTTTCTTATAATACTTAAATTCTTGTGTAAATACCATCCCCATTAAAAACGTTTTAAGGTCATACATGAGGAAGTTCCGCGGTAATTTAGAAACCGATTTAGCAGCTGCTCAAAATAGCTTAACACATTTTTTAACATCCTCTTCCTTAGGACAATCCTACACAAGAATAAACTCGCAAGCGGGATAGAGAAATTGTACCTTGTGCCGTTGAGATTTTTATATCGCTAAAAATATTCCGTAGCCTTAACAGTGACATTAGCTTGTCATCGCAGTTTCATCATTTATCTAACAAATATGTAATTAGTCAGAAGTAGCAAATCTGGGTGGTGTAAAATTGGCTTTCTGGATTACATTTGTGAATAATTTTTTAGTCACCTCCAGAAAGCGAAATATTACAAGATTTCGGTTTTCTACTCAGTGCCTGTGATATAAATACAATACAAACTGTAGTTTCACACCTCAAAATAAACAAGAATTTAGACAACTTATTTATTTCCTCATGTATTTTGGAACCGTTCGCCGTGCAATTAAAGCAGCCGTAGTATAGCAACCTTTCCATTAAAATAATTGTATAAAATATAAATTCAGTTTTTTTTTAAAATAACCCTTCTCTACAGCTAGTATGAGGTCTGCGACAAATTTATAAGCCGTTGAGTTTAAAAATAGTTCTATATTTGAAGGGTATGTTGCGTTACTTTAGATTTTTTTCGGAAGTGGTTTATTACACGCAAGGTTTCCTTGGTGGTTTTACGAGCATAACTTGCATCGTGAAACTCGGCCTGATTATTTTTAGAGTAATGCCGCAAATAGCTTGTAGTTCAAAACGACAACACGGAAAAGCGCCACGATTTGTACAGGTACCTGTTTTCATGCTCTTTCGTTTTGTAAAAACGCGGCATTTGGTCCATAAATTCGGCAGTTTGCTGTACTAAGTATTCCCCAACTGAAACTGGACAAAATGAAAGTAAACATTCAATATTACAAATGGAGGGTGTTCCAATTCAAACTAAATGGAGATAAGATAATGTAATGCAATTTACAACGTAAGTTAATAAGTTTTAAAGCATATTTCTTATCTATCTTTATACATCGAATATTATTTGATTACACCCGTCACTGGTTCCGTCTCCTCCGAATCTTTCCTTTCCACATTTTAGTTTCAAATCAAAATGGAATTAATAGGGAAGAAATGATGCAAGAATAAACAAGATGAGCACTTGAGTAGGTGCAAGCTCCTTATCAATACTTTGGAAAAATGTTGAAATGGAGTGGTTTTTGCCTTGCGGTCTTTGGGACAGGGCAAGGGAGATGGGAACTAATTATTCTAAAGCATAGACGGTGAAAATCGGTTTAAAATCGAGTCAGCGATTTATCAATACCCCTCGTTAGCGGAGAGTGCGCATGGCCAGAGAGCGCCGATAATGTGGAATTTCATATTTCAAGGTGAGAAAGGATAGAAATTTGCATACGCATCTTTCGATAACGTTTTAAAAAAATATTGCCCGTAGCGAGAGGCGACAAGGCTGCTGATCATCAAAGGCTTTTCAGTTATGTGCGTTAATACGAGCCCTAACCACTATATATTCGGCCATTTCAATAACTTTATTTCCTTCACGTAAAAACAGAGTTTTATGATTGAAGAAAAAGCAATTAAGGTACAACATTTTCTTCTCGTTAAAACATGATAAGAGATCTTCGAAATCCTTAATCCTTAATCCGCGAATGCGGTGCCTTAATTGTTCTCCGTCCACTCATAAAATCCTGTTTTATGTTAGTAGAGCAAAATTATTGAAATGGCCGAATATATAGTGGTTAGGGCTCGTATTTCGTACAAACTGGGGCAGAAATCATCCTGATGGGTTATGGCGTTCTTGAGATATAATGTTTACATCCATCACTAAACTTCACTTTCCGACTAGCTCTTAACGCCAAAGCAGTTGCTGTCTCTACAAAAGTTAGGCAGTTTTATAAGGCCTTTCATATAATTTTGGTTTGGTCGAAAATGATTAAGCGGCTGCGCAAAAAGTGCAAATTAATAAAAATGGTCGAACCCGAAATTAATACTTCGGCAGATTGCGCCGAAGTAAAACATTAGATTAAAATAGTCGAACAAACCATGGATTCTGAAAAGAAAAAAGCGCAGAGATGTGTAGAACAAAAGCCAAAATGTACTGAAAAACTGAAAAGAATTTAAAATAATTTTATTAATAAAATAAACAAGCATAAAAATATTGTGAAAATGAATATGAAAACTAGTTGAAGAATTGCAAGAAATTGCGGTCACAATATTTCGAAGAATGGTTAAATTAAAGCAAAAACACAGTTAATAGAATAATGTATATGGGAGACAGAGAACAAGCATATAATAAGAGCACTGACTATGAAGCGAGTTACAGCATATTTTTGATATTTCTTTATTATAATAACTTCAACGCACTTGTTACATCTTTTGATTAATAACTTCCTTTAAAAATATTTTTTTGGTTTATCCCCAAAACGTCGCTTTCAAGGGGCTTTTTTTATCCGAATAGGTTATAATCGCAGGGGGCCATATTTGGACTATAAAGAGAATGATCGATTTGTTGGAAGCCAAAATCAAGATGGCGACTTATGCAACACCAGTAGAATGAACGGGGGCGTTATCGTGCAGAAAACACACGCCTCTGCTTAGCTACCCCAGTTGCATTTCCCGAATGTGGTCTCGAAATATACAAAACAATGCTGCATAATATGTTTGATTGTCTGTGGTATTAATTAAGTAACAAACGACTTCCGGAGTTGGACCGTGTCATTATTGAGGTCGAAGAACTCAACGTTTCGCCCACTTGCGTAAGGGGCTACATCAGGAAGAAAAGCAAAAGAGCACGGTAACTGAACGTGCAAACCACGCCAGAGCAGAGGCGAAATTCTTTTGCAAGAGAAGGGATAGAAGAGCACGGTAACTCAACGTGTAAACCACGCCAGAGGCGAAACTCTTCTAACGATCGGAAGGAGAGAGATGAGAATTTATAGGTAAATGCCGTCGCGGTTCAGCAAGTGCCGTTGCGGTTCAGTGGAGGTGGGCGGAGCTAAGGAATTAGCACTTTTCACATAGAAAGAAGGGGAAAGCCTTGGTTCTGATTGAGATTGTTAGCGTGTTTGTAAATCTCAATGGCTTCGCGAATCTTTCTGCTAAAGAAGAATGGAGATTTGCAGATAATGGAAGTTTCATAAAAAAGGGTGGTGTTAATTTCCTTAAAGTATATCAGAAGGATTCCCCTACAGCCCCAAAAGATTGTGGTCATTACATTTTTTTGTCGATTGGTAAACTCTGAATTTTCTTGAGAGTGCGTTGTTCTTACGTCGCCATTTCATCGATTCCCTTTTCTATAAATCATCAGCCTTTTTCGATAAATCATCATAGTACAGGATTATAGTTTCATATCCTGTTACAGTGGTTTTCAATATAGCCTTTAGGTCTGGTTCACAGAGCTCTAGAAAGGATCGTGCACATTCAACCCGACGTAGGCTCTAAACATCCAAAAGATGTTTACGTGTTCAAGATACTTTCAATTGAAAACTATTTGACGTAATACTCCACTTTCTTTTCCAAAGTCTACTAGCACATGTACTACCTATATAAAGCCAAAAATTTATCGTGCTGGAAAATCTCGATCTGTGCCAGGTCGGGTAGTTCTCGCTATCCTGGTACCAATATAACGTAGTTTTAGAGTTTAGAAAAACCACAGCTGCCAATCAGCAAATACTTAAAATGAAGTAAAAATTTGCAACAGGCAATTAGATAAATATGGTCATGCTTACAATATTTACAGACTAGAAAAGTTGCAAAAACTAGTGATTAACGAGAAAAGAAAAACGTTAGAAGACGTATAGTAAACGACGTGATAAGTAACACTGAGAAGCAGTGAGTGGTAAAAATAGTAATTTTCAAGGAGCTGAAACTTGAAATACCTACGTGTCATACTATCAAATAAAACTAAGAACGTAAAGGAAAACTAGGAAAAATTAAACAAAGAAATACGAACGTACAAATCTGCCAGACTGTTATCAAGTTACTGGTACAGGGATTTTCCTAAATGTGATGTGACGGCCATTACTCTAAAAAATAAATTTGACAGACTGGCTGCAAACCGTCCAACGTGCCAAGTAGCGTCTAACCTTCCCAGATGGGAATACACTCCATATTTGAGTGCATTAGGACGATGCGCAGTATTTTAAAAATAGATCAACATAAATGCGTAGATATTGCATTCGAAATGAATGATGGTGACCATGCAATATTGAAGGAACGAATAAGAACTATACCCAAATTGACGGCTTGGAATGGTGGACCGACGAGGGTCGCTGGACAAGCAGAAATAGTCCGCTCGGGCGAGAAAGATAGGTGGACAGAAATAAGACTACGGTAAAGCACTTCTGGATCCAGGGTAATTCGACAATAAAATTCACTGATATTTCGAATGGCACGTGATTAAAATTTCAAATTAATTAATGTCAAGAGAGCCGATAATCCTGAAAAGTCGTAAGATTGCCACAAGGGCCGTGAATACTACTTTCAAAAGGCAATTTCACATCGCGTCCTGGACTTACTGTCACGGCTTAGCCTGCTTGATCGCTTGCTCGTTCAACTCTCTGCCTTTTAACCCTCGTGTTCGCCACACATCCAAGCGACTCAATGCTTTCGCCCATCTGCCGATGCCTGTTTAAAATCAGCGGCGTGCGCCTGAAAATTATAAACGGGTGAAAATGGGCATAACAGCTGGCCACACAACAAGATCACCTGTAGCCAAAAGTAAACCAAACCTACCGTCAGGCGTCTGTGGCGTTCCAACTCGACTTTTAATGGCTTGGGGAAAACTTGTCTAATGTTGTCTAAGGATTTTTACCTTGCTCATATTTGTAATAATCTGGAAAATATTACGTTGGTAGGGGTTTATTTAGATCCCCGATTAAGCTGGACACACTATATCTATTTTGCCATTACATCTTTACGCAATAATTTTATGATATCATGCTTCATCGCGAATGGCTTACTTTTATTACAAAGAAGGGTCGAATATATTGTATAAACGGAGCTGGCTTGCGAAGTGATTGTAGAAATCAGTTCAAAAATGGGTGTACATTATAACGTTACCTTTCTGTTGCATATAAAATATATACTTATCCCACCCATTACAAAACAAAAATAAGAAAAACATTTACACTGATTTCCGCAGAAATAAGGAGAACCAATATTAATATTTTCTAGTATCCACATAAAGCTTACATTGTAATAACTTTAGAAATGGTATTAAAACTATACTTAAAAACTATTTGCATCCATTAAATGATTTTTACTTCTCTCGTCTAAAAGACGAAGGAAGTACTGTAATTGCGAAAAGATCACCTTTCGAGATTTCTCCAGATCTTCACGTTTCAAGGTCCCTAGATGATGAATAACAGGTTTTCTCAATTCCGTCTGTCTGCCTGTCTGTCTATTTATCTGTATGCCTGTCTGTCTGTATGTTGGCGGTACAACTCAAAAACTATTTGTCGGAGGAAGACAATATTTTGTATACACATTATATATCTACCTGGCGTGAAACCGAGAAAATTTCAGACAAATATACCCAGGGTGAGCAACTTAAAAAAATAAAAGTTTATTTTTGATTTAACTTAGCAATAAATACAACTAATAATTTGTACATAGCGCAGGTTTTATTCTTACTAAAAATGGGCCCCAATAGATACAGAGTAAATGTTGTGCGATACAAAAAGGGGCAACAAATTAGTGAGTTACTTAACACAGCTGCAACGCAGGAATTCTAAGGGTCGGTGCTCCGTAGCTCAGGTAGAATTATCCCGTTGCGTTGCAATAACCCACAAAACGTTGGAACTGCATACGCGGTCCGCCTGCCCTTCGAATTCGACCGCCGGTAACGTTTTTTTTTTATTTGAAAATTTATTTACTTTATTAGAAACGTAAAGATATTTGTACTCCTAACTTAATTTGATTTTTAAAATTATTTAATGTCACAATGTCGACGAGGGAAGTTCTGGGTAAAGCCTTTTACATATTTTTGAAGCTGTATAAATTCATTTAGGTATACAATGGATTGGAGTAATAAAAATTGTAGGAGATATAACAATATTCGTGTCTTCAGAATGTGTTATATAACATGTGTTTTGCATTTTATGTGTATTCTACATGTATTAAATAGATAAACTGCAATATGCTTTTCTAATACAAAGCGGTTTGTTTCAGGGGGCTCAGTCCAAGAGAAGTTGCCCCCAAGGTTTAGAGACAACGAATCCCAGTATGTTTCCGCAGTCGAAGGAGAGACTGCGATTTTCCAAGCCGAACTAACCGAACTAACACCAGAAACTGAAATTTCTTGGTAAGTATTTCAAGTGATGTATGACTTGTTTGTTTTCTCGCGGGAAATGTGCTTGACGACGTATGATAATTGCCTGTTTTTCATCGACATAAATTACACTATTCACTAACAAATATACAAAATGAAACAGTTTTATAGATTAAAATGAGGAATAATCGTTAACTACTTTAAGCTAAAAAATCATTAAGTGTAGATAAATGTTCATTTCTGGCTTAAAAAGTTAGTACATGTTGACTCTGCTGAAATATACATTGAACTTTTTTTAGAAAATTACAGTAGTAGGTTATCTAATAACCTAATAAGTAAAATCAAAATAAGAACATTTGTATTTCACCATTATATTGACTGTTAAATTACGGAATTTTAAATGTAAAGAACAATTTGACTTTCCTTAATTTGGCAACATTTACCTCATCATTCATCATGTTCTTGCTGTATATACAATGAGCGTTCAAATATGAATTATAATTTGAATTGCGCGCCAAAAGACAGTGACTTCCACTGAAGTTATTTACATTACGTAATGCTCTGGAAAATAATCTAACTTGATTCAATCTTCGAGTCACCAGAATTCATTTTTGTTCATTTGGGAAGCACGTGTGAAGCGGAAGAGCATTCAAGCGTCGAACAACACATCATTAGTAAATAGGTATCTTACTAAGGAAGGTATCAAACCATCAGAAATTAATACAAGAGTTAAAAGACAGTTTGGTGCCCACGCACTATCAGACATAGTTTATAAAGGGAGTAAAGCAATTAAAGATGACCGCGAACATGCCGAGAATGAACCGCATTCTCGGCGTCCAAAAACATCGACAACAGAAGAGAATGTTTACTGGGTAAAATGTACTTATTTGAAACGATCATCGAATTACATTGAAGGATATTGCTACTTCATTAAATATCATTCTCCGTCGGCCATCTTCGATTTTATAGCTGCCATTTTGAAATATGAGTATATTATCAATATCTCGGCTTCTAAATCACGTAGGATCGCAAACTTGATGTCTAAATATAAATATACATATTTGGGGTCAGGGAATACAACTGCACATTTTTAAATGTATCCGACTACTTATATATTTATTCACTAATATATGTACCAATTATAAACTATTTTTAACTGTTTTTTGCGGTGTGTCTACATTTTCATGATAAGCTGCCCTACATAACACACTTAAAATATGTTTTTCTATTTCTATGAAACCATAAAAACGAATTCATTTCCTCTATTCAGAACTCTTATGCAAAAGATAAAGACAAAATATAAGGGAAAATGCCATTATTTAAGACTGATGTTTCTCTGTTCTCTCAACTGTACATAGTGATGCAGCATAGGGAGAGTCACTAAATTCTTCAGCCATGAGACTCGTCATTTTCCCCCTTCACTATCTGACAATTGAAATCTGCTCTTCGGAAAGAAGTCTGATTTAACAGGGATTTCCCAAATGATCCTCTTGATTATGTTGATGTGAAGCTTATCGATGGAGCCGCTGTGCTATTATGCATACCCCCCCCCCCCCCACCCCCGATTTCTTAAAAGACCCCACCAACAAACAGACACTCGTTGCATTCTTTAAAAAAAAATTGGCAAGTGTTGAATGTGCCGAAAACAAGGTAACTCTCGTCACATGTAATGCCGAAGTTATTCTCCGAGGAACTGATAGGTCTATGCCACCATGTGACCATGAGGAAGCGGACACCAGGCTGATTATCCACTTACAGGATGCACTTTTTAATGGCTGTAGTAACTGTATGGTGCGTACTGTTGACACAGACGTAGTGGTGATCCTCATTGGAAAGTTTCATCACCTGATGACCTTATGTGCAGATGTGAAGATTTGTGTTGCTTTTGGTATTATATTAACATTAATTCTATCTACGAGAAGCTGGCTGTAGAGAAATTCCAAGCCCTCCCTGTATTCCACAGTTTCACGGGATGTGATACCACATCATCATTTTTTGGACGGGTCAAGAAATCTGCATGACAGTGATGGAATTGTTATCCTCAAGTGGCACATGCCTTTACTTACATGGCACTCCGCCCTTACACAGAACTTGATATTGCTAATGAAAATTTTAAACTACTAGAACGCTTCACCGTGATCTTGACTGTGATTTAGACAATCTGAACGAAGCCAAGAAGCAGTTGTTTTGTCAGAAGAGTAAGTCAATGAAGAAACTTTTCCCAACGAAGGACGCACTATTCCAACACTCCAAGCGGGCTGCATATCAGGCAGGAGTATGGTGTACCAGTGAGCACAGTCGATAGCATGCTCCTAATCCAGAAGACTGAGGCTGGACTCAGCAAGTAGATAGTGAGTGAATCATGGCTTCCACTATGGAACATCTTACCTATTTCTTCAAATGCCTGTGTTTCATGACAATTGAGTATGACATGTGACAGGAAATAATATATATTATGAATGTTAAAAGAATAATGTAATACTATTTCAATCTTACTTCATACATATCCGGTTGTAACTGTTACAAGAGAAACGCTAATTATTACCTGTAGCAGATCTGAAAAGTGCACACGGCTGCCTGTAGTGGGAAATGGGCTAGGTCTTAAACTGAAAATGCAGGTATTTGTCTATAAAAATCGAAATTAGTTGTTAGGTGTCACTGAATCGATTACACTAGCATGACGTGGTTTCGGAGCGAGCTCCGACTCGGAGAAGATTTCTCTCGAGACGACGGGAGAATATAGTACTTCATCTGTAAAAATAAGCAAAACTGAACTGCGCTGTGCAAATTAAAGTCCACCAGCGATTTAAAACTTCTATTCAGATAACATGCACACAAAATTACAGTTAAGCGGACCTAACTGAAGACTAAAATCGCAACAAACATTGAGTGTTTTATATTTGGCCGCATTGATATCCTCCGAAACTTAATAATTGCTGTCTGCTCAAGACATTCCGTAAGTGAATACAATATTGATATACAGGGTGATTCCTAACTGGTTGCACAAAACGAATAGGCGTTTACAGCATCATGTTCTGGTTAAAAAATGCGAAATACAATTTTTGCCGATCGGGTTTTGTTTCCGAGTTATTAGACCTCAAAGTTTCCGGTTACAACTAATTTTTAACTTTAATAATACCAGGCCATGATTTATGTGACATAAAAAGTTGAAGTTGACATTTAATAAACTCTTCTTCCTTTTTTGGGCGTGAAACTTCAAATTTTCCAACGATTCTAATATGACGTCGGGGAAACGATCTCTGAAATTAATTGTATTGACAAATTTTTTAACTGAAAATAGTTTTCCACGTTAAATACGTAACTAGTTTGTTTTGTCATGTATCTACTCTGCTAACAGATTTAGGTGGCCAGAGTACTTTAGGTAGATTTGTGATTAGACGGCGCTGGCACTATTAACCAAATTATTTATACAAAGACTTAGGAATAGATTGAAGTGACTTAAAACATTTGGGGATTAGTGCATTTAATGTTCTGATGTTGCATGCAAGCATTGATTTGACATTTTAAGCATTAATGTTCATGGTGTATTTTTGAATTCTCACTTTGTGCTAATTTTCTAACTTACGAAGATATCTCTGCATCAACAAGAGTTCTGTTCAGAGCTAAGTGCTAAGCTAACTGCTACTGTCCGATTTAAATTTGGAAACATTGTTGCCAACAGTGTTAAATGGGTTGCCTATATTATGCCTTCACGTGGTTGCTAATGTAATGTCTTTACAGTAGTATGAGGTTTGTTAGGATAATTTCTACAGATACTTATCTCTTGTACTCATATTCACCTTAGACATACACCACTATTAGCTATGCAAAAATAGTCAGATAAAAATGATCTATAGTTCATTCAAATTCAAGATAGAGCAAAATCTGCAACCCAAGTTACAAATATCAGCGGTCAGTTGATTACTAATATGATTTTATTAAAATCTAGATCAGAGAGATTTGGCTTTGTTGCTTTCTTGATGAGTGTCAAAATCAAATTCGAGGTTAGCAGGTTAGGTTTTGCGTCAGTTCGTGTCAAAACTGACGCAAAATCTAACCTGCTAATCTCGAATTTGATTTTGACACTCATCAAGACGGCAACAAAGGCATATCTCTCTGATCTAAATTTCAATAAAATCAAATTAGTAATCAACTGACCGCTGATATTTGTAACTTGGGTTGCAGATTTTGCTCTATCTTGAATTTGAATGAACTATAGTTTCAAAGAGATTTATTGGAAAATATATTCTTAGATTTTACCCTTAAGGAATATGTCAAACGTAGTAGACTAAAGAAGAAAATGTTTTACAGCAGGAACTTTATAACTTCGTGTAATCAACATAATGATTATACTGAGTAAATATTCTGTTTTCAGTGCATTTTCTTCGACTATGTATCGTGTTGTATTATCGGTAACCTCATTTTACCTTGCGGTGTAGAGCCTGGTGCTTTATACGCTTGCGTCTAGCGGTACAATGCTCAACTTGCCCCGGATTCGGGTTACAAAGTTGGAGCACGCCGTTTTGGGCTTGCGCAGCAACCATTGTGTGAGGTGTGTGTCACTGTGATGTGTTGACCTTGTTAATCGATCTCATTAGGCCTGTGGTTCTGAGTAGTGTTACGCTCATTTTGACATTTTCCTACTTATTAATTGAAATAATTAGTCAGATTTGGCAATTTACTTTTATTCTCTAAATATACAGTACTTTATCTATAGTTAGGCAACCCAAATACCTTCAGCCTCAATTTTGAATTAAAAGGAACACTTTGTTATCAGTTCTGCACATACAACCTGCACCTATAGTTTTTCTTCCTTTTTTCGAATTTGACTTTGACATTGATAACCTGGGATCGTGAATTGCTCTGGCCAATTTGCATTCCATTCTTTTCCATTGCTTCGATCGTTGAAGTTTGTGCCCTGGGAACCTTTTGCTTCTCTGGCTTTGGTTATAGCCGTCCTCGTCGTTTTGAGGGATTTTTGGAGGCAAGGCGCCCTTTGGAACGTTCTGGAAGCCGTTGGGAGTTGCTGACAGCGTTCGTTCGCTTTTGTTGCGGTTTTGGCATGGGCTCTTCTCGATCGAATGGAGCGTTAGGCTGTTCGTCACCATTCGCAGCCAACTATTCTACGCCTTGGAAATGCGTTAACTATTCTACGCCTTGGAAATGCGTTAACTATTCTACGCCTTGGAAATGCGTTAACTATTCTACGCCTTGGAAATGCGTTAACTATTCTACGCCTTGGAAATGCGTTAACTATTCTATGCCATGAAAATGGGCTTTATTTGTACGCCATGGAAATTGGATTTTACCTCTGCGTCCTGCGAACTGGGTGTTATCGCTTGGAGTTTTGGTGTGGTTTATTCTACCTGGGACTGCTGGAGCCGCGCCGAACCGGCGTGCCGCTCATCCCCTGCGGTCGCCTCATTGCAACTATCGAAGCTCGTCTGCTGCCCGTTGCAAGGCCACCTCCTGGTTGCTTCGTCCACCAGCTCTGCACCACGTGCCGTGGGTACCTGAGAGGTTTTTAGAGCAATTTAGTTACTTATGTATTGTTTGTCGATTTGGTTTGTTGATATGCCTTTTTAGAATTTCGATTATGGTATTTTGTGTATTATGCTCTGTGTGCTTTATTTGCGTAATTAGCTATTTGTTTAGATTGATTTACTTACCCGGTAGTACGTTCTTGACGTGTTAGCCGGCCGGGGCTGCGGTAAACTCACCCTTAAATTACGTAGTTTAGTATCTGCCATTTGCTTGTACGTCAACTTAATCTTAATAGTATTAAATTAACGGCTGTGTCTAGGGAACCGAACGCGGTACCCTTTTGTTCAATTTCAAGCTTCCGTGATTTGTTTGCGCGATTTTAAATATGTTTAACAATGTAAAGGGGCATATTCAAGTAGATTTTGGAGCGTTCATTGACTTACTTGATGTCTTTGCAATAGAAAACTACCTAGAATTTTATATGGCCATATATACTCGTCAGTGTTTTCGCTTCGTAGAAATTTTGAGTACTAATATAGTCATTTTGAGCTGGCACTCGGGGTTAGACGTCAGCTGATTGCTTGGATAGCTCTCTTCTGCCACGCCCTGCCTCACGGGATGCGTGCAGACTATTTATCTATTTATTTAGTTAGATTATTGTTAACGCTTCCTTCCTATTCGCGAAACGCCGTTACAGGGTGATACAATTTTAATTACTTATGCCGCACCCAACTAATTATTTTAAAGTGTTTGTTTTGTCGTAGCTTGCCTTGATATATATTTATTGTTGTACTTGCTTTTGTGTGTGGGTATTTCTGACACTATAGTACGCACCGATTTATTTAAAATAAAGCTGTGATCTATTCATTGGTTGTTGGTTTGTTTATTTTTGACTTGCTGGTTTTTATCTTTGACCTTGTGTAAGGTCCGGCACAAGGAATTGGATCTGAGTCTAGGACCTGGCGCCCATTCTCTTCGTATTTCGTATAGTGTTCTTTTCAGCATAGTTGGAACCCTGCGACCCTCGCGGCGAGCTAGCCCAATTAGGCCGATAGTTACCAGCCGGCAAAATATCAAATATAACTTTCGCCAAAAGGTAAGGCCGACCGTCTATCTTCCCTGACAGTAGAGCACAGTTAATTTGGACCAAACTTTGAATGGTCTCTTGGACTATATTTAAAGTTAATTCTGTTAGAGGTTGTATTTTTTAAAAAGGCACTTTTTTCATGAAAGTATATTTACTTTATCTTGAACTTTTTCCGGAAGTGACACCAACTTGTTTTTTCAAATAGCAAACCCTATTTTATGCACATATTTTGAAACAGCTTTCCGTTTGCTAAATTGAAAATGTTATAAGTTAATAACACAATTTTTTCCAAAAAATTAATACACATGAATGCGAAATAATTTTAATTTAATTTTATTTATTCAGTTATTTTTCATAAAAGTATGCGTACAATTATAAAAATAGTAAAATAAATCTGAACACAAATCATCGTTAAAAATAAAATCCACCACATTTTTATAGTGTCATTTAGCAATAAAAAAGTCTTTCAAAATGTAAAAGAAATTGGGTTGCCATTTGAACAAAACTTGACTTCCGGAGAAACTATTCGGCAGAAAAAATAATTTTTATTGTCAAAAGTGCCTTTATAAAAACAAAATTGAGCTGTACAAGGATTTTTTGAAAAAATATTGACTAACCTAGTTATGCATTTTGTGCATAACTTTATCACCACTTGGTACTATACTCGTATATAAACGAGAGTCACAACAGTGACTAATCAACGCAGAGCCGTAACCATCGGTACTAGGAAATACAAATTTGGGTGGAATTTTCAATTTGTTACTTAAGATAGTGCTAAGAAGGGATTTTTTGAAATTCGACCCCTTATGGGGTGAAAAGGGGTAAAATGTGTTTTCACGAATTTCTCAATATATCTTGAGAGAGATATCGACTTGGTGTTTACTTGCTAATATTGTAAATGCAAATGCCTAGAAACGTATTTCAGGATTTTGCCCTAATCAACCCTTAAAGGTGCGAACCTGCATTCGAATTTGTTACGTGTAATTTTACATTTAGATACAGTTAAGGATTGTTTGGATAATTTCTTAGCTTAAATGCATTCATATAGTTAGATTCACCTGCATACGTTAGGTGTAGCTTTGGTTGCATACTCATTTTTGCAAAATCCTTGATTTTTAGGGAATTTTGAGTAACAATTTTGAAAATTGTTTTGATAGTACGATTTCCGGCGACCATTTTTAAGTTTTCCTTTTGTGGAGCTGCATGTGATCTTTGGGAATTTTCACTTAAGTGGATTATATAGTTTCCATAGTTCTTTGAGGAATCTGCCATCCAGAAATAGGAAATGGGTGTTATATTGCTAAAATGAATCCGATTGTATTGGGATAAATATATATTTCTGCAATTTACTTACTCGAGGCCACATTACAACTCTGGTATGTTAAATTATGGTTGCCGTAGAACATTTTTCGATAACGTCTCGTATTTAGGCCTCCTCGTCCTAGTTTGGCCTCCTCGTCCTAGTTTGCTGTATCGTTCTCCGATTTCTCGGGATCTATTATGCCTGTGGCATTGTTGTTACTTGGCTAAGGCACCTGGAGCAACAATTCCGTTCCAATCCGAGCCCCTCAGCACATGTGATAGTTCGCATGCAAGGCTTCTCCCCATGGTGACTGCACTCGACTACGTTTCTCACCTGCAAAGTTAGATGAAGCCCTAACTCTTTGGAGGTTACTCAAGCTGGTGGACATCTTAATAGCTATCCCCCATAGCTGTTGATGTAGCGATCCTTCTGTGCACGATCCAGGTATCTACAACACCTAGTGTTATATACCTTTTGGTGCTTATTGAACTGAAACTATCGTTCGTTATGGCACTATGATCTTTACTTTATGTATTGTACTTACCTAGGTATATGCTAGCGAAATTCATGCCGTTTTACATGCGGAATATTGTATAGCTTCGTTGTACATCACGTGCAATTACTTTTGTAGAATAGGATGTCATTCTATGCATTTAATATCTTCACGTTTGGTAGTACTGCTTTGGTTGCATTCAAGTTTTCAAGTACTTGTCAGTGTTTCAAAATTTAAACCATTATTGGCGGAGGTCTCCGGGAGCATTAATTTGACATTTCACATAATATGAGCACCGTAAATACACCATTTTATGTGTATTAGCACTCCCCTAGGCGAAATGGTACCAATTCGAAGAGGTTCGCGACTAGATAGAGTATTTACCTAATTAATCAAGCGATTTAGAACTTACTATTCTCCCGCATTCCGGTATCGCTGTTTTTAATTATATTTAAGTCACTATCGTAGTTGATACACGGGTACTCGAACGAATTGCGATTATCGTAGTTACATTTTCGACTTTATTCATATAAAATCTTGTACATTACATACCACTAAGATTACATTTACAAACTATTCCATTTAATCACAGAATTGTGTTGCCTTTTCCAAGTATGACACAGAATTTCGAAGGTGTACAAACTGTAAATAAATAACTAGGTTATTTCGAGTCTTGGTGTTTTCTGTCTTTTATTATTTTTTTTTTTGTGAAACAGCTAGTGGTTTAGGAATTTACACGGCCACCTGTAGGTTTTCTGGTTTGGACCGTCTCAAACCAGTGGCGCTTCCGGACAACCCACCCCATCCTGCTCAGGACCTAGCTTGGCAAACGTTTGCTACACGACTAGACGATTCCTGTACCACCCTGCTGTGAAGTATTTATAATTTTTGTTTTTTTTTTGTTTTTACGTGCAAATCAATTCCCATGTGTAGCAAATGTAATAAATTGAATTATAGAAGCCCTTGTATCTCCTCTGCTGAGTTAGAGCATTCTCTTTTGACACATAGATGCGTTTTTTAAATCTTTAGAAAGTGGTTTTACCCCTCGAGCGGTAAAAAGGGAAAACTTTAAAGTGGCAGGGGGTTAAAATTATTATTTTTTCCACTCTGGGTTCATTTCAGGATAAAACGGGCTGAAAGAATTTTTAAAATTAAAGGGGCAAAACTGTGTTATCACAATATCTCTCAGAATAAAATAGGAGGATTTCTAACATTCTACCCCCAAGTGGCGGAAACGGGTATCCTGCTATAATTTATGAATACAACATTTAATAAGCACTTATATTTTTTATTTTTTCTCATTGTTATACTAAAAGTATGGTTGTATTAATCTATACAAGGTGAACGACAATTACATACACATTTCCAGCAGGTACGTGAAGCATACAAGTGTTAAGGACAACATTTTTCGGGAGAATATTGTTTCCTTTTTACCTACAATATTGTTTTGCAGCCTTTGTTAGTTTAGAGTATTGAGTGAGGGGGGTGGGGGGCACTTCGGAATTCATTTAAGATTTAGAAGAAAAAACAAATATTTTTAGTCCGTACGAAGAACGAGCATCTTGCTAGTGTCTTATATAACGAACTCCGTTACCAAAATGTTCATAACCTCTATACCTTTCTTACTAACTGCAAAACTTTAAAAGTAAGGTACACCTGCATCTTTAAAATAATCACTTATGATACCATAAGTAGTCAAAGTTATGTCGAATATTTTTGCTATGGTATCACGAATGTCCATTGCGCTTAGGTTCGATTAGGACGAGTCCTAATCCTAGGCGCAATGGACATGAGTAGTAATAGCATCGCAAAAATATTCTACTCAACTTTGACTAAGAATGGCATTCGAGGGACTATTCAATGAACCAAACTACTTTTTCAAATTAGTTTTCAGTAAATCTAGCAACAAACTACGCAATTTCTATAGTAACAGAACACTAATATTGACTTTTTCTAATAAAAATCACATTTGTTTAAAATATTCATTTGAATACCTTCTAGGAAGATATATCTGCTGATATTTTTTTGATTGGTCAAGAAACGTCAAAATTCTGGATTTTTATTGGTCACTTTTTGACAGGTGACAGGTGAATTGAATAGTCACTTATAATACCATGAGTAGTCAAAGTTATGTCGACTATTTTTGTGGTGGTGTCACGAATGTCCATTGCGCTTTGGTATGATTAGGACGAGTGCGAAAGCGCAATGGACATGAGTAGTGATACCACCGCAAAAATAATCTACTTAACTTTGACTAAGAATGGTATTCGAGAGACTATTTAATGAACCAAACTACTTTTTCAAATTAGTTTTCAGTAAATCTAGCAACAAACTACGCAATTTCTATAGTAACAGAACACTAATATTGAATTTTTCTAATAAAAATCACATTTGTTTAAAATAGTCACTTGAATACCTTCTAGGAAGACAAATGCCAGGAGTCTAGGAATGTTGCTTTTTGTCCAAGATACACATACCTACTATTTTTCCGCCGATCGATACGATTAATTAAAAAAAATTAGGAAATAGTACTCGAATATTCCCTGCCTAGGACGGGAATATTATTCCTGTACAGTTTTATTGTCAATTACCTAGCAACGGCTGATGTAATGGAATGTTTGACTTTGCTCAACAAAATTTTGTCAATAATGTGTCAGTTCTAGTACGATTGGCGGAAAATACCTTTATTGACCAATTTTTGTACCGAGAAGTTGATCATTATTCAACACTGGTTAATAACGGCATCAAATCATGATATTATTGCTTTTACGGAAAGTTAGCTAACACCGGGAAGTAGTTTGGTTCATTAAATAGTCTCTCGAATACCATTCTTAGTCAAAGTTAAGTAGATTATTTTTGCGGTGGTATCACTACTCATGTCCATTGCGCTTTGGTATGATTAGGACGAGTGCGAGTTTCTCAACGGAACTTGTTAACTTAATAAAGAGGAAAGAAAAATATAGAAAAAAAATACAAATCCTCGGGAAATGTTAATGATTTACATTCTTTTAAAGAGTTACGCAGAGAAATTAAACGGGAATTATCTAATGCGCATAGACGAGTTATTGATGGGGTCGAAAATGACATCTGTGCAAATCCTAACAAATTTTGGAGTTATGTGACTGCAAAACAATAGTCCTCCAACACTAATAATCCTCTAACGTATCAAAATAAAGTTTTAGATTCGTTTAACCTGATTGCCGAAGGTTTTGCCAGTTACTTTGAATCCGTATACACCGATCCTGAAACATTTCTGAGACGATGAATGGCGTCTCTTGTTATGATTTCAATAATATCTGTAACTGATGTAAAGAAAGCCATTCAAAAATTAAAAAATAAACGGTCTTGTGGTCCACATTTATTACCTGCATATTTATTTAAGGCTGCAGGAGTCACAGAAATTATTCGGCTAAAGATCGATTTATATATCTACCTTCTATAGATGAACAGAGTATCGATGGTGAACAGTCGTCAGTTTTGATGTTTAATAACAGAATATTGACAAAAAAATCATTTATCTCTTCAACTAAAAAGAAATAGGTTAATTTGTGATTTTGTCGTCATTTGTTACTATTTTGAAAATTTTTTTAAATACACTTAAACTTTATAATAGGGAGCAGGACATAAGGCAATAGAATTATTTTTCGATTTTTTCGTTAACGTGTAATTAATTTTTTAAAATGGGAATATCTATTATTAAGAATAAAAGTTGCTAGTCCCATTTTAAAAAATTAATTACACGTTTACGAAAAAATAAAAAAATAATTATATTGCTTTATGTCCTGCACCCTATTATAAAGTTTATGTGTATTTAAACAGATTTTCAAAATAGTAACAAATAACGACCAAATCACAAATTAACCTATATTTTTTAGTTGAAAAGATAAATTATTTTTTTGTCATAATTCTGTTAATAATGTCAAAACTGACGACTGTCCACCATCCATACGCTGTTCATCTATAGAAGGTAGATATATAAATCGATCTTTAGCCGAATAATTTCTGTGGCTCCTACAGCCTTAAGGGCCTTGCCGAATTCTTAGCGTACCCACTGTGTCAAATATTTAATTTACCCATAAAAACAAATACTTTTCCTGATAGCTGGAAGATATCCAAAGTTACACCAATCTTTAAAAGTGGGGACAGAGATATGGTAGTTAACTACAGACCAATTGCATGAATTCAGTACCAGCAAAAGTATTTGAATCCTTAATATATGATGAAATCTGGAATCACTTTAGACACTACCTAATAATTGAGCAGCTTCACCCCTAAGAGATCTATTATATCAAATCTAAATTATGTTGAAGAAATATCAGAAGTGTTGGATAAAAATAAACAAGTGGACTGTATATACACACATTATCAAAAAGCCTTTGATAGAGTATGTCATTTTAGATTACTCAAAAAACAAAATTTTTACCTTTTTTCAGAAAATGTTATTAAGCTTATTTATACCTACCTGTTGGGCAGGCCACAATATGCATATTATAACCAAGCTTCATCAGAGAAATTTATTGCATTGTCAGGGATACCACAAGGCACCAAGCTTGGACCACTGCTATTTTTAATTTTTATTAACGAAATTGGAAACGTAATCACCGGAGCCAGATATCTACTTTATGCAGATGACCTCAAAATATACAAGACAGTCAATGATATCAATGTGTGCCACAAACTACAACGTAATTTTAACAATGTACTGTAGTGGCACGAAAGAAACTAACTGTTTTTTGATCCACATAAATATAAAGTTATGTCTTTTTATAGAAATAAATTGCCAACGCCATATCATTACCTAATCAACGAAAAAACTTTAGAAAGAATGGAACATGTGACTGACCTGGGAATTCGGTTTGATAAAGAATTAAAGTTCAATGATCATAGTTTAGAAATGGTTAATAGATCTTATCGCTCTCTAGGGTTGATTATAAGATTTGGCTTCGAATTTAGAAATAACTCAACGTTAATTGTATTATACCAATCTATAGTGAGGTCCAAATTGGAATACGCGTTATTGATATGGAACCCATCACACAATTATCTCAGTGATCTAATAGAACGAATTTAAAAAAAAATGTGAGGTATTTGTACTATAAAGAGCATAACATTTATCCCATTTTGATACCATATTTCGAATTGTTACTGCTATATGAATTTAAATATTTAAAAAGCAGACCGGATTTCAATGGTCTCGTGTACATATACAAATTAATGAATAACATGGTAGATGACTCCAATAGTTTATCTAAAATTGGTTTTTACATTCTACCGGTTCACATTGGAACTTGTACACTGTTTCATCAAAACTTTGCTCGTACATCTTGTTATTATAATTCACCTATAAATCGGATACTTCGACTATATAATACGAAGGCTAACACTATTGATATATTCTGCACAGGTGGTTTAGCTAACTTCACATTATGCTGCTCTGGATTAGATATTTGATTCACAGTTGTGGCTCCCCGTTTTTTACCTAATAATAGTTATAATTATAAAAACTAGGTACGATATAACTGTATGCCATTTTCATAAATTTGTTTATATTTTAATTACTTCAATCTACAATGTAATAGGGCTCTTCAGCCTGTTTTGTAGCCGTATATAAATAAATAAATAAATAAATAAATAATAATCCATTATTTACTGTTGTTATGCCCATTCCTTAACGATGGTCAATAACGGGGTCAACTGACGAACGCCATTGGTCGCTCGGAGTTTGCGGGCACGACCCTCGCAAGGGCCGAATTCTATAGAAGCCTAAACACATTTAACATTCAGCGTACTTAGTTTTCGTAGGTATTAATAAATTTGCATTTAGCGCGGGCTATGAATACTAGAATTTAAGGTGCTAGTAGTGCAAAAAAATGTATACACTGAGGCAGAAAAAACTATTATCACCCGCGCGCTTTGTACTCCTCCTATGCTATAACGATAATCTTCCCAATCTTAGTGTATAAAAACTATTATATTTCGGACGACAGTGTATAGCATTTTATGGAAGAGTGATAGTAGTAGGGCGGCACCAAAACTGGAGCAATCAAATTAATTGACCTAATTAAATCCGCAAATTAAATCCGCGGTTTGACCTAATTAATTTCGCGGTTTGATCTAATTAAAGTAGAAGTGGGGACACCACTAATTGGATTATGTCAAAGGTCAACCTCGAATTAAATTGATTGACCTAATTAAATGACCCAATTAAATTCCTCGAATTAAACCGCGGATTAAATTGACCTAATCAAACCGCGAATTAAATTACACATATGATCCGCATTGCACATATGACCCGCGAATTAATTTTGATATGTGCTACTGATTAAATTACGCGGCTACCATTTTTAATTTGCATCCTGAATTACGCGGCGGCCATTTTTATTTTCCCGCGAATATTTGAATTTGAAATGTTTCCGATTTTTCTAAGTTCAATTTTTTGAATTTAAATCTCCCGGGCGTCCGCCATCTTGGTTTTCTGCGCGCGCACTTCTAGCGGAAATATTTGAATTTCAAACTGCTAAATCTTCCGTCTCCCTCATCGAAGCTGCACTCTCTCTCTCTCATGCACGGAGGCCATTTTAATTTCGCACAATCTCTTAAAACGAGTTAGTGCGGTATCGGCTTGGACATCTGGTTTTACAAATTTTAAAATAAAAGAGGTGGAACCATTGCGTGCGCCGCATAGCAGACAGGTTGACTCTTGTAAAATTTCAGCGATGACGAATCACGACAAATATTAATAAAACGTCAACTGTTGGTCAAGTCCTTCGATAAATATATATCAAACCGGTTTCGAAAATTGCTGGATTCGATTCCCTCACCTGTCATATTTTTTTATATATTTATTATGAAAGTCTTGATTTTAAGCTAGGTTATTCACGACGGTTCTACCAGAACAAACGATTGAGCTCTTTTTCGACTAAAATGGACCAAGAGCGGAAGATGTTGATTGTTGGGACGAAATGCCCGAAGGGGTGCTGGCCTTGGTGGACTACATTGAAACATTTTACGTGTAAATTAAAGCAATGTCTACTCTCGAATGCATATTTAATCAATTATAAAACAACTTTTTGTAATAAAAATTCCCAAAGAGTCTACTTAACTGAATTTTTTCCTTCTAGAAATGCTGTTGTTAGAGTTTTTTTCAACGATCTTGTGTGCTTTTAGCAAGATTTGAATAAAAGCACAACAAGCTAGAGTTACATAGTTTGAAATTATTAACAAAGCTCCCTAAAATTGCAACAAGTTAGAGTAGTTTACTTTGAAAATTATTAATAAATTGGCATATCGATGCCGGCCCTCGCCACCTTTTCTCAACTTGTAGAGTATACATCGTAGCAACCTTTTAATAACCTAGACGCTGTAATACATCTGTTATAATTTAAAACTTCGAGAAAATAATTAATTTAAAATGTGGAAGCGTGACGGCTGAGCAGTGAACATCTATTAAACGTTTTTTAAACTGGATGTTTATTCTTTTTATTTTCTTACTTTTCTGTGATGCGTCAATTAGCTTTATTATTTTATAACTTTTTCTGTGAGGCGTCAATCATTTTAACACCTTTCGCTAAATTGTTTAGTTCGTAAACTGTATTTTTCTATTCGTGTGTAATAAAAATATGTTTAATTACAAACTAATTTGTGTTTTTATTTTCTAAATAGTATTAAACAATTTTATTAAGGTAAAGTATTTTACAACAAATATGAACACCGACGACGAGCTTTTATTTCAGTTTGTTACGTAATAGCTCCATGAATTATTATCCGCCGCTTTTTTTTTTAACTGGAGAAGTATTACGTCATACAAAATTTGTAAGATATATCTAGGGGTTGATTCCTGTCTATACATGCATTCTCCGTGACGAATTGCAGTACAGTACAAACTTTTTACTGACGGATTGTAATACCGGGACAAATGATAAAAATAATCAAACCGCGAAATTAATTAGATCAAACCGCGAAATTAATTAGATCAAACTGCGAATAAATGTAATCAATTCCGCGAGCGAAAGAGAACATCTGTGATGAGTGAGTGAGACGGCAGACTTCGGCGTGACGTAATCAAGCCACAAAGGGACACAGCGTAATTATAAAACTCAAGCACGAAATAAAATAATATCTATTTATTTTAAAAGCGACAAAAATCATATGAACCAAATCGTTAGAAAATCGCAAAACGTTTATGCATATATTTTTTAAAACACGTCTAATATATATTTTTTAAATACTTGGAAAGAATGACGAAGTACCTTCAGGCATATTAAAACTACAGAAATTTTGAGCGAGTGCCTGAGATAAAGTTACAGCAGTCATGCCCGACCCCCGCAAGCCTAAACTTGTCCGTTTCTCACGCGGAAATAATGTAACGTCTTTTAAGAACCTTAGGCACAATCCCACAATAACAATGCATTTTTCTTTTGCCACAGCCTTCGAAATTTTGTACAAAACAGATTAGATGCAAGACACTAAAGATATCCATCTAGCTTTCAAATTTTCGTCGGCTTTCATAAATAATTTAATTATAGGTAAATACTTTAATAAAAGACAGCAGCGGCTAAAAATAATTCATTAAATTCTATTTGGCCTTTACAAGAAAACAGCCAGAGCGAGAAATGGCTGATTTACCAATTGAAATTCAAAAACGGACGCCAGAGAGTAGAAGCGTTTCTTAGAAATTTCGCGCGAACTCGTAAGTTTCCGCAGCGATATTATAAAATTAAAATAATTAATTGCCTGCTTTAAATTTCACCCATCGCTGTTTGCCCCGTTTATTTAAATTGTAATATAAAACACCTAGGTTTAATTCATAAAATAGCCGAACGTTTGCGAGTTCGTAACTTGATTGCATTTTCCGCTTGAATAATTACGCTGTTACAAGATTTGTTCGCTTTGCCCGCAACTCAAACCAGCATCGAAATCACGCAAGTGTTGAAGTTAATAATTAATTATGGTAAAACTGTTTATGAAAACACTTTTTTAAAATTACGACGGCTCATTTAACACCGCAGACTATGTACTTCCATTCTTATAAAACATATTTCTCAAAAAATAGTTTGTTTAAAACAAGGGAGCGCGACACGCATGTGTTGAAGTTTTAATAGCATTCAAGCACGATGTTCGATAGCTCAGTTGGTTACGACTTTGAACTCGTAATACTGTGATTGCTGGTTCGAATCCGGCCTAGGGTAGTCGCAGAAAGCTTTTTTTAAATTAAAATATTCGCGCGAAATTAAAATGGCCTCCGTGCATGAGAGAGAGAGAGTGCAGCTTCGATGAGGGAGACGGAAGATTTAGCAGTTTGAAATTCAAATATTTCCGCTAGAAGTGCGCGCGCAGAAAACCAAGATGGCGGACGCCCGGGAGATTTAAATTCAAAAAATTGAACTTAGAAAAATCGGAAACATTTCAAATTCAAATATTCGCGGGAAAATAAAAATGGCCGCCGCGTAATTCAGGATGCAAATTAAAAATGGTAGCCGCGTAATTTAATCAGTAGCACATATCAAAATTAATTCGCGGGTCATATGTGCAATGCGGATCATATGTGTAATTTAATTCGCGGTTTGATTAGGTCAATTTAATCCGCGGTTTAATTCGAGGAATTTAATTGGGTCATTTAATTAGGTCAATCAATTTAATTCGAGGTTGACCTTTGACATAATCCAATTAGTGGTGTCCCCACTTCTACTTTAATTAGATCAAACCGCGAAATTAATTAGGTCAAACCGCGGATTTAATTCGCGGATTTAATTAGGTCAATTAATTTGATTGCTCCAGTTTTGGTGCCGCCCTACTACTAGTGATATTGCCTTATGTTGATTTGTATGTGTAGAATCTGATTATTAGTAACAGTAGAAACGTCCTAATATGTAATTAAATGGAGCTTCTTTCAGTTTACATAGCCATTGACTAGATAAGAATTTTCCATGAATTATGGTCCTGCAATCCTTCCCACTTTTCCAAGACAATTTGTTAGAAAGCCAATATTGGACAAATATTTTCTTTAGTTGACTATGGTTGAAATTGACACCCAGAAAAAAACTGCTTATCTGGACGGAAAATATTCTATTCAGGTGAATATTTTAAACTATTTATTTTTGAAATTTCATTCATCTCTAGTTCTTGAATACAATGGTAACCTTCTCTGGATAATAGGTAATCCTTCTCCAAGAAAGAGAGGGGCCAAATGCCAACCCGAGCAGATCTGCACTTGGTTATGCTTTGATATCATTTGATTAGTATTTAATTTCATTTTGCAGTTTAATAATAATATCTACTATCGATTTTACGACTTCTATGTTGATTTCAAGTAAAGTACGCGTTTTACATAACCCAAACTCTGCGTCACGTCCACAATTTTCATGTTGATTTGTAAAACAAAATGCTCTGGCATATTTTCGCACGTCCACAATACTGACGTAGTCGGTTTTCCACACAAAAGAGATACGCTGACATTGATTCAGTTTTCAGTGACGTTTCCAACGGGCGTCAAAAATACTTTAAGGACAAGTTCGGAACAGCGTCGGGGAAATCGAGTTCTCCCAGTCGTCGAGGTGGCCCGCGCGAGCTTACACTTTTCACTCGTTTTCTCGTAATGTGGGTGCTTCATTGGTGCACCCCTAGAGAGATGTACATGTTTTATTTTTCGAGTGCTTCAATTTGATACCTGGCTTTGGTCTTCGGGAACCCCTGCTTATTCCTGGATTTAGTTCAGCTTTTGTAGATTTTTTAAGGCGTAGACTCGTTTTTGTTTTTTGAGTTTATTAATCTAGTTTTGTTGAAACATATTTAAGACAGATCTAAGCTATTGGTCTGATTTTTATTTGGAACTTCGTTTTGGTTCCAAATTCAATTCATAACCGATTATTTAGTTTTATTTATAATTTTATTTGGAAGCTTAAGTATTTGGCTTCATCGCATAAAACGTAACCACGTGTTTTTCTGAAATGTAGGTCACCCTAATCCTCGATAAATATTTTTGAAATGCTCGTGGATTTGTAAACTAAGACTGGACTTCATGAACGAGCCGAACAAAAGTTCGAATGTGTTCGGAGGGTGAGAGATAGTGAGACTGTTCGGTGATGGGGCAAAAAGTCAGTAGTTGCTGCAAGTGCAACGCCAATACAAATGGAAAGTACATTACAGGAGCATCGTCCTATTCGACTTATGATGGGTGAGAATTTCTTAATAATATCTACAAGGAACTTAAATTTAGACGGTTAAATATAGGGATGAGGAAAGATGCATCAATAGACCAATTAAAAATAGCTCTCACATGTGTTTGCGAAGAATACGCCATTTTTCATCTTATTATTTAAAATTGATAAAAACGCTTTATGATTGCGTAAATCCCAAAGAGCAAACGAATTTTTTTTTAAAATAGGATCTCGGCCGAAGAGACGACCAATATTTACGTTCAAAACAGATAATGATTGCCAACTCGACGGTACATATGACGCTTTGTGCTTAGTAGCTATTTGTTACGAACTAAAAGCGGAATTAATTAATTTTATTAATCGATGATTAATTTCAAAACCCTAGCAAACGGGACCAAGAACTATACATGCGATGATTGTAGGTCGTCCTATAAATTGAAATAGTCTAAAATACACACCGGCATTTGTCATCGTTTGCGAAAACACAAGTGTTACAGCTGTTGTAACATTTTGCTCGAATTTTAATGTACTTTATAATGTTCCACATAAATTATTACAAAGTCAAAACCTTGATAATCAAAGAAACTATATAATGCAACTAGTTTTCCATACACATTTCAATTTAGGGTTTTTAAACTAATCTTTTGAAAGTATTTATTACAACTATTAATAAATAACGTTTATCTCCTGCTGTTTGAGTATGAAGAGTACAGTCTGGAATGAATCCACACGTAAGGATTTATAGTCTTGTTATGGAGGTATGACTCGCTAATTAGGCAACGTAGAGTATTGGTTCTACCAAATTGGTAACTATACGTAAACTAGTAGTTGTCACGAAATTGCATTATGTATTGGCAAACAAATACTACGTATAGTAAAAGCGTGAATCTATTTGTGTCACATGTTTTTTAACAAAATTAATATAGAATAGTGCAACGTCGAATTACGCTTGAACAAAAACAGCATCCACCAGTTTCAACATTTATACCTTTCTCCGTTTTCTTCGATTTTAATTTGCATCAGCTACTGAGGCTATTGGTATAGGTTTTTGACAAACTTAAAGATACAACCATACACTATTGGTTTGTCTTGGCATAATTAGCTTAGTTACCAAGATTACTCAGTGGATATGGTAGAGCCTCTGGTTCTAAACAATAAAACATGGGTTCAATCCCCCAACGACCACAAAAATCTCTCTCTCTTCCGGATGTGACAACCGTGGTGTCTTATTGCATAATTCTCAAAGACGAGAGCCGATGCACCTTGCAATGGAGATTCCTGTACATAAAATACTCGAACTCCTAATATGAGTACTATAGAATACTTTACAAACATGACAGATTTCTTAAAACTGGGCATCAATATGGTTTGAGTTGCACTATGAATTTCCTCAATAAGACCGTGAGATGAATCATCCGACTGCTTCAATGAACGACAAAGTTAAACCCTCATCTTTTTCTACAACTGAACTTCGTTGGTTTTTGAAATATTTATATTCTATGTAACTCTAAATGTTTGACATTTACAATGATCGTGAAATTATTTTATGATTACCTTTCGTTATTTAAAACGTTTTTATAAAAAATAATATCACTAATTCAACACAAACAGATAATTGTTAAGAAAATGTGTCGAACATATCTTTAAAATTCAACCTCATGATTATAATGACGTCAACAATGAGGGAAATTTCATTAAAATGTATGTAGAAATAAACGAAAGAATAATAAGCAGTTATTTTGGATAAGCAAAAATTAAACAGCTAACAAGGTTTTAAAAGCATTAGTTTTTAATTCAATATAAAAAGGTTATGACTGAAGTTTTTAAAGTTTCAATACTCGTGGTACCTTCATCAGAAGTTAAATTTTTTACGTTTTAAAATTAGGTGGTTATGTGTTTAAAAACAATGATCTAAATTCTAAACAATGTTGAAACTAAGTTGAATCTGCAAAAACATATTTTCGGAATCCCCTAATTTCAAAACTTAATAAATGTAATTTCTGGTAAAGTTACAACGAGTAGCTTAATGTTAAACGTTTTTAAAACCTTGTTGGCTGTTTAATTTTTCCTATCCAAAAATACACATATGTACATACATGTAACAAATACGTTAATATGCAGAACACGAATATAACGAATTATATACACGAACGCCTAATCTGACTCGAAAATAGGCCATGGAAGCTGACCAAAAGCCCCTGACTTGGTTAAAGTAAACAAGACTGAGTACCGAGATGCAGTGTTAAGACGCCAGGTTGTCTGGTCTTAGAACCTGCTTTCTTACGCAAGAAGAAAGGATTCTTGAAAGAACGCCTGCCCATAGGAATCTCGGGATATCCTTCGAAGAAATACCTATTGTCAGCTATTCTGGGCACAAGGGTTTCAGAGTACAACGGTATTTTATTACCGGCTCCCTGTGACGTTTCTTTGCTCGTCTTTTCCCCGCGGGTGAACCATCTCTGATTTGGGTCCGGAATCTGTTATTGGAAAGGTTTTGTTGATCCTTAGCTGCCTCTTACCACTTTGGGCTTACAATGTCCCATTGTCCTTTGAGTAGGATATTAGACCCGGAGATCGGGTTTGTTGCTTTGGTTGCGTTAATAGCCCTCGCTGTGCCGAAGAAATTTTTCCACTTTCCCTTAGGCTGTTCAACTGCAAATCATAGCTGAACCCTTTCGACTTTGCAAAAGACGTAATTATTCTTTTCCACTTCTATTAGCTGCGTCCTTCCATGCTATGACGATAGGAGTAGTTTCTTGGAGGTAATGCAGTTCGTTGAAAAGTATTTATGGAGGGCTTGACAATTTTACTAAAACGGCGGAAGCAATTTGTCATTCCTTGCTACAAACGCGACGTACACAAATCAGTTAAAATTTTGCTCTTTTCTGCATCGCAGTTGCTTTCAAAACACCCACTGAGTTTAGCTTGTATAGCTGCGCACCGAATTTCACTTTTTATTAGTGTTTTTAGTTAATCGGTGGGACTTTTACGATCTTGCACGTGAAGGACAATTTCTGCAGTTTTAGAAAGTTTGGCCTAGCTTCACTACACGCTAATCAAGACAAGAAATGAACAGTATGTACTTCTATTTTATCTCGAATTACTCTAGAAACATTGCAAAAAGGGTTTACGATAGAGCTAAATTTATTTGCTCTAATACAATGGTGCTCTAAATCTCAATAATGTACTAATTGGCAACGTTCGAGCGACATGCTATACGAACAATATCTTGCTAATGATGTAAAAACTAGAAAACCTAGTCTATATGGGAAATACGACATAGATGAAACATTCAGATCTTTCGATATTGTATTAAACAACATCAAAATTTGATTAAAAATTAAGATAGGTGGAAATTCAAAATTGCAAAATACGTTTGGAACAAGAAGCATCAAATAATATTCGGATTGACACATATATACTATTCAAAGAATAGCAATGTAGCATAGATTTTTTTTTCTTACTTGTGCACTTCGGTATCTATTTGGCTATTATAGTTTTTCAAAATCAAGATTTTACTGCTGTCATAGATTTATCTGTAACTATTGACAGTAAAAACAAATAAAATTTCTTTTTCCAACGGTTCATCTGTATCTAACTTGCATCTTTGTTATTGTATTAATTGCAGGTTGTTCGTTCCATCATTATCATTAATATTATACCGCTGATAATTTTGTGTGTAAATGTTTTGTAGTTGTAGGATTACTTATATAGTTTCTCGTTTTCTTTCTTAAATACACGAGAGAGTTAGATATATATTGATCTATCTCCCTACTTATATTAATTATGAATTTTTAGTCTGCTACCAAATATATGTATGAAGATATTTCTTCTTACTTTCTCTTAATTTTGTATTTATATTGATGTTACAAAACCTGCTTTATTTTATATGGGTCTTATACTTCCCAGACTTGACTATCTACTTTATATTGAAGAAATATTTCGGTAGCTGTGTATGCACTACGCTTTAGTCCTTGTGTGTTTGCTATAGGTGGTTACGTCTGATCTGGTCTTGACTAATTTTATATTTTGAATTTTATCCCTGTAAGAAATAAATATATTTTAGAATAAATAATTTTAATGGTTAACGGTTATCCAATGGCAGTTTTTCTGAATTTTTTAAAAACTTTCAGCCCCGTTGTTCAAAAATATACTCAGGGAGCAATCGAACGGTTTTTATATAGCTTCAAATGAAAATACAGAGTTCGTTTTTGAGACCTTTCAAATACTTTGAAATAAAAAAGAACTATTTTGTAAAAACAATACTTGTAACACAAATGGAGTAATATATCACTCACATAAGTATAAATTCACACTAACAGTTTGCTATAGTCATAATACTTAGGACTAGAAAAATTCGCCGTCGCCGATTCGTCGTTGCCGATTCGTCGTCGCCGATTAGCCATAGCTATAATTCGCCGATGGAAAATTCCTCGTCAGAACATTCGCCGTCTGTGGATAAAGTTCTAAATGAATAAAAATACTACTGTTTCAGAGCAAATAAAATACAAAACAAATTAAAAACATGTTTAGTGAGAAAAAATCCAGCTTTTTAAGCCAAAAATCGAAATTATATTGAGCCCTTTTTCGCTATCTGCAATAGAAAATCTTCTTTAATACCCGATTGTCATTCGTAAATTCTATAAATGTCTGGCAATATTAACTGGTCAAGATTAACAGAATAAGGGAGGGGGGGAGCAGTTTAAATCGCATTATGTTTGCCTCTTAACTAATTTTCTTAAGGTGCAATTGTTTGGAAGTCTAGCTTGAACAGATTCTCCTGTATTTGTCATACATTCGTCGATTACCTATAAAAATAAATAGAATAATGCTCAGTTCAAATCGACCGGCCTAATTATAAATGTAAATGTTGTAATTTTCACTTGCAAAATAATGAATTAAAGATTATCTGTATTGTCCCTTCAGTTGTTTCTTCAGCACGTTTTTTCATTTCGCAATAACCTACTTGCGCGACTTCGACATTAACCGCAGAGGAGTCGTGATCATGCTTTTTGACTTCTTAGATAATTTCACAATTTCTAATATGAATTCTTACCTTGCACAGCTGTCTTCGCTCACATCTCCAACTTAATATCAATATCACTTTCATTAAATGTATGAAACACCCTACCGAAATCGTTGTATCCATATTCCATAAAGAGGATGGAGTTGGGAGTTATTAACACAAAATTTAAAAGAATGCAGGAATTTGCATCTTAAGATGTTTTTACTGTGCTTGTTGGAAGGAGTTACGTTTATCGCAAATGCTCCCGTTATTTTGAAAGGATTAAAACTCGTCATTAAGACAGAGAGATAAAGTTACAGATTATATCTTTATTATTTAAGCATACCAAAATACAGCTTTTTGCGATGGCAAATCGAACCGATGAGGAATCGGGCCGACGCCGAACACAAATCGGTCCGACGTCGAATCGGGTAGACGGCGAATTTCATCTACGGCAAATCGGCGATGGAGAAAAACCTAAACTAATCGTTTATTTCGAAGTTCGTACAATTACTGTCTAATTATATTATTGTAATAACTTTTTCTGTTTTATTGTACATGTATATACATGTTTCAAAATTAGTGTCATCGTATTAATTGATTAAAACTGTAGTTTTGACTTGGACTTGAAAAGATGTTACCGGTAAATTACCGTTTACGACATGTAACACGTTTATTTAGTATTCAGAAGCTAATCGAAATGGGAGCGAGTTAAACTAAAATAAAAACAAGCGTTTGGTTGAGAAATACGGTATAAGAAAAAGTGGTTCTGTTATTGTTCAGGTGTCACATAGTGTTGAAGTCGATGATGAAGTAAAAGTTTAACCAGAAAAACCTCTTGGCGATGACAAGTATGCACAGTGGTCAGCTCCGGGAATTCGACCTTAGCTTATTTGTCTACCTTTGAAACGCTTACTCAGCTACAAAACATGTGAAACTGCACTGTGCTTTACAAATTAATTTTCATAATATTACATTTGAGCGGGTCAGCTTGACAGTTGAGACCGCTCGTCATCACGAAGGCTAGTAGGGGATATGCCCCAAAACTTATTTTACAATGGCAACTTAGAAACACCTACAAAAAAGAGCGGTAATTTACACATGGAAAACAAAATATTTAAAATGCTTGATAAAACACATGCCAAAATTATATGATACCTACAAAATTTTGTTCTAACACACTAGAGCATACTGAAAATTAACGGTAAATAATACATAAAAGAATAAACGATACATGATTTAGCTGGATGCAGCTGGATCAATGGCGAAAAAATGCCAAACCTAAGAAAAGTTACAGGCCCCGGGTTTTGCAAAAAATCTTGGCTGAACTCGCTGCCAAAGTTGAGCGATGAAAAGCGGGCTTCACGAAATGGAACTCGTGGCTTGAAACGGAAGCAAGTAGATAGTTTCACGGTCTTAATAGGCGTTAATTGTAGGAAGAACTTCGTTTGAAGGGTGGATTGCGGTAACTCAAATCCGCGAATCTCCTTGAGGGAGCGTTGACATGCGGGAAGGTTGCGATACAAGGTGTCGATGGACGACATAGTTTCTTTAAAGTCGACCAGAGATCGACATGACATTTCCGCGGTAGTTCAGGACGATATGGGTTTTGGAATTTCAAATTTGGTAGCATACGATTTGCGGAAGCTGGATTAATCCGACAGTTGTAAATTTGACAAAGCGACACGATAAATTTTCACCAAGTAGCTGCATTTCGGAACGGTACGCTCACAAACACAAACCCCCCTAGCTTCACTGTGACACTTACGGTCAACCACTTACACTAAATTCTTAAACTGAACTGCCCCGCACTAATTCCAGCTTCCGGGCTTAACCAAACTCAAATATCAATCCCTTCTTTGCTTCTTTTTGTGCGCGCCAAATATATGCGACGTTAAATTTTTAAACGGCCTTAACAAAGAGTATTTTTACTTAAATAAAATGTTCATATTTTTTCATTATGAACTAAAAATTATTATGAAGCGTAAAATTGAGTTTACATTGCATAAAGGTGTTGAGAAATAGATACATATTATTTAAATAACAATAAGGTCTAATGAAGTTTCTAGATTTGTTAAAAATTACATGAACCTGAACTCATCTAGTCCACTATATTTTTAAACTTTCTTTTACTTTTTGGTAAACTTTTGTTGACATTTATCGTGTTTGTGTGACATGGTAACTGCAGACATCTGATATAATCTTTAATTTCATATTTATTTTATGGTTAAAATACAGGGTTATTCTAAATGATGGACCCATTTTTAAAAATTCGTATTTATTAAAGTACAAATCCAAAATGAACAATCTTTATACCAATGAAAAGAGGAAGTTTCAAAGTTTTTTTAATACATTATCGTATGAAAAGAGGAAGGCGGGCGGTTATCGTTCCAGAAGCGGCCGGTAGAGTTCGCGCGGCAATAGGCCGCAATAAGACACATTGAACATTTATAATGTATGTATTAAAAAAAAAAACTTTGAAACTTCCTCTTTTCGTTGGTATAAAGATTGTTCATTTTGGATTTATACTTTAATAAATACGAATTTTTAAAAATGGGTCCATCATTTAAAATAACCCTGTAATTCTATCTTTTTAAGACATTTTAAAAACTCGTTTCTCTTGTTTGACAGAAAAATAGCTCTTTAGTACCTATTTATAGACTATGTGGCCATGTAGCATAAAAATTAACGAATGCATGCATTGTAGGTCTTATACAGCATATGTCCCTTTTCCCATCCTTCCTAATTGCTATTTTTTGCTGATCCTGAGCACCTTATTCATCAAGGTCGGTGGCTCTCATAGCATCTTTAATTCCCTCGTTGCAAGATGTCTGTCTTTCTAACTACAGGAAGTGTCCACTGAAAGGGTCTTCGAGGCCATCCGAGTTCATGCATTCTCATGACGTGTCCAAACCACTTCAGTCCTCTGCGTTCTATTTCCATTCCTTGTACAACACTTTTATGCGTCCATCATAATTCTAATTTCGGAGGTCGTGATGTGTTGTAGTCGCGAAACTCGTGCGCTCCGACGTAGGTAGTTCATTCCAACAGCTTTAATATTTCTTCTATTTTCAATATGAAAGGTTCATACTTCACTTCAGTGCCACATGATCGATTCAACTAACATGCTACCATTGCTTTTTTATACTTTTTAAGATGAATCGAATTAAGGCATCCCACTCTTCTATCTTGCTTTGATTTTATCAGAGATTATTGGAATACTCATTCCTTTCACTTTTTTCCAATCTGTCATAATGATTTCCAGGTATATGTTAAATTGAAATGAAATACACGAAATCCTTGCCCCATTTTGATGGGGATATCGGTATTGACATTAAGGTACACATTTTTACATTGTTTTCTTTCCATAATTCCTCTACACCTTTACAGGTTCTATCATTACTAACCTTTTGAGCACCGTAAGTATACCGTTGACAATTTATTGTCAGACGTTCGACCCAGTTGTGTGTTGCCTTCTTTTTTGCTTTATTAATTTTTTTAATCTCGTCTGACCAACAATATCCATATCTTTTGTATATCGAGTCGAATCCATACATAGATTTAGGCGGAACTTTTCGGCAGTCCAGTGGATCGGTACTGAGAGCCGGGTGAAAACTCGACATTGAAATACAATCAACGTCGTTCTTCTTTGAAGATTAGTGTATGAGGTAGATTAACAAGACTACACACAAGCACATATGCACACTTGGAGTTAGAACAACGGGCCCACCTTGAGGCCAAAGTGAGCATTAATTGGTTCAGCTTCGACCCAAACATCCAATCCAAACCTTTTTTGCTAAATTACATTATAACATATTAGGCATATTACTGCCCTCTCTAACGCAAACCCCTTGGTACATGTGATGCTAAAATGTTTCATTGATTATGAAATATTATTAAGACTTTACCTTTTATTAAAGGCTGTGTACTTTCTAAGAGTTATTTTATGTAGTTGCGATGGATTTTGTCGATTATATATAACGCTGTGTTTCAACGTATCTCACATCGTTTAGACCCTTTGGCACGGCACCAACTTGATCATCATAACGGCAAATGCGTTCCACGTTCTGTTTATAAGCAGCATTTAATAATACGCTATTATGAAAGACGAACTGCCGTTCTAAAGTCAGCACTCAAGCACATCTGCAAATAATTTACTTTATCCTTACCCTTTATTCTTTCTACAACAGATAGCAGGACCTTTAAATATTTCCTTAATTATTATACTCTATATATAGTTTATATCATTTGTTTAATTACTGATACGAAATTATAAATTTTTTAAAGTAATAGTCTCGTCCTGCACGTGTACATGCTATTAACTAGCTCAGCATGCAACGGTTGCATATAGCTTTTATTAGATCACTGTTTACAGACAAAATAGCAAGGTCGCAAGGTTCTATTATTGTGCAGGACGAAAAAGACCGCTTATTTATGGCGCGCCCTTTATTCTGAATACGAAATAGAGTATCAACACCACCCGTTTAATCTTGTTGTAATACTTAATTTGAAAATTAAAAAAAAAGTAAAAATTGATTTAAACTTCAAACAGTAAGTAGTTGTGTTTGGATAAATAAGTGGGATATATAACTTTGGTTGCGGTGGCAGAGTAATTTCACCGCCCCCCTCCAAGTTTTCTACATCTAGAAAGGTTTCAGATATCTGGAATCATGTAGAGCAGTTAATGCAGATATATTTTTTGAACAGATGTTCTTGACAAGCATTTGTAACGTTACACACTTTTGAACTATTTTACTCTTATAGTTGTTTGTCTTGGAATCAACTGTAACAGGGGTGGTTACCAACGAAATGAACTCTTACGTCCATTACACAATATACAAATATATAATTCTTGGAATCGTCATGAGCAAAAACATTCAAATGTGGAGACTAGATGTATTTTTAGATATTGTAGGTTTCTAACTTAAACAAAAGGGTATATACGTGGTACTGTTGTTTTTATTAACTTGCGCTAGGAACTGCCAAAATATACAAACTGAGTAATTATAAAAACCACAGCCAAGGCTCTGTTTATTTATTGTTTTTTTTAATAATATTGTGTCTATATTGATCTTTAGATCGTTGAGAAGGTGTATTTATTTATTTTTAATTTGTTTCGATTGCTTTAATTTCTCTTTTAAGATAGGCGGAGTTGTTATACCAAAATATTTAAATTTGAAAATTTGTTTCTTTGTTTATGTTGAAATAATTGAAAGTGATCAAATTTTAGATAAAGTAGCTAGATATAGCACGTCATGAATCATGCCCACCATTTCATATTGGAAGTCAGCTAATTTCCATAAATGACAAACGTTTTAGACGATAAATGGGGCAAATCTGTACAATATTTTTATATACTAGTAACTCCGTTCTGCAAAGTGTCTTCTTTTTTTCCTTTAAATGCAGATTAAGATGTTATCAATCACATAAAGTCTAGTTCTATGAGCATCTTAGGACAGACCCCGCACAATTGACTGCATTTTTATTATCACTTGAACTGTAATGAAACTGCATATGCTTTTTACATAAACTAATCAGCCACGGGGACGAATAATTATTTTTAGATGATTCCATTTGCAACAAATCTGAAGTAGATTCTTATTTTTAATATTTAAGATACATTTGCAGAATGTAGCTTATCCTGTGTAAAGCCATATCTACACGTTGCTATTACGGGTTCGAGTTGAGCGACAATTTTAGGTTATTGATAGGAGCAGCGTTCACACAGTTTATGCACTTTTAGGTTCACCACGTACACTAATACTTAAAAGTAACTTAATCAAATAAATATGTTAATTTAGAAGCTGCATCTAACTAAGCAAAAATTATTCTTTACAAACAATTTTCATAGCAACACATTACATTCAAAATAGCATACTTGATTTTATTGTAAAACACAAATATTTTGAGAAAAAACAATAGATTGTTTATTTATTTCCATTGGAATGCGCACTTTCACGTCTATAAACGAAAGTTGCAGGGTGAACTGATGTGAAGACAGTTACGTTTATAAGATATGAGCAAACGAAAATAAAATCATGCTTGGCTTTGGAAAATTGAAACATATGCCGATTATTAATTGTCATTTTGTTAATGTTCTAGAATGAAGTACACATACATAACCTAAACCATTACATAACTGTCACCGATTGTTGTGTCAAAATATTATTTGAAAATTAACATAAAAACCAATACTACTACATCAATAATTACGTATTAAGTTATAAGAACTGCTGAAGTGTTCATTGATTAAACATGTGTATTTTCAATTTTGATAATTTAAACAATTTGACACTTCTACTATTATAGTAACTGCCACATTTAATTTGAAAATATCAGAAGTAATAGAGCACATGACTTAATTTCGTTTTCATTTGCTCACACGTTATATATAAGTAGGAAACAGTTATTTATCTACTTTGATGTCATAATGTGGTTATTATAACATCGAAAACAGTGATATAATAGAGTATATTAAATCACTGTACTGCTAGTTGTTTATATGAAAAACTTTGAAATAGCTTAACTTGTTTCAGAAAACTCACTTTTACGAAATGTCAAAATTCACAGCTTTTGACTAATTTTATGCAAAATAGATAAAATATTATATTATACTCGTTTAAAAATTCCAACAATTGTCCATTGAAGCACTCGTGCTAGAATAAAGCCTTTTATTAAACTAGTATAATAATACTCGAATTATGTACTCAGCGTGTAAAAATTAGTTTTATGCTTGAGTTCGCATATTTCGGGCGAGGCGTAGCGGAGTCCCGAAAATGAGCCGAATGAAAGTCATAAAAATGTATTTACACACGTATTACATACAAGACTTTTTGCAAGACCGCAACGCACAAAACATTTTGGAGTAATTTAACCATCTCAACACGATATGAATTCTTGTTTTTTTTTATATAATAATTTTTATTTTCGCGATCATATAAGTTAAGGAACTTTTTATAATAATATTTTTGTGTATGTATAGAAATAAGCGTAACAACTTTCATATTATTGCAGAAATAAATACGAACCCCTTTCCAGTGTTAGTACGGATATCTTAATAGTAATTTACGGTACAAGTGACTAAAGATGCTTTTCGCATGTGTATCGTGCAATATTTTATCTACGATAGAATCTAGAAAACACGGTAAATATAAAAAATATTTTTTAATGTAACTTAGGATTACCAGCAACCGGTCGTAATTTGCGTGTTTTAAAATTTTTAAAACAATTTGCTACTGACAACGTTCCTAATGAAATCTTTTAAACTATTGACGACGTAAACTAATAAAAACATGTTATTAAGCAGTCGTTTTACAAACTTAAAAGTGGCAACTAAAAGGCACATTTACACACTGTCATAGATAAAAATATAAAGACAAGTAAAAATCTACAAACAAATTTGAATGAATCTCCAAATAAATTTTTCTAACTAAAAAGATAATCCACTTTTATGGAAAAAATCATGACATTTGAACAATTTTAATGTACACATAGATAGCCAGTAAAGTGGCTGCACATTCTTTCAAATTTAACTGAATCTGTCTTATCGCTTACGAGATTGCTATACTGTGCATGCTTACCTTGGACTGCTTATAGATTTGTGGTGTCGTAATTAAAACAAAAGAAGTGTAGAACTGAAGTGCATGTAATAGCTATTTATGTATCAAGTTGCAAAAGAAAGTGTTTTTTCACAATAGACGTGAAGTTTGCCTTACGAGCGAAGCAAGTTGGACAACACGTTGTGTTTGAAAAACACTAATTTTGCACGTGTTGCATACAAGATTTCTCTAATGTTGAGTCATATTAATTTTTATAGTAAATAAATTTACTTAAATCTACAAAGTTGTTCTAAATTTTCATATTAGCACTAGTGTCAATATGAAACCTCATATTGCAACTAGTGCCAATATATCCATCATTTTTACGTTGAACACGAGAAGAAAATGTCATTACATTAGGTCAAAATTACAGATAAGTTTTATTGTATTACACTTAAATTAGTTTGTGTGAAACTGTAAGCTGCTACACCGCTAGGTAAAAAGAGGTTAATGATAATACAATACTATCTCATATCATAGCAAATTACATAGTTTATTTATCAAACTGTGGTATGTTCTTTTACGTTTACCGTCTTGCAGAGATAATAGATATTTCTGCATTAATGGAGATATTAATATGATTTTCCCTGAGGTTGACAAGTCAACCGAAGGTAAAACACATGAATATTTCCAGTGGTGCACAGAATATTTATTTACTAGCATATTAGTAAATATAGTATGACATTTCAAAATGCCATAAATATATTTAAAATTGGAATACGTAAGTAACATCAATGATTGCCTGAATGTATGGTTGCTAATACATTGTTTGTAATTGCATGGTTATGATGAGATTGAGGGAGAAATAATTTGAAAAATCCTAGGGAGTTAGGAGTAGCTTTCATATTTTGTAACGATCATTTTGTGTGATCTTAGGCGTAAACTAGCGTATTATATATTTTCACGCTGTTGGCAAACAAAGAGTGTTTTACGCCCTTGATACATAAATAACTATTTTCACCGACCCCTACTAAAATTTGGCCTTTGATTAATAGCTTGTCGACTAAAAATGACATATTATAGATCAGCGTGCTAATAGTAAATCAGCTGTTTACTTATAGCATACATTTAGCACTTGTACCACAAATAGTTATTTTCTACCCCGATGCATGAAATACTAGTTTCACACATTGATCACAGTACTTGAAGTCTGACTTTTAATAGCCATGCGTAAAGTGCAATGCTTTCTTATGAAGTTTATTTCACGCACTACGCCCATAAGAGCTCATATACTTTTTGGCACTGATATCATTTTTAATAGATCACTGTGCCACTACCTCCTTTACTTGCCGTGCTGTGATAAACTTGACTACGCTGTTATTACTAAATTGAAAGAGAGTTACATTATACAGTGAAAATAAGGGTAAGATATTTTACAAGTACACATTAAAATACCTACAATATAGATAATATTAAGTTTCTTCCAGTATCTTACAACTTAAGCCTACTTTTGAATTAAATGTTACATCCTTGCAGACGCCCAGACGGTGCTATATATTAGGCTGTAAATCTAATTATAACAGTTCATTAAAAGAAAAGAACAGAGACATTAGCACATTTTTTTTCCCAAAAAGTGAAATGAGGAAAACATGGCTACATTCTGTATCTCGAAGTTACTGGGTGCCATCAGCATTGTCCGCTGTGGATGCTTTACATTTTGTTGATAAAGTCCTAATAAAGACAAAAATTAGAAAATGCCATTTACATTAATTCATTTTTACTTCCCTCCTCTAAAAGACAAAGGAAGTATTCTAATCGCTAAAAAATCACCTTCTGAAATTTCTTCAGATCTACACGTTTCAGGTCCCTAGAGACGAAAAACAGGTTTTCTCAATTCCGTCTGTCTGTCTGTCTGTTTGTCTGTGGCGGTATAACTCAAAAACATACAAAACTTTTTTTACCTCTAGTTTCTTCGATTTTTACAATTATTTAGTGTTCCAACGTTCGCTTGCAAGGGAAGTTTTGAGTAAAGCCCTTTACAGATTTTTAAATGTAAGGTCATAGAAAAAATATAGTGTGTTTTATGCGTGAAGACGTTTTTAGACGAACGGCAGGCGAGTGGGCGCAAACTCCACACTCCACACTCGTGTAAAAGTCGACTCATGCACTTGTTCCACATCTACTATTTTGTGCAACCGTGCCGAAAAGTTGACTTTCGCGAACGCAAACTGAGAAATTCGTTTATCAAATGAGGTCAGTTGAAATAGTGTGTCTGCTGCAATCGCGGTCACAGCAAAATACGGAGCGTGCGGGCGAGAGTTCGACTCCCGGCCGGGCGTTCAGGTTTCGCTTAGTTAAGTAAGTGACGCCCGCGCCTTCTGAAGTAATGCGTAAGCGGTTCCGGGGGCAACGGTAGTCGTTAGAGTTAAATAAAAGAGGTGGCACCGAGGTTAGGGGAAAAGTGACAGTTGCAATTTCAAACAAGAGTGATTCGTAATTCAATTAGTCTTATAAAAATTTCATTTTATGATGAGACCGAAGGTTACCCTGTATTAGAAATTCCAATCTAAATACTAATAAATATTAATAATAAACTAACAGGAGCCCGTAAGAAATAGAAGATATGGAAGGCAGAATACGTAATCTCATATAATTTTCAGTGATTCTAAAACAATTGCATAGATTTACGGTTTCGGAGATTTTATAGAAAATTGCCTTAGTACAGGCTTTAAATTTAATTAACTTACATTAATATGGTCCTTAAAATGACAAAGCATTTTAACAATGAAATAATAACAAGCAGCTTAATGATAATGCACATAAAAGGATATTGATTGGAATAACTCCGTTTTATCACTAAATTTCTATTTTCTACAATGGTATTAGCAAGTCATTAGCAAATAACAAGAGATCAATAAAAAAACCAGTTAGGGTAGGCTGTGATATATGTTACACGTTTGGCAGTACTGAAGTGTATTGTCAGTCTATGTCAAATTCTAGATTTGCAGGTTAAGGTTTTACGTCAGTCTGTGTCAAACAACCAAACAAAACCTAACCTTTTAAACTCGAATTTGACATAGACTGACAATACACTTCAGTACTGCCAAACGTATAATACATATCACAGCCTACCCTAATTGGTTTTTTTATTGATCTCTTGTTAGTTCATTGGTGGTTGCAATTCTAATTCAATATACACTGTTTTAATTAACTTGGAGTTCTATAAACCTCCAGTTTTAAGCCCTGCTTTTAATATTTTAATTAGAAAACGTGTGTCTGATTCTTGTAATAAAATAATGAACATTTTATTACAAAAAAGAACCAGAAGACCCAAGATTTACAATTTGAGTGTTATTGAGATGTGAATATTAAATAGTAAATATTTTGACTGAACTATTCTGTAAAGTGCATATTAAATTATTTTAAAATTAAAATATTTGTTTTGATTTAGAAGAATCCTACTATAAGATATATATGTAATAATAATTTTATGCTGGATCTCTGTTAAATATCTAATAAAAAAGTTTCATCTTTTGAACTGGCTTTCTGTGCTGCTTGTCAGATATCAGTTTCGCATTTTTCAATCTGTTTTCAAAGCTAATATTAAATCTTTCTCGAAAGCGTTCCTGGTCTATTTCATCGTTACGTCTTTGTGCGATATTGTATGAACTTTATTGTTAGCTATCTCTGATTTTTCTGTTTATCATAGGTCGTTTATTGTGTACGCACTCTAGACGAGTATAAGCCCTTGGTCTATTTAGGTGATGCAGTAATATGTTAACGTTCCTCATTCTGGAACTATTCTTCGTACATCGAAACGAAACTAAGGTTTTATATTTAGTTTGTTAGGCTGTGCTTAATTTGTTTCAAGTTATTTTATTGTTTACGTTGGGAATAGACAAGGAAAGTAGGTCTTTACACGATTAATTGGGTTGTAACAGTTAAGCTACGCAATGGTTTTTGTTAGAACTTAGTACGTACAGCAAGTAGTGGGGGCCCACGTTGAATGTACGCTACTGGAGTCCCTGATTTTCCGTGTTTCTATACCACCAAACCTTGCCATTTAGACATTATAAATTATTTTAACTTAAGATTCTCTTAAACGAGTTCAAGCCATTGCAGCATCTGTACGAATCTGACACTATTAAACTTGAACAACACATATTTTACTTTACATATCTTTAAGTGTAAATATTTGAAAAAACTGGGAAAAATTTTATACTAGCTTTTTAATCCAACATATAGGTGACCTTGCTCTAAAACAATTTTGAATTTTTAAAATTAATTTTTAACAAAGTTACAGAAGAAAATGTTTTAAACGACTTTAATAATGAAAATTCACCCCAAGAAAGACAACTTTTGCTAAATCGAATAACGGTTGAAGAGCGTTGAAAATTATATACTGTTAGGTAAATAGTTCTTTGTATACCAAGACACTAAAGTCATAGGCGTAACTAGCGCGGAGCCAGGGGGCTAGCCCGCGATTTGGCCCCCATAGCAAAATAGAAGTTAAAAAAACTGCCTTTCTTATTAATCTTATTAACCTGTTTGGTTCTAAAAAACTGCATGCATAAATACCATATGCAGGATAGATGACACTATTGAAAAACAATATACAAAATAAAACATTATTAGTGCAAAAATGCAATTAAGTTTTGCTATACTTTGAAAATACTTTTATCGTCTGAATACTATTTCTTCCAGTTAATTGTGTACCATTTCGTTTAGTTTCTCTTCAGTTCTCTATAAATAAAGAGTCAATTTATGTACCTATAAAAAGACAATTGAAATTATTTCATATGTGGGTAAGTAAATGAACGCGAAACTAGAGTGGTTTGCTAACGATTCGCTGGGCACATCTCTACCTAAGCTCGTCCAGTTCAAACTAATGGTGACTTCTCATTTGGATGTTTGCTTTGCCTAAAAAGTTCAGTTTATCACTTTGAAGGATACGATCCATAATTTATGTTTAGTATTTTATGGTAATAAAAAAAGAGTATAAATAATTCTGACCGCCAAAATTTTTGCCAGTCGCAATCCCAAAATATTGTTTATGATAAAGAAAACTCACAATAATAATGCAGAGGATAGTACGTTTTCATGAAAGTATGTATCTACTTAAACCGTAGCTGAGAAAACATTGAAAATTGCAACTTCAAAACGTATAAAATGGAAACCAAGTGATCTAAAAAAAAGGTATTTCTCCTGGAATAATATTTTTTACCGCCAACTTCATTAAATTGGGAGAAGGAATCTACATATTTTTGTGTTTAACTTTTTAACACGAATGTGGAATTAGTTATAATAATAAACCACATGAGAGATAAAAAGGAACTTCAGTGTCCAGGCGCACATAATGTTTTTTTAAATCGAGAAATTTACATTTTTTCATCAATTCTTATAGGTTATGTTGCGGTTTTCTGTCATCCCGCCACTGCGAAAAGGCGTAAAACAATCGTAAAACAATGGATTAGTTCACTGCAGATTTCTCGTATTTTAATGACGTTTCGGCGTTCTTCACTGCCGATTAAAAATATTTAATGTACACTTAGTAACATGAATTGAATTAATTCGAAAAAAGAAAAAAATATTACAGTTGGCAGGATTAGAACCCCTCCTACAGCGAATCCAATTGTTAGTCAGGCGCCTTAACACATGCTAACAGGCACAGCACACGTTTATGAGTTTTTGAGCCTACCATATACCTTAGTTTAGTCATATTAAAAAAGTTTTGCATTTTAAAAATTTAACTGTAAATAAGCACGTTACAGAAGAACATACATTAATTTGCAAAAAAAACATCGCAGTCGGTGCGATTAGAAACCGTGCTTCCAGAGGAAATCTGATTTATAAACAGACGCCTTACACGCTGGTCCAGGAATGCTAAGTAAGCTATCGTTGCATTATGACAGGCACTGACGACAGGACCAACATACGTTTATAAATCGGAATGCTTGGGCATATTTGGTTATTTTATTCGCTTTTAAAACAATATATTGTAATGGTTGTACTTAAGACTGCTAGTTTATTTGTGAAAGTTAGTCCATAGGCATGAAATTATTTATGGAAGGATAAATACCTAATTATTAAAACGTACAGAAAATGAATTTAAGTAGAAAAATAACAGCATAATAATTATTCAAAATGTATTTAATAAGGTACCGATTAAAATTCAAATCCAGTAATGCATTTAATATTCAGAAAAGTTGTAACGTATTAATTAAAAATATGATCTTTGGAGTTATATGGATTGTTGTTTAATGTTATCAGAAAGCAATTCAAAATTAAAAGTTAAATAATAATTAGGACAAATTATAAGATAGTTTAAATTAATGTGAAAGTTCTAAGCTGAGTTAATATTTGTAAGAGCCACTTATTATAAAATGTATAAATATTTATTACTACGGTGAATTGTAAGATATAAAAATTAGAACTAATTTTTCGGTTTTAAAATGTACAATTTTGTATCAAGAAAATTTTGTAATAAAACCCTTTTATAAAAGTGAATTTATTATGGGAATAGTGTAAAAGGGTGCATAGGAGAAAATTAAATATAAAATGAAGGAATATAAAAGAATTTTAAAGACAAATTATAACAAGAAGAAAAATACCATTTTACTGCTTAAAGAAGAATTAAGAATAATGGAATTGGTCAGATGAATTCATCTGCACCTGAGTTGCTTGGTTGAGCTGTATTTCGAGTCGTTATCGAGGCAGATACATCTGTAACTGGTTTTGATTTGGATATGGTGTGATAAAGTCATTATCGAGGTAAATACATCTGGACCTGAAATAATTGGTTGGATTGCGTTGGAATCACTGTTGAGGGGGATCCATATGCAACTGTATTGATTTGGATGATCTTTACTGGAATTACTTTTGGGTAAATACATCTGTATCAGCTTCATTTGGATGAGCTTTGTAGGGTTGCTGTTGAGGTGAATACATCTGTACTATTTAAATTTGGATGAGCTACAAAGGATTTACCATCGAGGAGAGCTGATTGGTTTTGGATCTTCGTTGGGGTTACAAACGGAAGCACCTGAATAAGCTGGTTGCATTTGCATGACTGAACAAGAATATTGGATTGACTCAATTAAGTGAAGGTAATCAGGTATATGTAAAATAAACAGTAATCAATTTCAATAGTGAATGAATAAGATATTTACATAAGTGCTTACCTTTATTAATATTTTTAAAATAATACGTATTGTACAGATAGGAATTCAGATGCTCTTTCATATGAGTGATCTGACATTGACAATTCAGAACTGTCATTTATTTGAAATAATTTTCATTTTTTTAAGTGCAATAATTTTTGATAAGGTATGAACCTGACCTGAATTTGAGAGTGATTGTTTTTACCGGAGCTAGAAAAAGAAATTAAAAACTTAGAATAAATAAACTTGAATAAGGGCATCTGTTCTATTGGAACTATTTTGAATTACATAAACACTAATAGCATATCTAGCACAAGGAGCTATTACATAATTATTGGCGCGCAACGTAGAGCCATTACAATATATTTATTATCACTTTGTTATATCCAACCGATAAAAAAAAATACTGAACCACAGCCTTTGAGATTAGTTATTACTGAAACGTTCGCACTAATTTAATAAAGCTGATGGAACATGGTGTTCTATGCTGGTGATAACTCCAAATATTCATTTGTATGGCATTCACTATAAACCAAATAGTGTAGTTTTCTGTTTATTTGCTAACACCATTGTAAAATTCATAATTTATCTCACGTTATTGACATTTAAACTGACAGCTGTCAGAATTAACTCTCAATTGCTTGAGTTGCCATGATGCGCGTATGTTGGGTTGCAGGCTCAGTAAGGGGCCCCAAATTATGTGTGTCTACTGCGTGCTTGTTTCGCTTAGCAAAGGTTGTTAAGGGAACGTGGTAAAACAGCGAATTTCCAGTTTCCGACATATAATGTAGATTTTCTCATCCCATGTGTTTCTTCGCTTCTTAGTTTTCCTTGCTTCTTATTTCCCGGTTGATTTTAAGTAGTTACAAACAGCATATTATGTAAATTAATTAATTATTTAGCACACGAGTAGGATAGTTTGTGCAGGTGCCAATGTGTCTTCCTCAAAGAGTATGTCTTCTAACGTCTTAAACTCTTTAACTGAAACCCCCGTATAGCGAGGTAGGCAGTAATATTATTTGGAGAAAACTATTTACAAACAGTATTTTTTAAATCAAAACTGTCATTAAGAGAATTATAAGTGAATTGCTGAACAATTGAGCATAAATGAACGACTATGGAAGTTTGGGAAACGCTTACATATTTACTGTATTTACGACGTTTTTATCATCAATCAGTCCACGTAATTATAAACCTGATATTTTTTTCTATTTAGCAATAGCTTTCTTAATTCTCTTATATCTAGGTAATTTTTAATGACACGAAACCATGTTCTCGGGGTTGGTTTGACAAAATAAATATGCGTTTACTAGAACAACATTTAATTATACATGCAACATAGCTGATGCTCACATTGATAATTACTCTCACGTACTTATTTACTTAATCCTTTTGCCTAGTCTAAGCCTAGTCTACCTTTTCGTGTAAAGCACTGTATATCTATTCCTGAAGGGTTCCCTTCCATGCTTTTCTGTTCTTCGTGGCCTCTTCTATATTATTCCATTTCACCTCTCTTTTTTAACTTCGGTTTTTACTTCTTCCTTCCAGGTCTTCCTGGGTTGGCCTATTTTCTTCTTTTCCCTGCTTTGTGCTTCATATATTTTTCTAGGCATCCTGTTAACATGTTTCTAGTCATCGTAATTGGTTTTGTTCTATATTTTGTTGAATTAGTTTAATTTTTAGCGATTCTCTAAAACCCTCATTTCTTACGTTGCTTTCGATTTTCTCTCAATTATTCTCAAAAACCATATTTCCGTACTTTTGATTGTGTTTTCCTGATGCTGTATATGATTCGCTCGGGTATGTTATTGCTGGTACCGCTATTATTTGTAAACTTCCACTTTGACTTAAAACTAGAAACTGTAATATCTACCATATTAACGAAAAAAAAGAAAAGCCCACTTACTGGCAAAAAGATCGTTGATGAAATATATGAGATATTGAACAGAGAAGTGTTAGCTTAAAGGTTTTTAACTTTTATTACACTACCTTATAAGTTTTCTAGGGGCGCAGATAATCATTTATAATCACATTTAAAAAAAAATAAATAAAACAAAATCATTTGAAACCATGGGATAGGGTGCCAGGCTTGCAATAAGCAAGTCCTCGGTCCGAATCCATGGATAGGCGAAACTTTTTCCGCAGTGTACTGAATCGGTACTGAGGTACTGCCCATTCGACGTTGGGATACAATTAACGTCGCTATTCTCTGATGACTGTTCTATGAGGTAGAGTAACAAAACTACACACAAAACAAATATACCGGGTGACAATGAGACCAGGGCCATGCATCTACCTCCTTTACTTATGAGTGAATTTGAATGAAATTTGATACAAAGGTACTAGACATAATTTCCGATTGAGAAACAAATATAATCAAAATGGCCAACTTTCGGTTTTACCGGAAGTGACACTAACTTTGGTTTTTTAAATGGAACACTCTGTATATTTTATGTTTTTCGGAATCTACGACTCAAATTACATACAACAGTGTTGCCAAACTTGCTTAGGTATTATTAGTTATTACATAAAAATATTAAAAAAATTAATTAATTAATCAATATTCAGTTTCAGATAATGATAAAGTAGTGTGATGCATATCGTTAGATAGGTAATTACATTTTCTATCTAATGGCAAGATGGCCCTTAGTAGCTGCCATTTAAAAAAGTGGCTTTTTCTTAAAAACGAGTTTAGCCAATTATATTCTTTTATTAAAGGTTTGTTATTGACCTTATGGATACAATAGCTATTATTAAGAGTTGCTAGAGTCAATTAGAATATAATACACTCACACATGACTTGGAGAATATAATTATACGCCTGTTTATAATTTAGGTTAGAAATTGCTAATGCACTGCTTTGTAGTAAATTTAATTCTAAGCATTTAAAAAGTAACTAAACGTTATCGTACGTAATTGTCAATCACTCAAATTTGCTTACAGAAAATAAAAATTTAGTTTAACTGTATTTCTTAGTTTTCACAGAAATCTTGTGGGAAAATGTTTATAATTACTGCTAGAACCTTTATATGTCAATATAATTCTGACAGAATTAGGAAGTAGGAAAATGTTCAATCGTGTTTACTAAATTAGGGGTTAGTATTTCAGCTAAAGTAAAACAGAATAAATTTCATTAGCAACAAAAAATTTAAATAGACAATATTTATAAATGAGATTTTACTAACATTTTTTCTAGTGAAATTGTTACTGCTTTAAATGGATTAATCAAGAGCACCAAAATGTTTTCCTAAGTATTCGGTTTTATTGAAAACCAGCATCCATTGCCTCATAACCAGCAATTACTTTATTCTTACCTCTGTCTTCCAAATAAAGAATAAATTCTAAGATTTCTGCACCAGCTGTAGCAATTACAGATATTAAAAGAATTTTATGGGAATCAGAATTGCTCACGCAATTAGCACTTTTTAAGGCAGTTAATCGCTGAATTATCCAATAACATGGAAAAGACTATAGATATTTATCTATACATACCATACACAGTGGAACCTGTTGAGACCGTGGAAACATTTCGTTAATTCAAATGTTGATAACAAATTATTTACGAAATGTTAAGGAACCAAAAATTATTGTAATGTAGAAGATTGGGTATATTGATAAATGTAGCTTGCTTTAGGGAGCGTTACTATGACTTCACTATGTTACGGTATTAAAAGAACTTTACGACACCCACCCAAGGTGAGCATCGCACCACGGAATCAGTCCTGAAAAACTGGCACACTTGCCCTGAAATCGGTTCGAAATAGGCTAATAGGCCACGGCTGGAACGCTCAGGGAGTCGGGCGTGAGTCACACGATACGTTCTGGGCAAGCGTGTTGCGGCATGATATATATATAGGGTATGTCGAAATCATGAGGGCGCCACCAAGCCTGTCTTAACCCGGCTAACCGGGCCTGGACGGTTAGACGGGAGCGAAGCACGCAAAATACTCCGCCGATAGGATTACTCAAGAATTGCAAGGTCAAATAACAATTTCGGGATTGCCTTATGCAAGGATTGTAATTAGGTGTCAATCCGACCGCGACTACGCAGCTGTCTCACCCACCTGTACGCTCAAAGCTCCCTCGTTCCGTCGCACAATAATCAGTACAATGAAGGGGGCGCTTATCTGAAACAGAACATGCACAAGTCGAAACAAAACAATAGTTCCCTTAGCTAACAAATCGTGTATTGACTAACGGGTTTACAATGGGGCAGCAGAGTGCGTCGCACTATATCTATAAATGGATTCTAACTAAGGACACCAGCTGGCGCGCGCTCTAAACTTAGCGACAGATGTTGAACAGTAATGAACAGTAATGAACAGTAATGAGCAGTAATGAGTACAAATATGCTGGCGCGACGCCTTATGCAGCGAACAGCAAAGATCAAATTAGCACTCGCGACATGGACAGTCTGCGATTCTGAATAAATGCACCAATATGCTGGCGCGACGCCTTATGCAGCGAACAGCAAAGATCAAATTCGCACTCGCGACATAGACAGTCTGCGATTCTGAATGAATGCACAAATATGCTGGCGCGACGCCTTATGCAGCGAACAGCAAAGATCAAATTAGCACTCGCGACATGGACAGTTATGACGACAGTGCCTGTAGGCACCAGAGATGTGACGGCTCGCTCGCGTTCACAGCGGTAATCAGTTCAAAGACACATACCTTAATATGTAGGCGGTTAGGGAGCCTGGTACAGTTGAGTTGCGACAGGCTGCAGTCTTAGGTGGCAGGTACCTTCGATGTTCGACGGCTATAGGGATGAGTGCACATCCGCCACAATGGCGACGTGAGACGCGTCAGGACGCGTACGACGGGACGACGAAAAATGGGCCACTTTCGTTCTGCGGGACAGATCCTCGTAGGTCGAGATGAAGGGGGCACGACCCCTTACTTACGGAAGCAGGAACTGGGCTAAAAAACACCCACGCTACGCCGAAGACAATTCGAAACTCACACTCACAACCACCACACAAGCGTTCTCTGCAACGGGCTGCGGTCAACTGCCACTTAAGGCGAAACCGTTTGTCACATAATTGCTGAAGCAGCACTCGCCGGGAAAAAGACTGACGCCCCCGCCAAGGGCGGGAGCGCCGCACGAACTCACACACTAACCGACCACTTACTCGATCGACGGCTCTCGGCTGAATGCCCAGAGGGAAGCGCTGGCACAGGTCACCTTGATCGCGTCCCCACGTGACTAAACCTCGGCAGCCAATCGCGGGGCGATAAAATGAAACAAATTAATGCCGGCACCAATGGTATCACGCCTCAGCGGCGTGCTTTCTAGAAGATTCGGAATTCTTGCGGGCGATACGCTTGGCTGCCACAGCGCCATCAGAGGGGAGCTCCAACCGACGGGAAATGCTGCGTTTGAGGCCAAATATGTGCGAAATCATGATTCTGAGATTAGGCGATGGAGCCAAATAAAGAACTAAAAGGGTTTAGCATACGGGCACGCTGCCCTAAAGCCTAGGTGGCTATTTAAAATACCAAAATGACCTAACAACTATAAACAAAGTTGTGAACAAAATCCGAAAATATCTATAATAGCTGACCCGGCAAACGTTGTTCTGCCCAAAAATAATTTGTCTCTGAAACCCCGTTTCATCACTATAGAGTTTTAATTTTGTCATGTTCACCGTCTTGAACTTAAAAAAAATGCCATTTTCGCAATCAACGTCCCAAAAAACCTCAATAACGACAACCATATCGATTTTTAGGCTATTTACCCCATTTCACCTCCCAAGGGGTTGATTTTCGAAAAATCACGAAATACGTGTTTGCTTATTTATTTTAGTACTCCTACGAAGTTTCAAGTCGAAATGTCTATTTAATATTATTTTTCCATACAAAATTGGGACCCTCATTTTACCCCTTTAGGGGTTGAATTTCGAAATATCTTTCCTTATTCCTTGTATAAATCATAGCTATGACCTACCCGGCGCCGGCGTTGCCCGGGCATAATATTACGTGACACTATGCGTGTGACATGACATGACTTTTCCATTGTTCTATTCCGGTTTTTCCATTCTAAAAATAAATTAGATTTTTCCCAATTTTCCGAGTTTTCTACTCCGATTTTCCCATTTTTCTCTTCGAAAAGCCATTCAGAAACGAAATCCCATACAAAAATACCATACAAAATCATCTTTTCGATTTTCCGAATTTTCCGGTGGATTTTCCCAAAATTTTCTTTCATGCCAACCTTGTCCTAACAATTACGAACACAACAACAAAAATTAGCCAAATCAGTCGAACCGTTCTCCAGTGATGATGTAACATACATGCGGCAATTGATTTTTATTTATATAGATTATAGTCCCTCTATAGAGGGGCTATAATACAGATTATTCGTCTGTCAAACCGCTTTAATTTGTAGAGAATTTCTAAGTATATGTTGTAATCATGTGCAAGTTTCTTGAGTAAATCTTACGTATTAATTGCAGATTTTAATATGTCAGATTTAGAAACTTAGCAGCTTGAAGTAGCAAAGACCGCCAAGTTAGGAATTTCAAATGACTTAGCTACTTTACTTTATCTGCTGCTAACGAGCGGAGATAAGGTGTTTAAATGCCATAGGAATGAAGTGACACTATAGCATTATCAATCCAGTAGTATAATATAATATTTTTCTGATGTTTGGAGAGAAATTATATTATTGTTATTAGGCATATAATTGCGACGGTGCTGTTAATTATGAAAATTAATTCACAACACATTGCATTTATACTAAAGTTGATGGATACATTCAGAGCATTTAGAAATAATATATGCTATGTGGATAACAACTCTTTAATAAAATTAATATTGTTCACATACCAATGCACATTGCACAATTATATACAAAATACATACAGCGCGTGATTAACAATTGGCGTGATAACAATTAAAATTGCTTGTGTCGAGAAAGATCTCGGTAAACGAATGAAGTGACTGGAACTCAAGTGAAATGACTCGAAAAAAATCGAATGACTGAAGTGGAATGACTGTAATCGAATGACTTGGTTTTTGCGCCAGGTCGTATTTATTTTGGCTCTGTCCAATTGCGTCAGTGGATGATTTACAGCCCCCTGACTCGTTCCTTGACTGGGTTGGAACTTCATGCAAGCTAAAGTGCTAACTGATATCATCCGAGGGTTTTGCGTCAGCGAGAAGATTTATTGATTTTTTAAAATGAATTTGAACTCCTAGCAAGAGAAAGTTGTTCCCGCTTTATATACTAACGATTACCATAACAATAAATTTACATCTGCGTTGAACAATGCTGCGTACGTGTATAACAATAATTCTCCGTTGTCTATTACGGTAACAAGGGAGTTACGCTAGCGACAGTTCAAGTCGAGTCGGAGAGTAGGTTCCGACAAAATAAAAAAGATTAAGTGCAAGTGATAACCTATAAAAGGCGCCATGTCGTTGACCAGCTTCAGAATTATTACTCCCACAGAGAAGCTAAGTAAGACCAAATAACAACAAAGATGGCAGAGACAGTTTGCACCATGCAGAAATACATAAAACACCCGAGGACATTACAAATATGAATTGCGTTTTGGAATAATCCCCGATATATAAATTAAGTGTTTAAATAATTAATTATTTAATTTAAGTATTAATCGTAGCATTTAAATCAATGAGTAAACAATACACCCGACGTTGTCTCGCGGCACACGGCTGTTGAATATACGAGCAGTGTCATTTGTTACTCCATGAATGCGTACAATACCGGGTGAACCGTATTATACAGATCTGTGTAATTGGGTAATTACCAGTAGAGCCAAAGAGCTCGGGACGTGTGACAGCGTGAAAACCGTTTAAGTTCACAACCAATATAACAAATTTTTAATGATAAACTATAGTAATCCATAAGGCGTTTGATCAATGTATAATAATTAATTAAACACCTTAAATAAATACCCTTGTTTCATTAGTAGATTGACTTCCAAATTAATCGTACATCAAAGTATACGCTACAAAACAAATTAAACATTTGAAATTTTTGCATTCAATGAATACACGACCAAGTTAGTTAAATATTCAAGCTAATCTTGCATTTAAGTGTATGCTAAAAACAATTAAACATTTGAAATATTTGTACTCCAGGAGTACACCACTTTCAAACTACTTGTACATTGAATGGTACATTACGAAGCAAATTAAACATTCGAAATATTGTACACGACCCATTAAATTAAACTTCTAGATTACTGGCAACTCTAATAGTACATTACGGAGCAAATTGAACATTTAAAATATTTGTACATCGAATGGTACGTTACGAAGCAAATTAAACATTAGAAATATTTGTACTCGAAGTTCAACGAAAAGGGGCGGTTTCCATGAGGTACGTGGAGATCGTTCATCCTAGACTACAACTGCGACGAAGTCGGCTATACTGTGAGGTCGAATGACTACCTCAGATACTTGTTGCTTCCGGCGTAGCTCCTTCCCTTGTATGCGACAGCATCGCCGATGTGAAATGGCAGGATCATGAACAGCCACTCGACGATTGAAATTTTTCGGAACAGAGGGACCCAAGTTTGAAGTTAAATGGGATTCCACATTGGATAACTGCGTGTAAATGCGAGGCAGTGCAAAGCGGCACGGAATTAGCTTATTAAACTGCAGTGTACATGAAAATCTTCTATTAAAATTTACCCCAAGAGAAACCAAACATCCCATTACAGCTAGTTCGCGAAACGGCGTTACTTATACAAGGCAAAAGTAAGATGGGCGCCGAAACGAAATTCGGTTCCTCGAAGAATCCAGAAGACGTTTCCAAATCATCCAACCAATACAGTCGTTGTTCGACTTTTAACGAGTAAAGTTGTGTTTGCCCGTATTTAAACTACAGTGAACGAACGCATAATAATAAGTGTGGCCGCAAGGCCAAACAGTGTTTGCAATGAACAGTGGAAGCGGTGCAATCGACTACGCAGCTCCACAGCCGATAAGCTATCTACCACAGCCAAACTTCAATCCGCCAATCTTTCTAAGTCAAGGGCAACAACAGCCGTTTTTCTCACAAAATGCCGCAAATGCAGGTATGCAGTATCATTTATCTCCATTTCCACCACAAACCCAATTTATAAATCAATCTACTATCGGACACCCAAATGTATCACATGACACCCCAATAAATAGCTACAGCGATGAGGAAGAAGATTTAAGTCAAGGCGGAAGGAATGAATATTCATGGCAATTAGTTGGCCCCTATAAAAGAAAACGCAAACAAACCCATAATACTCAAGTACATGAGTCTGCAGATATACAATCAAACAAATACTCACCACTTAGTAACCTGAATGACAATAACAATGGCCAGGAAAGCAATAATAATACTGATACAACAGCGGAATCTCCAATAAAGACGACACCTAAACCACCTCCAATTTTCGTCCACGGTGTGATTAACTATGAAAAAATGTTCAATACTTTAGCTACTGTTGCAGAGGAAAATCAATTTATCACCAAAAGCTTATCAGAAAATGTAGTTAAAATTAACGCAAAAACGACTGATACGTACAGAAGCTTAATTAAATTTATGCAAACAAAAAATATTATTCACCATACGTATCAACTAAAAGAAGACAGGCCATACAGAGTCGTAATCAAACATCTGCATTCTTCTACCCCAATAAATGACATAAAAGAAGATATAGAAAGAGAAGGATTTGCAGTCAGGAACATAATAAATATCCGAAAAAGAAATAACAAAGAAATAGGACTTCCGATGTTTTTTGTAGATCTGGAACCTGCCGCTAACAATAAGAATATTTACGATCTCAAATATCTCCAGAATAGGGTTATTGAAGTAGAACCGCCTCGCAAAAATACTGATTTGGTGCAGTGCACAAGATGCCAACAGTATAATCACACGAAAAGTTATTGCAATAGACCATTTGCATGTGTTAAATGCGGAGGAGCGCATGACACCAAAACATGCAAGAAAACAAGGGATACCCCCGCTAAATGCATCTTATGCGACGGTTCACATCCGGCCAATTACAAAGGGTGTCAGGTATACCGGGAGTTACAAAACAAATACCATATAACACAACAACAACAACCAAAGAAACGTATTAATGAATATAAACATTACAATAACCAAACAACCTACGCGCAGATGACTACAAACAACGCAGAACAAAGGTGTAATAGTTCAAACATAACTCTTACTCAATTTCTAACAGAATTTAAAGGCATGTTCAATCAGCTGATTCAGCAAAATAACATGATACTTAACATGTTATCTACCGTCATCAATAAACTGGTCAATAATGGCTAATTCTCTAATATTAGCTTTATGGAACGCCAACGGCCTCCAGTCAAAAAGAAATGAAATAGAAATTTTCTTAAAAATTCACAAAATAGATATACTTTTAATATCTGAAACCCATTTTACTGAAAAATCATATATAAAGATACCTAATTACGTAGTATATCACACAGAGCACCCTGATGGCGAAGCGCATGGTGGGACAGCTATAATTATTCGCGAAACTATTGTACACCACGAATTACCGAAGTACGAAATGGACTTCCTCCAGGCAACGACAATCCAGGTCAACAAGCTAGGTAGTTTAACTACAATATCGGCTGTATATTGTCCGCCGAAGCACAGACTTACCGACGATGGCCTTAAACACTACTTCAATTCGTTGGGACACAAATTTATAGTAGGAGGCGACTTTAATGCCAAACACGTCAGCTGGGGTTCAAGACTAACGACCACAAGGGGACGTGCATTCTATAAAATCGTCAGCGAAAAAGGTTACCACACGATGTCTGCGGGCGAACCGACGTATTGGCCTTCAGACCTAAACAAAGTTCCTGACCTCCTGGACTTCTACATCACAAATGGTCTTTCAAAGAATTTCACTGATGTTAGATCGAACTTTGATTTAGCTTCAGATCACACCGCAGTAATCGCTATAGTCAGTACTACCATAATAAAAAAGAAACGCAAACCAATGTTGTATAACAAATACACTGACTGGGACATGTTTAGAGAATACATCAACCAAAAACTAAATAACGATAACATTAGTATAGAATCAGAAAGTGATATAGAACAAGCAACAAATTACTTTATCACAACAGTGCAAGAAGCTTCATGGAACGCGACCCCGTTATACAAAGATGTAGAAAGACAAACACCAAATATTCCGGTTGAAATAATGATTATGGTAGCTGAAAAGAGAAGGGCAAGAGCCAGATGGCAATACAGTCGACATCCAGAAGATAAAACCACCTTTAATAGACTAGCAAATAAATTAAAATTAAAAATAAAAGAGGCACGAAATGAAACGTTTACTAGACATGTAAGTAACCTGTCAAATAAAGACTATTCAATCTGGAAGGCTACAAAGGGATTTAAACGGCCAACACCCACTATCTCTCCCATTCGTAAACCGGACAACAGTTGGGCAAGATCTGATAGCGAAAAAGCGGAAGTGTTTGCGCAACACCTTGCCCGTGTTTTCCAACCACATACAAATGAAATAGATGATGATGTTGAAGAATTTTTGAGTGCACCTTTCCAACTATCTCGACCAATTTCATATTTTACATTAAAAGAAATTGAAAATGAAATAAATCACATACATAAGAATAAGGCTCCAGGCTATGATTTAATTACCAGTAAGGTGCTATCAGAGCTGCCGGAATCCGGATTACAATTTATAAAAATACTGTTTAATTCCATACTCAGGCTAACATATTGGCCAACTCAACTTAAGTATGCACAAATTATTATGATACTGAAACCAGGCAAACCAGCAACAGATGTGACCTCGTATCGGCCTATAAGTCTATTATCAGTAATCTCTAAACTCTTAGAAAAACTGCTACTCAAAAGATTGACAGAAAATAACTTAATAGAAGAATGTCTACCAGATCATCAATTTGGCTTTAGGCGCAGCCACTCTACTATCCAACAATGCCATCGTTTAGTTAACGTCGTTTACAAAGCTTTTGAAGAAAAGAAATATTGCTCAGCAGCCTTTCTAGATATTAAACAGGCATTTGACAAGGTATGGCACCAGGGTCTTCTATTTAAAATTAAGCAGAAACTACCTCACCAATATTACCAGTTGCTAAAATCTTACCTAACATCTCGTTTTTATCAGATCAAATACGGTGACGATTTGTCAGAGATACACCCTATTAACTCTGGAGTTCCGCAAGGTAGTGTACTGGGCCCAATTCTATACTTAATTTACACAGCAGACTTGCCCGTTACCCCACGTACTGTAATCGGAACGTTTGCGGACGACACAGCAATACTAGCCACAAGTGAAGATCCAGTCACTGCCACACAACAACTACAGGATCATATAAACCTGCTGCAAAAATGGCTTAACCTGTGGAGAATCAGGGTAAATGAGAACAAATCTACGCATGTGACCTTCACATTAAGAAGACAACAGTGTCCCCCTATCTTCCTCAATGAGATCGAAATACCACATGCTACAGAAGTTCGATATCTGGGACTGCATCTAGATACCAAACTGACGTGGAAGAGCCACATTAGAAAGAAGAGAAAAGAAATGGACTTGAAGACTAAAAAAATGAGCTGGTTAATTGGAAGAAAATCCTCTCTCTCCCTGGAAAACAAGATCCTAATATACAAAATAATAATCAAACCTATTTGGACATATGGACTAGAACTGTGGGGCTGTTCCAGTATGTCCAATATAAAAATTATTCAAACGTTCCAGTCTAAAATCCTCAGACAAATGTTAGACGCACCATGGTACGTAAATAATCAAACAATACATAATGATCTGAAAATTCCATTAGTGAAAGAAGAGATTCACCAGCGAGCAGTAAAGCATCATGACCGCCTAGAAGCACACACCAACCCATCTATAGAAATCTTGCTAGAAACACCAGCTTTCAAAAGGCTAAAGAAGAAATGGCCACGCGACCTGCTAGTTAATTGAAGTTCCTAGGGTAATGCCAGTGGGCCGACCCCTTCACGTCACTTCGCCATCAGATCAGCTCATAGAATGTACATGTATTATATTGCTTATATATATATACATAGTTCTGATTGTTGATACAAATTACCAAATAAAAAAAAAAAAAAAAAAAAAAAAAAAAAAAAAAAAAAAAAAAAAACATAAAGAAAACGAAAAAGTTAGAAGTGTAAATATTGGTAGACAACTAGACATGTTTGGGAAATTTTAATTTCTCTTTTACAAACAAATAAATAATATGAGGAGGTTCTATACAGTAACTAATTTGTTCTCATGACATGGCATTAATAGTTCTCTGACTTTGGAAGTAAAGGTTTAAGTATTTTGTTACATTTGCCAAATAGAACAGTAAATGAAAATGAAGTTCATTAAATGAAGATTTATAGTCTATACTAAAAAACTAATAACCGCTTACTTAGTTTCTAATTTCTCAGGATGGGTACTTATCCAGAATTTAATAATTAATGAACAAGAGTTTTAACAATTATTTATTTATCTAATCTAAATATGCTTGAAAGTACAAATTGGTTTTAAAGCTCCATACGAATTCAAGTATTGAAGATGCATTAATCTGTTAATGCTAATTACACGTTTTTTTAAGTTTCAACCATTGGTTGTGATTGGTAGAAGGATTGCGCTAATGC